>OY856411.1:1345103049-1346303049 GCA_963693085.1 Alisma plantago-aquatica
TTGAAAATCCAAACTGTTGATCTTATTAACTATCTTATGAATAAGCTATATGAAAATTTTGAGCTCATTTGGATACTTACAGGTCATGCATATGAAGACAACAAAAATTATGCAGTGAAAATTAGCTTTGTGCGTCGATTTTGTTAACCTTGGATAAGTGACTTAGAAGCACTCAAATGAGCTCAAATTTTGCATGTACCACATATTTATTGTGAAAATGAATATCATTTGTTTGGGTTTCGAAAAATTTTGGTCTTGATATGTAAACACCACTAGGGTGTACAGTGCAATCTGGACGCTCGAGTCTCGAGTGTATTCTAGCCTCTCTCTCTCTATATATATATGTGTGTGTGTGTGTGTGACTTATTTCCAAATAGTTGACCGCATTTTCAGCGAATGTTGTTGATTTTTTCCCGAATTTTCTCGATTTTTTTGTAAATTCCTATTTTTTCATGCCAGCTAAAAAGTTGTCGAATCTCAAATTTGTTACTATCATACTAACAAGCTCAGAAAGAGCAGCCAAGAAAAGTAGACCTTAGGCGCCATGTGGCCCGCAAAGCATGCCACGAAAAGCAAGATTGTACGGCCTAAAGTGAGAGAAAATAGTCGTTTAGCATTAAAATGCTTAAGGGTCAATTGATGTCTGGATCGCACAAGTACATGGATTGAACTGCTCAAATGGATGCTTTCAAAACCAATGAAGACAATTCTAGTTACCTATGAAGTCGATTATCTCATGCGGGGTTAGTGGTAGCCATGACGCAACGAACTTGAGACTAGACCTATCAAACGGGTGGGTGGGTTGGGTCGTTGCAGGTGCGGGTTTGGCGGGTGCGGGTCAATAAGATACACTTCTAAACGGTTGGAAGAAAAGCACACCCAAACCCGACCCAACGGATTGTGGGTTGCCCGCGGGTGCCCATATAAAATGTGTACAATCAACAATAAGTTACTAGTTGCTTTCTTTAACACTAAAAACAACATTTTAAACAGCTTGTAACTATTGTTTTTATGTCAAATATAGTGCAAAAGAACCAACCAACTACTATATTTGACGTCAAACCGTTCGATTAGTTGTCGATATATGTTTATGCTAACTTAATGAAAAAGCAGCAGCTAGTTGTTGTATGTTGATATAAATTAGGAATACCGATGTAGTTTTCATAGATAAATATCACAAAAAAGATATATAATTTTGTCATGTAACATTAGACATTCCTAATATTAGAAGTACTTGTTATTGACTATTGCAAACACAAAATAAAGAGAATACAATTGTTGTTGGTAAAGGTAAAGAGTTAACTTGTACAAAACAAGCAACATCTTTGAATAGGTGTATGTGTATATTACGTATATAAATATATTTGCTTCAATTAACTGGGTCACCCGCGGGTACCCGCGGATCACCCGCAAAACCCGCTAAATAAACGGGTGGGTATGGATTTGGGTGATTTTCAGCGGGTGGAAAAATTTCGCCACCCAAACCCAACTTAAACGGGTCGACCCATGGGCGCCCGAGGATTTTGACCCAATTTGACAGGTCTACTTAAGACTAAGATTTTCCTCTAGCAAGTACATGTTCGAACTTACAATTAATGGCTAATAACTACCGTGTGGGGCTTGCACCAAGGAACGAGGTATCTAATTTTGATGTCGTTTTGATAGGGTGTGTGGAAATGGAAATTACATGAAAATTTTGATAAATGCAACCATGTCATTTCGACACCAAATGAACAAATTAAGTCATGAAATTCTATAGGTGTGATCTCTACACCTAAATGCATCGTTTTGTGCAATAAAATTTTATATGGGTGTAGGTCGGTGGTCCTTGATGTGGGAGGTAAGAAAACTTTTTTGTATCGTGGGGATTTTATTGAGGATTTCAATGACAAAGGTAAGAATTAATTTAGGCAATTGTACAAGCATGAGCTATATATATGCATGCATACCCATATTTGTGCTATAATATCACATGTTGGATATGTAGGGCATCCCCCGCTTATTTTACTTGGGTTGATAGTTTGATGTTGAGATTGACTCAACATTCAACCATTTCATTGCCCCTAAGAACAACAGTGCAATGTTTCCAAGCAAAATCATTATATTTTAGTGTGGTTGGCTGCCTAGCACTCTCATTGTCTGATGAACCACCAGACACCAGCAGAACACATGTAATCCACACTGAAGAAAATCAAATACAACATCAAGCATGCATCGCAATAGTATCTAATACATTGATGTAGCAAATATTAGGGAATGCAATGCAATCATGATATACTATAAATCTAAAGGATATACTAGGTATAAGTACTATAGAATCAATCACACAATTATTTTTTATGTTTGTAGGATTTAATTAAATAAGTAAACACAAACGAAAAAAATTATATTTATAGTTGTACTAATGTTTTAGGGTATTAATTGATAATGAATATCATATTAACAAATACATTTGAAGTAAAACAATAAATTACTTCACTTACATCACATGTTATGCAATCTTCAAATTTATATAAGTTAGTAAATTAAATACAAAATATACAAATTATCACATTATAATACTTTTTTTGTCCTTTTTAGCTTTATTATAAGTTCTTCCACTAACTAACTATAATTGCATATTCTAATATTAGTAGTAACGATCTAAAAATATATTTATCATAGCTATTAGTGTAGATCTAATAATTCTATTCGTAGATCTATGCCTTAGATGTGTAGATCTATGTCTAACATACATAAATTGTATATCTATCAAAATCAATCAAAGATCTAGTGTTTTAGATGCCAAAATGTTATGTGAACGTACAGAGAAATAGAGAAAGAGGGGCTGAAATGATGGAGGATGGAAGAAAATATGATTACATACCTTGATCTAGGAGGATTTGAGCTCTAAATGGTGAAATTACCCAAATCCCCCTTTTCTCCTCTTCAAACAGCAACAACACCAAAGATTGCAATTATGGAAATCTACATCGAAATTTCAGAGTTGTACACACAAAAAAAAAACTCAAAATCCATCAAAATAGGTGAATATTCATCAAAATCGTCGGATTTTCTTTCCAAATTTCAAAAGATGCAATCATGTCAACAAGGACTCATGATTTGGGAGTAATTTCAACTGCAAACGTTTTTTTTTTATTTCAATGATTTCGATGACTTCCTTGACTTTAACTTGTTTCAATTGGCTAGGTGTGGAAGTAGAAGTTTATGGAACTTCAAGGAAGTTTTGAGAATGTTTAGACACAAATAAGAAAATGGTGTGAACTTGAAGGGAACTTCAATGAAAAATTTATATTCATGCTACAACTCTAATACATGTTCATATATAATAGATTCACGACTTCCTAGGCCTCTAGTAGGTAGATAATACAAGCACTCACTTGTAATAGGGCAATTGTGCCATACAATAAACAAATGAATGGGAAGAATCACCATGCCAGACAAAACTATACTAAATATGAAAATGAAAAGGTGCAATACAATACTAGCACTCCACCCCCACCATCCACCAAGCTCAGATGCAAAACTACTAGTTTTCAGGAGCTCAAGGCTCCAAGCTCTCGAAAACACTCAAACCTTTAAGCTTTCAATTATTCAACACAGCCATATGACATAAAGGCATGTAGTTGTGGAAAACCAGCTTAAGGCGCTTCCAAGCCATAACAAATTACAACAAACCATTGCAAAAGATATGGTTTGGGTCCATCCACATTTCAACCCCATTGTCATGGTTTTCGCCAGTTCTTTGAGATTTCGACGACGGATGGGAAAAACCATGTTACACAACTTCATCGAAGTTGGGTGAAGTTTCGTCGAAGTTTCAAAACTCGACCATAGACAGTCAAATACCAAATATTCGGCCTCGTCCAAACTTCAGGCAAAGTTTCACTGATCTCGGCGAAGTCGATTTGTTTGTGTGTATTTTCGTCTCGACTTCTTTGAAGTTGGCAAAGTTGGGGCAAAGTTGAGACGGCCGAGAACACTTATCCTAACTAGTGCCCTAATGATCATCTAAGCCATAAATGGCACGTCCAACCATCTTCACAACTTCTAATATCAATTCCTACATTTGTTGTTGCCACTCTTTCCTAGAGAGGGTGTTGTGACTACTATTTTAATATATATTGTATAGAATACATAAGTGAATTGTATTTGTACATGTGTATTGCACATTTAACCCTTGCAAGCAACACATTGTATTATCAACCTAACTAGAGCTAGAGAGTCGTAAATCATGCTTTTGTGTTACATTAACACATATAGGATAGAAGTATAACATAATTAGAAGTTTTCGGTCAAAGTTTCCTTCCAATTCACATCATTTTCTTCAAAAATGGCATTGAAGTTTATCAAAGTCTGCATGTAATCTTCCTCGAATTCCACAAACTTCCACTTCCGCACTTGGCAAAGTCGACATGAAGTCAAAGTCCTCCACCATGGGCAAAAAAGTGTGGTTTTGGGTCAACTTCACCAAACTCCAGAAAAAGTCAGTTTGACGTCGAGATCGCTCAGAAGTATTTAGAAATCCACTTAGCTACATGGTAATAAAAAAACCACCTTGAGGCTCTCGAGGCTTACTCCTCTTGGCGAGATTGTTCCAAATGCGCCTCGAGGCTTACGCCTCGGTGTCCTGGACTGAGGCTTACGCCTCACAATAACTGAGGCCCGCCTCAGAGCACTGAGGCTCTGAGGCTTAGCTGAGGTGCACGCCTCAAATCTGGATGATAACGTCTTATGTTAACCACCAAATTGTCTACCTTCAACGTTATCACAAACACTTTTTTCAAAAAAAAAAAATCAGAGTTCTTATAATTAATTTTTATTTTTCATTAATAAACATTTAATCATCATTTTCTGAGTGGCATCTTTCAATCTTCATTGTTAAATTTCTCTTTGTTTGCTACCTTCTTATTCACTATGTTGGTGAATTCCATATCATTGTTATCTAATTTTGCTTCCTCATTCCTACCAATTTGAAATTCATTCTCCTTTAGTTATTCTGTCGACATCTTTTATTCTAGTAGTATAAAGAATTGATATCTCGTTATTTTTTACATATTTATTTTGATATTGTGGTGGGTCTTTCATCTCTAACTCTCTATTGTCATTATTAAGTTTCAGAATTAATTTCTATTTCATATTGTTGTGCTTGTATTTATATCCTATTTTTGTTATACATACATTCGTATCATAACACATAAATATATATATATATACATATATATGTAAATACATGTATAAACTTATTTTTTATGACCGCCTCACACATATTTTGAGACTTACGCCTCACCTCACCGAGACAAAAACGCCTCATTGCGCCTCACGCATTTTACAACCTTGCTTAGCTAGAGCTGAAAGTTAACAGCTTCGACAATTAAATACCCAACTTCACCAAAGTTTAACAACATGCTAATAACTATGAACAACATCAGCGAAATGGTATGAGGATATTCCAACCTTTATGCCATCCATCAAAATGTGGTTCCAGTACTTTCAAGGGCTACAAAAATCTCTCATCTTCTTTGGTAAACAAGCATAGGAAAATATCCGGTTATCATCTAGTCTGAAAGAGACTGAAAAAGCTTCAAGTCCTTATCCCTTACTAGCTCGAGAAAAAGCAGGTCAACCAGAAAGCTGATATTCTGACCTGGGTTGGTAGAAAAGTGTAGGGACATAGACGATGTTTACTTGATTAATGGAGATGGACTCATTGCTGTTGGGCGGGAGTGGCAATTGGAAAATAAGATGCCACTCAAATAGACTCCATAATACTGAAATAAATGGCAACAACAATAGCAGCTAGATGGTCCGGGCTAACTAGTGGACGGTTGGCACTGATGACAACTCCAAAAACAAATAATCAATAGCCATGGAACTGGACCCAACAATACGCGAGGATGGTTAGGTAAAAGCACACAAAACATAATAGAAGGTTATTAAAAATCACATGTGGCAAAGATATCAAACTCATTAGGAGTGATAATAGCTTCTCTAAGATATAGTATTAAACATGGAGTTGCTTTGGAATCTGCATCTGAAGAAAATCAAAGAGAGAATACATATGATTATAATAAGCACCAATATGCTTGCAGATCATGATGTACTTGTGATGCCACTTTCTATCAAAAAAATTATTGAAAATAAAAATCATATCGTTCAGCCTGGTAAAAAGCATGTAGACAGACCTGTTCTTTATATAATAATTAGTATATGTATGAAGCAATCTTCAGTATATGGTATTACATAAAAGAATGAAGGAGCTAATTACTCACGGTGCCATCCATCGGTATGTGCCCGTCTCTGGGGTCATCCCCTCCGTCTGGACTTCAATGCGGGCCACTCCAAAGTCTGCTATCTTAATTGACCTGTCTGCAGCTATCAGGAGGTTGTCTGATTTGAGGTCTCTGTGGATCAATCCTAAGGCGTGCACATAAGCCATTCCCCTAGCAACATCCAATGCCTGCTTTACAGCAAGCTTCAGAGGCACAGATCTGTTATGCCTCCTAGTCAGGAACTGCCTAACAGAACCGCCTTTGGCATACTCAGTAACAATGCACCAAACCATTGGCTTCCTGCAAGCCCCAATAAACCTCACGATATTTGGGTGTCTGAGTGTCGCAAGCATCATAACTTCTTGTGCAAATTGCTGCTCCATAAACGCCGCTTTCTCAGGACTATTCTCTGGTCTTTCCAGCAACTTTATTGCAACGTCCTCTCCATTGTATGTACCTCTGTAGAGCTTCCCAAAAGCACCTTGTGCAAAAGCCATGCCCATGTTGAGCCGCCTCAAATCGATAGTCCACTCGTCATAGTTAGCAAGACCTTCTGTTGGGCTTCTGGCGTCCAACAAGGCCTGTGCCAGAGCATCATCGCTCATTTCATGCATCACTCCTCCAGGGTAGACACTGTGTCCAGAAAAGTTTCCAGTGGGAACAGTGCGGAGACCAGGATGGCGAAGTAAGGTGTGGGAGTTGTTGGAGCCTTGGCTACTGTTATCAACAGACATTGCAACAGATGCACCAGCGTTACTAGTTTGAAGGCTTTCCATGCTGTCAACCGACATGGTAGACCCTTCTCCCCCGAGCTTCAGGTAGTAAGCCCCGAGATCATTGACCCCCCCTCCCCCACCCCCACCAATGATACCAGCAAATTTGGACCCTTCTATCATTCTGTTAGATGTTGTATATCCCCTATCAATCAGTCTGCCAGGAGAAGAGGCAGGCTCGTGGCAATTTCTCCGGTGGAACCAAGTATTATCAAGTATTCTGTTAAAAGCTTTCAGAATAGGTCAACAACATATCAGACCAGAATGCCAAGAACAAACCTTTTTCCTATCCCCTTCAGCTGTTTACACAGGCTTGCTGACAAAGTTCCTGTAACTGCAATACCGCGATTAGGGTTCGCACCACTGCAGTACCCTCCTGCTGCAGCTCCTCTTCTTCGCCTCCCAACAATAAGAGGCAAAGCCCCAAAAGAAGAAAAAGAGCAGAGGAAACCCTAGGAACCCAATTGATCAGCTTACATCAATTGCCGAATCGCCCTCTCACTACACCCCTCCAGTGAAGAGCCCTCTGGCGGGGAAGGCAGCAACCAAAGGTGAGGACTTCCAGGTACGGATGGAGCTCGAGAAGACCCAGAAAAAGCAGCTGATTGGAGGGAAAGTCGCATATCAACAAGGGGCGATCCAGTGGAGAAGGAAATCGTGAGGAGATTGAGACGGACAGCTTGCTGGAGGAAGAGAGTTTTCTTTCAGTTCCGTCATATCCTTCTCCCTCCGACACCCTCTCTCTCCCCCCACCTCTCCCCTTACTTTCTGCTTTCCCTCTCTATATATCACTCCCTCTTGTGAGAAAGACACCCCTGTCGCCCGCACATACATACAGAGCGAGAAAGAGAGAGAAAGAGAGCTGGACGGAGACGACCGAGGGAGGTGCTAGCGAGACTCGAGGAAGAATAGTCAGTCGTTGTGGTATGGACTCCCCTTTGGTCTGCTTTCCAGCTTTCCCCTTCTTTTTCCCCATTTTTCGTCCCTTCTCTTTTACCATTTGGACCGTGGAAGGCTAGAAGGTTGGACCGGAACTGTATGGATCCGGGTGCATGTCCGCCCCCACCGTAAATTTTCACATTTTTCCTTCCGTTCGTGATTAACGAGACGTCCTTGCACAAAATAAATGCAAAGAAGTTTATCTCAAACTAAAAGGAAGTAGTTATAAAAAGTCATCCAAACAAGACCATAGGCCCCAACGGTTTTTCTACATCTTTCTTTCAATATTTTTATCCTTTAATATAACTTGCGTCTTTAGAGAGTATATTATATAGTAAATAATATATTCTTACAACATCAATAATACAAATGCATTTGGTCCTCGTGACAATGAGTTATTAACTATTTCCTTAACTTAGAGGCTATAAACACTTCACATGCAGATAGATTTAACTTAACCTTAACTGTCAAATAGAGAAAATACTAAAACTGAAATATAAACTAAGATGATTCATTATATAACCACAGTCGTTGTACGAGACTCATAACCTCAAGATGGATCACATAACAAATTGATGATTTGTGTGTATGTTTAGACCATGATAGGATATGCAAGAGACTATTGCATGCTTACCATGACAAATTACAAATGTAAAAATAATAGCCATGTTTGATTCATGGGTTAACAAAAATATTTGTGCTAATTCACAAATAAGAGGTATCCACTTTGTGAACACTATAGGGGGGGGCTTTATTTCGTGTATAGAGTTGTAGAAATGAAAGGAAGAGAGGATTCTCCAACATGTTTGTTATGAGAAACATGGAAAATCACTACAAATATGAAAAACCATAAGAAATGTCTATCCATGATCAAGAGTCCAATGTAATGCACCATACTTACACACAGGTAAGGCATAAGGCACCCTCATGCATCCATCCATATATGGTATTGTATGCCTCATATTTGAGCTACATAATTGGATCACAATCAACAAGGGAATTGCATTATATGTAAATATAACTGGTCTTGCACTACTATCATGAATGAGGATTATGCTAAAAGAAAATGAAAATCTATCTTGAATGCTCATTTCATCACATTATTAGTGAGATCAATAAAAAGAAAGATTTAATGTGATTTTAGTCATAAAAAGTGTAGAGATTCTTGCATGTATGTGAGATAAGTTGAGAAAATATGAAGAACAAACAAGGTGCCATGGAGAATAAACAAAAGAATGACATAAATGATGATATGATTCTCATATCATTGAGAATCATGAAATCAACATGAAAAAATAGGTAAAAGTCGATACATAGGGATCTTGGGGACGATTAAGGCCATCATTCCACATAATCCTCTTTGTAGAGTAGGAAGCAAAGAGAGAATGAGTAGGAATCCCCAAGAAATTATGGGGGATCCTAAGGTCCTCTCCTATGTTTTATACAAATGCATCCAAGGATCAAAAAGATCCATAGATCTCTTAAAATAGTTCAAGGTAGGGTTATATGTATAGAGTTAGGTGTGTCTATGGGTTGTATTAGGGTTCAAGCATTGGTGTTGTGATTTTGAACTAATTGAAAACACTAACAGGCATTGGTGTTGTGATCTTGAAAAAATTGAAAACACTAAATGTTGATACAATGGGAACTACCTCGTCATGTCCTAGAACTACATGAAAGTGTATCTATTTCATGATATGTTGAAAGATCCATCCAAGGTTGTTGAACGAATAAAACACGTCACAATAATACAAAAATGCATGGATGTGTATTGATGCACACTTGTTCTAGAAATGTTCTCAAAATGAAATTTATTAGACTCAATTAAGGTTTATAATAAAATTAAAGTGTTAATATGTCCACATGATTGTCACAAACTTGTACAAGAGTTTTTTTGTAATAATAATCATTCTGGGAGGTTACGAATTTGAATTAACTTTAGAACCAATTATTTTGCACATAACTTTTGGGAGCTTATACAAATATGACACATTTTAAATGACACCTAGAATATGTTAGGCATGGGGTCTCATGTACATGAGCATCATGTGGGCAGGTTAGGATGGTAGGAAATTTTTGCGATATTTGTGGGTGATTATAGGTGTGTTTTTCTTAGTTTTTTGTGTGATATATATTGGTAGATGAAGTAATAGCTTATATATGATGATGTGGGTTTGGTTTCAACTAGTGTTTATTGTTGAAGGATTGAAAGCACTGTTCCTTGTTTAAACCAATCCTAAAAACTACAAGGTAGTCTAGAATTTGGTGTTTGTAAAATACAAAAACAAGGCTTCAAATATGAGTGTGGCAATGTCTTTCTCATAAATTAGGAGAGTAATCCAAAAGCACCAGTAAGAGATGATCAACAAATGTAGTAGGATGATAATCAATGGAAAGTGTAACATATTGAATTATGAGTAACAATTCATTATTATTAGGTCCCAAATAATAAAGTATGTTCTTTTCTATTAAAATATTTATAATCTTGGATATTGCCAATTATAAGTAACTAGATTATTTTAGATAATAAGTTAACATTTACTTATATATGAAAATATAACGTATTTACCATCTTTAATTTATGTCTATAGTAACCTTTTTACCTTTAGTGTAATCAAGTTTCCTAATTGTCCTAAGAACCACATGGTACCAATTTGCTTAGGTGATATAGTGTCTTATATGTTTTCTATCCAATTTTGTAGTCAAAACATTTATGGATGGTTATTATTGTAAGAAATGACACATTAATACCTTTTTAATAAATCCTGAAGTTTAATTTTGTAAATCATTACAATTTACTAAAAACATGAAATATGATTATTACATCATATATTTGAATGATTATGTTATATTAGAGAGTATTGGGACCATCATACTCTCACATCTTATACTACATAGAAATATAAGGGTTGTCCCAGTGACCATTTCCTTCCCCCCTCTTTATTTCTTCTTCTTCCTTGTTCTCTACTTCTTGATTTCCTCTTCACATCCCATGATGCCCTTGGTGCCTCCTTCCTTACTATCTTCTTATTCTTCTCCTCTTCCTTCCATGCCTAGGGAAAAAAAAACCTAGTTGTTGTTCTTTAGGTCAACCCTTGTGCCCAACATATGCATGGTAGGAGGCTACCATCACTTACTATATAACTTGTGAGGGGGGAAGCAAGTACCTAGAATCTCAGGAGTCAAATATTTAATCTCATCCAGGCTCGTCATCGCCATTGGAGCCCTTTGCAATTGATTTTCTCTTCTACCATGAGCCAAATTGCTAGAGCAAAGTGTGGAGACCTTTTCTAATTGCTTTGATTGGTGGAATTGGTGATGACCAAAAGAGCCTCCTCTCTCCACCTACAGGTCCATCATCCCACCATCGTAAGTAAATATTCCTCCTTCTACTTGTGTTCTTATCCTCCTCCTGATGACCTAAATCAGTTAGTCTTGACACCCGCTTGTGCCTTCTTGGCATGGCTGCAACCTGTGGCTATAACGATGGTGTTGGTTATGTATGCCCAGAGAGTCAATCATGTGATGATTGTAGCGGCATATCATGTAAACGATTTGATTATTGATAAAAGGCAAACTTCCAATTTATTCTATTCAATTCAGTTATGAGATAATGATGTAACATTGTAAATGTATAGAGAATAATATTACTCAATAATGTATGTCTTCAAGTACGTGACTTGGAATAAATGAGATCATGTGGATGTTAAGAGTACATATTTACACTCTCATTATGTCGTTGATCATCTATTATTATGGAAAGTTGATAGAAAACAATAATACATAAGATCAGAGTGTGAGTTGGTTGATGATTGAGTCTCATTGGTCATGATATGGCAATATCAAACCAATCACACAGATACATGTTGGAGAACAGTGTATCGGATAGACCCACCATGAGACTTACACATGGAAGCCATCATCATAGAATTCATAGTCATCTCTCACAGTGATGGTGGTGCTTGTAGTTCTTAGACCTAAAATCACTGCACTCAACCCATGTCATCGTTGGGTAAACTTTTACATCATCAAACACAGTCCTGAAACATGGGTTGTTATAACAGTGATGATTGGGTGTCTTTGACACATGGGGATTGATTGTGAGTAATAGACATGGGATTTGTCCCTCCTACTGGAGTGTGCTGTTCTAGACCTCTTGATAAGCGAGACTGAGAAAAGCATGGCCATGCACATGTGATTCAATATGTGATATTAAGCTTACATATATCTAAAACAGTATGCTCTTGGTTCAAGAAATAAGATTGAATAATAATGAGGGTGACTGCTCCATGCCTCTAGTTCAATTTGGACATCAGTGACAAAGGAACTATACAAACATTTTAACACCATGCACAAATTATAGGTTGAAGTTATTCCCCGACTTTTCCATTTACTTGGGTAGCAATGATGTGTGACTAGGCACCACTCTTTGCTTGTGATGTCATAAGCTATTATGAACATTCACTGCCAACGTGATATGGGACCTATAGGGTCACACACATAGGAACTCATCTAGAAGAGGAGTTTGATCTTGAATGATAATTGAATTAAGTAATGAAGTGTTTAGGTACTTAATTCACACAACACGACAGATTAGCTGAATGAACTACCAAACGACCATCTCATTGGATGAGACGACCATTTGGGCAGTCATACATGTGTCTCAAATATTGAGACGGTCGTTTGGGTTGTCAGGTAGATCAAAAATTGAATTGACTTAGTTATGCCCTATGAACCGACCGGTTCAAGCTGTTGAACCGATCGACTCAACATGAACTCACCAGACGACCATCTGGGTGAGTGAGACGGACATCTCGCTTGTGTGAGACAGCCTGGTTGGGACGAATAAAGTTTTTGAGTTTTCCCGAACTCGTTTCAATTCAAAATACTTGGGGTGCAAGTAAAATTAGTGTATGACATTAATTAGGAAATTATTTGTCAATTCATATCTGACTGGAAAATCACAAGACGACTGTCTCACGTCCCAGACGACCGTTCCGCTTAGCGAAACGACCGTCTCGCATCCCAGACGACCGTCTCACTTGGCGAGACGATCACTCAGGTTGTGAAACTTCTAGAAAAGTTGTGAAAAATTAAGATCTACTTGTCTTTTCCACTCCCATTTTAGTCTCACATTGGTTGAGGATTGGGAACCCTGACCCTAACCCCTCCTATATATAGAGGGGTACTAGGGTTTCCCAAAGTACAACTACAACACAGACAAGTGAGAATTAGTTCCTCTGACAAATGTTGTCTTCTCTGGTTGTGGTGACCACGAGAGTCCAGGCAAGTCCTACCCGACAAGGGAGGGACAGCCACGGGAGAGAACAACTAAGAGTTGTTGTTGTGAGAGAGCAAGTTGATGACTAGTACACCAACAGAGAGGGACAACTCCTTTTTGTCCGTTTCAACAGGACGACATAAGTTCTAGGTGGTCCATGTGGACTACCATAGAGGCGGGAAGCCGTTGTTTGCCACTTGGAGGATAACATCAACCAACAGTCTATGATAAAAGGAGCTGCTAAAGAAGATGAGTTATTGACATGATCTACTGTTTATGGGGAATATGCTAATAAATTTTTAAATTTCACTGCTTGCTCTGTACCATATTTCCCTACAAATGGCACCTAAGATTGAGACTTCACGACATATACCCCTCCACTCTCTGCTTGCAATTTGAATGAGGCATACGACTCCTTCCTCCCTCATTTTTTTTCTATTCTTCTTTACTCCATGTATTCTAGTTCCATGTTCATGGATGGTTAGGTAGACTCATAATAGGATATGGGTTAACCTATTAACTTATTATTGCATAGGCACATGTTTCCCCATGATGTCATCCTACTAGTATACACAATGAAACTCTTTGATGTGGTTCTATCATATCTAAATGTTTATGATCTATTTGGTTGTATAGGACTGGTTACTATTACATTGAGTACTATATCATATGCATGTTTGCAATATGTATTACATAAATATTTCCTTGTACCCTGTTGGACATACAATTATAATTATCTTTGATTAGTTATAATCCCTTTTGTGAATCAAATCATTCTACTTAATTATAATTCACTATCAATCTTAAATAATGAAGTGTGTTCTTTTATTTAAAAATATTTATATTCTTGGATATGACCAATAATAAGTAGCCAACCAAATTTTATATAATAGCTCTATAGTTAACTTGTATCTGAAAATATAACTCATTTACCAACTTTTTTATGTGTAGAATGAACTTTTTACCCCTAGTGAATCAAGTGTCTTAGTTATGCTAAACCCCAAAGTACCAATTTATTTAGTCGATATAATGTGTAATACAATTTATCCAATATTTTGGTGGTCAACACATTTATAGATAGTTAATAATGTAAGAAATGGCACATTGATAACTTCTCAACAAATCTTGACATTAAATATTATAACTTATTAAAATTTAGAAAACATTAAATAGAATTACTAACATCGTATATTTTAAATATGTGTGTTATACTAGAGAGTGTTCGGACCATTAGACTCTTGTAGAGTCATAAAATGCTTAAAATATCGCTAGGATAATTAAATTGTCTAAAGTAATCCAAAATGGAAAGTTAGTAATTTATTTGAATACTCCTAGTTTTAATTCTACCATCTTCTAAATTATGGTCTCAGATGAACTTTGTTTTCCTACTTTTTTAATTGTATGAATTTTTCTCTTTAATACTCTTTATTTTCATTTATTTTCTATTGTTATTTTTCTTCTCGGCAACAACCACATCCACCCCACTAATGCATGCTCATGCACGTCTTCAAGTACGTGGAAATGCAAGCATCGCCTCGATAGCCATTTTCTACCCCCTCTTCTTTTCTTGGTCTTCATTATTCTGTACTTCTTTCTATTCTATATACTCCTTGTAATCCCTAGCCACCTCCTTCCTTTCCTCTCCCCTTCTTTTCATGCCTAGGAAAAAAACCAATTGGCATTCTTTGGATCAAACCTTGCACCCAACAACCGTCTGATAGAATCAAGTTGCCATCACCGACTATAGTGACTAGTGAGGGGGCATGTGATGACATAGAACCTTGAACTCACAAGCTTCCATCTCATCTAGGTTTCTTATCACCATTAGAGATTTTTGTGGCTTCTTTGCTTCTTCTACCATGTGCCAAATTGCTAGAGAAGAGTGGGATCACCTTCACCATCTACTTTAATTGGAAAAGGATATGTTGATGACCAAAAGAGCATCTCTCTCCAGCAATAGGGCCACTCTCACCAATAAAGCTTACTCCTCATACCCATTTTCTTCTTCTCCAACTTTCTCCTAGTGACTTGAATCATTGGACCTAGACAAGGACCACCACTTGTTCCTTATCGGTGGGGCTACTACATGTGATTATAGCGATGACACCTAACATTGAGATTTTTCAACATATATCCCTCCACTCTCTATTTGTGATTCAAATTAAGTACATGCCTCCTTCCTCCCTCACTTGATCCTATTATTCTTTACTACCAGCATGTTAGCTCCCTTTTTCACCGATGGTTGTCAAACTCACGACAAGACGTTGATTAACATGTTAACTTACTAATATGTTAGTACCTACTACCCCATGATGTCTTCTGACTAGTATACATGACAAATTTCGTTGTTGTGGTTCTTTGATATCTAAAAACTTATTATCAATTTGGTTATTTATGATTGGTTACTATGACATAGAGAACCCAATCATATATGTGCTTGTAATACCTATTACATACATGTTTCCTTATATCCAGCTAGAAATATAATCATTGTTATCTCATTTTAGAACTAATACCTCTTTGGAATAGAATTGGTCTACTTAGTATGTAGTTATCCTTCCTAAAAGATACCAACCAATATGTTTTGAAATAAGCCATTATATTGATGTAGTATCCCCCAAGTCAAACCAATCTGGAGTGCATGATATATTGAATACATTTTATTTAATATTCTTGCCTTATGTTTATATTATAGCCATTATCTTTCCCGGTGTGATTAGAAACCTACTCTTAAATAATTCTCCACTTATTCACAGTAATGATCATGATATCTTACATGATATATGATGCTTACATGTTAAACCTATTGTGAAATCGACCACTTGTTGAATTATGTTAAGCCCCAATTCTTATTGCCAACCTAGATGGCTTATTGAACCGCATATTGTCAAAATGTGTATGACCACCATTCCCATCTATTCCTTGGAATTCAAATGTGTAAACTTGGTCTCTATAAGGTGTTTAACATTAGGTTAAGAATGATAACAACTAGTAGCCATCTATCTATCTATATTCAATATGAACCAAAAAGCATACATATTCACCTCTCGCTTTGGCGACAGGGTGATTGAGCCCACGACTTTCCCCTTTCTACAACATGATTGGGGGAGGGCCTTTTGATTATCAATGAGTTTTGCCCTTTTCCCCCTAGGCCTCTTACTTGATCAATGTGGTAGGGTCACAAACTGGTAATGTGAGCAACTGGGCTTCACAGGGCTTATGGTCCAAACGATGCCATTCCTATTTTTTCTTTGGTATGGGGCTCCATTCGTCCTATGTGATTGATCGAGGCTAGATATCACCTCTGGTGGTATGGTCGTGCCTTGTCCCTCTGCATGTGGCACCTACAAAGTCTGGGTGTTTTCCTTCCCCTTTGTGGGCCCTTTTGCAACAGTCATTACGTCCATATCTCCTTCTTTTCCTTCATGTATTAGTTTTTTTTCTGGTCTCGACCTGCCTTGGTATGATAGGGTGCCCATTTTGTCTAAGCATGCATTTCACCATGTGATGGTGGGTTCTTGATTGGGTGATGGAAGCCTCTAACTGTGCTGTTATCCCCTTTTGCTACTTGAACTTAGGCCTAAGTGGGGGGAGGCATGGTGGTAGGTCGAGGTGGTGGGTTTTCTTGGAGCAATTCCCCCCTTCCCTCCCATCACCAACTTCTTCTTGCACATGGTGAACTACTATGTTGGTTTTTCCAAGCTTCACTCGCTTGTTCATGTTGTTGTCAATTATCAATTTGTTTATTTTTCCATTATTATGCTCAAGTGTTGTCTGATGTGTTTTGTTGTTAGTTTTGTTTTTGTTATGGTCAAAGCATATCTTTCATCCTTTTTATATTTGGTAAGTGACCTTATGTTGCACTTGTGAAAGAGTAACGTTAATTATCAGGAGATGTTCTCTGGTGGTTTTGGCCTTAGTAGTTGGAGTCTTGTTTATACAAGTATTACCGATGATCGTAGAGCAATTGCACTTGAATGCTACTTTATCTAGTGTGTTGGGTGGGGAATTAGGCAGAAGTATCTCACCTTTATCCGTTCAAACTTGTATTACATCTTTGAAACTCTTGCTACTATGTTGCCAATATTATATGGTTATCTTGTCTTTGTAGATTTCATATGGCTTTGCTTATTATAATGTACATTATTACCTTAAAAAATGTTTTAAAATGATATGTACATCTATATTAAGATTGAATACACATTTTAATGTGATTCCATTGAATTAATATGATCTTTTTTTAGGAGGGAAAGGTGACTTTGTGAACCAAAGTATATTATTATTGTTAAATTGTAAAAATACAAGGTATGTGTTTCTCACTTGAGATGTTTGGGCTATCATCTCAATTTTGTACCCTTTTCTCTTGCATTCCTATAGAATGAGGCATAATTAGTTAATTGATCTAATATCAATTAACCTTTTGAAAGTACCCTTATTTATTCTAAGGAGTTTGAGATCATTCTTGATTCATAATAATTATAAAATTATATTTTGACATATACATATTTAGGTATTCTCTTAAAATTGAATTGATGATAAGGAATTAATTATCACTTGCTAGGCTCTACAAATTATGACACTTACCTGGTATGGTATAACATATGAGTGGGTGCATGGTATTAGTTGCATACACTCCTTCATATTAGTCCCTAATTAGGGGTGTATGGCCATAGTTGTGTGTGCTCCTTGAGCTTAGTCTCTAAATTAGGGGTATAGGTCATGATTGCACATGTTCCATGGATTTTAGTCCCTAAACAAGTAGTCCATGATGGTGCAACTACTGCTTTTTATATTGTCATGCATTACTAGTTGGGTTGCTCACTATTATGTTTTTTTTATTAATGTGTTACTACTCTATATTATTAGTGGCAAGTTAAAATGACTGTTTAATTCAATAGCTCTTGAATGCCTCATAATTTAGTTTTACTTAAATATTACCTTTTATTGCATTCTATCAACTCTGATTAAATTGTGCTCTTTGCATTTTAAATTCTTTTCTCAACTTTACTTCATTATGCCCAAATAGATTTTGTACCACATACTACAATATACCAATGTTTCTTTACTTTCTTGTTTGCTCAGATATATTCTTTTAAGTGTTTTAGGGTTATTTCATATATATTCATTTTGGACATCAAGATAGAATACCTTGGAGCATTGGATTGTAACTTAGATGACATAGTCGTGTATTGTCCTATACATGATTATTAGATTTGTATAATCTTATGTCTTATAAATATTTTGTATGTGATGCACTATTATTTTATTGTTGCCAAATTTCATAAAGATAGTGGATGGGTTCTTCATGATACCTTTGTTTATCCTTCTGATGCATACCCCTCTTAAACTCTTGGGATCAAATTTGTATTATTATCAAAATCAATCAACTAAATCAACATGACAAAACAATGGGATTCCACCACCATCACATTAACATAAAGTCAGGGATCCCCAAAATCCCATATTTGTAAAGAGTCTACGAACATTTAGATCAATAGATGGTTGTGCAAAAGTGTACTATAAAAGAGTTTAAACGTCACACCACTACCAAGGGATCAAGAACATAATTTGTCTTATGCCTATCAAGGAAGAAATATGACAAGGTTCTAACATTTATCAACCAAGGCTCATTCGTTTCCCACACCCACTTATACCAACCCTATAATGAACAAGTGGATGTCAGATGAGGAAACACAAACCCATTAAGTAGGGATTAGGCCCATCAAGGGTGAGAATACTATAGCCATCCCTTTCTAGAGATAATAAAATTAATTCATAACTTTTTATTTTAACAATATTAAATACTTATCAACTAAAAATACACACTTTAACTTGTAATGGGTAAATGCTCAAAGACAATGATTATTGCAACATAATTGGGAAATGAATTAGATATCTCCACAAAATTTAATTTACATTGTGAAAAAAATATACAATTTTTCTTCATCCTCGCTCTCGCATGCACACTATCATAGGAATAATAAGATACCATCTACTACCAATATGTTCCTCTACAAACACCTACATTAATCTAAAATGATGTTAAAGCAGAGTACATGTTAATGGGTTCATGAGTGTAGATTTACCTACTATCTTGGCTAGTCCATATACAGATAGTTAATTGGTTTACACATAAAATAACACTATCATGACAATTGAATACTATACATCATGCAACGTGGCATATTGTTGAAGATAAAACCAATTAATACATATATTAATCAAGTTATTTAATAAATTATTCTTTTATTATATTATATATCACATAAAGTGTACAAAAAGCATGAGAAAGTCTCACAACATACTATGATCTCACAATACAAGACTTATACTATGCAAGAGACTCTTAAGTTATCTAAACTAGAAACCCAACCTATAATGGGGCTCCTCATGTCTGACCTCTACATTTATTTTAGTTGGACAAATATGCTAGTCTCCTGCTCTAAATCTGGGTACTCATATAGGAGTCAACTTACTTGGGTTTAACTGCCTACATCAGTGGTATCACAAAGGTTGACTCACTAAGTAGTGAGCCAACTAATTATACAATCTTTTAACTAGGTACTGGTACAACCCTATTTTAAGGCTTCATCTTGTGTCTTATTGCACTTTAGTCACATACACAACTGTTAGATTACATGTTATTTTCCTCAATATGTATATTACTATAAAATTCTTTATAGACGTCCTTTGCATGATTTTCATGTACTTTGACCATGATTTGGATGGAAGAGAGAGAAAGAGGAGAATCTAAGGGTTTCTTTACCCTGAAGGAGCCTAAAAAGATCCCAAGATCTTCCCCAACCTATTCCAAGTGGTCAAGGATCAACCCAAAGCAAGGATCATCAAAGATGAGCAAGTTGAAGGCCAAAGTACAAGGAAGAAGCCCCAACATGGCAGTGGTACAAATGCTTCATGTCATAGTCAGAGGGAAAGTTTGAAGATGCTAGCCACCACCCCAATGGTGACCCACCACCCCCCCGGTGACCAATACCTACCACCCCTGTGGTGACCAAGACCCACCACCCTCGTGGTGACCCAAGTCCACCATGCCCATGGTGACCACCATGGCTATGGTACTCACCCTCCAAAATTGCGAATTTACCTGACTTTCTCATCCAACTTCCACCCCATTGTGCCCATACACCACGACCATGTTCCCTACAACCACCATGACAATGGTGACCCAAAATGGAAGTGGTGGCCAACAACCCTAGCCTATTTTTGCACTGCTTTACCTATATCGCCCCTACATAACCTAATGCTTCCCCACCACCTATATATACCTAGGTGGCAGCTGTATCATGAGGTTAGCTACTCCTACAACCACTCTAGCTTGCCCTATCCCCTTCCACTCTATTCTCACCCCATTCCATCATCTTCCACCTAAAAACACCTATTTTAAGGCTTTTGGCTACTTTCCACCACACATCCATGCCATTCCATCTTGGTAAAAGGAGAAGCTCGAGTTGCTACTGCTAGGAGGTGGAGAAGAAGGAGTCTCTACTAAACTACCATTTCTTTCCACTCCTCTACTCATTCTTCTTCCCATCTTTATGTATGTTCTTGTTATATGAGTATCTAGGCCCCTTAGGTGGGTTGTTTGGGGCAATGTTACTTTGATACCATGTTGGGGAAAGATGATATGTAAACATTGTAATTTTTTTTGCTAACAACTATGTTATATTTTTATCTCATTAACCATAAAATGATTTGTGGTTTGTGCTTGAAATCACTGAGATTCCAGGAAAATTGCTTGTATGTGACTCTTTTGTGAATTGATCCTAAGTCTAATTATTGGATTCGTAGTTAACTATTCACCTTCCTACATGTTAATCGGTTCTCCTACACCTAGGTGAGAGATCTAAGTATCTAGTATAGGAGCATTTAGTGCAATTAGCTTGGAGCCTTCTCAAGGCTAGAATGTAGGTGATGTGAGGTCTAAAACCCGACTTCCACCTTCCAAAACTACCCTTTTTCACTAATTACCCTAGGAGTTCCTATCCTAGAAACCTAGGCTTGATTAGATCCTAATTGAATTACACCTAAACCCTAATCCAAGTGAGCCTCGTAAGGGTGGGTAGTATGTGTTAGGGACTAGTTACCGTATACACACTTACTGTCACAACACCCGCCATCATTTAAGATAACAAGTGTCATTAACAATAATAAAACATGCGGAAGCAAATCAGTTGCAGCGTATTAGCAAAAATCAGTGAAAATTAAAACCATTTGCAAAGAGATCCATTCACAGGAAAACTCTTTCATTCAGAACCAAAGTAAAACCTTTCATCCTGGTTCATATATACATCTCATGTACTATTACTTCTCGAGGAATACAAACATCAACTACTCTGTCTTAACTGTACACAGGTAGTATAAAACCCTCGAGGCTTAAAGCCAAAATCTCAGATCGATCCATCAAAACATTACTCCTAGGACCCGAGAGTACAGAGACGACTCATAGGACTTTCTATATACAACTTGACAGCTCATATCCCCACCCGGGATTTACTGTTGTCCCTGCTACTGCTGCTGCTGCTCTTCCTCTGTAATAGGTTCCTTGCCTTTTCGTCGGCGGTTACCTAAAAATTTAATCCCATGGGGGTGAGACAATTATAAAAATTGTCCCAGCGAGAGATATAACTCTCCGCCAGAAACATTGTTATTGCCGATAATAGAATAACACTGAGCAGTAGAATTATATTTACTCAACAACAGGTAAATTATTGAATAAGATATGCAGAGCAGTATTCTCTATGCAATCATTTCAATTATAACTTGATTAAGCAGCAAGTCATTCATTTAAGAAGGAATATGAAGAACATGTATATCATTTATCCAACTATGATATAATAGACCATGTATCATCAACCATTGATTCTCGTAATTCAACCCTAAGCAAATATGCTACACGGCTGATTACGTTTTACAATCATACTTATGCCCTGAGGAGATGAGGTATACCGCTCATACTCCAACCGACCACGGTTACGTAAAGCATCGGTACCACACATAGGTCAATGGAAGAGCCGAATTCCCATGACCTCAACTATCTCGGTCAGTACGAGATAACATGCAGGACATCTTGTGTCTCTGCTAGATAGCTTTCCAGGGTATACTAGCAACATCTCTATTAGAGTTATAGCCCATAGCATATACTCTCTTCAGGATATGGCCCGTAGCCAATGCCCGATATTATTTTGTGGAGTCATGGCCCGTAGCCATGCTCTTATTGGGGTATGGTCCGTAACCAATCCTGTTCATAGGACATAGCCCGTAGAAATGCCTATGGGGCATAAGGATATAATTGCCCAATTACCCCCACATATTCAAAAATATGTGTTCCGAGTAAACTCGTTTCACCATTCAGCTAATTCTGACGCTGATGGATCTGTGATCAGGGCAACTACATTATATGGTATCACTTGATTAATTAAGTACATTATCATATTCTTTTAGCATCAGCCAAGTTTCCAAACATAACTTAATAAGACAAATGCTATAAAGAAAACATGTACTATTTCCATTAATCACTTCTCAGTCTTTATAAGACATGGGGATCTCAGTCCCTCATTTCAATACTGGGAATTTTCATTCCTTTGCAACTCAATGCCATAATCATATGGTTCTGGGTATTCAAACCCTTAGCTCATCATTGAGCATTATTACCACTTTTTCAGGTAATTATCACCTTCAGGTCACCTGACCAAGGTAAATATGATGCTTATTACATAAACATCTTCTCATGGCACTTAAGGCCCATTACTTCTCTTATTACCTCATACTAGGCAATAAGGTATAGCATGGCACATAAGGCCCAATAAACAATGTCAATACATAAAAATGTCATAGCTCATACCTGGCTATGTTCATCATCACATCATACCTGCATGGTTAGTACATATGATAATACATCAATTTCATATCAGCACCATGCAAAACAATATATAACATCATTATTCAAGGGTAACACCACTATTTCCTTACCAGGGTTAGGGTTTCCCATTTCTCATTAATTCAGACCCTCTTGAGTTAACCAACTTTATCTTGTATTAAGGTATTTCCCCTCTTAATACATTCCATCACAGAATACTCACCCTTAGCATATAATGCATAGGCCACACATTAGAATTGTCCAGCTATCTCACATGATATGGACTTATCTTAGTTTAAGGCATAACTTTATTATAAAGTTGCCTATAAACAATCGCAATGATACACCCTCAACTAGGGTTTCACAAGGATACACCCTCAACCAGGGTTCACAATGATACACCCTCCACTAGGGTTTCACAAGGTTACACCCTCAACCAGGGCTCACAATGATACACCCTCCACTAGGGTTTCACAAGATTACACCCTCAACCAGGGTTCACAATGATACACCCTCCACTAGGGTTTCACAAGGATACACCCTCAACTAGGGTTTACTAACATCCTAATTAGTGATTTCACATGTAGACAACCTCTTATTAAGGTTATACATTGAATCAGTCTCAATTAGGGTTTACATCATGTATTGGGTCCATGCATTTGTTATGCATTAATGACTAGTACCATTAAAGGTATCTCCCACCTAATCACATTAGGTTTTCAAAAAGGTTTGATCAATTAGACCTTCAATAACATGAGGTATCCAATTGAATTAACCAAATTGAACCACACTCAATTCTAATCAATGGAACTTCAACCAATTGGATCATCAACTCAATCATCATTTGAATCATGGCTCACCCCTCAATTGGGACTTCAATTATGGTCTGATCTCAATGGGATTAGGGTTTATGAACACCAATTAGAGCTTTGAAGTTGATCATCAATCATGCTACTAATTGTGTTTCAATTGATTGCATTGGACCTTCAACCATTGAATTCATGGAACCAATCATCAATTGGACCTATGCTCATACTTCAATTGAGTTTAATAGGTAAACCTTCAACTAATTTGACTCTCAATTGACCCTCAATTGATCATCAATTAGGGTTTGATTCAATTGAATTAGGGTTTGGAATCGATGATTCAACAACACTAATCAATGTAAGACTAGTTGCTTTGAAACCATTGAACCATCATCC
This sequence comes from Alisma plantago-aquatica, assembly GCA_963693085.1. Lineage (NCBI taxonomy): Eukaryota > Viridiplantae > Streptophyta > Magnoliopsida > Alismatales > Alismataceae > Alisma > Alisma plantago-aquatica. The sequence goes on from OY856411.1 coordinate 1,345,127,394, forward strand.
AAATTGGGTATGACCTGACCCCAAACGGTCTTGAGGTCGTTTGGATGACCTCCAAACGGTCTTGAGACCGTTTGCCCATAATATCACTCAAATCTAAGCAATCCAATTAGGGTTTGGTTCATTGGGTTGATCACCAAATCAACATTACATTGTATAACAGCTTGGTACCTTTAGACCTTCAAACACCTAACCATACTCAGCCCTAGACCTCCAAACGATCTTGGGTGACCACCAAACGGTCTTGAGACCGTTTGGATGAGCTCCAAACGGTCTTGAGACCGTTTGGCCCATACAACCTTTGGATTCTAGTGAAAAATCATCATGGATTGGTCTATCGAGTTGATCAACAAATCAGCACTACATTGCAATATGATTAGTACCTTTGGACCTTCAATTGGTCAACTATACTTGACCCCAGACCTCCAAAAGGTCTTGGGGTGACCCCCAAACGGTATTGAGACCGTTTGGGTGATCCCCAAACGGTCTTGAAACCGTTTGGGCTAATCAACCCAAAATCTCAACTTAACTCATTGTGATTTCAGCACTGATTTCAATTAGGGTTAGCCCAATTGATTAGCCTTCAACTCATGACTCGTTTGGAATTAATCCATCAAATTTGGTGAGTCATTAACCAACATTATTAGTAACAGTAATACCAAACGTTCAACGCTTGTTCAACGCACTCAAACGGTCTTGAGACCGTTTGCCCAAAAAGTTCAATTAAATCAGATTGAAAATCAGCACTTAATCCAATTAGGTTTCCCTAATTGATTAGGCTTCAACTCACGATTCCTTTGGAGTTAATCCCTCAAATTTGGAGGGTTATTAATAAACATAATTATGAACAGGAATCCAAAACGCTAAATGCTTGGTCAACCATCTCAAACGGTCTTGAAACCGTTTGCTCAACCAGTTCAAGTTAATCAGGTTGAAAATCAGCACATAATTCAATTCGATTGCCTAATTGATTGGCCTTCAACTCTCTATTCCTTTGGAGGTAATCCCTAAAATTTGGAGGGTTATCATCCTACATAATTAGAAACAAAATTCCCAAATGGTCAACGCTTAGTCAACCATCTCAAACGGTCTTGAAACCGTTTGCTCCCAAACGGTTTCAAACCGTTTGCCCTTAAACAGTTTGCTGAAACCGCATAGCCAATCAAATTAAAACGATTTGGAGTAGCTATCAAAACGGTTTTGCTTGGTAATTTTCTTTGGATAAGCATATAGGATGATGTCATCATCCCCTTCCTTCGAACAACCAAGAACATCAACCGTTCTTGATGGAAATTGCAGCAAAGAAACAAGAGTGTATCAAATTGAAGAAATCAATCAACAAAGCATAGAGAATTGATGCAATAGCAATGTTTAAGGGTTTGAGTTATAAAACCCGCCTCCAATTGAGCTCCAAAGCTCCAATCTCACGCCATTAATGGTGGATGAAGCTCTTGCAACTCCCCCTAGGCTCGTCCTCAAGCTTTTGATTGCAAAAGTTGGCTAGGGTTGAAGAGGAGATCGAAATAAGAAGGAATCCATAATTTATTTTCGATTTCCACCATGAAATCATGGAGAACGAAGGTCAAGGGTTTACCCACAGGTTGGGTACGTGATCCCTGCTCCTCCCTAGCTCCTTGGTCGGTTTTGCAAGCAAGGGGAAGAAGAAAATCCGAAAAGGGCCTTGGTTTGGGCTTAGAAATGGCACTTTTATAAGGAAATTGATGAGAGAGAAAATGCCTTATAAAAATCCAATTAATCCCAATAAAGTGGCCGCCTCTTCCCCCTCTTATTCTCCTCAAAATCCTTAAGGACGAGGATATCTTCATTGCCTCTTATTCCTCTCCATTATCCATGATTTAAAGAAAATCAAATTAAGCACCTTAATGCTTATTATATTAATATCCATATGTGAGTGGGTTTTCTTTTCTTTATAAAAAGGTGAGTGGAATTTCACCTACTTAAGATATTTTCGTTCCTTATCTTGTTAAAGGAACGTCCATCCTTATTCAAAATCAACCCAAAACATTTTGGTTGAAATCCCTTCAATTATTTTTATTCATTTTTGCCCTAAATCGAATTAGGGTTTCAATTAAGCATTATTCTTGATTATTTTAATGTCAAGATTCTCTCTCCTACAACTTAATTCAAATGAGGAGTCCCTCTCATTTTATTTGCTCTACATGATGCCAAGAAACATTAAGGACCATATTGAAGTGGTAATTTGCATATTGAATCCTAGATTTTGGGTAAATTGCACATTACACCAAAATTAGGTTTTAATGCACAACATTGTCCAACAAGCTCTATCTTGGTGTCCAGGCTTGTGGAAACCATACCACTACATCATATTCATTCTTATGATGTCTCAACATCAGAGGAACATCTTATCATGCAACATTTGCAATTTAACCCCTCAACTTGGGTAATTTGCACTTTAGTCCAAAATAAGTAAACATTGCTTCAACATTGTTCAAACATGACCAAAATTGAAACATAGGTTCCTTTTGAGCCTTAATTACTTTTCACAAGATGAGATTAAGCATATAATAATATTTCTTAATCAAAACACCTAGGGTTAAAGAATAACCCAGGTCAGGGATGTTACAAATTATAAACCCCTAACAAGGATTTCGTCCCCGAAATCCCTGATAAAGGGAACAGATATTATTCATTCATCGTATCATCATGTCTCTTCATAACACCTCATTGTTATGTAGACATCATAGAACTTTGATCAGCACAAAGTTCCTTCACACAATATTCTCATAGAGTCAAATGAGAACTTATCTTAAAGACATATTTAGTTGTTATGTTTATGCAAAGCATAAACCCCTAACATATGATGTTCATATCATTTTATATAATCAGACTGATTTCATAGTTGACCATTCCAGGTAGCCAATCTAAACCATCTGATAATTCTCAGATACCAGAATCTCTTACCTTGGTATCAGTCGCATGTGTTGAAAACACATTATATTCTCATCTTTCTTTTATCATATTTACAACTTTATAGAACAGGGATCACCTCCCTTGTTCTCTTTCTCATCATATGAGGGTCATACTTTTACTTCCTCATATACACATACTGATCTGAATTCCTATCAGATCCTTCTTTCTTGTTCTTAAGATATGATACATTTATCCATATCATATTTCCAATTTCATGATACTCTTTAGATTGTATCAGAATGATTGCTTGATCAGGGCAATCAAAAAGATATCAATCTAAGAGTTTCCATACTCACTTTATCATCAATAGTTGTACACCTGATCAGGGTTTACAAGTACTGAGATCAAGTAGTATGCACTTACATGCTATCATATTCCTTTCTTTTCATATTACCATAACATAAGATTTAACATCCCTGGATTTTATCTAGGCATCTCTTCTATACCTCTTCCTCCTTCATGGAGGTAAGATCAATATAGAGCATTTAAAAGAATAATGAACATAATTCAAATTCTAGTTCTCATCATTTCATCCCTATATAGCAACCAATGGGGAAAACAATATCAACAATCCTCCTTTTTATAAAAAAAAGGGTTTAGTGTACTCAACATGTACACATTTATAACATACCTTGTACTCATATCATGGTCTTACTAGTCTTATTACTGAAGCAAAAACTAAGCCATAGAATCTTACAGGTGAAAGGTTAATACCTTTGCACTTACTTAGTGGCTACTTCCCTGGTACACTAGGCATTTATTGCACTATTAGTGCCAAAAACTTGGTCGTTTAAAACCATTAGGCAAATGTCTCTAGAATTATAGAGACCATTCCCTACTTCTCAGCTTATTGCCCCTTCTTGGGCACTACCATCACATATTTATTATCTGTCTGAACTCATGGCTGAGTCCACTTTCTTTCCATAAGTTAATCTTTTCCATATTTTCCCTTGTTCCAACATGACTAAGTCATTTAGGAACTCATTTAAAGCTCAAGCTTTCTGTATTAAGGACTGATAACCTAGGTTGTAAGCCTAGCATCCAGTCCACTCATATGCATTACTGTTGCCCTAATCTTCCCAACAAGAGCATGATCATAGGATTCTCTATCCTAATCAGGTCTTAATGGGGATTCTCAGGCACTCATTCTATTCTTGCATGATCCCTTGCACCTCTTCTTGGTGCAACAACATTGCCCTAAGCAATGTGTTCGTTGTGCTCTCCAGTCATTTTAAACTTTACCCTTTCTCTGCACAAGCAGAAATCATTATAGGGTATATTGGAGGACACTAACACAGAATCAATACCTTAGTCCTATGTCTCTGTAGACTCAGCAAACCTAGAGCTCTGATACCACTAAATTGTCACAACACCCACCATCATTTAAGATAACAAGTGTCATTAACAATAATAAAACATGCGGAAGCAAATCAGTTGCAGCGTATTAGCAAAAATCAGTGAAAATTAAAACCATTTGCAAAGAGATCCATTCACAGGAAAACTCTTTCATTCAGAACCAAAGTAAAACCTTTCATCCTGGTTCATATATACATCTCATGTACTATTACTTCTCGAGGAATACAAACATCAACTACTCTATCTTAACTGTACACAGGTAGTATAAAACCCTCGAGGCTTAAATCCAAAATCTCAGATCGATCCATCAAAACATTACTCCTAGGACCCGAGAGTACAGAGACGACTCATAGGACTTTCTATATACAACTTGACAGCTCATATCCCCACCTGGGATTTACTGCTGTCCCTGCTACTGCTGCTGCTGCTCTTCCTCTGTAATAGGTTCCTTGCCTTTTCGTCGGCGGTTACCTAAAAATTTAATCCCACGGGGGTGAGACAATTATAAAAATTGTCCTAGCGAGAGATATAACTCTCCGCCAGAAACATTGTTATTGCCGATAATAGAATAACACTGAGCAGTAGAATTATATTTACTCAACAACAGGTAAATTATTGAATAAGATATGCAGAGCAGTATTCTCTATGCAATCATTTCAATTATAACTTGATTAAGCAGCAAGTCATTCATTTAAGAAGGAATATGAAGAACATGTATATCATTTATCCAACTATGATATAATAGACCATGTATCATCAACCATTGATTCTCGCAATTCAACCCTAAGCAAATATGCTACACGGCTGATTACGTTTTACAATCATACTTATGCCCTGAGGAGATGAGGTATACCGCTCATACTCCAACCGACCACGGTTACGTAAAGCATCGGTACCACACATAGGTCAATGGAAGAGCCGGATTTCCATGACCTCAACTATCTCGGTCAGTACGAGATAACATGCAGGACATCTTGTGTCTCTGCTAGATAGATTTCCAGGGTATACTGGCAACATCTCTATTAGAGTTATAGCCCATAGCATATACTCTCTTCAGGATATGGCCCGTAGCCAATGCCCGGTATTATTTTGTGGAGTCATGGCCCGTAGCCATGCTCTTATTGGGGTATGGTCCGTAACCAATCCCGTTCATAGGACATAGCCCGTAGCAATGCCTATGGGGCATAAGGATATAATTGCCCAATTACCCCCACATATTAAAAAATATGCGTTCCGAGTAAACTCGTTTCACCATTCAGCTAATTCTGACGCTGATGGATCTGTGATCAGGGCAACTACATTATATGGTATCACTTGATTAATTAAGTACATTATCATATTCTTTTAGTATCAGCCAAGTTTCCAAACATAACTTAATAAGACAAATGCTATAAAGAAAACATGTACTATTTCCATTAATCACTTCTCAGTCTTTATAAGACATGGGGATCTCAGTCCCTCATTTCAATACTGGGAATTTTCATTCCTTTGCAACTCAATGCCATAATCATATGGTTCTGGGTATTCAAACCCTTAGCTCATCATTGAGCATTATTACCACTTTTTCAGGTAATTATCACCTTCAGGTCACCTGACCAAGGTAAATATGATGCTTATTACATAAACATCTTCTCATGGCACTTAAGGCCCATTACTTCTCTTATTACCTCATACTAGGCAATAAGGTATAGCATGGCACATAAGGCCCAATAAACAATGTCAATACATAAAAATGTCATAGCTCATACCTGGCTATGTTCATCATCACATCATACCTGCATGGTTAGTACAGATGATAATACATCAATTTCATATCAACACCATGCAAAACAATATATAACATCATTATTCAAGGGTAACACCACTATTTCCTTACCAGGGTTAGGGTTTCCCATTTCTCATTAATTCAGACCCTCTTGAGTTAACCAACTTTATCTTGTATTAAGGTATTTCCCCTCTTAATACATTCCATCACAAAATACTCACCCTTAGCATATAATGCATAGGCCACACATTAGAATTGTCCAGCTATCTCACATGATATGGACTTATCTTAGTTTAAGGCATAACTTTATTATAAAGTTGCCTATAAACAATCGCAATGATACACCCTCAACTAGGGTTTCACAAGGATACACCCTCAACCAGGGTTCACAATGATACACCCTCCACTAGGGTTTCACAAGGTTACACCCTCAACCAGGGTTCACAATGATACACCCTCCACTAGGGTTTCACAAGATTACACCCTCAACCAGGGTTCACAATGATACACCCTCCACTAGGGTTTCACAAGGATACACCCTCAACTAGGGTTTACTAACATCCTAATTAGTGATTTCACATGTAGACAACCTCTTATTAAAGTTATACATTGAATCAGCCTCAATTAGGGTTTACATCATGTATTGGGTCCATGCATTTGTTATGCATTAATGACTAGTACCATTAAAGGTATCTCCCACCTAATCACATTAGGTTTTCAAAAAGGTTTGATCAATTAGACCTTCAATAACATGAGGTATCCAATTGAATTAACCAAATTGAACCACACTCAATTCTAATCAATGGAACTTCAACCAATTGGATCATCAACTCAATCATCATTTGAATCATGGCTCACCACTCAATTGGGACTTCAATTATGGTCTGATCTCAATGGGATTAGGGTTTATTAACACCAATTAGAGCTTTGAAGTTGATCATCAATCATGCTACTAATTGTGTTTCAATTGATTGCATTGGACCTTCAACCATTGAATTCATGGAACCAATCATCAATTGGACCTATGCTCATACTTCAATTGAGTTTAATAGGTCAACCTTCAACTAATTTGACTCTCAATTGACCCTCAATTGATCATCAATTAGGGTTTGATTCAATTGAATTAGGGTTTGGAATCGATGATTCAACAACACTAATCAATGTAAGACTAGTTGCTTTGAAACCATTGAACCATCATCCAAATTGGGTATGACCTGACCCCAAACGGTCTTGAGGTCGTTTGGATGACCTCCAAACGGTCTTGAGACCGTTTTCCCATCATATCACTCAAATCTAAGCAATCCAATTAGGGTTTGGTTCATTGGATTGATCACCAAATCAGCATTACATTGTATAACAGCTTGGTACCTTTAGACCTTCAAACACCTAACCATACTCAACCCTAGACCTCCAAACGGTCTTGGGTGACCACCAAACGGTCTTGAGACCATTTGTATGAGCTCCAAATGGTCTTGAGACCGTTTGGCCCATCCAACCTTTGGATTCTAGTGAAAAATCATCATGGATTGGTCTATCGAGTTGATCAACAAATCAGCACTACATTGCAATATGATTAGTACCTTTGGACCTTCAATTGGTCAACTATACTTGACCCCAGACCTCCAAACGGTCTTGGGGTGACCCCCAAACGGTATTGAGACCGTTTGGGTGATCCCCAAACGGTCTTGAAACCGTTTGGGCTAATCAACCCAAAATCTCAACTTAACTCATTGTGATTTCAGCACTGATTTCAATTAGGGTTAGCCCAATTGATTAGCCTTCAACTCATGACTCGTTTGGAATTAATCTATAAAATTTGGTGAGTCATTAACCAACATCATTAGGAACAGTAATCCTAAACGGTCAATGCTTGGTCAACGCACTCAAACGGTCTTGAGACCGTTTGCCCAAAAAGTTCAATTAAATCAGATTGAAAATCAGCACTTAATCCAATTAGGTTTCCCTAATTGATTAGGCTTCAACTCACGATTCCTTTGGAGTTAATCCCTCAAATTTGGAGGGTTATTAATAAACATAATTATGAACAGGAATCCCAAACGGTAAATGCTTGTTCAACCATATAAAACGGTATTGAAACCGTTTTCTCAACCAGGTCAAGTTAATCAGGTTGAAAATCAGCACATAATTCAATTCGATTGCCTAATTTATTGGCCTTCAACTCTCGATTCTTTTGGAGTTAATCCCTCAAATTTGGAGGGTTATCAGCCTACATAATTAGGAACAAAATTCCCAAACGGTAAACGCTTGGTCAACCATCTCAAATGGTCTTGAAACCGTTTGCTCCCAAATGATTTCAAACCGTTTGCCCTTAAACGGTTTGTTGAAACCGCATAGCCAATCAAATTAAAACGATTTGGAGTAGCTATCAAAACGGTTTTGCTTGGTAATTTTCTTTGGATAAGCATCTAAGATGATGTCATCATCTCCTTCCTTCGAAAAACCAAGAACAGCAACCGTTCTTGATGGAAATTGCAGCAAAGAAACAAGAGTGTATCAAATTGAAGAAATCAATCAACAAAGCATAGAGAATTGATGCAATAGCAATGTTTAAGGGTTTGAGTTATAAAACCCGCTTCCAATTGAGCTCTAAAGCTCCAATATCACGCCATTAATGGTGGATGAAGCTCTTGCAACTCCCCCTAGGCTCGTCCTCAAGCTTTTGATTGCAAAAGTTGGCTAGGGTTGAAGAGGAGATCGAAATAAGAAGGAATCCATAATTTATTTTCGATTTCCACCATGAAATCATGGAGAACGAAGGTCAAGGGCTTACCCAAAGGTTGGGGACGTGCTCCCTGCTCCTCCCTAGCTCCTTGGTCGGTTTTTCAAGCAAGGGGAAGAATAAAATCCGAAAAGGGCCTTGGTTTGGGCTTAGAAATGGCACTTTTATAAGGAAATTGATGAGAGAGAAAATGCCTTATAAAAATCCAATTAATCCCAATAAAGTGGCCGCCTCTTCCCCCTCTTATTATCCTCAAAATCCTTAAGGACGAGGCTATATTCATTGCCTCTTATTCCTCTCCATTATCCATGATTTAAAGAAAATCAAATTAAGCACCTTAATGCTTATTATATTAATATCCATATGTGAGTGGGTTTTCTTTTCTTTATAAAAAGGTGAGTGGAATTTCACCTACTTAAGATATTTTCGTTCCTTATCTTGTTAAAGGAACGTACATCCTTATTCAAAATCAACCCAAAACATTTTGGTTGAAATCCCTTCAATTATTTTTATTCATTTTTGCCCTAAATCGAATTAGGGTTTCAATTAAGCATTATTCTTGATTATTTTAATGTCAAGATTCTCTCTCCTACAACTTAATTCAAATGAGGAGTCCCTCTCATTTTATTTGCTCTACATGATGCCAAGAAACATTAAGGACCATATTGAAGTGGTAATTTGCATATTGAACCCTAGATTTTGGGTAAATTGCACATTACACCAAAATTAGGTTTTAATGCACAACATTGTCCAACAAGCTCTATCTTGGTGTCCTGGCTTGTAGAAACCATACCACTACATCATATTCATTCTTATGATGTCTCAAAATCAGAGGAACATCTTATCATGCAACATTTGCAATTTAACCCCTCAACTTGGGTAATTTGCACTTTAGTCCAAAATAAGCAAACATTGCTTCAACATTGTTCAAACAGGACCAAAATTGAAACATAGGTTCCTTTTGAGCCTTAATTACTTTTCACAAGATGATATTAAGCATATAATCATATTTATTAATCAAAACACCTAGGGTTAAAGAATAACCCAGGTCAGGGATGTTACACTTACCTTATCGCCAATTAGTAGTTTAGGGCAATTCATTAGCATCTAACTTGTTGTTTGGTTTGGTAATCTAAATGGAAGAGTAATGCTAACATGTTATCATCTCCAACACAATTGACACATGCATTCCCCCAAACAGACTACACTTCTCTTAATTGCGTTAAAATCCTAATTCCCTTCTTTATTAGCTAGTGTTAGCTTAATTCGCTCTTTACTTGCTTAGTTAGATGCTTGCCGTGTTCTTGCTATTCTAGGTATTTGATTTCTCTTGTGCTTAATTTGCTAGGTTAGTGTAGTGTAGATCTCTTTTTGTTTTATTTGCTTGTCTTTGCGTAGCTTGCCCCTTTTCTTTCCTTTCTCATTAGAACTATTTGTCTAGGGTAATTTAGGTTTTGGTTCTTGTTTGTTATCCTTTACTTTCTTGTTCACTATTAGTGCAATAAACAAATCAACCATCAAACCATTAAACCCTAGACTCTGTAGTAGGAACCTATCCAAAACTAATCTAGCTCTACTTCCCCCTTTTCTCTCTTGGGTTCGGCCCTTAACTTGCCACCCTCCCATATATAACATGACCTCATTCACTTGTGGCTAAGTGTTTAGTCTATGTGAGAAGCCTATTAGGGCTTTATAAATTCGCAAGATCCCAAGTGTGTTCAAAACCTATTAGGGTTGCATCTAGTCACCATTCAGTTTATTAGTGTTTGACTCTAGGAAAAATGCACCAAGCTTTCTGGTGTCTTTGCCGGGGAGTTAGGTGCTCAGCCTAGATAGTTAGTTTTTCTTTGATCTTTTTCTACTGTCCTCATAATTGCTATTCTTTATTCTTTGTTATTTGTATTATTTATGCATATTGGTTTGCTAGCTTGTTTTCTCTTGTTTGGTTGTGCCTTGTCCATGTGAAAACAACCCGGGGAAGACAAGATGGAAGACCAAAATGCACCTCACAAGCCAGTTCAGGAGTACTTCACGCCTATAAACTACAAATCGCCAATTGCTGATAGAGTTGATCAAATGCCAGGGAAGAAATTCTCTATTCCTCCAGGTGTTCTTAGGCTCCTTTTATGACATACCTTGTCACACAAAGTGAGATTACTCAAAACCAAACATGAAATTAACACTAAGCAAGTGGATTGCCGAAAAACACAATAAAATAAAACCAATGCCATAACTATGCATCAAGCTGAACTCATCTTGTCTGAAGCCATAAACTGAAGCCACTTGTATTTTATTCATATCAAAAAGAGTTACATAGCATTGTTTCTCTGGCTAACAAGCCACAATCTACTGCATGTGACAACCTTCTCAAGTACACAAATTATCTTTGTACCATTATTGTATAGACTAAAAAAATTCAAATTGATGTACAATGTCTATAAAACACCCCCAAGGACCTGAGTGTACATAAAACACCCCAAGGACCTAAGTGTACAAGGAAGACACATAGGACTCTATTACTAGACACTAGTTGCATATCCATGATCCAATAGCTACAACACCTCAGGGTGTCTGCCTCAACAACATGATCTCATCCCATCATGCACGTCCACCTCAAAGATGTAGAAACCCACAAGGTGAGACCAAATGTCCCATTGAGAGTTATAATTCTCTGCCATCATCTATTAAAAGCACAGATAGATACACATGAGACTATACTATTAACAGATAAGCAGATTCAGCTAAATGATATAAGAAGAGCAATTAATATTCTAAAAAGGAATATGAAGAACATGTATATTTTTTTATCCATATAACTATACAAAAGCAAGCAAGGACTCACCCAATGTTTTCACATTTGAACCTAAGTAAGATACTACATGGCTAATTATGTATTTTATTATGCCCAGAGGAGTTGAGTCATACCATGCAAATCCAACCGATCACTGCTAAGCCAAAATCGGTGCCATATAAGGTCTATGGAAAAGTTGGAATCCATGACCTCACCAAACCTCGTGGTCAGTACACGATTACACAGTAGAGACATGCTAGTCAACTGCAACCTGTGACATATAGTCAACAGTGAAAGTCCTAGCCCACCTTGGTACATGTCACGATGCTAGTGAAACTGAGTTACAACATGCACTCGTACTCCTTCCAGGATATGGCCTGCAACCAATCTTGTGAAACCACATAAGCAACATATCACTGAGCTACGGCCCACAGCAGCACTCCTGCCAGGATATGGCCCGCATCTAATCCTGTGAATGCATATACTCAACAATATATGCCTCCAGACTTTCTCTAAGGGAAATCCCGTTTCACCATCTGGCAAGTGCTGACACTGAGATGGATCTATGGCATAGGGCAAAACTACATGATTAGGGTTTCACTTTATTAATTATGCTAATTGGGTGAATTAAGGCTTTCGCACACAAGTGGACATGTAAAACATATCTCAATCTAACAAGCATAACTATGAGGCAACTTCAAAAGATATGAAATGTATAAGGTGTGAACTCATTACATTATATCAGGGCATCACTGTCTCATTACCTTCCATAAGGATATCATCATCACCACCTGTTAACACTATCATATTAGGCTAATCATCATAGTCACAACACTGGGGATATTAATCCCTCATCTCATCATTGGAGGATAACACCTCTCACTAGGCATCAAGCCTCTGCCAGGTCATAGGTCCCAATCACATCATGATTATCTATCAACATCACACTACCCCTCAACAAGTACATGTGCATAATCATCTCCATGTATTACATATAAGTCATCATAGCATTCACATAGCTATGACATCCGTGTCTCCTGCAAGGTTGGTTGCATATAACTAGGAGAAAGAAAACATATGATCCACATGTTACTCATCTTAAACATTCAACATGTATAACATACCCTGGGATTAGGGTTAGGGTTCACATACTTAGTTGACTAGGGATTACCTCATGATTATAGTACTAAACCATAATTATGTCACCTCCTTCATTCTTGGAATTGATTTAGGATTGAACATCATTAATGGAAACATGATTAAATCATTATATCGCAACATTTGGAAATTACCTTCATTTACACATGTATATGTATTATCTTATAGTAGGATGTATGTGTCATGGCTTAGCAGTAAGGTGGATTCCTTTAGCATCAATCAAGTTACAACGCATGAACCACAGTCTATACCTGCAAGAATGAGGGCATAGCACAACCTCGAAAGGGATAAAACATGTGAAGTGTGACTTATCACTTCACCACATAACACTGTCATACAACCATACATGACTATCACTAATGTCATTGCCATGGGATAGAAATTTCTCAATCGTATCAAAACATGATAACCACTCAGAGAGAGAGAGACAACACATTCCATGGTCCATCCATTAGAATTAGGGTTTCTTAAACAAATTCAATCACCAAACCCTAAGTACACCACCTCTCACTACTATGGAACCAATTGGGCTTAGGCAACATCGCTTGTTTATGATTGGGTTGTCAATCAACCTGCCAATGTATTAATGTCACTCATATGCATTCATATGCCCATCCAACTAGGTTACTTATAAGTAACAACCATGTATTGTGTATGTGCATCGACCACCCAATCATAAGTTTATCTTGACCAACCAATATCTATTTGACCTGACCTAACACACAACAAGGTGTCTCAATCCCCAATGTGCTCCTACTCATGTAGCGACCGTGACACACCCTTACTCAGGTCGCGACCGCAATACATCTCAATTGGGCGTCACCATCAAAATCGGGTGAAGCATTGTGATCATTACCATAGCCAAGTGTAACTCATGACTAAGGCCTAAACATGCCGTTGCGACCACATGCATAAACAACATTGCAATTACGATAGAACACAGAGCATCACGACCACTTAACATTGCAACATCGTGAGTCTCAACGAATGTGGCATCTTATCTATGACAGAACAGAGCGTTGTGACCAGAAGAAAGAAACACTGCAACCCATCAAAAGGCAATGTCACGACCATCTCAAAACTAGGGTTTCAACCACCCATGGAGCACACGTCACGAACCCAAGAAATAAGGACTTATCTTGACATCATACCAAGAGTATCTCAAGTGAACCAAACTTAGGTCGCAATCAACCTAAAGCTAGGGGTCTTGACCATTAATAGATGTAATGTCTCTGATCATCCTCAAGAGGGTGGTCAGACTTTAAATTTGTGACATGAAACCTTCAAGGACCCCCACAACTTTATTACGGGGTCAAAATAGATATACATGGTCGAACACAAGGACGTGGGGACATTTAGGACGTTTAAGATCTCACTCTTAAGTTAGATAAGGCAAACAGATAGTCGATAAAAGTGTGGAGCTAGAATTAGTCTAGCAGATTGTCATGAAGTAAAACAAAATAAGGAAAAGAAAATAAAATAGAGTCTGTAGGATTCTACTAATTAGAGAGAAGGAGTTCCCGGCTATGTAACCACAAGTTGGGCAATCTATGAACCCATTCTTAGGTGTAGACAACCCTCGAACACCTCAACAAGCAACCTACATCTGAACATAGTACCTACTGTGGTATCTGTTCATGTGGGGTCATCCCACTCGCTCTCACACAACATGACTAAAACCCATCAATGACATGAATCCTCTCTCGAGGATGAAAAATTAGCATCGTAGAATATTCTAGATACCCTCTCAAGTCTAGAATGTTTTGAGGTGCTAGGAAAATACGTGATCTGGGCAGACACAGGTAGTGAGCCCGACCGTGCCAGGCTGGGCCTGGCCGTGCCCATGTCTACGGTTCTGTACATATCACCTTGAATCATCCTCCTTTCAGATTCTGATGCAAACTATCTTCTCTTATCTATTTCTACAATAAATCTCTCGATATAGGTAGAAATAAAAGCTCAAGCAAGAAAGAGATCAACCAAACTAGAAATCATAACCACAAAGAGAAGATATAATAGAAAACATACTAGATCTGGATAAAACTACTTGCTTAAGGAAAAAGTACATAAACATGCCCAAAACGGGCTACATAGCCAAGAAGGATCTCAACTAGCAATGGACAGACATAGTTGGCACCGAACAAAGATGGAAGAACATCATTTGTATAGAAATAAAGGAGAATAGTAGAAGAAAGCAGAAGAAGAAGAGATTTAGCATGTAGAGGAGAGGTGACTCTCGCTCCTTGGCCTCCGTAAAGGCCAGATCTCATCTTTGGGTCGTCCTCCTTGTTCTTATGGACTCCTTGGTCTCTTTTCTCTTTGATTTCACCCTAAATAGTAGATTGGTGGGTGTATGGAGGTGGAAGATGGCTGAGAATGGTAGGATATGGGTGAATGATGGTGGTAGATGGAAGCAAATTGGAGGAACGGACGTAGGATGAGCACTTCAGCCTTTCCAGACCTTGGAACTCTCCCATAGGGATCTAGGAACCAAAACAGGTCGGAACCAAAATGTGGAACCTCCAAAATTTAGAACCCCTCTCCAGGTCACGAGGGGTGGGTATTTATAGACGAAGGCGGAAGATGGTCGTGGCACCTACCTCGGTCGTGACCATGGTCTCGACCCGACCATGCCAGGCTGGGCACGGTCATGCCAGGGTCACGGTCGAGGTAGACCCCACAGTCGAGGTGGACTCCGCAGTTGAGGTGTTTGGGGCGTGGTCGAGGTAGACTCCACAGTCGAGGTGGTCGGGCCACGGTCGTGGTCGATGTGCCTCGATCGCGGTCGTGGCCTCGGCCCGACCGTGCCAAGTGTCGGTCGATACAACTTCTTGGCCGCGGTTGTGGCATCCTCTTTGGCCGCGGTCGTGACATCGTGGACCAAACCAACCCCCATCCGGGGGTGCTATTATTGGTGGTCGATGGGAGTGCGTCGATGAACCTTCTAATTGGCAAGGGTGCATTATGATAAAGGACTAGCCATCGAAAATAGGGTCCAAGAAATCAAAAGTTTCTTGGGCCCGCTAGTCAGTAGTGGGACCACCTTCTCCTAAGTTGGTGCACATCGTGCGATGCTTAGTCCACCGTAGTTGCAACGAATGGAAGTCTAGTTGTTGTAAAATCCATGTGTTGGGAAGAAATCTTGGAGAATAGATGTCTTCTCAGGTTCAGTGCCTACAAGTCCCAAAATTGGCTAGTTGAGAAACTTTATCTATGAAAAGATGTAAATTACTAAAAGTTAAGGAGATAGGGCTATTTTGGGCATATTAAGGCTATAATGACACAAAACCATAAATAAATGCTTAGCATAAATGCTTGAATTTGGGTCTTGTCAGCCTCGTCTGAAAACCGAACATATCAAGGTATCTCATCCCAAGGTTTAATAAGGTATAGTGAGAAAAATGATCAAACTACCACTAAGACAAGGAACCGTGGTTAAATAGGGTTGGAGCATGATCCAAACAGAAGATTCCTTTTGACCAAAACAAATGATAACACCAAGGAAAGCAATATATAACATGGAGGAGAAACCCCAAGCAAGGTGGCCATCAAGAACCCTAAAACTTGCATTATGAACTACCATGAAAAGGCTTTATGTAAAAGAGGGAAAACCAAATCATTTCTCATGGTAAAAATGTTCAAAATGTCAAGGAAAATGATATGGTCAAACTTAGATCATGGTGTTAAAACCAAATCTTATATTGTAAGTTTTAAGTTCACTCCAATCAATACTTAACAAATCGGATACATGAATTTAGGGCTTAAGAAAAGAGTATTATTCATGAGAATACTTCAAAGTCTTGTTCCCTGAATTCATGATAACACCATATAACTTATTAACATCATATTTAGGGACTAAAATAGAATATTACCCCAAAAGAAATCCATCATCTCCAAGTGGGAAAATTTCACACAAGATCGATCATCAAAAGCCCTAGAACATGTGCCAAGCAATCATCATGGAAGAGTCTTATGTAAGGGATTTAAGTCCCCATTTACACACCGTAAATGGACCCTAAACTTCAAGGTACATCAAGGTACACGAGCATCATGTATTTGACTAAAACCAACAACCAAGGATAGGAGAAAAACCACCATAACACATCCATCTCCAAAACCGGGTACCTCTCAGTAAGGTTATGTAATTTAAGCATACCAAGCATAATCACCACCATACCTTAAGCTCTAGACTATGATATCAACTACTAGCATATTAAGAGAACTTTTTCGAGAGAGAAAAATAGCAACATGCAAGTAAGATTAAGAGTGCTAGTAATGGAGGAGGGTAGAGAGTTATAAAACCCGCCTTAAGAAGCTCAACACCAAGGATCCTCAAGCTTCAAGGTTCCAAGATCCAAGCACACAATTCAAAGGTTGAAGAAGATCCACCAAAGGTCCCACTTTCGGACACAATAGTACCTCCAAGGGAAGAAGATTCTTAGGTCAAAATGGCCCAAGAAAAGGAGAAAGAAAGGAAACCCTAACTGAACCAAAGAAGAAGGAGGAGAAAAAGGTAAAATAACTTCATCTAACCATGGCCCATGACCTTAGATATGAGGGGTTCTTCCTCAAGAACGACCATCACATCCAAGAATGGCCCATGTATGAGGAAAGGGAATAAGATGAAGTGGAGATTCCAAGGAAAATGATGCAAAAGAAGAGGAGATACTTACCAAGGTTGAAGATGAGCAAGAATCACCACATGTAAGGAATCCGATCACCAAAGCTCCAAGGATTAGTCCTTCTTTGATCCACCAAGTTCCAAGGATGAACAAAAGAAGGAGGAAGAAGATAGATGGCCAAAAGGGTTGCAAACAAGGAAAGCTAAGGAGTTACATAGATGAAGGAGATAGAGAGCAAAGGGTGAGGTGTCAACACACTAAAGAACCTAAGGGACACTTGTCCTTGCAAAAGACCAACATGCACCCACATGAAACCACTTCAACATGACATGCAAGATGTGATGATACACTCTAGGTAGCATCTCAACCACCCTAGACTCCCACATGGTCGCATTCATGACCATCAGTGCATCCCCCATGATCGCAACACCACCCATCACCATCTCCTCTAGGTCAAGACAAAGCATCACCACAAACCCTAGGTCGAGACAACTCCTGCTAGGTCAACCATCTCGACCCAAGACCTCCCTAGACTATCTAGTTCATGACCCTACACTCTAGAGGAGGCGTCTTGACCATGATACCCTCTTGAAAAGACCTAGGTCGCGACCCATGGTCGAGACAACACAACCAACTCATATGGTCAAGGCAATCAACACTCACATCAACCCTAATCACCACCTAGGGTGATATTCCTCAAACAAGGCTCAAACGAGGCACCCTCCTCTTTGTCTTTCCTCTAGATGATGTCAATGAATATAAGGAACACTCTAGATGTGGTAAATTGTACATAAACCCCCTTCACTAGGTAAATTGTAATTTGCACCAGAACTAACACAGAAAGCACAAACTTCATCCAAACAAGCTCAAACTTGCAACTTAAGCTCTCCACAATCTCTAAGATCACCCCAATGGATTAAAGAAAGGTTCTAAGAACATCATCAAGCCAAATCAAATAGGGTTATCCCAGAACCTAGTTCACGGGCCTTACACCTGCTCACCTTATACGGCTGGGAGAGTGAGAACCCCTACAAGCACTTAGACTCCTTTCTTAAAGTATCCTCCACCTTTTGGACGTTGACAATCAGTGATGACATAATTAGGTTTACCTTGTTCTCATTCTCCCTCAAATACAAGTCCAAATATTGGTATGATTTGAGAAGGGACATCATGAGTTGGGAAGAGATTAAGAATGCCCTTTTAAGGAAATTCTACTCCATTGCAAGGTTGACACAAATGTGGTGTGCCATAATGAGTTTCTATCAAGTGGGTAATGAGCGGTTCCATGATGCTTGGGAAAGATTTCAAAAGATGTTGAGAGAGTTCCCACACCATGAGATCCCTATGTGGCAGCTAGTTCAATCCTTTTACTCTGATCTCTCTCCAATAAGTCAAGCTACAATGGACTCTTCTTGTGGATGAGATTTTATGACTAAGCCACCTGAAGAGACATGGCCCTTATTTGAGAATTTGGTGGAAAGTTCAAGGATTCAAGATTCTAGCATGATGAATGATGGTGACCGCCCCTTTGGTGTGACATCTCTATTTCATAATGATTCAAACCCACAAATGGTGAAGATTCTTAGAGAAATGGTGAGTTTTATGAAGAACCAAGTGAGAAGTGTTCCTTATCACTCAGTCAATTTTTTTGAGTCCTTTAGTGAAGAAGTTAACCTTATAGCTACTAAGAGCAACAAAGTCCAAGACATAGCTCAAAGTTTGAGGATGAAGTTCTCTCTAGGTTGGAAAGCTTTGATAATGTGCAAAAAAGTGTTATAAGGATTGAGGAAAGAATATAGCAACTATCTTCATACTTGCTCTCTAAGAGGAAAAACCATCTTCAATGCCCATAATGAATCTCAATGAAGCAAGTGTACCACTACATTCCTCTCAAGTTCTCTATGGTCCACCTCCCATGAAAGTGCAACCCATACAACACTTTCAAGGTTATCCTAAGCCTTACACACCTCCACCACATCCATCACCACACCCTTCACACCACTTCACCTACCAACCTCAATTCTCTCATCCACCTCAGTTTCAATGCCAAGTGACACCTCCACCTCCTCCACAGACACAAAATGATCCCACTCTCCACCATGAGCAAGGTAGTGCTATGACAGTTCTAAGGAGTGGAAAATCTCTTGAGCAGCCCACAAGTCAAAGAAATGTTGACAAAGAAAAAGCAAAGGCAATGAAGTGGTGATACTGGGATTGAGATTGGTAAATATGATTCTAGGACACCTCATGTCGAGCATATGATACCATGTGATCCACCTCACACTCCTTTTGCAGATTCCATCCTAAGTATTCCACCTCAAGGCATGCCACAAGAAAATCATGTTGATGCAAGTAAGGAAAAAACAAGCGAGCCACCATTCCCCAAAGCATTGGATGACCCCCGTCATTCAAAAGGATGCACAAGCACAATGTTGACATTCTAGAGGTGTTTTACCAAGTGAAGGCGAACATGCCATTGCTGGTTACTATCAAGCAAATTCTATCTTATGCCAAGTTTCTCAAGAACATGTGCTGCGAAGAGAAAGTCAACAGGGAGAATGCCTAAGAAAATCAAGTTGACTGAAAAAGTGATCTATATCATCCAACACTCACTTCTAGTAAAGAGGAAAGACCCAAGAGCTCCACTCATACCTATCTATATAGTGGGACATCACATAGACCAATCCTTGCTTGATTTGGGATCTAGTGTGAATCTGATGCCATATAATGCAAGGCCCCAGACCTAGCCTAAACCCTAATGATGCTTAATTTACCTAATTATAGGCTTATATGCTTAATTAAACTTTGTACTATGCTTTTATATAAGTTAATTAAGCTATGTTTCATGTTTGGTCTAGTTTGGACGCTATTTGAGAAAGTTATGTAATTTTGTAAAATTTTTGGACTTCTATGCAATTTACCCACATCTGGTATTTTTCTTGCAATTTTTCATTTGATTTTTGTGCCTCACATGTTTTTATATCATTCTGGATTTAGTTGTGACATGGGGCACCTAGTTGCACCTCTGTTTTGTGTGTGACATCTACTTAGGAAATCCCTCTCATAGATGGGCTACCTTGAGTGCATGAACTAGGGCTTTCTTTGTGAGTGGGGCCAACAACTATTTTGGGAGCCAAGTTTCAGTGACCTCTTGATTCCCACTATCTATGGTCTGCTTGTATTCATGCAAGTGATGGTCTTGACCATGGACACGTGGCAATATTGGTTAGACACCTTACCTCTTCCTTCTCTCTCCCTTTTAACTTTAATACTTCCCTCCTTGTTTGCAAAATGATTTCTTACACTCCTAGCATGCCCTCTCTTCTTCCCCAACTTCTGGATCTCGTCCCTCTCTCTTGAGGAAGGAAAAGAAGCTCAAGATAGGAGGAGCTTGGGGCAATCTACTTGCATATGATCATGAGATTCAGATTTAGTCTTCTTTCAAGATTTCAAAGCTTCCTTAGTTGTTCTTGAATCAAGCAAGTAATCTATTCTCTCTTATCTTCGTTTCCTTTTTTATCCTACCCTCCTTTATCTTCTTCTTGGCCGAATCCCTTGTTCCTATGGTTGGGTTTGTGCTAGAAACATGAAACACACTCTTCTTCTTGCTCCTTTGATCTAGGGTTTCTCGTTCTTGGAGATGGAACTAGTTTGGACGAATGGAGAAGCTAAAATCTAGGATTTTCTTCCTTCTTCCTCGAGTTTCTTTCTGTTTGGATTGAAAATTCATTCTATAGGCAAGTTATATAACTTGCTCCATGTTTATTGCTTACCATTCAACTTGCCATGCTAAATCTTGCTCTAAAACTTAGAAATGAGTAGCAAATTTGAATCCTTAGCTAAGTTGTGTGTGTGTGTGTGTGTGTGTATGATTATTCTTGAGTAGATAACTCTCTGGTTTCTCTACTTAATCTTGTGCATGTTCTCTATGTTGGGGTTGGGATATAAGATTTATACCTTGCTCGTCCACAAATTGATGGAGTTGTTATGGTGGAAATTGATGGTTGTCCTTGACCTAATTGAGTTGATTTCTACCTTGCTTCATGACCCGATGACTAGTCTTTTGTGTAGAACTATGGTGGTGAGTTACTACTATATTGATGAACGTATTAGATGCCTAAGAACCTATGGTTGTAATATTCTTAGATCTGGTTGGTTGACGGTGTCCTTTATCATAATAATCTATGGTGTTTGAATGGTCAAAATTAGCTATGATTTATTTGGTGCCTTGAAAATATTTTTCTACTTGTTGGGTATCTGATAGGCTGGCCTATAGCAAGGAACAACTTTGGTACTTTAGTTACAATTTTTATGACTTTAATGAACTCAAGAAATGATGATTATATGGTCTTCATCACTGAATAATCGATGGTTATCTTAAGCCCCATGAACATTGGTTTTCCTAGAGTTTTGAGCATATTATCCTCCTTGTGTATCAATTCGATAGTTGGTTTTGACGTTGTATGGTTTGACCATTTTGTGCCAATTAATGGTTTGGATTTATCTTTTGTTTTGGACTCTCTTATGTTTGAGAAATGAATCTCGTGATGCTATCCCAAGTGGTTTAAGTCAATGGTCTTATTTCTTTATCAAACGATGACTTTTTTTTTCTAAATGCTTTGAGATGATTTTCTCTTGCTTCCATATCTCAATGGTTGGGCTTCTTGTGTAAATCAATGAAGGTTACTTAGTTTCTGTTTTGGATCTTCTTTTTTTCTTAAAAATGATGGCTTTGTTTCCTCTCACAACCAATGGTTTTGATGCTCTCGCAATGGTTATTTTGATGGTCTCACTAGATTCACAATCGATGGCTTTTTCTAATTGCTGATTTGCTTATTTATCCAAGTGTTAGATCGATGGTACTCTTGAGGTTCACAAATGATTGTCATACTAAGAGTTCATGGACTATTTTCTCTTAAGTATTAGATCGATGGTTTCACTTAGTTGCTCAACCAACAATTTTCTTGGCTAAGATAAATGATGGTTTCACTAATATCTAATTTGAGGGGTTTCTTTGCTCATGAAATCGATGGTGAGTTTAGGGCTTACACCCGATGGTGATACATGATTTTCTAAGTCATATCTTGATGGTTTTCTTAGATGAATGTCTCAAGGTTTTACATGTTTTGCATCCAATGGTTATGTTTTATGCAACCACGATTCAATAGTGGTGATTCATATATATGATGCAATGGTTTTAATCACCTTAAACTCAATGGTTTTATGTTTGGTCTATAATTTGATAGGTTGTATTTATTGCACCTGATGTTGGGGATTTGATGAGTTAGTATTAATGGTTTTTAACCCCATGAGTTGGTAGTCTTACATTTTCCCTCAAGTGAATATAAACCTAAGATTGTTGTAAAGTGTTGATTCATAATGTTAAAACTTGCACTGTTAACTCTAATCATAGTGCAATCAAATGATGGTGGATAATTATACCTAGTTCCCTTGCATATTGTTATAATAAAGGAATTCCATTATTTATGAGATTTATTTGAGATAATAAGAACTAGGGATTATATACAAATGTTGTTTTGGAAATCCTAATTTGGTTAAGTTGTTGAACCTTAATCCAAATTTAAGAACACAAAGATGTTAATTAGTTTTCTTGTGCATTTAATAGAAGATGGAGTAATTTCTCTCTCTATACTGTTGTAACTCTAATTTTCTGTTATGTGCAATGTTAAGCCAAACATTACATGTTACATGTATGTGATGGTAGTTGAGCCTTGACAAGGCATGGAAAGATAATGGTGTTCTTGCATGAGTTAATGTGATGGTATTAATCACCTTTGAGCATGATTCAAGCCTAATGGAGGTGTGATCCTCTTCATGATGTGATAAGGGTTGGTATCTTGGGATAATGTGATAAGGATTATATATCCTATGTTTGTGTGATGATGAATGAAGTCATGAATGGTAGTGAAATAGTATCATGTGTTGTTGTAATAAGGAATATGTCCAATACCTTTTATATTTAATGGAGTTGTTAGACATCAAATGTCTGTTAGAATGAATTAGGATTTGTATGTTCACTTGTTTGATTCAGCCTTAATTTACTCAAACTACTTAACTAATCAAAGTGAAACCTTAATCATGTAGTTTCCCTGTACCATAGACCCATCTTCAGTGTCAGTACTTGCTAGATGATGAAATGGGTTTTCTCTTAGTGGAAGCTCGGAGTCATATAACGTTGAGTATACACATTCACAGGATTGGCTGCGAGTCATACCCTGGAAGAAGTGCGGCTATGGGTCGTAGCTCAGTGATGTGATTCACTATATACTTATGATATTTCACATGATTGGATGCGGGCCATACCATGGCAGGAGTGCAAGTGTGGGTCGTAACTCAACTTTTACTAGTTCCATGACCTATATACCAAGGGTGGACTAGGTTGTTTTGCAGCTTGACCTTATGTGTCATTGCGGAGGGCCCATATTGACCGGGGGCGGATGAGATCATAGGAGTCCAGCTCCTCCTAGATCTTACATGGCACTAATTTTGACTTAGCACTGGTCAGTTGGAGTATAAGTGGTATACCTCATCTTCTCAGGGCATTGATAAAATATGTAATCATCCATGTACCATATTTGATTAGGATTATATACAACTCTTCACATTGGATGATAACCCCTGCTTGTTCCTTCAAATAATAGATGATGTAAACTGCTCTAAAAGAATGTAGATATGTTTATGTTGTTAGCTCAATTTATGAAGTAGGAATGCTTACATGTTATATTGTTAGATATGCTTATATTGTTAGAGATGCTTATATTGTTAGATATGCTTATAGATATTCTTATATTGTTAGAGATGTTTATGTTTTCAGTCGTGCTATGCCATTAGACATGCCTTACACTATTAGACATGCTTATACTGCTAGCCATGCTTATGATGTTAATCATGCCTATGTAGTTGGATATGCTTATGATATTAGAATTTCTTATGATGTTAACCATGACTATGTGGTTGGATATGCTTATGGTTTAAGGATTTCTTATGATGTTAATCATGCATACGTAGTTGGATATGCTTATGATATTAGAATTTCTTATGATGTTAATCATGCCTATGTAGTTGTATATGCTCATACTACTAATCATGCTCATGTTGATAATTATCCTTTGACTATTAGCTCGACTTAAGATGTAGATATGCTTATCTTGTTGGACATATTATATTGTAAAGATATGTTATGCTATTAGAGGTGCCTAACCTGTTAGATATGGTATATGCTTAGACATGCTCATATTGTTAGTTTTTTTATTACTGTAGAATGCCATATTGTTAGACATGTTCCTACTATTCAAATATGCTCATGTTGTTATCGATATTTATGATGCTAATTAGGCTCATGATGATGGATATGCTCATGGTAATATCTACCTCGGGCAGTTGAGAATAATGCTAACTTCTAAGACTGATTAGAATTTCTCTTAATAAAGCTCTTATGATTGATAGTTCTATTCTGTTGCTCAACCTGTATATATGCTTAATCTGATTAATCTAATAAACCTATTTAATAACATAGCCTGTCATAATCAATAAGTGTTGTTGCGAGTTACATCTCTTGCTATGACATGGGTCTCACTCGTAGGGCACCATAATCTTTTTAGGTGATCTTCAGTAGCAGTAGAGGACCCATGGCAGTGAGGAGGATTTGATGTGATGGATCATAGATAGATTGTTGTTTAAATGTCTAGTACATCCTAGAGTCATCCCTATACTCTCAGGTCCATGCGGGAATGTTTTATATTTAGTGTATTATTGACTTGAGCTTTCTTAGTATTATGATGTTGTACATGTGGATGTTATCTCTTGTGTATATGTTGTGCCTGAAGACACATAATCTTTGTAAGAGATTTTTGATATGATTTATGAAATAATATGAGATGTTGGGCTTTCATGCAAATGTTTTTGAGTAAGTTTGTGAAAATTTAATCGATTTTGATTAACACTTTTTTTAGTGATGTATTTTATTAGTGGTGGATCGTGTTTAGGTTTTGAGTAATATCTCTTTTTGTGACGGGTTGTCACATTTGGTGGTATCATAGCTATAGGTTTGTAGAGTCTATAGGGACATTAGGACTTAGGATTAGGATGATAACTAAGTAATGAAAATGACATGAACATAATGCATAGTTCTTGAATTTATTATGTGGATGCCCTGGCCAGGTATTCATATACTAAAGGAAAGGCAAGTGTGGAAATCTTTAATTGTTATCTTTCTGATTACCCTGATCAACTAGTCATTTGAAAAAAAATTAAAGATCATAATAATTTAGAAATAATGGTGAACATATCTTAATCATACATAAGGAAATGTGAAAATTATATTGTAACTCATTAAAATCTAAAAGGTTTAATGATTAAAGAAAGAGATATGACACCATGAAGCTTATATATGAATTAAAATAAGCTAAGTAGGAGTTCCCAAAAATATGATTATAGAAAATAATAAAGTAAAAGAAAGATGAGTCTGTGTTAATATAAAAAATTGAGGTGTAAAATTCATGTAAGAATACGAGAACTCCAATGATAATCGTGATATGATATAGTAAAAGTGAAAAAAGATGGATGAACAAAGAGGAACCTGAGTTAATCTCAGACTTGCCCCTAGGTACAAAAAGATGTTAATGTAAAGTTATTATGATGTATAAAAGAAATAAAAGGGAATGATCCCCATTGAACGTATAAGAATGAGGAATGTGATGAACGAACCCCTAAAAGAGTGAATAAGAAACATGATAAACGAGAAGATACACATGAGTATGATAAATGACTAACATGAACGAGTAATAAGGTATGATAACCATGATAATTCCTATGCAGCTGGTAAGGAATCTAAGTGAAACTATGAATAAAACATAAAAAGTTGTAACTTGTTTGCGAATGGTAGGACCGATAACCCCTTTGTTAGAAACTCTTGGGATGGATCGCTATGTTGTGAGAGGTAAACCTTTCTCCTTGTGCTTTTTATTCTTGGGATACTACATTCAAGTGGATCTCATTCCACTAGGTATGCAAGGATTTGGTGTAATCCTAGGGATGGATATCTTGTTGTAACATGTGGTTGTTGTGGACTATAGTTCTAGGATGGTGATGTTTGTGTTAAGGACACCTTTTGAGTTTTCTAAGAAGTTAGGAAGATCCTTCCAACATGTTGGGTGTTGGTTGTGATGGTATAGAAACTGATAAGATGAGGATGTGAGGTTTTCTTGACACATGTAGTGGATACCAAGATTATGAGTTCTAGTATCGCAAGTACATCAATGGTACATGAGTTGGAGATGTTCAGATGAGTTCCTCATGTTTCTTTTTCTAGATATCGTTTGATCATGAAATGATCCACTGACTTTCCTAAAAGAATAAGAATGATTCTATGATAATACAACTAGCAACAGTGGGACAAGGTGTATAGATAGGTGACATCATGGTGCAGGACATCAGATCAGAGTGGTGCAGCAGAAGTATGGTGGGCCCATAATCAATAGGTTAAAAAGTAAGGTCATAGATTTAGTAGATATGTTGTGAAATCACCATGAGTTGGCATAACCTTGGGGTAGTTAACCATCCTTGTTTGCTTCAGATTTCGGGGGCAAAATCCCTATTAGGGGTATATGGTTGTAAGGCCCCTGACCTAGCCTAAACCCTAATGATGCTTAATTTACCTAATTGGATATTAAGGTACTTAATTAAACTTTGTATTATGCTTTGATATAAGTTAATTAAGCTATGTTTCAATTTTTTTCCAGTTTGGACAATGTTTGAACAAGTTATGCAATTTTGGATTTCTATGCAATTTACCCACATCTGATGATTTTCTTGCAACTTGTCACGTGATTTTTGTGCCTCACACATTTTTATATCATTATGTAATTAGTTGTGACATGGGGCACCTAGTTGCACCTTGGTTCTGTGTGTGACATCTACTTAGGATTTTCCCTCTCATAGATGGGCTACCTTGAGTGCATGAACTAGGGCTTTCTTTGTGAGTGGGGATAACATCTATTTTGGGAACCAAATTTCACTGGACCTCTTGATTCCCGCTATCACTGGGATGTTGGGCTGCATGCAAGTGATGGTCTTGACCATGGACACTTGGCAAAATTGGCTAGATTACCTAACCTCTTCCTTCTCTCTCCCTTTTAACTTTTATACTTCCATCTTTGCTTGCAAAAATATTTCTTACACTCCTAGCATGCCCTATCTTTTTCCCCTACTTCTGGATATCTTCCCTCTCTCTTGAGAAAGGAAAAGGAGCTCAATATAGGAGGATCTTGGGGCAATCTACTTGCATATGATAATGGGATTCAAATTTGGTCTTCTTTCAAGATTTCAAAGCTTCGATAGTTGTTCTTGACTGAAGCAAGTAATATGTTCTCTCTTAGTTTCGTTTCCTTGCTGATCCTATCCTCCTTTCTCTTCTTCTTGGCCATATCCCTGGTTCCTATGGTTGGGTTTGTGCTAGAAACACGAAAGACACTCTTCTTCTTGTTCCTTTAGTCTAGGGTTTCTCATTCTTGGAGATGGAACTACTTTGGACAAATGGAGAAGCTCAAAGTTAGGATTTTCTTCCTTCTTCCTCAAGTTTATTACTATTTGGATCTTCAACTTCGTTCTAGAGGCAAGTTATATAACTTGCTCCACGTTTATTGCTTACCATTCATCTTGCCATGCTAAATCTTGCTCTAAAACCTAGAAATGAGTAGCAAATTCGAATCCTTAGCTAAGTTGTGTCTATATATGACTATTCTTGAGTAGATAACTCTTTGGTTGCTCTACTTAATCTTGGGCAAGTTATCTATGTTGGGATATGAGATTTATACCTTGCTTGTCCACGAATTGATGGAGTTGTTATGGTGGAGATTGATGGTTGTCCTTGACCTAATAGAGCTGATTTCTACCTTTCTTCATGATCCGATGACTAGTCTTTTGTGTAGAACTATGGTGGTGAGTACTATATTTTGATGACCTTATTATATGCTTAATAATCCATGGTCATAATATTATTAGCTCTGGTTGGTTTATGGCGTCCTTACTCATAATAATCTATGGTGTTTGAATGGTCGAAATAGCTATGATTTATTTAGTGCCTTGAAAATATTTTTCTACTTGTTGGGTATTCGATGGGTTGGCATATAGAAAGGAACAATTTTGATACTTTAGTTACTGTTTTTATGACTTTAGTGAACTCAAGAAATGATGGTTATATGGTCTTCATCACTGAATAATCGATGGTTATCTTAAGCTCCATGAACATTGGTTTTCCTAGAGTTTTGAGCAGATTTTTCCTCCTTGTGTATCAATTCGATAGTTGGTTTTGATGTTGTATGGTTCGACCATTTTGTGCCAATTTATTGTTTGGATTTATCTTCTGTTTTGGACTCTTT
Organism: Alisma plantago-aquatica; assembly: GCA_963693085.1. Lineage (NCBI taxonomy): Eukaryota > Viridiplantae > Streptophyta > Magnoliopsida > Alismatales > Alismataceae > Alisma > Alisma plantago-aquatica. The sequence goes on from OY856411.1 coordinate 1,345,156,174, forward strand.
TATGTTTGAGAAACGAATCTCATGATGCTATCATAAGTGGTTTAAGTCAATGGTCTTGTTTCTTTCTCAAAAGATGGTTTTTTCTAAATGCTTTGAGCTGATTTTCTCTTGTTTCAATAACTCGATGGTTGGGATTCTTGTGTCAACCGATGAAGGTTACTTAGTTTCTGTATTGAATCTTCGTTTTTGATTAAAAATGATGGCTTTGTTTTCTCTTGCAACTAATGGTTTTGATGCTCTCACAATGGCTATTTGATGGTCTCACTAGATTCACAATCGATGACTTTTCTAATTGTCATTTTTCTGATTTATCCAAGTGTTTGATCGATGGTACTCTTGAGGTTCACAACTGATTGTCATCCTAATAGGTCATGGACTATTTTATCTTAAGTATTAGATCAATGGTTTCACTTAGTTGCTCGATCGGCAGTTTGCTTGGATAAGATAAATGATGATTTCACTAATATCTAATTTGAGGGATTTCCTTGCTCATGAAACCGATGGTGAGTTTAGGGCTTACACCCTATGGTGATACATGATTTTTCTAAATCATATATTGATGGTTTTCCTAGATGAATGTCTCAAGGTTTTACATGTTTTGCATCCGACAGTTATGTTTTATGTAACCATGATTCAATGGTGGTGATTCATATATATGATGTAATGGTTTAATCACCTTAAATCCAATTGTTTGATGTTTGGTCTATAATTTGATAGTTTATGTTTATTGCACCTGATGTTGGGGACTTGATGAGTTAGTATTTATGGTTTTGAGCCCCATAAGTTGGTAGTCTTACCTTTTCCCTCAAGTGAATATAAACCTAAGATTGTTGCAAAGTGCTCTAATCGTAGTACAATCAAATGATGGTGGATAATTATACCTAGTTTCCTTGCATATTGTTATACTCAAGGAATGCCATTATTTTTGAGATTTGTTGGAAATAATAAGAACTAGGGATTACATACAAATGCTATGTTGGAAATCCTAATTTGGTTAAGTTGTTGAACCTAATCCAAATTCAAGAACACAAAGATGTTGCTTAGTTTTATTGTGCATTTAATAGAATGATGGAGTAATTTCTCTATTTATACTTTTGTAACTCTAATTTTATGTTATGTGCAATGTTAAGCCAAACATTACATGTTACATGTATGTGATGGTAGTTGAGCCTTGATGAGGCATGGAAAGATAATTGTGTTCTTGTAGGAGTTAATGTGATGACCTTGATGACCTTTGGGCATGATTGAACCCTAATGGAGGTGTGATCCTCTTCGTGATGTGATAAAGGTTTACACCCTTGGATAATGTGATAAGGATTATATATCCTTTGTTGTTGTGATGATGAATAAATTCATGAATGGCAGTGAAATAATATCATGTGTTGTTGTAATAAGGAATATATTCCAGACCTTTTATATTTACTGGAGTTGTTATATATCAAATGCCTGCTAGAAATGAATTAGGATTTGTATTTCCACTTGTTTGATACCGCCTTAATTCACTCAATCCACTTAACTAATCAAAATGAAACCTTAATCATATAGTTGTCATGTGTTATAGATCCATCTTCAATGTCAGTACTTGCTGGATGGTGAAATGGGTTTTCTCTCAGTGGAACCTCGAAGTTGTATACTGTTGACTATATGCATTCATAGGATTGGCTGCGGGCCATACCCTGGCAGGAGTGTGGCTACGAGACGTATCTCAGCGATGTGATTCAGTATATACTTATGATATTTCATAGGATTGGCTATGGGCCATACTCTGGCAGGAGTGCGATTGCGGGTTGTAACTCAGTTTTCACTAGTGTCGTGACCTATATACCAAGGGTGGACTAGGCTATTTTGCAACTTGACCTTATGTGTTGTTGTGGCGGACCCGTACTGACCGGGGGCGGATGAGATCATAGGAGTCCAGCTCCTCCTAGATCTTATATGGCACTGATTTCGACTTTACAGTGGTCAATTGGAGTATGAGTGGTATACCTCGTCTCCTCAAGACATTAATAAAAGACATAATCAGTCATGTAGCATATTTGATTAGGATTATATACAATGCTTCACATTGGATGATAACCCCTATTTTCTCCTTCATATAATAGATGGTGTAAAGTGCTCTAAAAGAATGTGATATGTTTATGTTGTTAGATCAATTTATGAAGTATATATGCTTACATGTTATATTGTTAGATATGCTTATATTGTTAGATATGCTTATATTGTTAGAAATGCTTATATTGTTAGAGATGCTTATAAATATGCTTATATTTTAGAGATTCTCATATTGTTAGAGATGCTTATATTGTTAGATATACTTATGATGTCAGTAGTGTTATGCCATTAGACATGCCTTACACTATTAGACATGCTTACACTGCTAACCATGCTTATGATGTTAGTCATGCCTATGTATTTGGATATGATTATGATATTAGCATTGCTTATGATGTTAACCATGACAATGTAGTTGGATATGCTTATAATTTAAGAATTTCTTATGATGTTAATCATTCCTATGTAGTTGGATATGCTTATGATATTGGAATTTCTTATGATGTTAATCATGCCTATGTAGTTGGATATGCTCATACTACTAATCATGCTCATGTTGATAATTATGCTTCGGTTGTTAGCTCTACTTAAGATGTAGATATGCTTATCTTGTTGGACATATTATATTGTAAAGATATGTTATGCTATTAGACGTGCCTATGTTGTTAGATATGGTATACGCTTAGACATGCTCATATTGTTAGCTTTGTTTATTACTATAGACATGCCATATTGTTAGACATGTTCTTACTATTCAGATATGCTCATGTTGTTATCAATATTTATGATGATAATTAGGATCATGCTGATGGTTATTCTCATGGTAATATCTACCTCGGGTAATTGAGAATAAGCTAGCTTCAAAGATTGATTGGAATTGCTCTTAATAAAGCTCTTATGATTGATAGTCCCATTCTATTGCTTAATCTGTGAATATGCTTAATTTGATTAATCTACTGAACCTGTTTAATAACATAACCTGTCATAATCAATAAGCGTTGTTATGAGTTATATCTCTTATCGGGACATGGGTCTCACTCATGGGTCACCACAATCGTCAGTAGTAGTAGCAGAGTTGTGGAAGTGAGAAGGAGCTGATGTGATGGATCATAGACAAATCATTATTTAGATGTCTAGTACATCCTAGAGTCATCCATGTACTCTCTGGTCTGGGTAGGAATGTTTTGAATATAGTGTTTTATCGACTCGAGCTTTCTTAGTATTCTGATGTTATAAATATGGATGCTATCTCTTGTGTATATGTTGTGGTTGAAGACAGATAATATTTGTAAGATATTTTTGATATGATTTATGAAATATTTTGATATGTTGGGCTTTCATGCAAATGTTGTTAAGTTTGCAAAAATTTATTCGGTTTTAATAAACCCTCCTTTTAGTGATGTGTTTTATTAGTGGTGGATCGTGTATAGGTTTTGAGTAATCTCACTTTGTGTGATGGGTTGTCACATATAGTGTCTATGTAGAGCTGGGGTTAGGCAAGTTGAAATCGGCTCATTGCACTCTCCAATTGGTAGATCATTCCATCAAGGTGCCCAGAGGAAGAGTGGATGATTTTTGGTGATGATCGACAAATAAAGAGAAGTAGTGTTCCCAACGGATTTCACTATTCTTGACATGGACCAGGAGGATAGGAAGATTCCCATCATCTTGGGAAGGGCAATCTTTTATACAACTGATGTTGAGATACATGTTTGTAGTGGCACAATAACGATCTCTTTCATGGACATGAAGATAAAGATCAATATGTTCAAGATCCCAACCCAGAGAAATCGATAGGAGGATATCGAAGATGATCTCTTGAAGTGTCCAACTGATTATTTGAAAGAAGGAGATCCAGATGGAAGAGCTCATGATGATCAATGCAACAATTCACATCTTCTGGATGCAAATGGGGGATGTATCTATTGCAATAATGGACACATGATAATACCAAATGGTTAGTGATTGAAGAATCTACAAGAAGCCTGAATGAAGGCATGAAAACTTAGCACTAGTGGGAGGAAACCCACCCAAGTTTGGGGAATTTTCCACCCAACCTTTCATTTTATACTTTTTGGTTATTTTTATACTTTTCCAAGAAAACACACACTTGTTTTTAATTATTTTTGTTTATTTTTTAGATGCGCTTGTGAAAAGAGTGATAAAATGAAGGAGATAAGCTGAAATGTGGAAGAGAATGAATGAAAATATTAATTGGTTCAATGAATTGATGTTTTGATGGAATTCAATATGAAATCACCTGTTACAGTGTCCACCACGACTGTGGTACCATGGAACGGATGTGGTGGGACACTCAAAATCATAGGGGAATGACTTTTTATCAAGAAAGCACAAGAGGACCCAGAACGTGCGTGCTATGAAGCACGACCATGTGGCATGCCAACCACCATGTATGTGTAGTGTAGCACAACCATGTTTCCTGTGGGTCCAGCGACTTAAGTCACCCAAGCCTCCACAAAAACAATGATCATCTACCCTATCATTCCTAGACTTTAGTATCATGTTGAGAACAACATATTCAAAAGTTTGGGGTGGTAGGACGATATGCCCTCATTTCATTATTTTGCATTTCATCCCTCCATTTACTTTTATTTTCTTGTCTTTGCTATCTAGTTTAGATGTTTGCTTGCTTTGCATACTTGCATGCCATGTAGTTCACTTTCTTGCAATATTTGCATAATTTTAAATTTTTTGCCATGCATTGCATTTCATGTAGATTTTTATAATTTTTGCATGTTTCATATAGGATTTGCTTCTTTCTTGCTTTATGTTCCATAATGTAGGCTTAATTGTAATTGAAGGCAACTTAGAACCATTTTGGCCAATTTTACCCAAATTTAGAAATTCTTGCTTAAAAGTGTGTTTTGACTCAATCTCTACTTATTAGAATGAAAATGTCGACCTTTAATAAATGCATGCTACAATATCTTGATATCTTTCTAAATGACCTCAATATTGAATTTTTATATGTGAATCACCTCTCTCATTCTTGTGAATTGTTTGGTTGAATTATGATTTAAGAAAGCCACAAATGCTTAGGGTTTTGTGAAATCTCATAATAAAAGTGTGGTTTTAATATTTCTCATTTATGTGGTGTGTCATTACTTAATGAAATTGTTGGAGTAGCTTTCATGCAAGAGTTATCATGTTGAAATCCATACTAGTAACTCCTCTTTGACTCACTTCTCATCTATCATCTTTTTACTTCCCCGCCTCATGAAAGGATGCCAAAGTGCACATATTCAGCCTTGGCCACCTCAAAAAGTTGGTGTGCTCATATTTATATCCCCTCACTTAATTCTCACCACCATGTTCCCTAGATACACCACAGGAAAAGAAAAAGAAAAAAACAATGCAAAAAGAAAATAAAAGATGCTCCTATGTTATAGCATTTAAATAAAGAAAAGATGACTGCTCCTATGTAATAGAACTCCGATCTCTTACCATGAAATTACTTTTTTTATCTTTTCCACCAAATATGTTAGTGTGTATGGATTGTATGGATTTATTCCTCAATTAATTAAGGATATGATCCTCACTCATGTCCCACTCTTTACAATATGGTATCAGAACTAATGTATTTTATGAATCTGACTATTTTAAGTTATCCTCTATTGCTCCTGCATGTATGCCTTTATTAGATAGCCAGGTGACATATATAGGATGCTAATGCAACTTTCCTAAGTTGCAAAGTACCAAATTATACTTTCAATCCCTTTATACTTTGGTCATTATCACTCCCCAAACAACTTGCATAGTTGAAATGCCTACCCTCCCTATGATGTTTTCCTATGTGAACATTGTCTCTTCTAGTGATGCACTCTTGCCTTGATGGTAAGATGGGTCAACCATTGTAAGTTGTAGGATACCTTGGACTCTCTTAGATGCTTAACCCTAGTTTCCACCTTAAACTCTTTTCTTTGCTATCCCATAGAGTTACCTCGAGTACGTCCATTGTTGAATACTGAGCATGCACATATAAAATATTTTGAACCTTGAAAGTTTTATATTTATGATGTTCTTTTTTTCCCCTTCTAAGTAATAACCTAAACTAGATCCGTAATGGTTAGGGAAACCTTCCTTTCAACATGCTTGCTTTAATATGTTGCGCCCAAAGCTCTTCTAGGTGTCTAGGACTTGACATTAGGTAACATGAAACCATGTCACCCTTCCATGTTATAAGTGAAATGATTATTTTGGTACGCCCTTCTAAATGTTTGAAGAATTAAATTATCTTATTGGGATGACGAAATAGTCAAATAGTTGGTATAGTTTTGGCATGTGGAAAACTGTTGACTTGGTTTTGCGTTGAGTTTGGTGCCATTTTCATATTTACATCACAAAGATTTCATCATAAAACTTATTTTCATTATCATACTAGTGTAAAAAAGATTTAGTGATTTTTTTATTGATGGTTTTATGAACCAAGTCAACACCGTATGAAGTTTCAAGTAGCAAGAAATTACTCTTGGAAGCACCACTTGACTAGTTTGGTTAAAAGTAAAACCCTAGACATAAGTATGAATCAATAGGTAAGATGCGTCCTTGTATATGAATGACTTAGTTGGTCTACCCTATTTTATCCCTTTCAGTGGTTAGTTGGTTTATAGGTTAGTACTTTAATAAGTGGAGCCTTTTACCATATTTTAGGACTGACTAAACATAGTAATGGCTACAATAAGCAATTCTTGGGGTAAATTTCATTACAAAAAATGGTACCTACTACCTAACAAGGGTAAATGGGTACCATGAAATTTTATCACCACAAACGGTTGTTGGGTAACTAAAATAAGTTTTAGTAATTAATATTCAATTATCCAAAAGGATAAACATAGGTAAGGCAAGTTCTTGGCTTGAGTGATCTAGAATGGCAGATAATATAAAAAGGGTATATAGGAAGGTGTATAATTAAGTAACTTCACATATCAAGAGTTGACTTTTATGGCCTAATACACTGAGTCAATATAATGGTAGAAGTATGGACAGATTTACCTTGGAAACTAAGTTAAATATTTTATGAAATGATTATCATAATAAATTTACATCATGGCCTCACATAGAAAAGATCTATGGCAACGAACAATGAAGTACCTACTAATCATAGTAGGGTCCCATAAACATGCATAGTTAATTTGTATCTAACCAAAACCCTAAAGTGACACCTTACCTAATAGTTTACACATAATGGTTTAGTCATGAGAGTGAAGTAAATAACCTACCTTGACACACAATGAACAAATTGTTAGTTGCCAAAAAAGGTGCAATACAGTTGATGTCAGGCATAGTGGTGGGATAGGTTCTGAATATGCAAATTTCAAGGACGAAATCCCTTATAAGTGTTGTAGTCTTGTAAACTATACTAATCTAGGTATCTGGTTAACACTCACTTTTTTCTTATGCCTTTTTTATTATGTTAGTATTAATTTCATTTCTCTTACTTAGATTTAATTGGGAGTAGTTGAAGTTCCTAAATATATTTTTTAAAACAAAAACTCCTTTATATGAATCAACTAAGTGTCTTCTAGAGTTATTTATGCAAATTCATCAAAAAGTGAGTTTTGAACCTACTTTGACACTCCAAAATATTCCTAAGCTTTCTTGATGAAAGGAAACAAATAAATATGAAAAAAATGTATAAACTCGATCAGGATAGAATAAACACATCAAATGATACTTATCATCTAAAGAAGGAAATATATATTAGATGCTTTTGAAGGGAGAAATTGACTATAAAATCAGATTCCCTCACATCTTAATTAGCATACATACAGTTTTCATGTCAGTCCAACTTTATTCACTCTTCCAATTTCACTATAAAATAAAATACTACTAAACTTAGTTATTAATTAGTTATATGATTGACCACATTAATTTTATCTAAAGTCATGTTTTTTTTCTATTTTTTATGTCTGTGTGTGATGCATCCTTCCTCATAGACCCTCGATTAACATTTCTCAAACTACCAATTGTTTCTCCTCTCTTCCCTAGCCTACTATCCTCTCACTTTCCCATTTCTTGACTTGTCTTTATCTCTTATTTCTCAAACCCTGGTTGCCATCTCCTTTTTCCTCCTTATTCCCTCTGCATGGCAGAGAGGTACCACCACCACTCGGCACAATGACCAACAATGGTGTTCTACAGATTGGCTAGGGGCATGGTTGGTTGTGGTGCCACCACCAAAATCAACCCTTCACTTCTTCATTGGCACCTAACTTCTCAAAAAGCCAATCTACATCGATTTATGGCCACCCACTTCACCTATTATATATTCAGCCTTAAAATCTAGACATGAATGTTAGGTGACTTTATTCCCTTCACCTATTTTATTATCCTACTCCTCTTCTTCCCTCCCTCTTCCCCTACTTTACCACTCATATAACCATGCATCCTCTAGTTATAGTCATCAACACATACCCAATATCATGCAAGCTTGCAATGATCTGCAAAAACCCATGCCATGTAGATGGACCCATGAAGAGCTCAACCTCTGATGAATCATAATTAGCAACATGAACTGTAAGAGTGTAACACAAACATACTAGCTTTGCCAAGGCTACTAGGGAAATGTCACGTGTGGTTGACACTCATATGAATTCTGATTTGGAAAGGGATACTCACTGATGAAGAAATCCTGACATCACTAAAATAGATGCACCCTAATGAAGCTCCTGGACTAGATGGCATGAAACCATTGTTTTTTTCAACAATTATGGCATGTGGTAGGAATATATGTAGCTAATTATATAAAGGGATGGTGGAAAGGATATTTCAGTATCGATCCTCTCAATTCTACTCTCGTTCTCCTGATTCTGAAAATGGCTACACCAAAAGAACTTGCTAATTTCAAGCCAATTAGCTTATGCAATGTTATATATAAGTTGTCCTCTAAAATCCTAGAAAATATGCTTAAACCGTTAATGGACACTACTATCTCTACAAATTAGAGTGCTTTTATCCCATGGAAAATGATTATAGATAATGCTCTTATTGCCTATGAACTCTTCCGTAAGATGAAGAATGAAGCTAAATCAAAAAAGGATACTTGGCGCTGAAGCTTGATTTGTCAAAAGCCTATGATAGAGTAGAATAAGAGTTTTTAGATTATGTCGAGGAGAAGATGGGGTTTGGTAGTGCGTGGAAGATGAAAGTTCAAGAGTGTGTCTCATCTGTCAACCATAGTTTATCCATCAAGGGTGACCAGACCCGAAGAATAAAGCCTTCCCAAGGACTACAACAGAGTGACCCTCATTCTCCCTACCTTTTAATTTTCTATACGAATGCTTTTTCTATCTCGCTACACCATGTATCCAGCTCAAACCTCTTACATGGGGTGAGGGCAAGTAGGCATGCACCATGTATTTCTCACATTTTCTTTATAGATGACATTATTCTCTTTGCTCGGGCATCTCAACATGAATACTTGATTTTAGCTAATGTGATTAGCCAATACAAACAAGCATCAGTCCTGAAGATAAATCTAGAATAGAACGAGGTGGCATTCAACAAAGGAGTACCATATGCTTTGAAAGGCCTCTTAAAGATCTATTGGGAGTGAAAGAGGTGGATTTGAACATGAAATATTTGAGGCTACCAACTGCTATAGGGAGATCCAAGACTATGGTATTTAGCTTTATCAAAGAGAGAATCTGGAAGAAACTACAAGGCTGGAAGGAAATATTGTTATCTAAGCCAGGGAAAGAAGTCCTCATTAAATCCATTGTGCAAGTTATTCCCTCTTATATTATGAGTATTTTCCAACTCCCAGCAGGCCTCCTTGATGATATTCAGAGATGCGTTGCACGTTTCTAGTGGGGTGCAAAGGATAATGAAAGGAAAATATCTGGGCAATGTTGGAAAAAACTATGCAAGCCCAAAAGAGGAGGGGATATGGGATTTCGTGACATGTACACTTTCACCAAGCTCTTCTGGACAAACAATTTTGGAGACTCATGACCAATCCTGAATCTTTGGTGTTCAAGACGTTCAAATCTAGATATTTCTCTCATTTGTCTATACTGGAGGAATAGAGAGGCCAAAATCCAAGATTCACATGGAGGAGCGTCTGGAGTGCAAAGGTTGTGGTTTTGGAAGGCCTAAAGTGGACAGTAGGCAAAGAAAACTGTAACAATATTTGGGATTACATGTGGGTGTACAACTTTGACGACCTTCTTGGAGACCACCAGGATGTTATTGAGGATCCACACATTAGCATTCATGATTTGATGGACTTGGATACTCTGACATGGGATAGGCATAAAATCAATACTATGCCCCCCCTGAGATTGGTAGGATGATTATGGATATCTCTATTAGTAGGCGGCTTCTAGAGGACAGTCCATTTTGGTGGCCCAACTAAAAAAGTATTTTCTCAACCAAGTCAGCCTATTGGTTGGGTCACTTGGGAAGACAAGATTTTACTGCCACACACTATACTCAAAATGAGAAAGTTTGGTCACTTATTCATGACTCAAAATGGCCCCCAAACTCTCTAATTTCTTGTGGTGGGTATGTACAGGTGGGCTGGCCACTATGGGTCATTTGTTTGATAGGAATTCCAAGGTGAATGAGACGTGTCCTCTATGTCAGGGGCCTAAATAATCTATACTCCACATGCTTTTCCAGTCGACTGAGGTGTGTAAGGTGCGAAAGTATAGCCCAACAACTACCTTGATTCATTCTATTTTAAACTTCGCCCTGGGTCATATTCTATTGGAGTTTAAAAAGGGTTCCAAGAACCTTATTTCTATAAAGCTGTGGCAACAATGTGGGGGATTTGGCAGCACAAAAATCACCATGTCTTCAATGGAGGGGCAATGCGACCAATTTCCTCATCAGGGAAGCAATGGCGTTGCTCAGGGATCATAACAAGACCCGATTGAGTGCTAGCTCTACCCCTCCTCTGTGCGGCCACAAATGGTTCCTCGCCAGTGGCCACCAGCAAGGGGTGATAAAGCTTAACTCTGACTTTGACACTAAAGACAAGGAATGGTGTGCAAAGGGGATGGTCATGCGTGGTAGCATGCTATTGGTTGGAGGACATTGAGGGAGGGTTGGGTGGTCGGTCGAGCTAGGCGAAGGCATATCACTGTTAGAAGGTGTTCATGTGGCCCTTGATCATGACTATGATAAACTCCAATAGACAGACTCCTTGATTCTCTACTTGACACTTACTTCCCTCATAGTAGTTTGGACCATCTAGGTTTGATCGTAGAAGATAGTATTCAACTTCCATTTTGTTTCTCTTCAATTTCTTTCTCACATGTTTCTAGATCCTATAACAAAGTGGCGCATGAAGCCGCCTCTCTAGAGTTAAGAGGTAATGTATGCTGCTCAAGTGTAGAGGGGAGTATCCCTTCTATCATTAAACCTTGTAATTGCCAATTGGGAGAGTTAACAAACATGATCTTGGGGCTGTCAAAAGAAATTGCAAGAGTATAAACTCTATTGATCAACCTCATCTCACTACCTTGACTCTTACACATTTACTCCTATCTAAAACCTTTCCACGATCAACAACTCAATTTTAGTCCGCACGAAGAACCCACTAGCACAAATTTTGCCTATGTCATTGATAGTTGTGATGTCATTTTCACATCAAACCAACACCATAGGCCTACAAAATACAAACATAAGATTTGTAAAAAATAGACATGAGTAACTGAAGGAAAAATTTAGGTAGCACTTATGGTACTGTATCAACTTCTTAAGGAGAAACCATCATAACATGTAGCCCATGAAATTTGTTTTCCTAGAAAACTTTGATAAAATAACAAATTATGTCAATTTCTTATAGATCGAGACTATAATGTTTCCATAATGCTCCATGCAAAATATTGTTCCCTCCAAATTAGCCTATGTCGTCAGTTTTAACCTTTATTAAAATATAATTTCTTCCTCCAATGTAATTGATCTCTCCAATAAACTTTGATATCAATTTCTTAAGGTAAACCGAAACAAAAGATCTGAGTTAATATATTAAGATAATTCCCTAAATAACAATTGACACCACTTTGGAAAGGTAAGCCTCCATCGAAGGACTCTCTTCTTCCAAAAGATAAAGACTCTCTCTATCGTTAGTTTTAGGATCAAAATCAACATTGTACCTTCACTCTAACATTGATTTTTAAGGCAGCCAATGTCATAACAAAAACTTGGGTGACATTTTTAGTATTTTTTGATATCATCCTTGAATAGGACATTACATGTCTATTAATTACACCCAAATAAAATATTTCGTCCCCCATTACTCTGTTCTTCTTCCTGACTCTCGTGAAACTCTTGAATATCACTGTCGTTTCCCTACATTGCTGCCCGCGCTTCAACTGCTAAAAGACTAGATTGGCGTGGCTTCATTTCTCTAGACACAACCACCACTGCCCATGCTTCCCCTATTGCCATTGCTTGAAGAGATACTATTGCTGCTCAACCCACCACCACCACCACTATTGTCATTACTCACTGCTGCTACTACCATCATTGCTAGCCACTTTTACTACCGATACTATTATGATATGAGGTCATTTTTTTTCTTTTTTTAGGGTTTGCATTTATGCATAATTGCTTATATAATTTCTTGTACAATAGAAATTCATGTATAGCTATTTGTATAATTAAAATTATGTATATTTGCTTGTATAATTGAAATCCATATATTATTACTTGTATAATTGAGTGCATTGTTGAAATTATATGTTGTATGTCTCAATAGTCACATCTAAGAATCTGTATACTAAATTTATATGAATTTACCTAAATTAACTTGATTTAGACTGAACTTTTTATGCATTTACCTAATTAAGAATTGTAAACCATAATTTAGACATGTATGTTGTTGTCATCCTAGAAACCCATGTAAGACTTACTCATTGTGAGTAAATCTTGGACACTCCCTGGTTTGAGGCTATTCTTGAACACATGATCTCACTTAGGATGTAAGTGTATAATGTGTGTTTGGTTTTCAAGAATATTTCGACAATCATTTTCATGTTTGTTCTATGGGCATATATGTAGGTAGGTATTTGCCCATATACATCATTGTACTTAGAGAACTGTGGGAACATGATGAAATATTCTTGAAATACAAACACACATTATACACATACTACTGAGATTAAGTGTTCAAGAATGAGATAGCTGATGCACATTCATAAACATGAATACTAAGGACATGTATATTGTTGTCCTACAAACCTATCCAAAATTTACTCGTTGGGAGTAAATCTTAGATAGTGTCTGATTTGGGACTATTCTTGAACACTTAATCTCACTTAGTATGTAACTGTATAATGCATGTTTTATTCTCAAGAATATTTTGACAGTTGTTTCCCCATTTGTTCTCTGGGTACACATGTAGGTCAATATTTGCCTATCTACACCAGTGTACTTAGAGAACTATGAGCAAACAATCCCAAAATATTTGTGAAATCTAGATACACATTATACACTTACAAGTGAGACTAACTATTCAAGAATGGGTAGGTGGTACACGTTCATCAACATAAATGCTAAAAACATGTATGATGTTGTCCTAGAAATTCATCTAAGATTTACTCCTAGTTTCAGACTGTTCTTGAATACTTAATCTCACTTAGGATGTGAATGTATAATGCATGTTTAGTTTTCAAGAATTTATCGACATTTGCTTCTCCATTAGTTATTTGGGTACATATGTAGATGGATATTTTTCCATCTACATCAGTGTACTTAGAGAACTGTGGGGGAATGCTACCAAAATACTCTTGAAATCCAAACATGCATTATACACTTACTAGTGTGATTGAGTTTTTAAGGATGAGATATGTAGTACACATTCATCAATATGAATGTTAAATACTATTATAAAACCTAATTTAAACATATTTTATTTAAAATACTTAGTGCAACGTCAATTTAGGGCCAAAATGGATCTGTGTTGGATGTTCATTGAAAACAATGAACTGAAGAGTTTATAAGTGGTTTTGATGAGTTTATAATATTTGAGAAGAAACATAGGAGACAATCTAGATATCAATTCTATTTCCCATGCAAGAATTGCAGTAACAACATGAAGGTCAACACTATTTATGAAATCAAAAGTCATATCATGTATAATGGAATTATAGAGAGGCTATACATAATGATATTAGCATGGAGAGATTCTTACTATGAGATTAGTAGATGTCGAGAGTGGAACTTGTGTGGAAGATGAAATGACCAATGATAATAATTTGAATGAGCCAATCCAAACAACATGGCTGATATGATGCTAGATAGTTGTGGGGTAAATATTATTGATCCACCTTCTTTGTTTAGATACATTACATATGTTGTTGAAAAATTGTTTAATTAGGTTTACTAGGTTTATGAGTCTGGGTGTTGTGTTGATATTGTATACCCTAAAAGATAACAATAGGTGGAGCGAAAAAAGTTTTATGTCTATGTTGACTTTGTTGAATGAAATTCTTCCTAAAGAGAACAAACTTTCAATCTCGACATAAGAAACAACACAAATATTGTACCCTATGGGAATGGAGGCTAAGAAGATACATGCATGCCTGAATGACTATATGTTATTTCAAAAGGACTATATTGATTTGAAAGATGTCTATATGGCATCAAGGTACAAAATTATGACTTCAGCAAGATCAGGATTGGCTCTCCTGCCAAAGTGATGTGCTATCTACCTATAATACCATGGTTTCAAAGGTTTGTTAGTTCACTAGATGTACATAATTTACCTTGGCATGTAGAGTCAATGCCAAACAATAATGGGCTCCTACAACATATTTTTGATTCCCCCACAATGGAAGAAAATTGATTTATTGTACTCTAAATTTGGTGGAGCATTCATGAATTTAAGACTTAGACTTTGCACTGACGGGATGAATCCATATGGTATATTAATCAACTAACATATGACTTGGTTTGTTATGAGATTTTATATACAATCTTCCTCCTGGGTTGTATACAAAAATATGTATGTCATGCTGCCAATGTTTCTATGAAGGCCAAAGTAGTCTGAAAATGATATTTATGTTTACCTTGAACCTTTGGTTGATGACTAAAAGAAATTTTGGGAAGAAGGCGTTATGAATTTTTATGCTTCATGTATAGATAGACAAAAGGAACTAATATTTAAGAGGAGTGTTAAGCTTTTTTTTTATGAGTCCAAATCTAATGCTAGCTCTACTTATTTTTTTATTTATTAACATCTCGCATAACTACAAGTTTTTAGTATCCTACACAAGATAATGACTAGGTGTGTGGATACTATATAATGGAGTATATTGACTTCGGTCACAAGTGTGATGAATTATAAATTGCTTTGTATACTACTATCTTATGATATATATCATGCTTTTTGTAAGTATTTAACACCCAACAACCTTATCCACGAGACCTCTAGATGAGTTATGAGTATGCTGGGATCAACACTTCATAGCTTATGTTAATTTTGAATTTGAACATGATTGATTATGTATGAAAATTTAAATTTGATTGTTTATATGATTATATATGTGGATCCATAAGTAAAACTTTGTATTTGGATTAATATTATAATGAATGCAAGTGAGTTTGGATTCTAATTCATTTGGACAATTGAATTTGTAAATGTGAATGCCGATGCAAGTTGTGAATGTTTGTGCAAAAATATGCATTATGAATATATGTATATGAATGCAATGGAGAAATTGAAGACGTAGATGTGAATGTGGATGTATATGTATGTTTGTTAAGGCTAGTTTTGCATGTTCAAACTAATTGCTATTGATATGAATACTAGATGGAACATGTTGTTCATTAGAACAATAGGTTCTACATCCTGCTAAGTAACCGGACCACATGTCAGTAGACATGCTATAAAAACATATCTATCTTAATGTCATTTATTTGCCACAAACCAACATCAAAATATTGTAACATTGGTTTTGTGAAAACAAACCACTATTAGGGAACAATCTTATAAGTTTACTTTTTGACTGATGAGCCATCCTACTATGTCGATTTATGGGATATAATCGATGTTGAACACGTGTGATGTCAATTTCATACACAAACCAAAGATACTGATCAATTTCGACAATCTACCATTCATTTTAGTACTATGCCATTTTTATGAAAAACTGACATGATAACAAATATACCATGTCGGTTTTTGAAATAAAACTAATTTAACATACCCCCTTTTTAGATAAAATTTGTTGATAGGCAAGTTGTTTGTGTCATTTTTGGTTATTCTAGACGTTGGTTTTGGGAACCGCCGTTATTATACTACATTGGTTTGACATTCCTCCCAAAATTGAAGTCCTAGCCATCAATCAAAAGTCTCTTCCACAAAGGTGTTGCCTTAAATCGACATCAAATGTCTTGTTTAATCGATGTTAAAGGCCTCATGTGTACTAGTGGTCTTTTCTTATATCATCTCTAGAAAGACAAAGACATATTCATCATGAGGAATCTATCAAATCTTATGCCAAATAGTGATTGCATGAACAATTCTAGCAAATGACCATCATATATCAACAAATTCCTACCATAGTATAGTATAATCTATAATTACTATATTCAAAAGTTTGATAGGTAACCTCTACAACAAAGAAAGAGTTAGATAATGATACAAATTATTTACTAGTTTGTTAATTGACTTAAGTCATGGTTGACACACACAAAATATATATATATATATATATATATAAATATAAATATAAAAATATATATATATATATAGTGTGTGTGTGTATTATTCACTGGTCTCTTCGGAGACATCTGATAAATTTGGAATGATACAAAGAAGATTCGCATGGCCCCTGCGCAAGGATGATATGCACAAATCGATAAATGGTCCAATATATATATATATATATATATATATATATATATATATATATATATATATATATATATATATATATATATATATATATATATATATATATATATAGACACACACACACACTTGAGTGTACATATCACACGAATACACTCAAGTGTGTTTGCATATCAAGACTATTTTTTGCAAAATGTAAAGCATTGATGTTCACCATCATACTATAAGTAGGCTACATACACATTTTGAGTCCATTTGCATGAGTGTAAGTCACTCATCCAAGGGCAACAAAATTGACGCGTGGAACTAATTTGAAATGCATAATTTTTACGGTCTTTATAACATGACCTATAAATGTCCAAATGTGCTCAAATTTTGCGTATGAGCTATTCACAAGATGTTTAAGAAGATAAATGGATTAGATTTTTGAAAAAAATATTGCATCATGAAAAGCTACTTGAGTGTATTATGCTCTGAATACACTCGAGTGTATTCTAGCCTCTCTCTCTCTCTCTCTCTCTCTCTCTCTCTCTCTCTCTATATATATATATATATATATATATATATATATATATATATATATATATAGTCAGGATAGAATACACTCGAGTGTATAGATCACATGAATACACTCAAGTGTATTTGCATATCAAGACCATTTCTTGCAAAATATATACCATTTATCTTCACTATTGTACTATAACTAAGCTACATGCAAATTTGGAGCCCATTTGGATGAGTGTAAGTCACTCATCCAAGGGAAACAAAATCGACATGTGAAACTAATTTGAAATGCATAATTTTTACGGTCTTAATAACATGACCTATAAATTTTCAAATGTGCTTAAATTTTGTATATGAGCTATTCACAAGATGTTTAAGAAGATCAATTGATTAGATTTTTGAAAAAAATATTGCATCATAAAAAACTACTTGAGTGTATTCTAGCCTAACTCTCTCTCTCTCTCTCTCTCTCTCTCTCTCTATATATATATATATATATATATATATATATATATATATAGAGAGAGAGAGAGAGAGAGAGAGAGAGAGAAGCAACAATTAGTAGGTATGTAATGTCTATAAGTGGATATTACTAATAAGGTTATATCATGCAGTAAGTTATTTATAGTTACATAAAATCAAACACGATCTTAACATGGAAGTATATAATTTCTATAAATTTATTTTTAAACCACACAATAGTATTAAGGCTATAAAAGTTAATAATGGTAATAGTTGTATCATTTAGTCGAGTACCCTAACATTGATTATATTAGTATAGTGTTAAGAGTAGTAAATAATAGTGCTATGGTAAGCTATTTAACAAATATATCATAAAGGAAAATAAAATAACAAAGAGAACTTCATAAGTGTAAACATGTGCATGACAATGATATAACTTAGTTAACACACCACATGAAACTTATCATATATGTATGTGTTTGTAATTTAAAGCATATAATCCATTAATTAAAGTATTTTTGGTAAGTAGTATCTCAGGTAACACATACCTTTGATACTAGTTGACTAATTCAAAATACATGAGGAGATTTAAATTAGAAATAATACCATAATTATTAGTAATATGGATAATTATGCAAGACAAAATAGTTTACCCTATCTTAGAATGTATATATACTTATAATAACTACTACATGGACATCAATAAATATAAACCATAGAATATATTTATTTCATAATATTAAAAACCCTAATATGCCATCAGGTGATTAGAATCATGTTAAGAACTATATATATAGCTACACTAGAAATGTATACACATGTTCACTTTGATTTAACTAACATGTGTAGTTGGTTTCTATGAATAAATCATGACTTTGTGGACCCCTTAGATTTAAATATTAGGTTTGTGCAACTTCTATTTAAATATATCTATTCATATGACTGTGACATTGATTTCCATAGAATGAGAAATCTTCTTGATAGTACTTCTTATTGCAATCTATATTATAATTATTTGGCTTTTTAATTAAAATCATTTGAAATATTTTGAATCACAAATGTATGCATTGTATTGGGTTCCTAATGCCTCATTTCATGCAAAATTATTATATAATTTTGATTAATTACTTGACATATGTCTTTCCACCCTATCATACATGTTGATATTAGACTAACTAGTGCTGATGCTTATGCTGGATGTGATTTTGTATCCAGGGTGTGCTATCCTACCCTTAATATATTTAGGGGCATGCTATTCCACCCAGGGTGTGATATTCCACAGATCCCTAAATTAGGCCAATGATATAATGGTGTTTTGTCCATACCATATCTACCATTAGTATATTTTATTTGCATGGACTTATATTATTTGTGAAATTATGGATTGAGTAATGGAAAGACACTTTATGGTATCTTAATTCCCTTATGTAACTTTTTTTAAACCTTCATATACATGATGACAATCCCCTTTTGTGTGGGACCCCCCTCATGTGTACTACCTATCCTATGCACAAATATTTTATTACACAAATACTTAATAATTTCTGATACATACCTTTGTTTCCTCTTATGGGTATTGTTCCCACACCAACCAAGTATAGATGTTTTAGATGATGATGATTCATGATGACCTTGTACCATGAACTTTGACTGATACCTTGACATGGTTACATTTCCCTCCACACTGGTCCTTTATAATATTGATATGTACCCTTGTATTTTTTGATACCACCCTTGAGCTTAGGAACTATATAATGAGAAGAATATTAAAATTGTTAATTGTTCCACTTCTACTTGAAAAGTTTGTTTGATATATCATATATACTTAAGAAATTAAATTTTTATATTTTTTATAACACATATAAGTGTGTATGGATTGGATGGGTTTATTCCTAAATCAAGTAAGGAGTGGATCCCCTCTTGGGTCCCACTCTTTATAGCATTGGTCTATCCCACTTTGACTTAACATGAATAAAATGAGCATATTCTGGGATTCTTTCCACTATTAACCATATTGACCCAATACCAAGCGATGTTCTAGGGGAAAGTAACAGAAAGTTGATAATTATGTTTTTTCATATTTCATACATGGATATGGAGTGGACACAAAGTGCATGCTAACTTCTGATTTTCAGCTTTGACTTATTGACACCTTACCATACCCAGATACATGCTCAACCACATCTTTCTTCATGCCATTTTCATGAGGTTGTATGTACATCTTGTAACTACCTAGATGCACATGACACATAAATGAGTGAAATTCTTCGAGAAACCTGTTCTTCACTTCATCTTTACTTAAACAGAATATGTACTATTGATACAATTGACCATCACATGAATATATTGATTGTGATCTCTTGCCTTCGGTTATGTCATGCATCATTTCTATCAAATCACCATCTCTTTTCTAATGTTCTTAAAAGCATCATGGAAAGTAGGTCTAAATTTTATAAGTTGAATAAGCCCATCTCTTTCTGATACACCTAATTCAAATTTGATTTCTCTTATCTTATCTAATAATTATCTTTCTTCACATCTCATGAATAACTTTTTTGCTCAAGATGAATACATCCTAATAAGAGTGCATGTCACCACATTAGATTTAATAGGATGGTAGTCAATGGTGACATCAAGTCCTTGATAACATCCAACCATTTTTGATGACTCTAGATGATCTCTTTGTGAGTTAAGATATACTTAAAACTTCATTGGCCAATAATCACCTGACATGCTCACCATAAAGGTAATGATGTCATGTTTTGGAAGTATGTACCACTATTTCCAACGCAATATTATGTATAGGACAATTCTTTTCATTCTTCTTCAGCTGTCAATATGCATATGCTACTACCTTGCCATCCCACATAATAACACATCCCAAACCATTTATAGAAGTATCAGTTACACAAGATACCCTTTTGTCATTCCCAATAGAATCATAATTAGTGTCATCATTGATCTCTCTTCCAAGGTACATATTATACCTTGATAGGATCCATACTAACTCCTTCTGATATGACATGTCCAACAAAAGGAACTTCAATTAACCAAACTCATATTTGATGAACTTAGCATATAATTGGTGTTTCTCCATCAAGTGTAGGTTTATTCCAAACTGTTATTCATACTACTATGCATTGTTTGAGTAAATATATGTCATCAATGAATGCCATTACAAACTGATTGGGATATGGTCTAATTTTTTCCCCATCATTCCCGTGAAATATGCAGGAGCATATGTCAATATAAATGGCAAAACTACAAACTCATAATGCCTATACCATGTTTTGAAGGCTAACTTTGGGTACATTTGAAGCTTGGATACTTAATTGATTGTATCCAGTTCTAAGATCTAGCTTAAGGAAAATTAGTGCCCCATGCAATGATCAAATGGATCCCCGTACTTCCTTATTGGCAGGTTAAACCACAATTACCACTCATTCATTATCATTAGGTTGACTATTTCCGATGGATATTTTTATATATTTAGGGAAATGCATTATTGGGAGTCATTACTATGAACTCAATGTACCTAATATTGTTTACAGAATTCATCTAGTCCAAGTGACTTGTTTGATTTATCAGTTTTATTGCCAATATTTTGATGAAGTTCATGATAATTTGAGCACTTGAATGTTCAATGATCGGGTTGAACCGATTTGAGACATGTTTTGGTGGAGATTTATTTGATTGTCAATTTTGATTGACAATCATATTCTTGCTTATTGATGTAATCAAATCTAAGAGTAGTCATTGAGGAAGTTTAGTGCACACACACTTATTGAATTTTCTCTTCTTAGTTTAACATGTATATGTTGAAAGAGTGATTATTATTGCATGTCTATTCATTCACATCTCATTAAAAATAATAATAATAATAATTTTGTTATCTATTTTATCATTTTCTAGATCTAGTCTTTCAATATTTTTCATTGTATACACTTGGATTACTTATAAATGTATGTTTGTTTTATAGAAAATACATACTTCACTACCATATTCTCAAGGCATTGACTTTATAGTTGATTCATCGACCAAGGAGCATTCCATACAAAATCCAAAAGTTCTCATGGTTGATGCATCCACCACAACTTTGATAACATTAACTTAGAAAGCTTAAAGCCACATTTAACCAACCACATGCATTTACCATCAGGTTGTTGCATCAATCCTTTTTAGAAAAAGCAACCAAACATGACTTATTTCAACATAAATAATGAGATATAGAGTTGCAAACAATCCACTAAAGACTTAATGATGGGTTCTAAGTGGTATATCTTGTTTCATACGAATTTTGATGACAAAAGAGCAAAGAGGATATGGGAGAAAGTTTGTGTGTTGCCCACATTGCAATCAGAGGCACAATCAATTGACAAAAGTCACACAGAAGCACCCAAGAAATGTTGCCTCATGCTAAATACTAGGATTTCTCTCAATTTTCATCATTTATCTATAGCATCCATCCTCTTTTTTATTTATTTCATGTAGATACATATTGTCATGGGGAACTAAATGGGTTTCTCTATGATCCAGGAGTATCCCAACACAAAACTATGACAACAGATTGATTTTTATCTAAAAATTGTTTATTTATTTTAATTTTATAATTGGGAAGATTTTTCTATCATATTTAATGTGTTAAATAGTATTGGTTGTCGAAAGAGACTCATTTTATTGTATTTTCTCCATGAGCAAGCATTCATAAGAGAGCATAAGTTGATTTATTTGTATGAGGCTTTTGTAATTGTTGACCCTTAACACAATAGATTTAGTTAGGTTTGAATCCAATAAAAGGAGGATTCATTACTGGTGAATACAATGTTATGACGTGGAAGGACTAAATATCTTATGCAATACCTACTTAAATAATTAATATGAATATATATAGAGTTTAATATATTAGCACTAGTGAATTTTCATAATGAATCTGACGTTCCAAACATTTCTAGCACTAAAACTTAATCAAGTTTAGTTTATTTGTTTTTTTAATTAGTAATTGAACCTGTAATTTAAAATCAAACTTTCATTATCTAGCTGATCGACGATAGCCATTAGCAATTTCTAGTGTCCCAAATCCATGTACTATGGTAACTCAAGTACCCATGGATTAGTAAAAGAATATGTAGCTAAGTTGTGTATCTTAACTTGTGTAGATTATTATCATATCCACATTGTATTTCTTTTACTTCTCCAATGTGCCTTACAAACATCAATCTCCTTTATATTATACCATCTTTCTTACTAGGGCATTTTTTTAGAAATTCCTGCCATAAAATGAACCATGATTCTATATATCTAGTAGAATTGACATACTCAAAATTATATGAAGATGATATGTTCTTCATTGGGACTTTGGTGTCACACCCATAATTTCCACCCGTTTTAGGTTCTCAGCACAAGCCCCAAGGGATTTACAGTGAAGAGTCTCTTCACATGACTGGTAGTGAGATGAAGGTGGAAGTTTTTCCTTTGAAGTGTCTTAGAGTTGTTCATGTACACTTGATTATGATCTTGGTGCATATTTGATAATGTATCCATCACTAAGCTTGATGTATATTATGTACATGATGTTTGTGTTGTAAATTTGAACACATATATATTCATATGAATAGGTGGTGATCTCATTCACCAATGCTGAACTTCTACATATGCATGTATGTATATATATGTATGCATATATAATGGGTCTTTCATCTATGGTCATATGTGTGGATTTTTGAAATTTCATCTAGAAATTTCCTTGCCTTCTTGGTTTATTATGTTAAAACCCATTCAACCTTTTGGTTTTGGGTTTTATTTCTACAATGTGGATATATGGACTACAGACATTCTTGTGTTATAATCTCAGGGTTGGGGTGTCGCATCAAGTGATATTAGGGTATATGCTGCCTTGAACTTACATGGACATTGGATATCATGTGTATTTATTTGTACATCATATCTACTCTCCATTTATGATGATGTAGATATTGTAGAATAACATACAAAGTGTGTAGAAAGTAGTTTTATGCTACCTACAACTAAAGAGTGGTAGAGGAAACTACGCCAGAGGGTGTTAGAAGTGGGACCTACACAACCTCCAACACATACCTTGAACCGAACAACATCAATTTACTTGGGAATCCATGCCATGTTTGGGCCATTTATGTCTAATTTTGTGCACCTAAAAGAATTGATTTTGATCCCTACACCATATGCATTGATGCCACATGGTGTCTTCTAATGGTTTAAGAATACCTTTACATGGTTGAGGAGAGTCAATATCACATAGTTTTAGGGAAAATGGACCTAATGGATGCAAATGATTTAAAAGTCATTCCGGATCTTAGAGATGCCCAAGGAGGATGAGATCAAGCATGTGATGCATCTCTAGAAGGGAAATCATGTCCATTAGTGAGCCATGGAGGAAGAGAAAAGGCCCAAAGAGGTGATTACTTGGGTGGACTTTAATAAGGAGTTTAAGGGGACACACTTTCCCTAGACATACTTGTGAGAGAAGATCAAAAAATTGAGAATCTATGTTAGAGTAAAATATGATAATCTATGTAAGAGGGAATATCATGTAAAGAATACCTATCATACTTTATGGACCTATTTATGTTCTATACTCATCTTGCACCTACAAACAACGAGAGGATCTGAAAGTTTGAGAAGGGTCTGAATACAGAATTGCCATGGATGACGTCCACGATGAAGAAGTTTTCTACTTTTGTGGAGTCTATTAAGAGGGTTGAGAGGGAAACAATAATACAATGTGATCTTGAATTCAAGAAGAGGTGTGCACATCCATACAATTGATAGTCTAGTAGTAGTTTTATAAATTAAGGTATTCAACACAGGTGTAGTAGTAGAAGTCTTAGAATAGACAAACAAACAAGAGATGAGGTTCCAATGACATACTTAGTGGTCACCAAGCAAGGGCATATGCAGAGGTCTATTGACTACCATGGGTAGGAATCTATCAATAATAGGATTTTCTAGGATGTAGTTTGGTAGTAGTATAGATTTTGCAAAATCCATAAGATTGGGCATGCTTATCTGAGAGCAAACAATACAATCAATGTGGTCAGTAAAATCCCATGAGAATCCCACAATTGTAGTTGGGAAAAGAGGTGATATGGCAAAGGTAGTCTTGAATCTAGTGAAACATGAAGGTTTTAGTAAGGGGAATGGCTAGGCATCATAGGAAGGGTCACATGGACCAGTTGCCAGGAGTCAAGAACATGGTTTCATGCACACAACTAGACATGTATGCGCTATGACTAAACCATAATATTTCATCTAACCATAATATTTCATCTCCTCAAGGGCCATTACATGTCAAAATGAACTCTTTCATTTTGAATTAACCGCTTCATCTTTCATTTTAATTAGTTGACCCCAATGCGACACACTAGGTTATCATTATAGTGGTGATTTATTCATATAATCTTCTCGTGAGTAGTATGCCCTATGATAATTTTATAGAGAGTCTATTGGTAAGATAACATTTTTTATGGAGGTACATCTATCTTGTATCCACTATTTCTCAAGGTAAAACATTCAAGTTGATCTGTTATTTGAGATTCACATGTTTGTTTTGATCCTAGGAATGGATAACCTAGAGAAGATTCATCTGGATTTGGATTGTGAGTCCAAAGTTACATAGTTTCATGATGTTGATGTCTTTGGGTACTCTTGAAAAGATAGGGAGATCCTGCATGAATGTTTGCCATCTACAACCACAAGGCACAAAAAAATGTTAATGCAGGTATGTGAAACTTCTTAAGCACATGTTTTGATTACCATGGTAGATAATCCTAAGATAAAGGATGTTCGTTTGGTACAAAAGTTCAAGCATGTGTTTCTTGATATTCCATCTCCTATTGAGATTGAATATGGGAACAATCTAGTACCTAGTACTTAACCTAGAGAGAAAGTACCTTATCAGATGGATCCAATAGAGATGAGGGACTTCAAGACATAGCTTTGAAAGTTGTTGAAGGGGTTTAAACAATCGAGTGCGTCACCTTGGCGGTGCTCCTATTTTTTTTTTGTAAAGAAGAAGGATGGATATATGAGGCTTTGCATAGATTTATGATATTATACATAGAGAGAACTACTGAACCCCATTCATTATATGTCCATAAAGTAATAAAACCAAAACCAAAGCCAATAACCAAAATCTAATCCTACATAACATCATAAACTAAGAAGGTAATGAAAAGTAAAAATAAAAAGCCAATATCATTTACATGTATGATCTGAAAAGGACCATTATATACACATCTTGACTGATATCTTTACATTGTTCATAATAAGTGACCAACAAGACAACATGTATACACAAATGATCTTCAAGTTGCAACATAAACATCAATTTCATGGCAAACAACCAAAAACTGAGTTAAAAGTACATCATTACATATAACCCCACCCAAACCTGAGTGTAGTGACTCATGACTCTAGGACACACCAAAGGAAAAACTCCCACCTTCATATGACTTCTGATTGGGTGAAGGATATTGCTTGCTAACTACCATTAGGGTAGGTTCTAAGAACCTAAAAACAATTGAAACAATGAGAGTGAGACCAAAATCCCACCGAGAGATAAAGCATATGCAAATCATGCCAAGTATACAAGTTCTAGTAAATATAATGAATTAAGAAATCCTATGTTAATGAAAATCTACCACATACAATCTGAGAAGTAAAGGAAACACAAAATAAAGGGAAATAAGATGTATAAAGAACAGTTTTACAACAAAAGAAATACAATATGAGAGCAAACCATAAGTATTGAAATAAAATTATAAAACTGGATTACATATTTTATTGTTAAGTATTGAATAGTCTAAAGTTACTTCCCAAATGACATATTAGTGATTTCAAAGTCCCCTATACCATCACAGAGTTTTTTTGGATTATTTTATCTCCTTGACACCCAACAACACATGTTTCTATGTGGTTATAGAAACTAGGAGCACATTGCTTTGCATTATACATGTAAAAATTAGGGCCATCCTAGGTACTCAAGTCACAATTTATATCATATCAGATAGGCATGAATTCATTTTAATCATCATATCACATGTTTCTCAATAACATTGCAATTACTACCCTTCATTCTTGGAGACAGGAACTCGACCACATCATACAAATATATGATTTCAAGGCGTTGAGGAGATTATAACTCATATGTATTCTTAGAAACCTACATATGTTAGACAATATATGATTTCAAGTATCTTCTCACAATCCCAATATTTCTACAAGGATACCAATTTAGATTCCCTGACTTCCCAACACCAGGGTCGTTATACGTTCACATAACACTACATGATCTAGGGTTTTTCTTAAATAGTGTAGTTGGCCATATATCATAAGAAAGTGAGATATAATTCATAACATAGTACTAAGATATTCCTCAATCAGACATTAGAATCAATAAAAACCTAATTCAAGTTCAATGGGAAAAAAATATACCAAATTTCACCATCTCAACGATAGACAGGACATATATCAAATTGGTCCTATAACCCTCGTTAATTATTAGAATATATTCCTATTATACTAAGAGGAATCAACATGCATATTTTCACTAACAAGTTCCATTGTTTAATTTCAGAATGCAAAAGTAGTAAAATTTTCTATGTTAGCAATTTTAGGGCAAGGTACATGTAAAATTTATTTTATTTAGAATTATGACAATGGAGAGATTCATAGTTTCTATTTTAGGAATATCATGCAATAAAAAAGGTGATAATCCTAAAATTTTCCAATTTATTACAAAAAGTCCCGTAAAAATCCCGTCATATGTCCTCTATCATGTAATTAGCGAGACTTAGTGATTGCATATATGATATTCATGTTAAAGAATACTAAACTAGAAGATAAATCACTTGCCTTTGATGTATATGAAATTATTCATATGTGTATGAATGAAGACTATCTCCAAGGATACTCCAAATGCCTATAAGTATTGACTTAGGTAAGAACTACCTTTAACTAAACCATAAAAGCACAAAAGGTGAACTGAAGAGGTTTCAGGTTAAAATAAGCTTCTTCACAATAGATATCCAAGGAATTTGGCTATGGGGGTACACACATAGAGAAGAGAGAACATTATAAAACATGATAAGATATGCAATAAGTTACATGGAGTCATGCTAAACAAGGTTAGGAAGAGGATTTGAGGGCTTGATATTCAAGAATCTAGCCAAAACACTAATGTGCACAAGCTTCATCTTACCCTCTTCTTACTCTAGTAGTGCTTTAACAGATCCAAAATACACTTACTCAACCTATGGTCATAGTGATCACATATTTATAGGTTAAGTTGAGTGAAAATTTCATTTTAGCCTAAATAATAATAACTTCAGTCTTTCCAATTGTCTAAAGCAGCCCAAAAACACGACCGAAACACCAAAATAGGGCCCCAAGGACATGTATCTATTCAAAACATCACACATTGACCTTCGATACATCCTGACATGGCCCCATCAAACCCATATCTTGGCATAAAGTGGTCACAATGATACCCAAAACGGCTCGCTTATTCTTAAAGAAATTGTAGTAGTCTAGCCCAATCACACATCAAACCACCTCTTGACACAAAGCAAGTCAAAGTGACCCAAAATAGTCCAGATCAACAACATGGAGAATATGAAGAGACCCTCCTAAGGCTCTCTTGGAGCCCAAGGATGGATCCCTATACATCAATCAATGTAAGCACCAGAGGACCCTTTTTTAATTCAACAACTTGAAATTGTCACTGGACCAAAATTTGAACATAGAATTTTCCCATCATCCAAAACATGTGTGCATTATTACACAACATTATTTTATATTTAGATTTTCCTAGATAAATTCATAAAATATGTCATATGATGCAAGTAAGGAATACAAAGCTAACATAAAGGAAAATAAGTTCAAGGTCTTACGACTGTAAAAGATAAGTACACTTTGCTGAGCATAGATGATTTATTGATCAATTTTAAAGGATGCAAAATGTTCATTAAGATATTTCCAAGATCTGAGTACTGTCACTTGAGGATTGAGGTGGATTACATACATTAGAAAACCTCCAATGCTAGGTATTGTCACTATGATTTTGTGGTTATGTTATTTAAACTAATCAATATGCCTACCAGTTTCATGAACCAATGAATAGAATGTTATAGACAATATCTAGATCACTTCGATGAAGCTCATATATGACATATTGATCTACTACAAAGATGCAAATTAGGATGAGAAACATCTTCTCTTGAATTTTTTATTTGTCATGACAACATCAGTTGTATATGAAGTTTAATAGGTGTGATTTTTGGATAACCAAAGTATCTTTCCTTGGTAATGTCTTGTGTGGGAAGGGAATTTGAGTAGATCCTAAGAAAATATAGTTGATTTTGAAGTGATTCTTGAGAAATTTGAAATTTCCTTATTTTAGCTAGCTATATATGGTTCTCAAGAACTTTAATTCTATATCTTTGTTGGTGACCATGATAACAAAGAAAGGTTTTGACATGAGGAGTGTCATCGTTGTTTCCAAATGTTGAAGGAGGAGTTGATATCAACATATGTACTAGTTTTTCCTAAGACATGGTAGGGATACAACATTTTTGTGATGGTTCCATGAGAGGTATTGGTTGTGTATTGATGAATGGGGAGATTGTCATATCTTATTGTTTTACACAACCCAAGAATCATAAGGAGAACTACGCAAACACATGATCAAGAGATACTGACTATTGTTTATCTTTTATGGTATTATTGCAATACCTTAATGATACAAACAATAGATCTTTACAAATCAAAAGAACATCAATTATATCTTGACACAAAAGGAGATATACATGAGGCAGAGGCAATGATGGAGTTGATCAAGGACTATGATTGTACTGCAAATTATATCATTAGAAAGGCTAACAATATGGCACATGCATTGAACATGAAGTCATGTTTTTCTTCAAAAACAAACACTGGAAAATTGTACTCCATGGCTTGCAATGACAAAGATATATTAATAGTTCTTATCATATGAATGTGTAGATGTATGTATATTTGTTGGGTGATTTTCTAGCTCAACTTTAGTTCAATATAACCTTGACATAACAACTCATAGATCCTCACAAAGAAAATGATACATAATATACAATTTGAGCTTAGTGATGTGAAGTGTGATGGTTTTCATGATTAGATGATGATTCAATGTGTTTCCATGGAAGGTTATGTGTTCTTGAGATTGATCATTTGAGGGTGATGGTGCTGAAAGAATAACATTCCTTGATGTAAACTATGCATCCTAAAAGTACCAAGATGTACAATAATATGGTATATCTCTATAGTTGGCCAAAGATAAAGAGTGGTCTAGAAGAGTTTGTGGTAAAGTTGTGTTTTTTAGAACTTGAAGGTGAAGAACCACAAACCTATAGGTTTGATTTAACCACTGCCTATCATTGAGTAGAAATGGGATTATGCCACTATGATGTTGTGGTCATCTTCCCAACACAACCAAAGTATATGATTCCATTTGGGTAGTTTTGATCGTATGACTAATTCAACACACATTATGCTGATCAAGGCTACATGCTCAATGGAAAACTTGACACTAATCAACGTGGTGAGATAACTTGTCTACATGTTATACTGTCAAATTCCATGTCAAACAAAGGACCACCATTTAGAAGTAGGTTTTGGGACTGTCTGGGTGAAAATTTGGGTATGTAGTTGAAGTTCAGTACATTTCACCCACAAATCGAAGGTTAGTAGGACATATCGATTTAGATGCTTGAATATCTTATGATATCTTGTTTGATTCAATGTGTTGGTATCTTGGATATCCATTTGATTATTTATAAAGTTTTTTATAATAACATCTATCACAGGAGTATATATATGAAATTGAATGAATATTTGTATGGTAGGAATTTCCAATTGCCTATTTATTGGTACGAGAGATCAAATATTAGCTTTTTGGTACAAATTTAGTGAAGCAGATGACACTAAATCATAGATTATCAATAATTATTGAAATTAGCACATGATGGAAAACAGTCGTATGCTATAATCATAGACATGGAACACCCGATTGTATCATTCATGGGATTTTTTATAGTCTATTTGAATTATCTATAATACTAAAGATTATTTTGTCAAATCATGAATCGATGTTTTAAATTATGGGAAGTAACTATGTGTAAATTAATTCTAAAATTGTGGAATTAAAGATAAAAAATACCTTATAAGTTGATTTGATAGATTGGATCAATCTATTCAAGTTGGACCGATCGTAAGGGTTTCAGTGGATAAAGCATGCCAGTTTGGACATCTATCACTTGATGTGATTAAAAGATGATGATTGAAAGGGAATTACTACCTGTGTGATATGATAGGTTTGATGACCCAAGTAACCATGATGTGCCTAATGTTTTCATGTAGTTCACAAGATAATGAGTCTCTACCTTTTATACTCACATAGATTGAGGCATGGAAGGATCTTAAGGAGTCATGATAATCCTAAGATCCTCTATGGTGGTCTAGGGACTTTGTGGTTACTAGTTGGTAGTTTGGGTGGTACATCCAAAGCAACATAGGGTTTAGTAATAAAATGTGTAACCAAGCAATATCTCTTTACTTGTGTAATATGTTATCTTTAATTTTACCTAGTTCATGTTACTCACATTTACAATGTACTACTTATATTACTATTGTATGTTTTATATAAATTGATATACTATATTGAGATATCATATCATGTATATCTAGTAGAACTTGAATAAATCAAAATCTATATGGATGCTTTATCTCTCAGTGGGACATTGATCTCACTCTCATGGTTTCCAACCTCTTTAGATTCTATGAACCTACACAAGGGTAAACCTGTGTATGCCTCTGCCTGTGGTTTGACTATCGCATAATTTCATAAGAGATTTACAAAAAATACATTATTAAGCTAAATAGAATCATATTAAAAAATTATAACCATCTTATTCAAATAACATTTGAAACCTCAAATCTAAAACCTCAAGTATTATACATGACAAATATATAATAACATGATAATTTATGTTTTCATTTAGCTCAATCCCATCTTATATAATATTGATCAAACAATAATTTTACACTCATCTTGGTCATATTTGTGACGACCACTATCAAACCGACAATGACATCACATAAAACAATGCGGAAATAACCATTAACAATGGATTACTGAAAATCACTAAAAATTAAAACCTTTTTACCAAGAGGTCCACTACCAAGAAACTCTTTACAGAAAGAATCAAATCCATATATACATCATGGTTCTCTTCATACATACATCATTCCATAACATCACAAGGATATGAGATATCAGTTACTTTACCAAAATATATACAAAAGAAACATTATACATCAAGGCATTCTAGCCAAAATATTAGATTGATTATAAAACTAATTACACACTATCTCCCAAAGACATGAGAGTACATGGGCGACACATATGACTTTATTTCTACAAGACACATAAAAACACACTCAACATGAGCTATTATTGTTGCTGTTACCATCTCTCTGCGACACGATTTCTACCTCCTCGTGCATGTCCACGTAAAAAGTGTGAAAACCCACCGAGTGAGATCTATATCTCATAGGGTGATATAACTCTCTGCCAATGAGTATGCTGAGTAGATCAATCTCATTATATGCTGAGTAGATCAATCTCATTATTTAAGTAGTTCAGATACCTATGACTAAGCAATAGATTATTTGATCACTTTTAGAAATAATATGAAGAACATGCATAACATTTGCCAACTATGACATACAGAAGCAATTGCAGCCTCATTCAATGTTTCCGTATTCGATCCTTAAGAAATATGATACATGGCTAGTTACATCTTTCGACAATCAATCTTATGCCCTAAAGATATGAGGTATACCGCTCATGATCCAACCAACCTAAATTAGGTAGCATCAGTGCCATAAATGGTCCATGGAAGAGACGGACTCCACAACCTCACCCCCTCGGTCAGTACAAGTGAACCTATAGTGACATTATGAGTCAAACTACAATTTAGCTAGCCTGTATATATATGATCAATGCTAGAGAGATACAACCCGTAGCTGTTCCCTTATCAGGGTACGACCCGTAGTCAATCCTGATGCTCTTGTCAGGGTATGGTCCGTAACCAATCCTGACTATATATTGAGTCATAACCTACAACCACACTCTCTTTAGGGTATGGCCCGTAGCCAATCCTATGAGTTAAGGATACAAGGATATACCTCAACTTGCGCCCCACATATTCAACAATATGCGCTCTGAGTTTCCCACATGAATTGCTCATTTCATCATTCAGCAAGTTCTAACACTGAATGGATCTATAACCAGGGCAACTACATTTTTAGTTTCACTTAATAAATTAAGTGGATTACAACATCTTTTAGCATCAGTCAAGTTACAAACATGAATTATAGATAAATGCTATAAAGAAAGGTGTAATACATTTTTCAAGGAATCTTGTATCAATTGGAACACATCTTGTTACACCTATTCTGGGATCTTGATCCCTTGATCACATTACTGGGAATCTCATACCTTCAACATTTTCATTATCATGATCGCATGTTGTGGGTATCAACCCTCAGTTCTTCATTGAACAATGTCACATCTTACCAGGAAAAAATCATCTCTAAGTCATCAGACCCATATATATATCATACTTGTTGTACAAGTATATCACATGACTCATAAAGCCTATTTAATCAGTATCATGGTAAATCATCATAGCTCATACCTGGATATGCTCATCATCTCGCAATACATGCATGGTTACAATTTCATGGTAAGAGCAATATAAAGTAAATATCACTATGCCATAAAGAGAATCATTCAAATTGCAACCCTCTCATAATTAGGGTTAGGGTTTCCCCTTGTAGGCGATTAGGGTTTTTAAGTTCATAATTAACAACCAAACCCTAATTCACATCATAAGGGCTTCTTTTGTTGCCAAAAGTATTCAAGCATACTTAATTACTCTCATCAATTATCATCTCATATGAATAGTATAAGTTTCTCTCTCATCCTTACTAGGATATTGATTTCAACATACTTATTACATTGGCTTGACCCTCTTTAGGGTTTATCAGCCTACACTAATCAAAGTGTATCCATCTCATTACTTCATAGTGTATCAATTTATTATATTCATCATGCATCGGCCTAAACTCATCAAGGTGTATCGGCCTACACCCTAACCCTTGTGTCAGCCTAGACACATTCACTTGTGTCGGCCTAGACATTATTAATGGCGTTGACTTAGATACTTGTATCGGCCATAACACTCTTTACTTGTGCCAGGTTAGACATTATTAATTGTGTTGACTTAGATATTAATCTTCTCACTTGGTGTCGGGTTAGACACATGTATCAGCCATGACACTCTTTACTTTTGTCAACCATGACACATCAAAGTGATATCAGTTTAAGGATTCTTAGGGTGATATCAGTTTTGAGGTGCTTAAGGTGATGTCGATTTTGAGGTACTTAAGGTGATATCAGTTTTGAATCATATCTTGGTGTATCACTTTCACTATACCTTGGTGCATCACCTTCTAAAGACTTTAGCATAATATTTTCACCTCATTTAGCATAACATATTGACCTCACTTTAGGGTATCAACCACCCTATTACTTCATGTGTCAGCCACCCTATCACTGAGACGATCTGATCCGTAAACCACGACATAAACTCAGCGGAAGCATTCGATTAGTAGCGGAATACAAAAATTACCGGAAATTAAAACTTTTTGAGACAAGATCTTGAAATCATAAAACTTCTTTTATAGAAACAAGATAAACAGTTTACATCTCTGTTAAATCACTTCTTGAGTGATTATACACAACTAGATACAAAATCTCAAGATTCAAAACCAAAAATCTCAGACCAACTAACTCCAAGGACCTGAGAGTACAGAGACGACATAGGATTAACTAACTACATGGCTCAGCAGTCAGTATCTCCACCTGAGATTCACTACTGCTCCTGGTGCTGCTGCTGCTGATACTGATCACCTGCAGACTGGTTCCTTCATCCCCGACGACCACCTAAAAAGTTGAAGTCTACGGAGTGAGACAATTTTAAATAATTGTCCCAGCGAGAGTTATAATTCTCCGCCAGAAGCTTTATTATAGCAATCAAAGAACAACATAAGCAATAAAAGATTTTTAAGGTAATCAACAACAGATTGACATTAAGTAGGACAACATCATTTAAGAAATATGAAAAACATATATACTAGGCAGTGTAATTTCAGTCATTGCATCTCGTAGTTTTAACCTAAGAAGATATGCTACGCGGTTGATTATGTTTAACAAACATTATTATGCCATGCGGAGATGAGGTATACCGCTCATACTCCAACCGATCACTTATTAAGTCGCATCGGTATCATACCTAGGTCATCAAAAGAGCCGGATTCTTATGACCTCATCTTCCTCAGTCAGAGTGAGGATAAACATGCAGGACATCTAGTGTCTCTGCTACTATAGCTTACCAGGGTATTCTGGTACTTCGCTATTAGAGTCACAGTGGCATTCTGTACTCTCTTCGTCATCGAAAGATTTCTTGTTTATCTCTCATCGATGCGGTATAAAAGATTTCCTCGGGAGATTAGTGTTACATCACCCCAGCATAAACATATAGTGAAGGATTGATACATTAAGATACATCTACATCAATTCCTACACTAGGATGTAAAGATATACACATCCCTATTCCCCCACATACTCAAAAGTATGTGATCCAGGAGTTCCCCTAGGAAAACCTATTTCACCATCATTTAACTTCTGACAATGATGGATCTATGATCAAGGCTCTACATGGTATGATTATACTTGATTAGTTAGGTACATTTCAATATTCTTTTAACATCATACATGTTTCCAAGCATTTAAATATTAAAACACTGCTATACAAGAAGAATACTAAATGTATCAAGTTTAACTCATATAAGTTACCAAAGGATATCAACTCATCATAAGTCATTTTAATCAGCATGACCTTGATGTTACTCATGGATCTTACATCCTATCATCTCATATGATGCTACTTAAACTTAGGCATCATAGCATATTCACTATTCATTAAGCTAACAACATGCTTTCAATGAATATGGTATCATAATCCTTACCTGGATATGATCATCCTCATATAAGAACCTGCATGGTTAATTCAACTAATAATAATAAACAATTCATTTCAAGAGTTGTACCTTCATACTCTTATAATAGCTAGGTTCCCTGATTTACATCCATTACGGTTATCCAATCCCTTCCATTATGATTAGAAATAGTGGTTCCTCCTTTCATACTTAAATCATGAAGATTCATGCTTAAAAGCATAACCTAGAATTAGGGTTTATTGTACATTTCATCATATTACCCTAGAATTAGGGTTTACTATTCACTTTATAGTGAATTGAGCTCATAGCATCATCATGTATGAGAAACATCATCATTGATGCCTTCAAATTAGGTTAAGATTCATCAATTATCCTAATTAGGGTTTTCATGATCTCACATAGGTGGATCATACCCTAATCATGCACATTCATATACATTGAAGGTATTTTATTTGAGTTTCAACCATAAATGGTACCTTCTCTCTCCTCTTACTAGTAGATGGTGATTACATCACTCTAGAATAGGTTAGGTCAAGTCCTCATTGATTAACATAAGCTAAGTCACCACTATCATGTCATTAGGGTTTGATTAAAATAAGGTATCATCTAGTTGAACCCTTCAAGGGCATATTGGTAAAGTACACCATTGATCACAATCATGGGTCAATCTATTAATCACTTAACCCCTTAATGTCTTTAAGTATCATTAGGGTTTGGATTAGACCACCATAGAACCAATTTAAACCTTCAAAGTACTAAGCAAACACAACCCTAAAGTCTCCAAACGATTACACACTTTCAACCTCCAAACGGTCTTGAGACCGTTTGGATGTGTTGACCGTTTGCTATAGTTGACTTCAAGACCGCATGACACTCAAGACCATTTGCCCTTAAATGATCTTGAGACCGTTTGAGTGCGTTGACCATTTGAGAGTGTTGACTTTCAAACCGTATGGATGAAACGACCTTGAAACCACATGAGTTGAAACGATCTTGAGATCGATTGGACCAAACGACCTTAAGATCGTTTGAGTCCAAACGGTCTTGAGACCGTTTGGTCCAAATGGGCTCAAAACCACATGGACCTCAAAGGTGTATCAAAGGTTATAATCGATTATGGTTATCTATGTTGAAGCCTTCAATTGGCCATAACCTTGTTAACCACTTATAAATTGAGCCAATTAGGGTTAACCTTAATCAGTTGGACACCAAATTGACCCTCAATTGAAAGCCAATTAGGGTTAAATCCAACTCAATTAGGGTTGGCAATCGGTTAACCCTCAATGTTCAACAATGTGAAACAAATTGAAGTTAAACCCATCAATTGATACTCAATTGGGCCCAAACTTGGCCCAAACGGTCTTGAGATCATTTGGACACCCTCCAAATGGTCTTGAGACCGTTTTCCCAAAGTTTCATCAAAATCTAAGTCGATTTGATAAGGGTTGAACGCTAATTAGGTCTAAGATCAGCACTTTTATTCAATTCATCAAACTATTGTGATTGGACCCTCAATTCATCAAATTACCTTAACCCTAGACCTCCAAACGGTCTTGGGTTGTCATCAAACAGTCTTGAGATCGTTTGAGTGAACCCCCAAACGGTCTTGAGACCGTTTGGGCCCTTCAACCCAAAGTTCACCAAAATCTATCCTTGAAATCAACAATTCAACCCGATTAGGGTTTAGAAGGTTGAAGTGCCTTCAACTTGTGATTGGTTTGCAATTAGATCATGATTCTTTATAATTGATTAATTCAACATGTGTACAACATACCTCTAAATGGTCTTCACTTGCCAAATGGTCTTGGAGACCGTTTGAATCTAAACGGTCTTGCAAGACCGCATGAGATCAAATGGTTTGCAAACCGTTTAGACCAAATGGTCCAAGGTCGTTAGGTAAAGTTACCTAGGAATTAACGCCCATCATATTCAACCTCTGTGCAGGTCGGTTACTTCACGGATTGCTTGCAAAAGTGCAAGAAAGAGTGGGGAAGAAGAAAAACTAGGTACTAACTTGCAAGAACATAGATATGCATAATAAAGCAAAGGTTTAGAGTTATAAAACCCGCCTTAAACGTTGTTCCTAGAGCTCCAAGCTTCCAATCTTCAAGCCTTTAATGGCATCTTGAGCTCCACAGGTCGGCCAAAGAAGTTTCTCCAAGAAAAGGTTGGGGAAGGTCGACTAGAACAAGAAACCTAAGTGAGATAACCATAAAACCAACCTTATACAAGGAATTCCTCCATGAATCCGAGCTAGAAGATGGTCTCTTCTCACCTTAGAACAGGTTGGTCATCTTCTTGAGCTCCAGAGCTCTGCCTTAGTTAGTTGAGCAAGATGATAAGTGAAGAAGAGAAGGGAATACGTTTACTTGGTTTGCAAAGAAAGAAGCTTATATAGCTTGGGTTAGTTTTCAACATAAGGACCTCTAGTTTATGGGTTTCTCATCTAGGTCCCTCCTTAACTTCTAAGGCACGCTCAATCTATCATAACTTTAAGAAAAGCCCATCAAAACTCAAGAGCTAAGGGTAAAGAAAGCCAACATGCAAACTAAGGTACATATATAAAAGGTCTCTTTACTCATACTAGGTGATTCTACTACAAAAGTCATTCTTCTTATCTGATTATCTAATTGAAGCACCCCTTTCATAATTTATTCTATAAATGATGTCAAGAGTCATAAAAGATACTCTAAAAGGTGTATTTTACAAGTTTCACCCCACATTTTGGGTAAATTGCACTTTACTCCAAAATTAGGGTTTTTAAGCGCAAAGATTGCTCCACAAGCTGTATCTTGATGCCCAAGCTTGGGAAATCCATCATACTTCATCATATCCATTCATATGATGTCTCATCATCAGAGGAACATCTTAACATGTGTACTTTTGCAAGTTAACCCCTCTAATTGGGTAATTTGCACATAGGTCCCTGTATCACAAAATAATACTACAACATTGTTTAAAAAGGACAGAATGAAAATGTATGTTCCTCAGGAACTTAATTACATGCCAAAAGATAATCACAAGTATTTAATTACATGATTAAGCAAAACACTTAGGGTTAACTTATAACCCAGGTCAGGGATGTTACAAATTATCCACCCCTTACAAAGATTTCGTCCCCGAAATCGATAAAACATATTAGGAGAAAAGAGCAGGGTATTTCCTTCTCATCTCTTCCTCTAGTTCCCAAGTGGCTTCTTCAACACCACGGTGATTCCAGAGGACTTTCACAAGACTTATGTCTTTTTTCTTTAGCTTTTTAATTCTGTTATTAAGGATGGACACTGGTCCTTCCTCATAAGTTATATCATCATTCAATTCTACCTCCATAGGTTGTAGAACTGACTCGGTATCAGGGTGACATTTCTTCAGCATAGAAATGTGAAGCACAGGGTGTAACTTCTGCAACTCTTGAGGTAACTCTAGTCTATAGGCTACCTTTCCAACCCGTTCAATGATTGGATAAGGCCCCATAAATCTAGGAGCTAACTTCCCTTTCCTTCCAAAACGAAGGACTCCTTTCCAAGGTGAGACCTTGAGGTACACTCTGTCTCCAACTTGGAACTCTAAGGGTCTACGACGTCTGTCGGCGTAAGATTTCTGCCTATCCTGTGCAGTCTTAATCTATTGTTGTATTACTTTAATCTTCTCTGTGGTCTGCTGCACAAGATCAGGACCTAACAACTGATGTTCACCAGTCTCATACCAACATAAGGGTGATCTACAACGTCTACCATACAAAGCTTCATAAGGTGCCATATCAATGCTATGTTGATAGCTATTGTTATAGGAAAACTCTATCAAGCTTAGGTGTAGATCCCAACTCCCGGTAAAATGGAGAACACATGCTCTCAACAAGTCTTCCAAGGTCTGTATAGTCCTTTTCGACTGTCCATCAGTCTGTGGATGAAAGGATGTACTAAACCTTAACTTGGTGCCTAAAGCTCTATGTAACTGCTCCCAAAAATGACTTGTAAACTGGGGACCTCTGTCAGAAACTATAGTGACTGGAACTCCGTGCAATCGCACTATCTCTTGAACATATAGTTGTGATAACCTTTCAGCAGAATAGGTTGTTTTGACAGGTAAGAAATGCGCTGTCTTTTTCAACCTATCAACTATTACACTGATGGAATCATGTCCTTTGCTTGTCCTGGGTAGGCCAACAACAAATTCCATGGTCACGTGGTCCCACTTCCACTGTGGTATGGGTAAAGGTTGCATTGTCCCTGCAGGCTTCTGGTGTTCAGCTTTAACTTGCTGACACACAGGACACCTCAGAACAAACTCAGAAACATCCTTTTTCATCCCAGGCCACCAATACATATCTTTCAAGTTTCGATACATCTTGGTGCTCCCTGGATGCATGGCATACATCGAAGAATGAGCTTCTTCCAAGACTAACTTCCTCAAGTTATCCACATCCTGTACTATCATCCTCCCATGATAGCATGCCACCTAGTCATCTGAGTCATGGAAACCATCCCGCTTCTCATCACCATACTCAGACCTAATCTGCTAAACTACAACATCAACTCGCTGTGCCTCCTTGATCTGCTCTCTTAGGGTAGGTTTAATATGCATTTCAGTTAACAACCTGAATAACAATGACACCTTCAACTGTACATTGTCCTGCCTTAAAGAGATAAGCATATATCTCCTAGAGCATACTAAAGAGTTTAGTTGTTCCCTATCCATGGTTGATGTTGCTGATTTCCTACTCAAGGCATCTGCAACAACATTGGCCTTCCCTGGATGGTAATCGATTATACAATCATAGTCCTTGATTAACTCCATCCACCGACGTTTCCTCATGTTAAGTTCATGCTGAGAGAAGATATACTTAAGGTTCTTGTGGTCAGTGAATATCTGGAATGTCTCTCCGTAGAGATAATGTCTCCAGATCTTCAAGGCATGAACCACAACAGCTAACTCAAGATCGTGTGTCGGATAATTCTCCTCGTGTTTCTTAAGCTATCGGGAAGCAAAAGAAATCACTTGCTTATCCTACATCAACACGCATCCGAGTCCATTCTTGGAGGCATCATAGAAAAATACATATCCCTTACCTTGCTCAGGTAGCACAAGTACAGGTGCACTTGTCAACCTTTCCTTCAACAGCTGAAAAGATTGCTGGCACTTATCACTCCAGACAAAAGGAACATCTTTCCAGGTTAATTTGGTCAAGGGTAAGGCTATAGAACTGAAGTTCTTGATGAACCTTCGGTAGTAGCCAGCTAACCCTAAGAAACTACGAATATCCATCGGTGTCTTCGGTTGTTCCCACTGTAGAACAAATTCTACCTTTTTAGGGTCAACACGAATACCCGAGGCAGATACTACGTGTCCAAGAAAAGATACTTCTGACAACCAGAACTCACACTTGCTAAACTTAGCGTATAGCTTATGTTCCCTTAGCAAGGTCAAAGCTTGGCAAAGATGCTGTTCATGCTGCTAAGCATCTCTACTATAGATCAGAATGTCATCTATGAAGACAACAACACACTGATCGAGGAAAGGTCGGAAGATTCTATTCATGAGTTCCATAAATGCAGCGGGTGCATTAGTTAGTCCAAACGACATAACTGTGAACTCATAGTGACCATACCTTGTCCTAAAGGCAGACTTGGATATGTCACTGTCCTTAATACGAAGTTGATGATATCCTGACCTCAAGTCTATCTTCGAGAAGACGGTTGCACCACACAACTGGTCAAAAAGATCATCAATCCTTGGTAGAGGGTACTTGTTCTTTATTGTTACTTTATTGAGGTGTCTATAATCAATGCACAACCGCATTGACCCATATTTCATTTTAACAAACAAAACCAGAGCACCCCAGGGTGAAGTACTCGATCGGATGAAACCCTTCTCAAGTAACTCCTGAAGTTGTTTCTTGAGTTCTGTCATCTCGGCAGGCACCATCCTATACGGTGTTTGAGCTATAGGTTGTGTATCTGGGACCAAATTGATTTCAAAATCAATTTCTCGAGGCGGTGGTATACCTGGAAGTTCTTCAGGAAACACGTCTTTGAATTCCCTGACTACATGAACTTCAGCAGGGTTAGGACTTTCCATGGTAGTATCTACCACATGGGCCAAGAATGCATAACATCCTTGCCTCATCAGCTTCTCAGGAACCACAACTGACACAAGATAGATGGGTAGAATTTTTCTCTCTCCTTGAAAGATCCATATGTCGCTTTCATCAGCAAACACAGCCTGCTTGGGTTCACAATCCAAGACAACTCTATACCTTTCCAAAGTATCCATCCCAAGGATTATATCAAATCCTTACATATCAAGTGGTATAAGATCCACTTGAATGCGATGATCAGAAAGGAAGAGGATGCAGGGAGAGCATACCTCCTGCAATACAACAGACCCTCTCAATGGAGTCTCAAGCAACAAGCTATCTGCCCTATGACTGACCGTTATATTGCAGTTGTGAATCACTCTCCGAGTGATAAAGGAGTGCGTAGCACCCGGGTCAATCAAAACAGATACAACACAGGATGTAGACATATCAAAATATAATAATTCCATCTGACCTGCCACAACCCGTGGATTGATCACTGCATCAGGTGGGTTCATTGCATAGAACCTTGTTTTCGCCTGAGGTTGAGTTGGTGCTGACGATCTAGCTTGGGACACTTGTCCACATCCTCTAGTTGTTCCTTGAAACTGTCTTCTCTGTGACCCCTATTGACTCTGTCTCTGAGGCTGTGTCACACTGACAGGCCTAGACCTGCAGTCCTTCATCAGATGTCCCACCTTCCCACAGTTGTAGCAGCTTCTTTCCAGTTGTTATGGTCTTGGTGGTCCTGTGACTGACATTGATGCTGAACTGTGATTCTCTTGTAGTGGTAGGCTTCGTCCTCTACCTCTACTCGGTGTCCACTGTGTCTGAGCACTAGATCTAGGTGGTGGAGGTGTAGGTGCAGAGAATCTAGGCTTCTTAAAGTCTCTAGATGAAGAACCCTGGAACTGCAGATATCTCTTATGGGTTTACCTCTTCTCGGCTACAGATCTCTCTATCCTTCAAACTGACTCAACAAAGGTAGCGAACCTCTCCCGATTTTCTAGGGCAGACACAGGAGTAGTCAAATCGGCATTCAAACCCTTCTCGAACCTTCTAATTCTTTCTTCTTCTGTGGTAGCCATGTGTGGACAGAACCGCAACAACTCCATGAACTTAGCTTCGTACTCGCTAATGTTCATCATGCCTTGACTCAATCTCTCGAATTGAGAGATCTTCTCGTCCAGGAATGTCTTTGGAAAGTATCTGTTGACAAATCCCCGACGAAATTATTCCCATGAGATATCTACTCTAGGCCTCTTATGATCTTCCATGGTCTACCAATGACCAGCACTTCCTTTGAGAAGATATACAGCATGTCTAACCTTCTCAGCTTCAGGGATGTTCAAGATTCTGAAGGCTTTCTCCAACTCGGTTAACCACAGATCGGCATCTACGGGGTCAGCTGTCCCAAAGTATTCGGTTGCTCCGACACGACGAAGTCGCTCGAACATCTTACCGATACCTTGTCCTTCAGGATGGACAGGTGCCCTTGGTGTAGGCATGGGCATCTTGTCGGTGATATGTGTCATGGCAGTCATAAACTGCCCGAACATGGTTTGAACAGCATGGTTACCCATGTCAGTTGGGTCAAACTGAGGTGGCTCCCTGGGTGGCTCAGGTACGGGCTGTTCTATCTCTGGGTTCCTTGCACCTTCTCGAGGTACAATAACGCTAATCTCAGCCACGTACTCCTCATGTGGCTCAGACATCCTTATATATCTTCTTCTCCTGAGGAGTAGAAGATTCTATTAGATAGGAAAGAAACACTAAGGATAGACTCGACATCCTAAGTCCTATGTCTATGTAGACTCAGTGAACCTAGACCTCTGATACCACTAAATTGAGATGATCTGATCCATAAACCACGACATAAACTCAGCGGAAGCATTCGATTAGCAGCGGAATACAAAAATTACCGGAAATTAAAACTTTTTGAGACAAGATCTTGAAATCATAAAACTTCTTTTATAGAAACAAGATAAACAGTTTACATCTCTGTTAAATCACTTCTTGAGTGATTATACACAACCAGATACAAAATCTCAAGATTCAAAACCAAAAATCTCAGACCAACTAACTC
Organism: Alisma plantago-aquatica; assembly: GCA_963693085.1. Taxonomy (NCBI): domain Eukaryota; kingdom Viridiplantae; phylum Streptophyta; class Magnoliopsida; order Alismatales; family Alismataceae; genus Alisma; species Alisma plantago-aquatica. The sequence goes on from OY856411.1 coordinate 1,345,200,334, forward strand.
CAAGGACCTGAGAGTACAGAGACGACATAGGAATAACTAACTAACTACATGGCTCAGTAGTCAGTATCTCCACCTGAGATTCACTGCTGCTCCTGGTGCTGCTGCTGCTGATACTGATCACCTGCAGACTCGTTCCTTCGTCCCCGATGACCACCTAAAAAGTTGAAGTCTACAGAGTGAGATAATTTTAAATAATTGTCCCAGCGAGAGTTATAATTCTTCACTAGAAGCTTTATTATAGCAATCAAAGAACAACATAAGCAATAAAAGCTTTTAAGGTAATCAACAGTAGATTGACATTAAGTAGGACAACATCATTTAAGAAATATGAAAAACATATATACTAGGCAGTGTAATTTCAGTCATTGCATCTCGTAGTTTTAACCTAAGCAGTATGCTACGCGGTTGATTATGTTTTACAAACATTATTATGCCCTGCGGAGATGAGGTATACTGCTCATACTCCAACCGATCACTTATTAAGTCGCATCGGTATCATACCTAGGTCATGAAAAGAGCCGAATTCTTATGACCTCATCTTCCTCAGTCAGAGTGAGGATAAACATGCAGGACATCTAGTGTCTCTGCTACTATAGCTTACCAGGGTATTATGGTACTTCGCTGTTAGAGTCACAGTGGCATTCTGTACTCTCTTCGTCATCGAAAGATTTCTTGTTTATCTCTCATCGATGCGGTATAAAAGATTTCCTCGGGAGATTAGTGTTACATCACCCCGACATAAACATATAGTGAAGGATTGATAGATTAAGATACATCTACATCAATTCCTACACTAGGATGTAAGGATATACACATCCATATTCCCCCACATACTCAAAAGTATGTGATCCAGGAGTTCCCCTAGGAAAACATGTTTCACCATCATTTAACTTCTGACAATGATGGATCTATGATCAAGGCTCTACATGGTATGATTATACTTGATTAGTTAGGTACATTTCAGTATTCTTTTAACATCATACATGTTTCCAAGCATTTAAATATTAAACACTTCTATACAAGAAGAATACTAAATGTATCAAGTTTAACTCATATCAGTTACCAAAGGATATCAACTCATCATAAGTCATTTTAATCAGCATGACCTTGATGTTACTCATGGCTCTTACAGCCTATCATATCATACGATGCTACTTAAACTTAGGCATCATAGCATATTCACTATTTTAAGCTAACAACATGCTTTCAATGAATATGGTATCATAATCCTTACCTGGATATGATCATCCTTATATAAGAACATGCATGGTTAATTCAACTAATAATAATAAACAATTCATTTCAAGAGTTGTACCTTCATACTCTTATAATAGCTAGGTTCCCTGATTTACATCAATTAGGGTTATCAAATCCCTTCCATTATGATTAGAAATAGTGGTTCCTCGTTTCATACTTAAATCATGAAGATTCATGCTTAAAAGCATAACCTGGAATTAGGGTTTATTGTACATTTCATCATATTACCCTAGAATTAGGGTTTACTATTCACTTTATAGTGAATTGAGCTCATAGCATCATCATGTATGAGAAACATCATCATTGATGCCTTCAAATTAGGTTAAGATTCATCAATTATCATAATTAGGGTTTTCATGATCTCACATAGGTGGATCATACCCTAATCATGCACATTCATATACATTGAAGGTATTTTATTTGAGTTTCAACCATAAATGGTACCTTCTCTCTCCTCTTACTAATAGATGGTGATTACATCACTCTAGAATAGGTTAGGTCAAGTCCTAATTGATTAACATAAGCTAAGTCACCACTATCATGTCATTAGGGTTTGATTAAAACAAGGTATCATCTAATTGAACCCTTCAAGGGCATATTGGTAAAGTACACCATTGATCACAATCATGGGTCAATCTATTAATCACTTAACCCCTTAATGTCTTTAAGTATCATTAGGGTTTGTATTAGACCACCATAGAACCAATTTAAACCTTCAAAGTACTAAGCAAACACAACCCTAAAGTCTCCAAACAATTACACACTTTCAACCTCCAAACGGTTTTGAGACCGTTTGGATGTGTTGACCATTTGCTATAGTTGACTTCAAGACTGCATGACACTCAAGACCGTTTGCCCTTAAACGGTCTTGAGACCGTTTGAGTGCGTTGACCATTTGAGAGTGTTGACTTTCAAACTGTTTGGATGAAACGACCTTGAAACCACATGAGCTGAAACGATCTTGACATCGATTGGACCAAACGACCTTAAGATCATTTGAGTCCAAATGGTCTTGAGACCATTTGGCCTCAAACGGTCTTGAGACCATTTGGATCCAAACGGTCTTGAGACCGTTTGGTCCAAATGGACTCAAAACCACATGGACCTCAAAGGTGTATCAAAGGTTATAATCGATTATGGTTATCTATGTTGAAGCCTTCAATTGGACATAACCTTGTTAACCACTTATAAATTGATCCAATTAGGGTTAACCTTAATCAATTGGACACCAAATTGACCCTCATTTGAAAGCAAATTAGGGTTAAATCCAACTCAATGAGGGTTTGCAATTGGTTAACCCTCAATGTTCAACAATGTGAAACAAATTGAAGTTGAACCCATCAATTGATACTCAATTGGGCCCAAACTTGGCCCAAACGGTCTTGAGATCGTTTGGACACCCTCCAAACGGTCTTGAGACCGTTTTCCCAAAGTTTCATCAAAATCTAAGTCGATTTGATAAGGGTTGAACCCTAATTAGGTCTAAAATGAGCACTTTTATTCAATTCATCAACCTATTGTGATTGGACCCTCAATTCATCAAATTACTTTAACCCTAGACCTCCAAACGGTCTTGGGTTGTCACCAAACGGTCTTGAGATCGTTTGAGTGAACCCCCAAACGGTCTTGAGACCGTTTGGGCCCTTCAACCCAAAGTTCACCAAAATCTATCCTTGAAATCATCAATTCAACTCGATTAGGGTTTAGAAGGTTGAAGTGCCTTCAACTTGTGATTGGTTTGCAATTAGTGTTGGTATGTATGCCCTGAGAGCCAATCAAGGGATGATTGGTGGGATACATTAAGATTGATTTGATAAACATCAAAGGCAAGCTTCCAATTCATTCTGGTTCAGTCATATGAGATAGTGATAGAACAGATTGAATGTCTAGAGAATGACAGTACTCAATGACGTATGCTTTCAGGTTGAGGACCTGAACGATGAGATCATACGGATGCTAAGAGTTTGTACATTCTTGTTATGTCCCTAGTCGGATGTCATTGTGGAAGGTAGATAGACAGCAATGACACACAAGACTAGATTGTGGTGTTGGTTGATGACAGAATCTCATTAGTCATGATATAGAGATATCAAACCAAACACATAGGTACTTGTTAGAGAACAAGGTACCAGACAGAGCCACCGTGAGTTTGACACATGGAACCATGAGATGGTAGTCACAGTCAGTTTTCACAGTGATGGTGGTGAGTGTGATTCTTAGACCTGAAATCACTGCACTCAACACATGTTGTTGGGCACACTTTGACATCATCAAACGTATTCCTGAAACATGGGTTGTTATAAAGGTGATGATTGGGTGGTTTTGACACATGGGGCTTTTGAGGGGTGAGTGATAGATATGGGATTTGTCCCTCCTGAGGGAGTTTGATATCCAAGGCCACTTGATGAGTAGGATTGAGATAGGCGTGCGCATGCATGTGTGAATCAGTATGCAATATTGATGTCATACATATCTCCTTCAATCTACTCTGAGATCAAGAAAGTGAATGAACGTTGACAGGATGACTGTTCCATGCCTTGAGTTCATTCGGGATATCAGTGACAAAGGAATTATACATTCACTGTAACACCATTCACGGATTGTAGGATGAAAGTTGTTCTCCAACTTTCTATTTTCACTTGGGTAGCACTGATGTGTGACTAGGCACCGCTCTTTGCTTGTGAAGTCATAAGTGTTATGGACTTTCACTGCCAACGTGAAATGGACCTGCAGGGTCACACACATAGGATTTAACCTGGAAGAGGAGTTTTGTCCATAAAGCAATGTTTAGATTGATTACTAAAGGAGTTTAGTAGTTCAATTAAACACTCAATCAGTCGATGGCTCAATATCGTATGGTTCAAGGTGTTGGACGCATTGATTGGAGTATCAGATTGATTGAAATCGCAATTGACAGATTTTGCCCAACCTGTGCTCCCAACCGATCGGCTCATGTGATGAACCGGTCGGCTGAGGTGTTGAACCGGTCGGCTGGAGTGTCCAGGCTGATCGGCTCATGCCCAGGATTGAAATGACCGGTTCAAGAGTTGAACCGATCGGCTCAACTGGTACAACCGACCAGTTGGGAAAGTCATGTCGGCAAGAATTTTCCTTTGGTTTCAAATTGCCCAATTCGATTGGGAATAACATTGGTATTCGATACCAATTGAGAACGAAACAAGGAAAGTCTTTTTGAGCCGGATTAGGACTATGAACCGATCGGTTCAGGGCACCAACCGATCGGTTGGAGTGCCCCAAACGATCGGCTCAGGTCCAACCGATCGGCTCAATGGCCGAACCGATCGGTTCAGTTGTGAACCGATCATTTCAAGTTGCGAACCAGTTGCTTTTTGTGGAAAATTCTCGAACCCTTCTACTCCTGCTTTTAGTCCCGTATTGCCGCGCACAGAGAACCCTGTCCCATGACCCGCCTATATATATATAGGGGTATTGGGGGCTTCTCAAAGTACAACTCAATGCAAGCCGGTTGCTTTGCGAAGTTGTCGTTCTCTCTGGTTTTGGTAACCGTGAGAGAGACCGAGCAAGTGCTTCCCGCAAAGGGAGGTGCAGCAAGGGAAGGACAACTGCAGTTGCAACTGGTAGCAGGAGAGTGTGTTGGCGACTAGTACGTCAACAGGAGGGTGCGACTCCTTCCACTTCCTTGTGGGACAAGGAGAGTGGAGTTCCAGGTTGTCCGTGTGGACTACTACAGAGGCAGGAGGACACTGCCGCTCAGGAGGACAACTGTCATCCGACAGTCCGGTAGGAGGAGGAGGAGTCAGTCCCAGTGCAACCAGGAGCTGCACAGACACCGTCCAAGACCAGAGTTGAAGACCGCGCATTGCGCGAGGTATTGTCGCCGAGCAAGCCTCGGGACAAGGTATGATTCCACAAACCATCCTTTCCTATTATATAGACGTTGACGCGTTTCCTCGGTATGGGTTTGGGGAGAAAATTTTTGTTTCCGCTGCCTTCTCTGTCTCCCCTAAAACCCAACAGTGGTATCAGAGCCACGTCAACTGCTCTATATTTTAGGAATATCGATATGATCGATTTTGGTTTGTCGCCTTTATTTATTGCATACGATGCGAATAATATTGGCTTTATGCATGTCCAATCCTAAATCCACAAATCCCTAATTACATATATGATATGTATTATTAATGCACTCGATACGCGTCGCCCTTAAACGAGTTTTGTGGTGGATGTGTGTAGCGTGATTATGGCCTATAAACCCCTATCTGTGTGTGGTTGTTTGTGGTTGCTTGCATCTCGGTCTGCGCACCGATCTTCCCTCTCTTATTCCTGATGTAACTCGAAATAATTCGAGATTCTTTCCTACCTTTGCTCCCCCCGAATGTAACTCGGGGTTTCTTCTTTTAAGCAATGTAATAATAGGATAGATTTTATTTCCTGTTATGTCGAAGACCGGAGGACATCAAGATGCCTGCTCAGACGATCGTTTCAAGGCGTGAACCGATCGGCTGACCTTGCAGACGGTCGGTTCAAGGAGTGAACCGATCGGTTGATGACCGGTTCGAGGAGCGAGACGAGCATGTGGCAGACATGATGAGATGCACGACGACCAGGCGAACCGATCGGTTGGAGGAGCCAACCGATCGGCTGGTGGCACCCAGACGACTGGCTGGAGAGTACAGATCATTCATGTGATGAGTTGATCAACTCGGATGGCAAGGCACAGAGTTCATCTTGTACAGGTTGCATGTGATGTAGACCTAGATGACCGTGATTCCTCTTGGCTCGAGGAATCACATTAGGATGGCCATAATCATCGCTTTTTATCGTTTGTGCATGTTTTCTGTGGGATATAGCATGTATATGATACATACTATGTATTGTGGTGATTGGATATGTATATGTATATAAAAACCAAATCCCTCATTAAAATATTAAGTCTTACATGCCTTCCATTAGCGGCACACATGAAAAGCTCGATCGACCAAGCGTAGGTTACGCCAAAGCGTGGTGCGCCGTCTATCTTGTGGAAGTGTGAAGGGTAGACATGTAGGTTCTGCCAAAGCAGGGTGCATGCTTACCGTGTCGGCTTTTGGGTTAGACTTAACTGGTGATTCTTAGAGCGTCTAAGCCCAGAGGCAAGGAATGTTCATGGCAAGGTGTTGTGCATGTTCATTCAACAAGAGTTGCATATGATGCAATTGGCAAGAGTTGCCTACCTGAGAGATCTAAATTGTGGGCGATCAGCCAAAGCTGACTCATGACTTAGAGGATTTCAGGATTTTGCCCACTAGAAGGTTGTACGCTGCAATCTTCCGAATTGATAGTGAGGGCTATCAATTTGAAGTAAAATAGTGGGAGCGATAATTAATTAAAGGCCTAATTTTATCGTCAACTTTTCAAATCAATCAAACAAGTCAAAAAGAGTTTTGGACTAAAATTGCATATATTTCCTTTTGTTAATATATAAATGGTTAATCAACAAATCACTTTATTTGCGATCGGTCTTTGAGACCAACAAATTAAATGGGAATAATTCCACGACTGGTTAGGATGATGATGAGAAGTGTTCTCAATCAAAGAGCGAAAGCTCTAAGTCCTAGTTATACCAGAACCAGATGAACTCGATCCCACCACATCAATGGCTGAAAGTATGCTTATGGAAGCATACTGAGGATGACATTGATGAGGAGTGCTTGATGTTGTGTTCTCTGAACTATGAGTTGCAGAGACAACATGAGACATATGATGTCTCCAAGATACTGTCCTAGTATGTCATGACAGAAGGAGATCCAGTAAGGTATTCACACACTCAATGTGATTGGGTATGTGGAAAACTTGATTAAGAAGGATTCCCTCTGAGCCAAGAGTTGGCTATTGGTATGATACTGCAAATGTTGTGAGAATCATACAATTCATGATAAGCTACAACATGAACAACTTTGACAAGCATTGACAGAGGTGTTGGACATGTTGAGGATAGTAGAGGCAAAGATGAAGAAAGACAAACCATAGTCTTTGATGTGATCAAAGAAAAGGTAAGTCTTAAGGGAAAAGGCAAGGGTAAAGCTAAGAAGTGTTCTGATGCTAGCCAGCAATCCAAGCCGTCTTCAGCCTCAAGGCACATGGGGAAAGGGTGTATGAGGGAACTGCCCTCTATATCTGGAAGAACAAAAGAATATGAAGGAGGGGATGGAGATCTCCACCTAAGATATCATGAAATGAACCACTTCTTTATCCGAGGTATATGATACCAAGATATGGATATGTCATATATGATATGCAATATCCGCAAAGAAGTGATGGCCTTTGTGAAAGGACCAAGAAAGAAGTACCCATCATTGGAGCAAGTGTTGCGGCCATATATAGGAGTATCTTTCAGTTTATTTCAGCCTAAAGGGCACGAAATAGAGTTGAGAACTGCTATTTCATATATTGCCAATAGATAGAAACACTTTATTATTGCATATTGTATGACAATGATGGCAATTAATAAAGTTGATGTTTCAATCTTAAAGATATGATCTTTGTGGCAATGCCTTTTTTATCTTGTGATACATGGTATGCATAAGATAAAATGATACCTAAAGTTATTGATAACTCAAACAATCAAATTAGCATCAATCATGAGAAATTCATTTCTAGTTTCCATATGATGGATAAACCTAGACTCTTTTGGTTAGAGAACCATTAAGAGACATGAATATCTTGGACATGATTAATCAATCTTCACTAAAGGTAGTGGGAGAATGATTATCCTATTAGGTATAATACATGTGATGTATTTACTTACCTATTGGAACAAATGCTAATACTTCAAATGGTGTTTAGAGAAATACCAATATGAATATCTTGAAGTGTTCAAGATTATCATAAATGAAGTACAAATTTGGTAAAGCATTAATTCTTGATGAGATCAATGAATGAAATACTTGGACCAAATGTTTGAGATCCTTATGAGTGATTATGATAGTGTATCATAGTGAACTCATGATTAAGGCATGGTGATGTCTAAATCAAGAAGGAATCATACTCTAAGGAGTTAGAGAATGATTATCAAATAACTAAATTCTTCTTAATAAATGAATACCCCACACTAATAAAAGAAATTAAGAATCACAAGGGTTGTGAGTTTTGTATCTTTAACAGATACACCTCAATTATCTATGTGATGAGTTGTTCATATGATGAGTCAACTATCAAGATGAATATGAGGAACCGAATCTTGAGTTATGGTTTATAACCATTACATCCTAAATGACTTCCATGTGAGACATAAGGTATGACCTTGATGGTAGCACTCATTGGATCGTATCCATAAGTGCAAATGAGTCTTAAGTGTTAAGACACATGGATAACATTTTGAGAAGGATGATGCTTGTTGATTGCAACTTAATGACTGAGACATTTGGCATATGGATGCTAAAACCACATTCCTATGAGGAATAAAACAAGGATGTGTACGTGACACAACCTATAAGGTTTATGAATCCACTTATGCAAATGAAGTCTATAAGTTACAATGGACTAATCAATGTGATTGATTGAGTACAAGCAACTCAGAATTGGATCTTTACTTTGATGATATAGTCAAAGGGTTTGACTGACATGTCAAAGATAAAGAAGGGATCTGTGATTTAGTGGGAGCGTGTTCACATTCCACATGTTGATGTGAAATGGAAATGTTCTAGAATGGAAATCCAAAAGTGGAAATTATCTTTAAGGAAGATAGAGATGTTTCCTATATGATAGGAATAGAGATCTATAGAGATAGTTCTCGAAAAATCTCTTGACCTGGAGAGAGAAAGCATACATTGGCAATCTGTACTGAAGGGTTCAGTATGCACTGATTCAGTGGGAGAAAACTTGTCCAAATTATATGGATATTAGTATCCCAAGGCCAAGTGTCCAATTCTTATGAAGAATGGGAACACTAAGAATAGATATGGATCTATCATGTATGCAATCATCCCATTATCTTGCATGTATTGACATGGCAAGAATAATATGCATTCATCATCTTGTATGTAGGACATGGCAATATGATGTGCTCATCTTGATAACTCGTATGTAGGACATGATGAGTGGATGTCTGTCTACTTCCAATAAGGGTTATTGGAATACCATAAGAACTTGATAAGTACTTGGGAAGTACTAGTTCTATGGAGATGGAAGTTTGTTGATAATTGGAAGTGTTCCAATAAAACCATTTAAAAGGAAATGCCGAGTATCCGTGTGTTAGAGAACATCAGTGGATACTATATGGATCTAGAAGTTCATGAGATGAACTTATAGATATTCCACTCATTAATGACAAGTCTGGAATCCTTGATCATGCAATGTGGCTAAAGACTAGCAATGGAATACTAGATCGCATATTACGGCAACTCCATCTCATACGTGTGACGTACAACGAAGAGATGAGAGACATGCAATTTATACTGACTTTGGCAAGGTGTTGCCATTACTCACTATGTTCGCACTAGAGAACAGTAACATGTGGAACATGTTTGAAGATCACTATGAATATGATTCAAGGGTGATTGGCTCACAGTGCAAGTGGGAGTCTGTTGGTATGTATGCCCTGAGAGCCAATCAAGGGATGATTGGTGGGATACATTAAGATTGATTTGATAAACATAAAAGGCAAGCTTCCAATTCATTCTGGTTCAGTCATATGAGATAGTGATAGAATAGATTGAATGTCTAGAGAATGACAATACTCAATGACGTATGCTTTCAGGTTGAGGACCTGAACGATGAGATCATACGGATGCTAAGAGTTTGTACATTCTTGTTATGTCCCTAGTCGGATGTCATTGTGGAAGGTAGATAGACAGCAATGACACACAAGACTAGATTGTGGTGTTGGTTGATGACATAATCTCATTAGTCATGATATAGAGATATCAAACCAAACACATAGGTACTTGTTAGAGAATAAGGTACCGGACAGACCCACCGTGAGTTTGACACATGGAACCATGAGATGGTAGTCACAGTCAGTACTCACAGTGATGGTGGTGAGTGTGATTCTTAGACCTGAAATCACTGCACTCAACACATGTTGTTGGGCACACTTTGACATCATCAAACACAGTCCTGAAACATGGTTTGTTATAAAGGTGATGATTGGGTGGCTTTGACACATGGGGCTTTTGAGGGGTGAGTGATAGATATGGGATTTGTCCCTCCTGAGGGAGTTTGATATCCAAGGCCACTTGATGAGTAGGATTGAGATAGGCGTGCGCACGCATGTGTGAATCAGTATGCGATATTGATGTCATACATATCTCCTTCAATCTACTCTGAGATCAAGAAAGTGAATGAACGTTGACATGATGACTGTTCCATGCCTTGAGTTCATTCGGGATATCAGTGACAAAGGAATTATACATTCACTGTAACACCATTCACGGATTGTAGGATGAAAGTTGTTCTCCAACTTTCTATTTTCACTTGGGTAGCACTGATGTGTGACTAGGCACCGCTCTTTGCTTGTGAAGTCATAAGTGTTATGGACTTTCACTGCCAACGTGAAATGGACCTGCAGGGTCACACACATAGGATTTAACCTGGAAGAGGAGTTTTGTCCATAAAGCAATGTTTAGATTGATTACTAAAGGAGTTTAGTAGTTCAATTAAACACTCAATCAGTCGATGGCTCAATATTGTATGGTTCAAGGTGTTGGACGCATTGATTGGAGTATCGGATTGATTGAAATCGCAATTGACTGATTTTGCCCAACCTGTGCTCCCAACCGATCGACTCATGTGATGAACCGGTCGGCTGAGGTGTTGAACCGGTCGGCTGGAGTGTCCAGGCTGATCGGCTCATGCCCATGATTGAAATGACCGGTTCAAGAGTTGAACCGATCGGCTCAACTGGTGCAACCGACCAGTTGGGAAAGTCATGTCGGCAAGAATTTTCCTTTGGTTTCAAATTGCCCAATTCGATTGGGAATAACATTGGTATTCGATATCAATTGAGAACGAAACAAGGAAAGTCTTTTTGAGCCGGATTAGGACTATGAACCGATCGGTTCAGGGCACCAACCGATCGGTTGGAGTGCCCCAAACGATCGGCTCAGGTCCAACCGATCGGCTCAATGGCCGAACCGATCGGTTCAGTTGTGAACCGATCATTTCAAGTTGCGAACCGGTTGCTTTTTGTGGAAAATTCTCGAACCCTTCTACTCCTGCTTTTAGTCCCGTATTGCCGGGCACAGAGAACCCTGTCCCATGACCCACCTATATATATATAGGGGTATTGGGGGCTTCTCAAAGTACAACTCAATGCAAGCCGGTTGCTTTGCGAAGTTGTCGTTCTCTCTGGTTTTGGTAACCGTGAGAGAGCCCGAGCAAGTGCTTCCCGCAAAGGGAGGTGCAGCAAGGGAAGGACAACTGCAGTTGCAACTGGTAGCAGGAGAGTGTGTTGGCGACTAGTACGTCAACAGGAGGGTGCGACTCCTTCCACTTCCTTGTGGGACAAGGAGAGTGGAGTTCCAGGTGGTCCGTGTGGACTACTACAGAGGCGGGAGGACACTGCCGCTCAGGAGGACAACTGTCATCCGACAGTCCGGTAGGAGGAGGAGGAGTCAGTCCCGGTGTGACCAGGAGCTGCACAGACACCGTCTAAGACCGGAGTTGAAGACCACACATTGCGCGAGGTATTGTCGCCGAGCAAGCCTCGGGACAAGGTATGATTCCACAAACCATCCTTTCCTATTATATAGACGTTGACGTGTTTCCTCGGTATGGGTTTGGGGAGAAAATTTTTGTTTCCGCTGCCTTCTCTGTCTCCCCTAAAACCCAACAATTAGATCATGATTCTTTACAATTGATTAATTCAACATTTGTACAACAGACCTATAAACGGTCTTCACTTGGTCAACCCTACCAAACGGTCTTGGAGACCATTTGAATCTAAACGGTCTTGCAAGACCGCATGAGATCAAACGGTCTTGAGACCGTTTGATTTCAAACGGTTTGCAAACCGTTTAGACCAAATGGTCCAAGGTCGTTTGGTAAAGTTACCTAGGAATTCACGCCCATCATCTTCAACCTCTGTGTAGGTCGGTTACTTCACGGATTGCTTGCAAAAGTGCAAGAAAGAGTGGGGAAGAAGAAAAACTAGGTACTAACTTGCAAGAACATAGATATGCATAATAAAGCAAAGGTTTAGAGTTATAAAACCCGCCTTAAACGTTGTTCCTAGAGCTCCAAGCTTTCAAGATTCAAGCCTTTAATGGCTTCTTGAGCTCCACAGGTCGGCCAAAGAAGTTTCTCCAAGAAAAGGTTGGGGAAGGTCGGCTAGAACAAGAAACCTAAGTGAGATAACCATAAAACCAACCTTATACAAGGAATTCCTCCATGAATCCGAGCTAGAAGATGGTCTCTTCTCACCTTAGAACAGGTTGGTCATCTTCTTGAGATCCAGAGATCTGCCTTAGTCGGTTGAGAAAGATGATAAGTGAAGAAGAGAAGGGAATATGTTTATTTGGTTTGCAAAGAAAGAAGCTTATATAGCTTGGGTTAGTTTTCAACATAAGGACCTCTAGTTTATGGGTTTCTCATCTAGGCCCCTCCTTAACTTCTAAGGCACGTTCAATCTATCATAAATTTAAGCAAAGCCCATCAAAACTCAAGAGATAAGGGTAAAGAAAGCCAACATGCAAACTAAGGTACATATATAAAAGGTCTCTTTACTCATACTAGGTGATTCTACTACAAAAGTCATTCTTCTTATCTGATTATCTAATTGAAGCACCCCTTTCATCATTTCTTCTCTAAATGATGTCAAGAGTCATAAAAGATACTCTAAAAGGTGTATTTTACAAGTTGCACCCCACATTTTGGGTAAATTGCACTTTACTCCAAAATTAGGGTTTTTAAGCACAAAGATTGCTCTACAAGCTGTATCTTGATGCCCAAGCGTGGGAAATCCATCATACTTCATCATATCAATTCATATGATGTCTCATCATCAGAGGAACATCTTAACATGTGTAATTTTGCAAGTTAACCCCTCTAATTGGGTAATTTGCACATAGGTCCCTGTATCACAAAACAATACTACAACATTGTTTAAAAAGGATAGAATGAAAATGTATGTTCCTCAGGAATTTAATTACATGCCAAAAGATAATCACAAGTATTTAATTACATGATTAAGCAAAACACCTAGGGTTAACTTATAACCCAGGTCAGGGATGTTACAATCACTTTGTGTGTCAGCCACAATATACTCTAGGGTATCAGTTTCACTATCATCTAGTGTATTGGTCATAACACCATCTATTGTATTGCCCTAGCTATCACCATGTGATATCAACCTCTAGGGTTTTGATAGTATCAGGTTAGCCATCATCAACACCCTTATACACTTTCACCTAGAAAGGTACTAGACTCACCACTACTTCATGTGTCGGACATGACTTCAAGGAGTGTGTCATTCACACCTTCACATGGTGTGTCAGACTTACACTCAAAGAGGTGTGTCACCCTTCACATTGGTGTCGGGTTGCTAAGGTTAAGGCATATCGAGTTAGCCATATTGACTACATATCTTCACTCAACTTCAAGATATCGGCCTGACGCCATACATATCCTTAGATGATAGGATAAATAAGTGTCAGGATGATTGTCCTTTACATGTAACCGATAACAGGTTACAACTTAATGTGTATCAATTTTCCTTCACATAACCCCATATCGGGTTAGGGCTTCCTAAACCAATATCAGTTTGTGCATGGGAGATTCCATCATCTTCAAGCTCCAACCCTTCGTTCAGTAACACTCTAATTCATGGATAAAAGCCCCACATATCCATTAGATCTCATAGAATCATCATTCAATCAAGTAAAGTCGAAACTGAAAAGAAATCACCCAAGTATTGCATGATTGAAGGTGAATAATAATAGAGTTGAGTTCAAGTTATATAACTCACCTCAAGATCACCACTAGAGCTTCAAGATTCAAAGCTCCACATTCCCAAGGTTGAACATGACCTATTCAAAGGTCTCGACAATTTGGTTGGGCAATTTCTATTAGGTCGACGGTCGACGATCTTCCCTTCCGTTAGAGACTTTCTACGGAAATCTGAAAGAAAGAGTCCTGAGTCTGAGAATCGGAATGAGATCGGGCCTCGGGGGGCTCCAACTCGTTCAAGAGGGGGGCTCCAACTCGTCCACCAAGGGAGGTATTATATGTGGGTAGAAAGGTTTCACTAGTAGGTCAAAAGAGAGGCTTAGATAGTTGAGGTTCAAGAGAGAGAGTGTATGTGAAGTGTCACCACCATATGCACTTAGGTGACACATGTCCATGCATGGTGATTCCATGCATCCATAATTATCTCGTCATGAAAAAATCATATGGATAATCCATAGATGAGATATTGGCCATTGGGTATCTTGCTTGACAAGATATCACAACCCAATACCACTTTATATGCAAACTGATACAACTTTTGCAAGGAAGTCCTAAACCAATATGCTTCACCTACTTGAGGTACTTAGCCTGATATGAATACTTTCAAAAGTTTCTAAACAGATATGGGACCTCCTCTATGGATTTCAAGCCGATAGGCACTCCCATATACACTTCATAACTCGACACAACCCCATCTAGGGTTCAAGACACTCATCACTCTTTGGTTCTTTCACCACCAAGAGTGCTATCACTCAACTAAGACTCAAACAAGGCATACCCTCCTTTCTCTCTCCTCTAGTTGATGCTAAGAAAGATAAGGGACACTATAGAGGTGATAATTTTCACATCAACCCCACATTTTGGGTAAACTGCAATTTGCACCAAAACTATCATATAAAGCACACATTATTTACAAACAAGCTCAAACTTGAGAATTAAACTCTCCTTAGTATTAATTACTTTTAAAAATATTAAGACAAGGTTCTATGAAACTTAATTAGGCAAATCTTATAGGGTTATACCAAAACTCAGGTCAGGGGTGTTACAATATTTTTGTCATTGTTCTTGAATCCAAACTATCTCAGTCTAAATATGGAAGAAAAACCTAAAATTTCACTTCTTCTTGCCCATTGCTAGTTTTTTTACAAGTACATTTTTACTATTTGAGCAAGGAGGAAGAAGGGAAAGAAGAGGAGATACTGGATTAGAAATACCACTATTTTTTCAAATAAATTAGGAAGAAAAGAGAGGAATAAATGATTAAAAATGATACACATTTGTTTATTCTAGATAAGACTTCATGTTCTTAGTCTATTCATCTCATTTTTATTTTCTCCCAAAATTGCCTCTTAAATAGTTGGACCTCAATTTTAAGGCTTGATATAGCTGGGAAGTGAAAAAAATAAGTTAAATTTGTATTTATATACGTTTATATTTATTAGATATGAAGATATTTGAACTTTTGTGATTTATTGGACATGCAAACATCAACCTATAGGAAGTATCAACCTAACTATTTGAAGTACCATTCAAAGCACTAAACTGACTGCATAGCAACTGTTCAATATGCTAGTTGATGTGTGTGGAACACCTATGAGACCCCATATTGTTAACCAAACTATCCACACTAATCCCCACATTAGCAACTGATCATGAAATCATAAAATTCAATTATATGAAAAGTACAAATAACTTTTTTTTCCATTTTTAGATTTGGAATAAGATATAAAGATCATATCACATACAAAAAAACTCAACACATAAACATTTTTCAAGATAAAATTTTGGTACAACATGAAGTAGAAATTAATACTATTACATTTACATAAATGTCCATAAATCAGGATGAAGTACAACACCACATTCATATACATCATCCTAAAAATCCCTTATATGTGAACATCCTACACTTATAACCTACAATAGGAAGAGAACACTCCTGATCATATGGTGAAGAGTTGGTTACTAAGGATGAGTAGTTCTTGAGTGGAGTGAAAGTGATATAGAATATGCAATTTTCTAAACCACCACTTATCAACAATACTGAGTGAGTGGTACAGGTGCAAGATGAAATTAGAATTGAACTAATCATTTGTAATCAAATTAGATATACGAATGTCTCTGATTAGACCAAACAAGTAAAACACCCTTATGCGAATGCCATATATAAATTACATATAGTGACACATAAATAAATGAATAGACAAATATGTATTTAGAATTGAATAATTAGATCTTATATCTTGACTTCTTAAAGTGTATTGTTAAATTTGGCATAAAACTACTTGATCTGTACCCAATCAAGTAGGACTCTCCACACCAGGTTCTTCTGCAATGACTCATTATCTACATCTCAGGAAAAACCTAAAAACCAAAGATAAGTGTGAGACTTGGTACACCATAGAGTTTTCAAACGTTGTCTAGGTACTTTCAATCCTCATATCAGATACGTGAGATAGGCTAAATGAAGTATGTAATACTTTGTCATCAAGTATGAGATACTAACAAAATATATCCCTATTGATCCCTTTCACATCAAGATCACAATACTCACACAATGTTTCACATGAAATCCATGTCATTCACTTATAAGGAGAAAGTTCAAGTTATCATCTCATCTTGAAACCTTTTCTAAATTATGGTGATCTAGCCTTCAAGGTCTAGTATCACATTCTTGTATTTCTTTTCACAACCCAAGGACTACTAGAAAAATCTATTTTCATGTCCCTAATATAGATCTCAATAAAAAAATCACATTGTTTATGGCTCCTATCATTTATGAGTTGGGGATACAATAGTTATTTATTCCATTTACTCACTTTAAGGCAAATTAAAAGAAATTATGTGACATTTATAAGATTTCAATTTGGCTCCTTGAGTCAGAGAAATCAGTGGGGCTAATGATCTTAGTACGACGACAATACATTTGTTTTTCCATTGCGGTCTAACCATATAATTTGTTATTTAGGGTTTCAAACATGTATTGTATCCAATTTCAGACTACAATCGCCCTACATATCCATTTCCATGAAAAAAATTCAGGTTACCCAATCCCAAGTCGAGAATTCACAATTTATTCATAGTACATATCTAATCAACCTGTGACATTTGACATGTATATATAATAATAATGGAAGAAATGAATTCAAGATATCATAACTAAAAAAATATAACCAAAATTTGTTTCATTCTCTAAGGATTAGGCCGTAAATCATATCCACAAATGACTAAGCAAAATAGTCATAAAAATGGTTTAAGCTACTCAATTACCACCAACTCAATTTTAGTTAGTAGAATTAAGGTTATAATTCAATAAGTGTTTCTAAAAGAACCCACAACACTCACCTTATATGTGAGACACATGAACTTCAAAGGCTAACTACTAAATTTTTTGAACCCAACTCAAGCCTCAAGAAATTAACATTCTTCTTGTCCCTCTAAGCTTAAGAAGAAAGGAAGAAAAAGAATGAGAAAAGAGATGGTTTCAGAACCTTTTGATACAAATAAAAAGGGTGTTGAGTTTAAAAATAATAGAGAATAAAGGCAAAAAAAACCTCACAAATATTGATGAAATAAAATAAATTCACCAACCATGGGAGGTAAGAATTTCAAATTTGCACCTTCAACTTAAAGATCACAAAAACCCTAAAAATACCCTTTCCTCTCAATAAATTCGAAGACATAAAATCATAGATGTAATTGAGAGGTTATTCATTCATGTTAGTATCATATATATTCCTTTAGGTGCTTGAAAATTAATTTTTAATCATTTTAAAAATTATAAATTTACTTAGAATGGTTGGTCGAACTAATTGTGCCTGGCAATAAACTCAGACAATGCAATAGTATGATATCACTCTAAAGTGCTCTTCAAATTTATATAACATTATATATTATCTAAAATTAAGTTTCCAAGCCACAATAAAAATACCAGTTGATTTGGAATCACCAATAAATTACTACAAATCAAATACCACATTGCTCTAATATGTATAGCATGGTCAAATGAATTTTCCCTGGTGAAATTCATCTGGCCAATATATCCAAAAACTTATAAAATTATGAAAGTTTGAAAGAACTCTTATACTTAAGTTATCCAACATGTACATAGATTTCAAAATTAATACGAGTTACAAATAAAATACTGAAAAACATTTGCTAACTATTTACTCATTTTTAGATTTCTTATCACATTTTGAATGATGTACCCCCAAAACCCTAATTTCATACAACTAGGATTTTTAATATTTCCCTAGAAAACAAATAATCTCAAGAAATAAACTAAGATAAAAGTTAAGGTTTTAAGTAATATTTAACATCATTAATTTTTTATTTTTTAATCAACATCTATTGACTGTTAAGAAATATTAGGACTTTGCAAAATATGATATGGTCACATGTATCCAGGAGATAACTTCCCTACTTCCCAAACCAGATAAAACCCTTCCAAGGAGAGAGTTCAAAAAATACTCAATCCCCACTTCGAACTCACCTGTCTCCATAACTCTCTTATCTATCCTGTGTGAATTTATTTGTTAGTGTATTATAGAAATCTTCTCATATGTCTTTTGTACTATCTCTAGTACCACGTCTGTCTCTTTCTAATCTCATACCAACATACAAGAGATCTACATCTCCTTCCATAAAAAAGCTTCATAAGATGCAAATCCTAGACTAGATTGATAACTATTATTATTTGCAAATTATGTTAGGTCGATAGATAGTTCCCTATTGTCATAAAACTATAGAACACATTCCCTAAGCATGCATTTTAGTGTTTGTATTGTTATCTCTAATTGTCCATCTATCTGGGGATGGAAAGTGGTACTAAACATCAATTGAGTTATCATGTCTTCATGTAATATATCCCAAAATCTCAAAGGAAAATTGTGGACCTCATATGATCTTGTAGAAAATGGAGCTCCATAAAGTCAGACTAGCTCATCTATATATATCTCAACTAGTCGTTAAAAAAATAGTCACCTTGACTAGAAGAATATGAGTTGTGCTTTTCAATCTATCAATAAAAAACCAGATGGGAGCATGCCCCTTATAAGAATAGCATAAACTGACTACAAAATCCATAGTGACATGACCCCAATTCTATTCTGGTATAGGCAAAAGTGCAAACGCCCAACAGGTCTTTAATGTTCTAATTTTACTTTCTAACATACTTTAGCTTGTGACAAAATGAACTAAATCTTTATTCATGCCACAAATACAATTGCTTGAGATGTTATGCATTATTGAACTACCGGGATGCATCACATACATAGAAGAATGTGCATTATCAAGCACACTCTTCCTTAGCTCAGCTCGACTCTACAACACATAACCAACCCTAAATACATAGAAGCTTTTTCTCTAGTGAAGTGGAAGCCTTTTATCTTCCATTTCTTACATCTCTTTAATAAAAGTTTGAATATAAGGATCAGTGCCTAGCATCCATTTGATCCGCTTCCCCAATACATTCTTTACTCAGAGTTGTGCCAAGAGACCACTAGAGGATGTCAAATCCATATTAACATTAGCATTTCTAATAGAAAAAAGCATATCTCTAGTAAAGACCCAATATTTAAGATCAAATATTTACAATTATATAAGAATATATAAGCAAATCTTGTGCAGATTCATGCTTTACAATTAGACTGTTCACAGAATCCTAAACAAAAGGGACTAGTATTAAAACATATTTCAATGCTAACTACTCTTCAACAGAGGACAACTCCTACACATATCTTCTAGATCTTCTTTGTATCACCTATCCATGAGTTCTCAAAGGGAATAAGACCATACATGGACCCTAAGAAGTGACTATGAGTTAATAAATTAGGTATTAAATCCAATTACTGATATATTTGAAAAAAGAGATTTATGAAAACAATATAGGTAAGTTTATATAACACCCGGACCCACTGCCCAAGGATCTAGTAGAGTTTCAAGAATGATGAATGGCCCCACAGACCACCACTAGCCTTAACTACGCGCTTTGTCCTCACTCACGCGCAAGCTGGGGTCAACTTCCTGACTGGTCACCCATCCTAGTACTACTCCAAGATGAGCACGCTTAACTATGGAGTTCTTTAGTGATGGGCTCCCGGAAAAGGAGGTGCACCTTGGTGATATGGGTAGTCCAATCATTCCGTATAAGATATTTTTATCTGAGGCCTCAAATCCTGGGATGTTACAATCTCCCCCACTTAGACTCTTGACATCCTCATCAAGACTCAACTATATGGTCTCATAATACTTCCCCATTTCAGTGGAGACCCAGAATGACCCATGGACACCCAGCTCCCGATCATGAAATACCATTACAAGGGTGGCTACGTCAACCATGGACAACCCTTTCCAACATGCCTAGACTGCACGACTCAAGACTGGCATGCCATATGCCTATGTGGGCCCCACATACTGGAGGGGTTATGGCTCTGTATCATTTGTAACACCCGGACCCACTGCCCAAGGATCTAGTAGAGTTTTAGGAATGATGACTAGCTCCACAGACCACCACTAGCCTTAACTATACACTTTGTCCTTACTCACGCGCAAGCCGGGGTCAACTTCTCGACTGGTCACCCATCCTAGTACTACTCCAAGCTGAGCACGCTTAACTATGGAGTTATTTAGTGATGAGCTCCCGAAAAAGGAGGTGCACCTTGGTGATATGGGTAGTTCAATCATTCCTTATAAGATCTTTTTATCTGAGGCCTCAAATCTTGAGACATTATAATTTACTTCATGGGCTGTGGTAATAACAAGAAGATGATCTATCTACCATGCTAGTTTCAAATGGGTGCAATAATTCAAAGTGGTAACTAGAAACAACAAAGAGATTCTTAAAACTAATTTCAAGATGTCAACTTATTTAAAATGAAGTGATTTATCCATTGGCTCATGAAATCTAATATTTTGTCTTTGCCAAGACTAGATTCCTAGTGCCATCCCCTCTATGAGAGAACAAAACTTTCTCCCACGGGAGTAACTAGTACTAGGGGATCTCTAATTGTCCATTATTCATTATGCAAGGTTAGGGGATATGCCCTATCAATTCTAGTGAGCCAAATCTCTTAGCCAATATCCAAATTTTTGTGCCAATGTCAAAATCAACCATTATTTCAATCATTCAATAATGCTAAACATTTAATTTAGTTGTGGTGACCTTCAAGAGGAAGGACAAGGCTAATAAAAAATTGATTCACCACTTTTGAAAAAGTCTATAAATGAAATTCAAGATGGAACACAATTGTTCAACAATGGAATCAAGAATTTTGTACCTTTATCTCAAGCAAGAGTCCAATGTTTTCATGATCAACATCCAAACAACTCTAGAAGTTGAGAAAAGAGGTATCTACAATTTGGAACAATATGGTTACTATTGGCTTGGAATCAATTCATATTCAAATTTTACTTTGTTATCATTGAATAGCATTCTCCATTTTGAATTCCTACTACTAATACATTATCTCTCATTCTAATGATTTAGATCCTTTTTACTTCTAAGATTTATTTTTCTCAGAAGTCAAATTATGTTGGTTACATGTAGATGTGGGTATTGGTATGCATTCCTCAAATTTAGGTTTTGTAATTTCATTACCTCTCTTATATACTATAGCTTAATTTTCTCAACTAGGGTCAAGGATATGGGTGCATAAGATACTATTTATCAAAACACCCATATGTCAGAAATCTGGGGTTTGAATTCCTTCAATAATTCATATATAAGCAAGTTAGTAATCATTGTACTACTAGTAAATTACAATGGTCAATATGAATACAAACATGTATCTATATTTTTTGTGTGTAGGAGGATCATATAAGGTCATCCACTCATATATTTATATAAGGAACCTTATTATACATATTCTCTTTTTCGTGGTATGTTTTTACTATAAATAGGCCACATATACGTAGACATATCCACTACATTCATATTTAAATATAATCATCGTTATATACATTGGTAAACATCTCATTTTTTCAAGCATGATAAGAATGACATATTGTATATTTTCCAAGTTACCCACATGTTTGAGCGAGTAGCAAGGCCTACTTTTGTAAAAAGTATCATAATTTTCATTTCCCTTATTAATATAATAACCAGTTATGTCTTTGTTTATAACCAAAAGTGCATCAATATACTCAAACATTTGCACCTAGATCTCAAATATGTATTTAATCACAATTATTATCACAATATCTGCTAACCCTTTTTGTAGCATTTCGATTTGTTTGATTAACTAAAATCTAATAGAATCAAAACTAAAGGAAGGAATATACTAACCTACATACTCACCGGTCTGGAATAGGAGCTCAATGGTTGCTATTCAGACCTAAGTTCATGGAATGGAGCAAATCCACCTTGATCTTTGTTTTCATGAGAGCTGAACTGGAAATTGTCTAACGGATGTTGAGGCATGTCATTATAGCATTCTTGTTCATCATCATTGCTACTGACCGAATCTTGCATTTCCACTCAGATTGCAAGCATAGTGGACATTGTCAGAAAGGAAACTCTTACTCCTCTAGTATATCGATTCTTGGTGGAGATATATTTAGTGGAAACAGATCTATCCGGTGGGTTGTGTGGTCGGTAAGGTTTGCTGCCTAGTCACTGTTGGAGAAGATGAAGGTAGTTTTGGATCTATTGGAAATAGGTAACTCTCTGGCATTGAGTTGTGACATGCATATGAAATGTTGGAAAGAGTTTGAAGGGTTTTGAGATTGCTTTTAGATCATTAGATCTCACCAGGAAGGTCAGCCTTGGTCGCACCTGTAGATGTCCTCATTGTGGTTTAAGATCGGTAAGTGTTGCAGACTGGAGAAGTCTGACAATCTCTAGCCACAACAAAGTTGTTGTAGGTGAGTCTGATAACTAGATGAGGGGTGCAATTGTGCCACATTCAGACAAACTAAGTTACAGGAAGTAGAAGAGTGTGTTGGGGTAGTATCCAAAAGGCTGGGTGGATTTGGGACTCTACGATGACAAGAATAGCCTGAGAATGAGAAGAATACACAGCTAGACACATTCAAGTAAATTCTTCCGACCCCAGTTTTTATTGGGATGGCTATATAGGAGAGGGAGATGATGTTTGAGATATGAGGGTTGTCAGAAAATAGGGAGAGTAATGGCTATCATCATGGTTGTCTCTTCCAAATAGTAAAAGAAGAGTCATTATGGATAAGCCTTAGGGGCTTCAGACGATGGCTGGGGTTTTCATTGGGTAAAGAATGCAAGAGGACTAGAAAAGACAAATAATTCAATGACGTTGGGGTCTAGTATCTTGCACGGTGGTAGAAACGTGTTTCCAACATTTCTAGTAACCTAACAAGATAAGGAGATGAGTCTTTGCTCCTTTATTAATACATTTAAGTCCAATACATTTTTGTATCTCTTCAATTACATTTTATATCTAAACCTCATAACTCCCAAACTAGAAATTCTATGTTGTTGAGAATTTGACCATGTGTATAACTTCTACTAAACAAATTTCTAAAAACATTAAATCCTATAGTTATATTTATAGCATTGGCCATGTAGGTTATCATCCCAATATAATTAACAATGTATATATTTTTATATAATTAATATTTCCCATGATTCTAAGCCATTATGATGAAAATTGAGAGTATTCCATGAGACTGAGGCTAGATAAAGAATATCTAGGAATAAATGATTCAAATTGACATTGAAATGATTCATCAAGCCAAATTTACAGACTAACCTATAAATATTATATGGGGAGAATAGAAATATTTAGACAAAGGGAATTCAATTAAAAATGTATTTATCAAAGTGGCATTACAATTCAATCAAAATACTGACTTGAATTCAGAATGAAGGACTCAACAATAATTGAGCTCAATCTTAGAGAAAAAAATATGAATAATATTTCAAACTATATTTAGTACCCAAAATCTAGTATATTACTACACTCCACCCTTTTAAGAGGGTTTCATCCTCAAAATCAACATGTACTTAATGTACTACTCTCCACCCCTTCAAAGAATTCAACTAGAAATACAAAGAGGTGTAAAATATATGTTAATCTAAAATGTAATATTCTTCATTTTCTCTTAACCATGATCCTACTCCAACTATAGGTTTCGAGGGTTTCATGTAGATCTTTTCTAGGTTTTTTTCTTGTGCCTCCTTGATTGTGCTTAACTCAAGAAATCATTGATAAAAATCATAAAATCAATTTTGTACATATCATATTATGAAGAAATAGTTTCTCGATGGGAAAAATTTTCGATGAAAAATTGAAAATGACCAAGATCAATGTGAAACTAAGTTACAATTACCTCTTACCAGCATTCACCATACTAACTAATTGACCCAATTGTGAAAATAAATTATTCAGATAACTTAAAGGGTCACTAGAGTACCTTCATTTATGGAATAGGGGAGAAGGATATTCTTCTCTACCATAGAGACATTTATAAGTAACCTTGGGAACTCTAGCTAACTGATGTGCACATTTCATATATACTTTTTGCACACTTTCACACACAAATTCAGTTCATTTTGCTCTCCATTTGGCCTCTAATCATACTTAATTTGCCATCTTTTTAGTTGTTTCAATTGCTGCATGGCTGTGATCATAGGTACACAATAAAGATGATGAAATGGGGCTAATCCAATCCAAATCCGACTTAGCTGGATTCCCCGATGATTTGCATTTGATATATAGTTGATCCTAAAGAAACTATAGAATACACGATGTGTGTTATTAACACACAACATGTAAGTTTCTAGAAGGATTTCATCCCCGACTACAAAATAGACGACATGACATGTTGTTTACCAAACATGACGTGTCCGCACGTTCAAAAGTTGAGATTCCAAGTTTTGCCAAAGTACAAGACGTGTGTTTATTAGCACACGATGTGTGTCATCCACCCAGGTCAACTCTAGTTACAACTACATAACATGTCTTATCAGTGACACACTGTGTACTCTTCATGGAGAGCAATTCACCCGACGGTTAGATTGAGCAACACACCATGTCTTCTAACAGACACACCTTATCTTTGTCGATTTCTGTAGATTTTTTTAAAACAACTGCCCCTCATTTTAAAGATGAGACCAACCATATGGAGTGGTTATCACTCATCATTTGAACACTGGTTGACAAGAGAAAGTTGCAGAGTAAGAGATAGGTGATTTTGGAGAAGAAGGAGAGGTTTCTTGGGAAAGAACCTCCACTCTTCTTCACTTTCTTCTCCTTTTCTTCTCCAAGGGTGCAATATAGCTTCTCAAATCTGACCAAGATTCTTGAGAGGGAAGGAAGTTCGAGTTGGAGCAGCTGCAAGGGTGGAACTTTGTCCTTAAGATGGATTTTTTCTCCTTCCACTTCACTCTTTGGTTTGTCTTAGCTTTTCTTCTTTCTAATCATGGAAAACTCTGAAAATTATGACATGTGCTCATGTTTCTACATAATGTGTGAGTAGAACTCTCTTTCTTGGACATGGGAGAGTAAATCCCATGCTATTACTCATGTGAACTCGTAATTTATATGTAACATTAGTTAATTTGCTTCTCTAAGAGTTTTTACGGTGTTTCTTAGCTTGTATGCTTGACTGGCCATCAAATATGCATGTTTTATGCTTCTTTATATGAGTTTGGAGGATGTATGAGGGAGTATGGTGTAGATATCTTGGCAACAAACTCTTGACCACTGGAGTGACTAGGGAATGTTGAGGATCCAAGGTTGCATTTGACTTTGAACATAGACACATGAGTGTTATGTGAAGATGAGAACCATCTCATATCATAGGGAGGTGTGTGATCATGGCAATCTCCTTTACAAGTTGATTAACATGTTTAATTCCATAGTTGCACATGATGTAATAGTATGGAAGTGAAATATTATGTCTAAGATCTCCTAAATCTGATCTAAATCCTTTAAATTAGTTCTTACTTTTGCTAGTTAGCTGGCTATAATCAAACTCAACTATAGCAATCTGACTTAGATTGTTGAAAGTTAGCAATTTTGCTCCTAGATATCCTATCTCCATGTGGTTTGAGCTCAACTACAATTGATCCCGTATACTTGCGGGTGATTGACGAGTTGAGACTATTATTTAAAACTTTCTTGCCTTTGGAAATCAACAAGTTTTTGTGCTGTTGCCGGGGATCTATGGTATTTTTAGTTAGAGTAAAAGCACTAATTAGTATTCCATACCAAGTCATCATTTTCCAATTTTCACATTGTGATACCTTTTTAGTCTTGTGATTTTCACTTAACTATTTCTTTTGTAGGTTTCATGCATCATTCTAAGAGGAGTCTTGAGACATCCATCTTTCTAGACCCAGAAATCAAGAACACCTTTTGTAGCCGAAGAAGAGCAAAGAAGGGTGATAACTCTTCAAGTTTGGAGGGATCACAACCATCATCATCCCATTCAATACCTTCAAAAATGACTTCTCCCGATCATCATCAAGAATCAGAGATGGAGGACAACCGCCCATAAGAATTTGCTGAGCCGACTGCCATACAACATATGTGGAGTCATTGATCATCCACCCATTGAGGTCAACAATTTCTCTATTAGCCCCACCATTATGCAGATGATCCACCAGAACCGGTTAGGAGGAACTCCTATGAAGATCAAAATCTTCACATAGCTGAGTTTTTGCAGTACATGAATACCTTCAAGATAAATGATGTTCCAACTGAAGGAGTACGTCTACTCCTATTCTCTTTCATACTATGAGACTGAGCCAAGGCGTGGCTCTCATCTTTTCCCAAGCGATCTATCAAGAGTTGGGACAAGATATCGAATGCTTTTCTTACTAAGTACTTTCCTCTTAGTAAGACAACTCAACTGAGGAGACAACTCACCAACTTCAAGAAATAAGAAGGTGAAACACTCTATTGTACATGGGAGAGATTTAAGGATCTACAACGCCTTTGTTCTCATCATGGTTTGACCAATTGGTTGCTGTTACAAACCTTCTACAACAGGTTATTCTACAACACCCATATGTCTATTGATGCCGTCGTTAATGCAGCATTGATGAACAAATCCTACAAGGAGGCATATGAAATCATAGAAGATATGACACTAAACCATTGTTAGTGGAGTTCAGAAAGAACCAGTCAACCTCACTCATCAAGTGGGAAACACATCATTGATGCAATTGATATTATTTCATCCAAGCTTGATGCATTGTCATAGAACTTTGAAAAGTTGGCTACACACTCCATCCAAGTAGCTATTCAAGTATGTGAAGCATGTGGAGCCCCCAATCATGTCTCTTCTTATTGTTTTTCCCCACAAACTAACATTGGAGAGGCACAAGAGCAAGTCAATGCAAAAGGGAGTTTTCCTAACAAGCAATTCTACAATCCTTACTCCAACACATATAACCCAAGATGGAGAGACCACCCAAACTTCTCTTGTAAAAATAACAATCCTCAAAACCAACAATCAAATCAACATCAGCAAAACCAAGGCTAAAACATCAACAAGAAATGAGCAGCCGCTAGCCCATGAATAATAACCAATCACAGGGATTCAACAACAAAAACTACATTCAACCTCAACCTAACTAAACTTTGGAAACTGTGATTGAGACTTTTATCTCAACACAGATTCAACAAAATGACTAGTTTCGTGCACATGGGTTATTCTTGAAGGATGCTATCACTCAACTCTACTCCAAGGTAGATGATATTGCTACTCACATGAAGATGATAGAAAATCAAATTGCCCAACAAGCTTTAGCAAACCAAACAACTTCTTCTAGTGCATTTCCAAGTCACTCGGAAATGAACCCCCCGTGAATGTAATTCCATTACCTTGAGGAGTGGGAACATTGTTGAAAGACCCTCTCCGGTAGATGAGAAGATAGTTGAAGGTGATAAAGAAGTTGATGCTGAGAAAAGTCAAAAGAAAAAAATACAACTCAAGAGAAACCATCTTACAAGCCAACTGCCCCTTTTCCGCAAAGGTTTGCACTCCAGAAAGAAGAAGGAAAATTTCATAGGTTCATGGAAATTCTTAATAAACTTTATGTCAAACTTCCGTTAGCATAAGTCATTGATGAAATACCTACCTATGCAAAGTTCCTAGAGATCTATTAACAAAGAGGAGGAGGATAGATCAAGTGGAAACTATCATGCTATCTAAAAAATTGAGTTCCATCATTCACAATAGATTACTGAAGAAACTTGATGATCAAGGTGCCTTCACATTTCTATGCAAGATTGGTTACAAAAGTTTGATAAGGGTTTAGTTTACCTTTGGGCCAACATAAGCCTTATTGCATTTACATTGTGAGAGCGGTTTGATATTAGAGAATTGAAGCCAACCAAGATGGCCATTCAACTGGAAGATCACGCTATCAAGTATCTGAGAGGAATTGTTAAAGATGTGCCCGTTCAAGAGGGAATTTTTTTCATCCCTTGTGATTTCATTATGATTGATATGAATGAGATTCCATCCAATCGTATTCTCTTTGGATGACCCTTTCTCCGCACAATTGATTGCATAGATTATGTATGGGAGAGTAAGATCACTCTTTGAGTAGGAGGAAAGACAATGAATTTCTCTATTCTAAACACAATGAAAGCCCCAAGCAAGATGGAAAATATATGCCTAGTTGATTATATTAACAAATTTCTGGAGGAAGACAAATATTTTTTCAATTTCCTTGTTGACTATTGTGATGAGACCGAGTTGGACACCGCCATGGCCATAGAAAATTTGGATGTTCATTGTAGTACCACATCACCTCCATCTCATGAAGATACTTTACTATTGAAAGATGACTCTAGCAAACTCACCAAGGAGAACAAGGTATAACTCAAACCCCTTCCACCGGGGCTAAGATATGCTTTTCTTGACCCAAATTCTACTTCTCATGTCATCATAAATGCTTCTTTAACCGATGAACAAGAAGTCAAATTGTCAAATGAATTGCATTTACAAAAGGAAGTAATCAATTATTCTATCGATGATTTGTAAGGCATCGATCCCTCCATTTGCACACACATAATTAATTTGGAGGAAGATGCCAAACCTTATGTTTAACCTCCTAAGAGTTTAAATCAAAATATGCTTGAGGTTGTTAAGAAAGAGATTTTTAAACTAAAATATGTAGGGATCACTTATCCTATTAGTGACATCCCCTGGGTGAGTGCTATTCACATAGTACCCAAAAGGAGGGGGTGCAACTATCATAAAAGGAGACAATGATGATATGATTCATACCTGTGTTGCCACAGGATGGCACATGTGTAAATACTATAGGGGATTGAACAAAGAAACCCATAAAGACCACTTTCCACTGCCTTTCATTGATTTAATTATTGAGAGATTAGCCAATTATTCTTTTATGTTATCTTGACGGCTATTTGGGATTTTTCCATATACCAATTTATCCACCAGATCAGGGAAAGATGACTTTTACATGCACTTATGGTACCTATGCCTATAGACGCATGCCTTTTGGTCTTTGCAACACACCAATGACTTTTCAGCGTTGCATGATGGCTATTTTCTTAGATTTTATCGAGTGTTCTATGGAAGTTTTTATGGACTATTTTGGTGTTTATGGGAGTTATTTCGATGATTTCTTGTATAATTTATTTAAAGTCCTTGAGCACTGTAAAAAGGTTAACGTAGTACTAAAGTGGGAGAAGTGCCATTTTATGGTGCAATCCGAGTAGTACTAGGCCATGTGATTTCTAACAATGATATTGAAGTTGACAAGGCAAAAGTGGAAGCAATTGAGAATATGTCAACTCTGTCTAATGTCAAAGATGTCAGGAGTTTTCTTGGACATGTAGGTTTCTATAGATGGTTCATCAAATACTTTTCCAAAACAACAAAACCTCTATGTTCATTGGTTGCCAAAGTTGTCAAATATATTTTTGATGAAGAATTTCAAGCCGCTTCTAGAAAACTCAAGGATGCACTAATCTCAACTCCCATAATTCAGCTACTGGATTGGGATGCACCGTTCAAACTGATGTGTGATGTGAGTGACTATGTCATCCACACAGTCCTTGGCCAAAGAAAGGACAATAAGCTGCATGCCATCCACTAAGCCAACAAGACACTTGATGCTAACCATAGTTTATGCCTTCAACAAATTTTGTCAGTATCTAGTGGGCTCCAAAGGTGTAGTCTACACTGATCATGCATCCATCAAATACTTGTTGAATAATAAAGATGTCAAGCCACATCTAATTCACTAGATATTACTGCTCCAAGAATTCGATATTGAGATAAAGGATAACAAAGGAACTGAGAACAATGTGCTGATAATTTATCTAGACTGACGATAGATGGAAATGACACAATGCCAAATGATGATTACGTTCCCATTAAAAAACTCTATTCCGTTGATGCAAAGTAAGCACCCATGTTTGCTAAGATAAAAAATGCTGCATGATGTCAAATTCTATTATTAGGATGATCTACTACTGTTTAAACAAGGAACTAATGGACTAATTTTTTAGTGTGTATCTGAAGAGGAGATACCAAGCATCATATTTGGCTGCCGTTCTTCTTCCTACGGAGGTCACTTTGGGGGAGAGAAGACAAGTACCAGGATCCTTCAAGTTGGATTCTATTGGCCTACCTTGCTTTGATATGTTCATGCTTATGTCAAATCATGTGACCAATGTCAAAGGACATGTGGAATATCAAAGAAAGATGATATGCTTCTGAACTCCATCTTAGATATTGAAGTTTTTTGATGTATGAGGTTTCGATTACATGGCCCCCTTCCCATACTCCTATGGTTACAAGTACATATTGGTTGCTTGTGATTATGTCTCGGAATGGGTAGAGGATATTACTACTCAAGCCCCGAATGCAAAGTCTATACTCAAGCTATTCCAAAATATTATCTTCCCCACTTTGTAGTCCCAAAGGCTATTATTTCAGATGGAGGGACACATTTTAATGAGAAATAGTCCAATAATCTTCTCTCAAAGTATGGGGTGACACATAAAATCACTACATGTACCACCCCCAAACAGTTGGATAGGTTTAAGTGTCAAACAAACAACTGAATAACATCCTAGAGAAGACGGTTTCAAGCTCGAGGAAGGAATGGACACTCAAGCTAGATGATGTTCTTTGGGCATTCTGTACAGCCTACAAGACCGCAATCTGGACTACACCATTCTGGCTCATCTATGGCAAGTCTTTCCATCTTCCCTTGGAGCTAGAGCATAAAGCTCTATGGGAAATCAAATTCCTAAATTTTGACATGAAGAAAGTAGGTGAGAAATGGATGTTACAACTCCAAGAGATTGAGGAACTCATACTAGACGCATATGAGAATGGAAAGATCTATAAAGGGAAGACAAAGGCATGTCATGACAAGAATATTAGGAGGAGAAATTTTGTTTAAGGAGATCAAGTGCTTTCATTTAACTCAAGATTGAAACTCTTCACATGGAAGGTTAGATCCAAGTGGTTTGGACCCTTCCTAGTCTTAAAGGTTTTTCCAAATGGAGTAATATAGTTATAGGGAAAGCAATCCACTTTCAAAGTCAATAGACAAAGATGCAAGCTATATACAAAAGGAGAGAAGATTAACCAAAGAGCATCTTGCTCCCTCTCAGATGCATGATTTCAAAAGTTGAAGAGTCTCACTCCAGACTCTAAACAAAGGACCTTGTGGGAGTTGACCTTGTATTACGATAGATTTCTTTATGAGCATTTACTCAGGAACATTTCATTTCCAAAATAATTTTTCATGGATGAATGTAATAATTTAGACCCTCATAGACATATCTCATCATCTTTGCAGGTGCTAAGCAAAAGAAAGACAAGTTTTACAAAAATTCATTGAGACACGACGTGTCATTAATGGCACACGATGTGTCTACCTTCACAAATACACGATTCAAGCAAATTCCAGAATGTACGATGTATTTATTTCAAAACACGACGTGTGTGACTACAGAAATGGGTCATTGGAAACTCGCACGAAGTGTAGAATTTTAAACACGTCGGGTCCTCTAACAAATGTTGAGATCTTCTGGAATCTTACACGGTGTGTCTTTATTCAAACACGTCATGTCCTTATCGGTTTGGGAATTTCTTGGAGCTCTCTGAAAATATACACAATGTATCTCTGAAATAACACAACGTGTCGGATGGCTCATTAGCAAGACAAGCATTTTTATATCAAAACACACGCCATGTCTTTATTTTTACATGACATGTCGTTATCAGGTTAGAAGAATCATAATCCCACTGGAATCTTACACGACATGTCTAAATAACGGCACACCGTGTTGTTATCAATTCAACAACTTTAGCTAGCTCTCTGGAAATATATACATCATCTCTTTATTTGTACACACTGTGTCTTCATTAAGCAAGACAAATATCAAAGGAAGCCGATGAATTGTTCATTGGAACACGCTGTGTACTATGAAAGAAATTCCATGTTCACATGTTAAGAATCAAGTTTTAAACCCTAGTCCCCAGCTGCCAGCCTCACTTCCACATTTGCCTCCACCCGTGTTCAAGCTCCCTTCACCCGTGTCCGTTGTTGTTCCTTCTCCAATTTTCGACGACGAGCCCCACATCCTCCTTCACGCACATCATCGTCGTCTTCTCCTCCATCAAATCTGCATGACCTCACTGAGCAAGCAAGATAGACCAGCCACAACCGTTTGCTCATTTAGTCACCACACATCCAAAGTCAAGTCCAGAGCTCCACTGCTCGCTCAAGCAAGATTCACCGCCATCTCCATTAAGATCAACGTCCTTACAAGCTCCTTCAATGCCACCCATTTCCGACGCTGACATCCCTATTCTTGATGCCTCTGCACTCCGTTCCATCTCCACCATCACCAAGCAAGCAAGCAATACCGTCAAGCTTGAAGCTCATCGATCACCAATCTGGAGCTCATCACTGACGCGTGAACACCCTGTGAAGAAGCAGCCACATGCTATGCAACAGTGCTTTCTCCAAACTCCAGATCCACCTAATCCGTAGAACACCCATCGTGTATCTCACCACACACGTTGTATCAGCCCATTCAAATTTCCTTGAGTTTAGCAACTTCTCCTGCCTGAAGACACACTGCGTGCAGACAAAAACACATCGTGTCCCAGATTTTTGAAGCTCAACCTCATCTCCAATGGCTCCAATCAAGCATACATCAAAATGCTGACATGAGGAGAGCTCTTCCTCAACCCCTGCCTAGGTCTCCACCACCCAGTTTTATGTCACTAAAGTAGAAGATCCCATATACCAATTTCTAAATTCTCACATGGTTCTTCCTACAAGATTTTCTTGTCAATAGACTATGGACTCTTGGGGTTGAAGGATTATGTTCTTAGTTTGCTAGTAGAGATGGGACCGAGGTATACCTACTGCATGATGAGAAACACCTATTCCAGACTAACTTATGAGTTCCTTACTACTCTCACATTTGAGGATGACCCAAAAAGCATCATGAACCCTATGATATTATTTATTTCGGTCTTTTGGGTCAGAGCTTACAAATTAACATTCAAGGAATTTTGTGAGGAAATCCAATGCCACTATCGAGGTGGACTAGCTCACCCTCCTCACTTCAGTAATGATGAGTTCTAGAGTGAAATCAAGGATGAGACAAGGCACAAAGCTAAGAAGGCTAGGGAAAAAACCATCCATAATCCAATTTTCCGATATGTCCACCGGCTACTTAGCACATGCATTTTTGCTAAGAAAGAAACTCAAGGGGTATGCGTGAAGCAAGACTTATTCTTTCTCTGGGCAATGGTGAATAACTACAAGATCAATGCATGATATTTTATTCTCACCAGAGTCTTTGATATCAAGAAGATCAAGAAGAGAGAATCAGGTGACATCATGTGTGGGGGCTTGATTACCCATATTGCCCGCAAAGTAGATGCTGACTTCACTGGTCTAGAAGCTACACTTGGGAGGAACATAGAGGACATCTAATTGCTCATTTCTTCTGGTCTACTTGTTTAGGTTGCCAATGACGACTCCAAATTTAGACAATATTTCGATGATGACCAATATATTGACTTGTCTAATTTGGAAGCAATGACTTTGACAAACAAAGACAACTGGAAATGGACTATTTCTGATTCCTATGAGAACGAGGATGCACCCGATGCTCCTGATTTGGATGGAAGTGCCACACAACCTCCCTACACTGGCATGTAGACAAAATACAGCTGGTCCATGCCTGATGTCCAACACCTGTACGACTATGTCCAAAAGAGGTTTGACCATCAGGATAGCCGCTTTGATCTTATGAGTCAACACTATTCTGTTATGTACGACATGATCTAGCACATGGACACGTGACACATTTCTCAAGGCCACTATCCCATGCCTCATCATTGCAGCCCACACCTCTACTGCCTCCACCATAGGCAGAGCACACTCCTCTAGAGCCGATCCATTTGGACATTCCTGATGATGATGATTTGTTGAACCAGTACTTCCTCACTGGTCATGAGGGTGCTGGCCGTTCATCTTGATATTCTCCATGATAGGTAGCCGATTACTATCACCTTGAGTTTGATTGATGCAGTGAGGAAACTGTAGATTTCAATCTTAGGGGTACAACCGGTCGGTAATGTAATTGTAGTTTCTTTTTATCATATTTTCCTTAGTACTTGTTTTAGTTTCTGTTCTTCTTATGGCAAATCTAGTATGATATAAACCCTATCTTGTGTAATGGATTGATTTCCTTCAGTGTTGAACTAAATTGTCCTCCCTCTTGAGAAATATCATTTGTGGAAATTGTAAAATAACCACATTAGTCAAATGAAACTTCGTGGCCACCAACATTTTTTTATGTAACAACCCTCCAAGAACATATATACGTCAGTAGAAACAACCCCTATGTTGTCCATAACATGGGTCACTTGGATTAGAGGAACATTACCAAACATGATAAGCATATCAATAAGATAAATGAAACACCTTGCATTTATTGAAAATCTTGATGCATACATTGTTTACAATTGAGTTCTTGAATTGAAATTAGCTACCAAACATTATTTATACATGAAATTATCTACACACATTAGGATCTTCTATTGTATATGGCACCGCACCATATATGTCTTTTGGAAACCTTGATATATTCCTTAACCTGACCCTCATATGGATTTTTCCTGGAAGTTGTGTTGTACCTGCAGGCATTGCACACACAACCATGCATGCAATAAAAACCACGTTAGAGTAAGTGACATTGAGTATTATTATAACAACATAATAACTGGGCAATAAGGAAAAGCATGAAACTAATTGAATAGTATATTTGGATTCACATAACTTAAATCTTGGTGGTTGATTAAAGTATCCTCGATACTTATGCACCAATGGTACTTATAAGGCCCGTAGGCTCAACACTAACATGATGAGGATAAAATAATACAACCCATTACATGATTCATAATTATCTTGGAATAATTACTCAAACTAATTCCACATAAACATGACATGAATTCTTGAAATAACAATGCAATGTAATACTAAACTATTAACTTTAGGGGATCTTTCACGCAGTTAAGATTTAATTTGAAATGCATAACTATGTATATAATTCATCTTAATCATCATATTAATTATATGATGATAAAAACCAATACTAAATACTCAAAGTGCCTGAACCTACTTACCTCTCTCCTAGAGAAGATCTTAGTTGTTCTTCTTAGTTTGATGAATCCCTATTACGTTCATGGGGTTAAGAAACCCTAATTATCCCGTTCAACCCAATAACATCCATTAACAATAATATTCACCTTAGATTCTAGGGTTTCATGATTCTTTACACCCTAATTATACTAAGTCTAATAGTTCATAAAAACCAATACCCAACATGCCCTGAAACCTATTTGAAATTCTAGATCTTGAAAAACTAAGCAAAATCATATATGGGTTGTTGTCATCTGACATATGGAGAATTTTATATGAATTTGTAAAAACTGGGTATTTATTAACCAATCAAAACGTCCGGTAAATCCACATGTGTAAATCGTGGTAAAAAAATAGTTGGCACCACCTCACTGAGGTGGCCTACTAGTAACTGTACACATTGCCTGGGATCACCACAAAATCAAAACGCAGATTATAGACATAATAATATCCGAAAAGACCAAAACAGACACACATTAGTGTAACACATCAAAATGGAACCAAGGGAAGACCTGGAGATCCACTGCCTGAGATGTTCATTTCTTAAAACATTGAAGAACAAGTGACTAGCTTGGAAATCCTGAATCCAAAACTAGTGTTTGATAAAACACCAATGTGTGAGACCCTGACGAATGACTTCCTTATGTTCAGGCGGAGAAAGAGACCTCTTGTGGAGGTCTTGGAGAAGTCAGATGTGCTAGAATGGCTGTCTACCATGGCTGGGGAAGCTGAGGAGGGATAAATAGCGATACACTACAGAAACTCAAGCCTGAAGGTTGTATAAGATCTGTGGGCATTAGGCGATGATGCATGGACAAACTAGAGGGTGAGAGGAAGCATGTACCCTGATGCTAGACCTGAGGTCACTGAGGAACATAGCAACTAGGCTCAACACTAGGGTTCAAGATTACAACATGGAATAGAGAAATCTGGAGACATAGAAAGCTTCGTCGAGCCTTACATAATGTTTTGGAAAAGTTGCCACAAGAAAGCCATGGCTGGAAGGCACAACTGACATCAAGATTCTTGGACAAGAAATTGACTTTGTGGGCATAGCATTGATATGAAACGCGAGGGATAGGGATAAGAGGAACATATAGAAAAGGGGTTGGAGATGCTTACTGGAGGCTTAATTAAACCACAATGGACTAAGTCTCTCACTCAATCTCATCTGTATCGCTAGAGTAAATTAAGTCTGAGGTGGTTCTTCAGTTGGTCTTGACCAGAAATGTCGACGAAGGAAGCTTTGTTGAACGAGGTTGCTTTCAGGGTCACGAGCCCTTGGTGCAGTGGAGCACTGTGGCACGGGGGGGGGGGGGGGTGGGCGTCATCGAGTGATATGGAGGAGATGTTGGGCATTTATTGTAGGGATAGATATAAGGGAGACGCTAGGGTTCCCTAAAATTGGGATTGGCTTTCAAATATAATGGTGTCTAAAACACTCGAAGAGGTTGAGAGTAAGGGGAGCTATCCATGGGCAAGGAGACTGGGAGCTATTCCTTCCTTCGCGTGAACTCCTACACAAGGTAGGGGATAAGGCATCTCATGTTAGATCCTTATCCAACAAATCTGAAAAGAAGCCATGTTCCTTAAAGCAGTGCGTGACAGACTACACTGAGCATATTATCCTGAACTTAGGTTAATCATTTATATTATTAAACACTTAGGTCAAAGATTATCATTATCTCTTCTTTTATTACTAATATCCTTTGGAGCATTTAGGATTATCCAAATCTAACCAAATTTGGTGGGTTTGATAATTTGACCATGTGGAATTCAATTATCCAATTATATTTTAGATATGAGTTAGTGAAACATGTGTTTTATATTATTAAGTACTTAGGGTAATTAACACATTACTAACCACTAAAAATGAATCGTGTTACCAAAATTCAATGGAAGATCTAGTATTATATTATCTACTCATGTACCAAATAGTGGGATACACTATACATGTATGTGGGTGAAAATAATCATTCAACCCAAACTAGTCACTATTGCATAATTAGGGTTAGGTTTTGTGCATTAATTAACATTGATGTAAAGAAGTGTTAATGCATTATGTATATGATTCATTTCAAGGTTCACTTGATATCCTGGTGTTGTATTATCTCATTTTGGCATACTAATTAATCACAGTCTCAACTTAGATCACCAAATGAAAGACAAATTCTTTCAACTTAGGGTTTCACTTTTATGAAATATAGATTTTTTTGGGGACTAAATATGTGATCATTTTTATTTCAAATTTAAAATTTTGAGGGTCGTTACCACAATTTGGGTTTATACTTTTAGCCTGAACCTTCATCTTTCACACCCTTGATTGCTTAACACATGTAATGGTAACAAATTTTGTGAATAAATCAACTTTGCAATACTACTTAAAACATGGGATTCCCTTGCCAAACTCTTAGTGCTTTTTCAATCACCCCTTTTCAGTGAAAATTTTCAAATGAAATGAATGGAATCTAGCTAATGTTGCAACTTAGTAAACTCTCCTATGTTCTGGGGAAAACAAGTGAAACCCAATTTCATATAAAAATCTCTTTTGGTTCACTTCACCTTAGTTACCCCATGAAAAGATGGCTAAACCTCCAACATATCATACTAGCCTAGTATAAATCCGATCTAGTCACAACGGTTAGGTGATATGTCTTAAAAGAGGGTAAAATACCCCAATCGACACTCCATCTGTACATAAGACTACATTAGCAGCTGAGTGCTGGAACCCATAATCCACTGTCATATCTTTTGAAAAACAAGGAGAGAAAGCTAAAATTTTGTTAACATTGACTAAGATTCCATCATTTGCATCCTTAATAGATGAGAGTTGTAGTTGCAGACTCACTAAATGTTTGTCTTGGTCATTCAAGCTCCATCTAGTGTTTCCTAGTTGATAGTTGCATTTAATTTGTTACCACCCATGCTGAACTAAAAAATCTCTTTCTTGGGTGTTTAAGTTGAAATTAAGGCTATGAGTATAAACCTATTGATTATGGTTGGTTTGGTCTCATATTAACCTTTCATTTCATTTGATCTATGGATGAACTTGACAATTCCTTCATTTGTGTTTCTATGCTCTTTTTTCTTGAGGACAAGCAATAATTCAAGCTTAGGGGGATTTGATGTGCGCATTAAAAGATATACCTCTTACACACTTTCACACACAAATTCAGTTCATTTTGCTATGCATTTGGCCTCTAATCATACATAATTTGCCATCTTTTTAGTTGTTTTACTTGTTGCATGGATGTTATCGTAGGTACATAATAATGATGATGAAATGGGGATAATCCAAAGCAAATCCAACATTAATTGGATTTCTCGATGATTTGCATTTGATATAGAGTTGATCATGAAGAAACTACATAAGACATGACATGTGTTATTAATACACTAAGTGTAACTTTCCAGAAGGATTTCATCTCTAGCTACAGGAAAAGAAGACACTATGTGTCGTTTACCAAACACGGGATGTCTGTGCATTCAAAAGATGAGATTCCAAGTTCTTCCCAAGTACACGATGCATGTTTATTAACACACGACGTGTTCCATCCACCCAACTCGACTCCAATTACAACTACACGACATGCCTTATCAACAACACACTGTGTACTATTCATGGAGAACAATTCACCCGCCGGTTACATTGAGCGACACACCATGTCTTCCAAAAGACACACCATGTCTTTGTTAGTTTCTACAAATGTTTGAAAACAACAACCCCTCAGTTTAAAGATGAGACCAACCATATGGGGCGGTTATCATTCATCATTTGAAACACTAGATGACTAGAAAAAGTTGCAGAGCAAGAGAGAGGTGATTTTGAGGAAGAAGGAGAGGTTTCTTGGGAAAGAACCTCCATTATTCATCACTTTCATCTCCTTTTCTTCTCCAAAGGTGCAACAGAGCTTCTCTACTCTGGCCAAACTTCTCGGGAGGGAAGGAATTCCAAGTTGGAGTAGTTGCAAGGGTAGAAATTCTTCCTCAAACTGGAGTTTTGCTCCTTCCACTTCACTCTTTGTTTTCTCTTAGCTTTTCTTCTTTCTAATAATGAAAAACTCTAAAAATTGTGACATGTGCTTGTGTTTCTGCATAATGTGAGAAGAACCCTCTTTCTTGGGGATGGGAGAGTAGATCCCATGCCATTACTCATGTGAACTCATGATTTATATCTAATGTTAGTCAATTTTCTTCTCCAAGAGTTTCTACAGTGTTTCTTTGCCTGTATGCTTGACTGGCCATCAAATATGCATGTTTTATGCTTCTTTATACGATTCAAGTGGATATAGGAGGGAGTATGAAGTATATATCTTGACAACAAACTCTTGAATGTGTGAGTGGCTGAGTAATCTTGAGGATCAGAGGTTGTGTTCGACTCTGAACATAGACACGAGAGTGTTATGTGAAGATGAGAACCATCTCATGTCACAGGGAAGTGTGTGATGATGGCAACCTCCTTTGTAGGTTGATTAACATGTTTAATTTCATTGTTGCACATGGTGTAATGATTGGAAGTGAATATTATGTCTAAGATATCCTAAATCTGATCTAAATCCTTTAGTTCTTACTCTTGCTAGTTAGTTGATCTTAATCAAAACTCAACTATTGTAATCTGACTTTGATTGTTGAAAGTTAACAATTTTGCGCCTAGATAGCCTAGCTCCTTGTGGTTCGACCTCGACTATAATTGATCCCATATACTTGTGGGTGATTGATGAGTTGTGACTATTATTTAAAACTCACTTGCCTTTGGCAATCAACACTAACTTTTCACCTAATTTCTATGTTTATATTAGGTTGATAGGGCTAGTGAAAGTAGGTTTGGTTCTAAACTATTTGCCTAAGTGCCAGGTGTACCAGATTTAAATTCTAATTTCCATGAGACATTCATGAGTGCTGTCGATTTACATCTCTAATACCATGTTGTAAAGGCCTGATCTCTAACATAAAATATTCATAAAATTACATCAGAATATATAAAAAAATATTGTGTACATTCATGATTTACGATAAGAGTGTTCACTGAAGCCTATACGAAAGGATTAGTACAAAAACATATATCACTCCTAACTACTATTCAATAGAGGAAAACTCTCACACGTCTATTCTAGGTCTTCACTGTATCATCTATCTGTGAATTCCTAGAGGGAATACAACCACACTAGGACCCAAAGAAGGGAAGATGTATAAGTAAAACTGATACTGAATCCAATTATTGAGATATTTGAAAATAAATACTTATGAAATCAAATATAGGTAAGTTTTCTTGGTAGATAGTAGTAATAATAATAAGATGATCAAGATAACATGATAGTTTCAAATGGATCCAACAATTCAAAGTAGTAACTAGAAACAATAAAGATTTCTCAAAAATAATTTCAAGATATGAAGTTATTCAAAATGAAATGATTTATCCATTAGCACATGAAATCTGATATTTTGTCTTTTCCAGGGCTAGGTGACTAGTGTTCTCCCCTCTATGAGAGAATGACACTTTTGCCTTTGAGGGTAACTAGTACTGCGAGACCTCTAATTGTCCATTGTCAATGTGCACAGTTGGACAATATGACCCACTAAATCAAGTGAGACAAAGCT
This sequence comes from Alisma plantago-aquatica, assembly GCA_963693085.1. NCBI lineage: Eukaryota > Viridiplantae > Streptophyta > Magnoliopsida > Alismatales > Alismataceae > Alisma > Alisma plantago-aquatica. The sequence goes on from OY856411.1 coordinate 1,345,241,744, forward strand.
TTTAGTCAATATTCAAGTTTTTATGCTAATGTAAAAATCAACAATTATTTTAGTCAGTTAACAATGCCCAACATTCAATTTTTTGTGGTGACCTTCAAGAGGATGAACAAGGCTAATAACAAATTGGCTCACCACTTTTTCAAAATTTTATAGATGAAATTATAGAGGTGATAAATTTGTTCAATAATAGAATAGAGAATCTAGTGCCTTTATCTCAAGCAAGATTCCAATGTTTTCATGATCAATATTCAAACAGCTCCAAGAGTTGAGGAAAAGAGGTATCCAAAATGTGAAACAACATGGTTACTATTGGCTTGGAATCAATTGGTATTCAAATTTTTATTTGTTATTAGTGACTAGGGTTCTCTATTTTGAATTCATACTAATAATACATTATCTCACATTTTAAAAGTTTAGATCCTTTTGAATTCAAACTAGTAATACATTATCTCACATTTTAACAGTTTAGATCCTTTTTACTTTGATTCATTTTTTTCTCATAAGTCAATTATGTCTCAATTACATATAGGTCTGGGTATTAATATATATTCCTCAAAATTATGTTTTGTAATTTCATTCTCTCTCTCTCTTATATGATATAGCATAATTTGGTGAACTAGGGTCAAGGATATGGTTGAATAAGTTATGATTTATTAAGTACCCTTATTTTACAAATCTAGAGTTTAAAATCCTTCAATTATTCTTCTATGACCAAGTTACTACTTACTACACTACTAATAGATTCCAATGGTCTATATGAATACCAATATGTATCTAGTATGATTTTTAATGGAGGAGGATCATATAAGGTCAACCATATATATTTATACAAGGAACCTTCTTATACATATTCCCTTTTTCATGGTATGTTTTATTTGAAACATCCGAAATATACATAGACATATTCACTACATTCATATTAAAATCTAATTATAATTATATACATTGGTATACATCTAGCATTTTCATGCATGATAAGAATAACATTTGCACCCATGTATGTGAATGAGTAGCTAGATTTACTTTTGTAACGTAGGTATCATATATTTTCATATTCCCTTATTAATATAATTACTAGTGATAGCAATATTTATAACCAAAAGTACACCAATGTACTCATACATCTACACCTAGGTCGCAAATATGTATATAACCATAACTAATATCAAAATATCTACCAACCCCTTTTATAACATTTCCATTTGCCTGATTAACTAAATTATGAAAGAACTAACATTGTAGGAAGGAATATACTAACCTACATATTCACCAGATTGGAACATGTCTTCAATGGTTGTCATTCCGTTTTGAATTCTAGGAATAGATCCAATCCATCTTGCTTTTTGTTTTCATGAGAACTAGACTAAAGATTGTCCAACTAATGTCAAGGCTACATGATGTCATTACAACCTTCTTGATTGTCATCACTAATACTGACTAAATTCTGCATTGCTACTTAGATTACAAACATTGTGGACATCGTCAGAAAGTAACTTTTTTTTTTGAAGTCGTCAGAAAGTAACTCTTACTCCTCTAGTATATCAGTTCTTGGTGGAGAAAACTTAGTGGTGATAGTTCTAACTGGTGTGTTATTTGATCAATCAAGGTTTTCAACCTAGTAAGCATCAAAGGAGATGAAGGTAGTTTTTGGATCAATAAAAAAGATATAACTTTCTAGCTTTGGGTTGAGATAGGGATCTAAGATATTATGGGAAGAGTTTGAAGGGTTTTGAGATTGGTTTGAGATCGTTGGCTCTCATCAGGAAGGTCATCCCTTGATCACACATATATGTGTGCTCCTCGTGGTTTGAGATTGGTGAGTGTTGCAGATTGGAGAAGTTCGATAAATGGCATTGACATGGATGTTGTTGTAGGTGAGTCTGGTAACTAGATGGGGGGCATTGTGCTACAGTAAGACCAACTCAGTTGCAAGAAGGAGACGAGGACTTTGGGGTAATATTGAGAAGACTGGGTGTATTCATGACTCTATGATAGCAAGAATAGACTAACTTCTACAAGAAGACACGACTAGACACATTCAAGTTTGATTTACGGACCCCGATTGTTGGGGGATGGCTATATAGGAGAGGGAGATGATGTTTGATATCTAAGGGTCCTCAAACAAATACATAAAGTAATGGTTGTCATCATGATTGTCTCTTCCAGTCTCTAAGAGAAGAGTCATCACAACCTAGCCTCTAGGGATTCAAATGATGGCCATGGTCTCCGTTGGGTATAGAATATGAAGAGAATTAGAAGAGACAATCAATTCAATAGTGTTGGGGTCTGACATCTCACACGGAGATAGAAATATGTCTCTAACATTTTTGGTAACCTAATAGATCAAGGACACGAGTCTTTCCTCCTTTATTAATACATTTAAGTCCAATATGTTTTTTTTGCAACTCTTCACTATCACCTTTTTTTCCTAAACCTCATAACTCCCAAATTAGAAATCTTGTTGTGTTGAGAATTTGACCATTTGTTTAACTTCTAGTAGGAATTTCTAAAAACATTAAATCCTATAGTTATATATATAACATTGGATATATGTGTTATCACCCCAATATAATTAGTAATGTATTTATTTTTATATAATTAATAATTTTCATGTTTTCAAGTCATTAGTATGAAAATTGAGAGTATTCCACGAAAGTGAGGCTAAATCAAGATTTTAGGAATAGTTATTCAAATTGACGTTGGAATGATTCATAGAGGAAAATTGAGGGACTAATTTATAAATGTTAAATGGACAAAACAACTATATATATTTAGACAAAGAGAATAAAAAAAACTAACTTTTGTCAAAGACCTTGATAATTTGATCAAATACTAACTCATATATGGAATGAGGGACATAACTAAGTTCAAGTTTACATCTTTTTGAATGCATGCCATGTAATTTAATTCTATAGAAGGCATAGAAGATGATGACTTTCTACTCAATGCATATTCTACCACTTTGCCTTTATAGGATGGTAATCAATGGTGTGGTCATATTCTTAATCAATTCAAACTGTCTATGTCACATCACATTTATATTTTTTGTGTGAAGATATATTTTAGGATTTTATGATCAATATATGCTTGGTGAGGCTCTATATAAAGATAATGTCACACAGTCTTTAATGTTGAGACCATAATAGCAAGTTCTAAATCGTGTGTAGGTTATCTCACTTCATGCTTATTAAGTTTTCTCAAATCACATGCCACTATATTGCTATCCTACAAAAGAACACAATCTTAACCCTTCTTGGAAGAATCACAATATACAACATAAAATTTCCTTCTATCAGAAAGAATAAGGACTTCAACATATGTCAATACCTTGTTCAATTTTTGAGAACTATGCCCACACTGATTTATCCATTTGAATTGGTTTTTTCCTCATCAATTGAGTCAAAGGCATAAAAATAATGTTGATGTCCTATATGAAACTTTTGTAATAACCTTCTAAGATAAGAAAACTCCTCACTTTATGTCGTGCGTTGCTACCACTAGAGATAGGTTACACTTTCTTTATATCTGTATGAATCCCTTCTAAATAAGTCATATGGCCTAGAAATGCCAGCATATATAACTAGAAATTGCATATACTAAAATCACTATATATATTTTTTAGTCTCACCAACTGTAAAACCAATCACTACTGCCCTCCATGTTGTTCCTTGCACCATAATATATCAATATAGCATCAGTGAAAATAATATTCAATTGATCAAGGAACTGACATGAAACTCTATTCATGAGGTCCTTAAAATATGTTGGTCCATTAGTTAGTCCAAAAAAAATAACCAAGAACTCATAATGGCTATATTTAGTCATGAAAATGTCATATATCCATCTTAAGCATTGATCCTAACCTTATGATAACCAGATTACATATCAATATTAGAAAAGACAAGTAATCGTGTAAGTTGATCAAAAGGATCATCTAGCTGGATTTCAATTGTTCCAACTCCACAAAGAAGGTGTGCTTCAAGTTGGATATTACAAAGGCCTACAACCATGTCAAGTGGACTGCCTTGTGGTGTACCATGGAGGCGATGGGGTTCTCAAATAGGTGGATTGGATTGTTGCAGAAGTGTGTGGAGTCCACCTCCTTCTCGGTTCTGGTTAACGGGATCCCTTACGGGATGTTTTCAGCGTCGAACGGACTGAGACAAGGGGACCCCCTATCCCCTTTGTTGTTTGTGGTTATCATGGAGAACTTGTCACATAGCATCCACCAAGAACAGGAGAAAGGCAGAGTGAAAGTTTTCAAGGTGGGTGGGGTGCCGGTGTGGGCGCACATCCTTTTTACAGATGATGTTATGATGTTCACTGCTGGACATGCTAAGTATCTAAAGATGGCGAAGACTATTCTAACTGATTTCGACAAGTTGATTGGGCTTTACATTAGCGACATTAAATCCAAGATCTTTTTCTCACGTTCCTGTGATAAGAGGAGGGGAAGACTGAGAAGAGCAGCTGGGTTCAAGGTGGGAAGATTCCCGACTAAGTACCTGGGCATACCTATCACTGGGGGTAGACGAAGCGGGAGAGATTATAACATGGTGATTGATGATTTGAGAATTACCGTGGACAGATGGGCGAGTAACAATATTTCTATGGTAGGTCGTTTGTTGCCGATCAAGTCTGTTCTTATAGCGAATTTGAACTTCTGGGTTAGAATGGCGGAACTCCATAGTTTCATTATTGACAAGATGAGAAACATTATGAGTGGCTTCCTGTGGGGAGGTAAAGGCCATGGTATTGCTTGGTCGCCGATTGTGAATCCGAAGGAGTTCGGGGGTTTAGGGATTGAGGATCCACTTTACTTGGCGGATAGAGATACCTGCTCAAGAATTGATAGATTCCGTAGAAAACCGGAGGCTCCTTGGACCAGGTAGATGAGAGAGAGATATGGGGTTAACCTGGGTAATAGCCATGTCCATCGGAGCACGTCGGTGTGGAGGAGAATGATGAAGCTTTGGGATTATGTTAAATTGGATTACACACAATTAAATGATTCCTCATGGAGCTGCTCGGCGAAGGGAGTTGGGGTGCAAAGGATGATGGGACCTCCTATTCCATGGGCCAAGGTTGTGCGGAATAAAATGTGAATTCCTAAGTGGAGTTGCACCCTTTACAGGTGTATCTTAGGTCATCTTCCCACGGCAGATAGGTTGAGAAGTTGGGGTCTGAGGGTGGATCCCATTTGCAGGCTGTGCAATCTTGAAGATGAGTCCCATGAGCATCTATTTTTTGGTTGTGGGTACATTAAGTACTTGTGGATCTGGCTTGTGTTGAATTGAGGGTGGGGTGGGACTCCCCCTTGTAATCTTTTGTAGGATGTGGAGTGGATCCGGGTCAAGATGATGACGGAGCCTGGTTTGGGGTGCTTTGTGGGCCTTGGTTTAGCGACGATAGTTTACTTGGGATGGAAGGAGAGGAACATGAGAATGCATGGTGGCAGGGAAGTGGATAAATACCAATGTTTTTATGTAATTACGGACAAGCTCCTTTGGGTGTGTAAGGCTAAACCCATTCTCTATAAGGGTCTAGACCTTCAGATTAGAAGACAATGGGGTTTTTGTAGTTAACCAACCCTGTACAGTATAGGTCTCCTATACTTTTTGATGATAGTAATATTTTACCTTATCCAAAAAAAAGGATCATCTATCCTAGGCAAAGGATAACCATTTCTTATATTGACTTTGTTTTTTCATATCATGGATACATAGATATATCATCATGAAAGAAAAATGGGACAACAAGACTTCCTTTGTGTTAGAGGCTTCCAACAAAGTATCACCACCTCCACCATACATAAAATATTGTGGTACACTAGCTAATGCAAGTGGCTTCCTAGAAGAATATGTAGGTCGAGTAGTCATCCTTGGTTGTTAAGTAGGGCCTGGCCTACTCAAATCACCACTTTCCCTCTTGTGGGTCTCAAACTCTTTGGATGACATGTTACACTTGCCTGACTACATCAACAAATACATGATATCCTACATTCTATCATATCTACCCTCTCATGTTGATTATAGTTCCAACCTTTTTCAAAATTTCTAATATTATCCTCATATGTAACAAAAAATTGAGGACGGAACTGAAACAAAGCTAGGAAAGAAATTAGTATTCAGCCCCTATTATTTGCCTCTACCTTAGAGTCACAAACTGATGTATCTTTCTATATGTGTTATCTTGATAAAATTGTGATACCAACCTTTTTCGAAATTTAGCACATGTCAAACTTTACTCAACCAAGTGTCTATCTTCCATGCTCCACCAATGACTTGCACTACCTTTCAGAAGATAAGTAGTAAGAATTACATTCCATGAATCAAATACAAGAAACATTGTAAACACTTTTTCAATTTTATATGGACATGTATCCACTTATTTAGGATCATTAGCTGCATAAAAGTCATAGGCACCGATCTATGTAAACATTTCATAGTACCTACTAATGTCACCAATTGATTTAGTATGGTTTTAGATGATGGAGAGACCACTGATGTTGGTGCACAATCTATTAATGACACTAGTGTCTATGCAATAGCATAGGGAAGATCATAGTTAGATAAGCAAGTCATTTCAATATGTTGGACCATTGATTTAGTAGGATGTTATTCCTACACATGTATTTCCCTAGAGACAACATTGAAGGTACCACATAGCGACTCTCTACCCAAACTTTACATTATCTTTAGATAATGTAAATGACCTAATAAGACAAATAGACTCATCTAGTTGTCCATGTACATAGACACTAGAAAAAATCTAGACTATGATACCATAATTGTGGGACCACCCCTGAGACCCCACAATGTTAGCCATTCACAATCCTCACATTAGCAATTAATCATGGAATCATAACATTCAATTATATAACAAGTACATATAACTTCCATTTTTAAAATTTTAATAACAATGAGATGTACCTATTTTTGTTAGATAATATATAAAAAACCCTTAGATAAACATTCTTCAAGATAAAACTCTACTACAACAAGATGTAAAATTTGGTATTGTTATATTTACATAAATGTCAATAGTTCATTACAAAGTACAACATTACATTCACACACAACCGCCTAAACTCCCGATGCGAGGATTTTGAGTCGCATTTATAGACTTGTTTTATATGTGTTTTATATGTTTATTGGTCACTTTGGTGGTTAATAGTACATAATTCACTTACTCTAGTCTATAATCTGTTTCAGTATCATATCTCTCATATTTTATCTTTTTGATTATAAACCATTATAATAATGGGTTTTATCTCAGCTGATTTGGCTTTGTCTTGCAATTTCAGGAAAAACATATATATACAGCTATCAATACCATCGACATCCGTCGATAGTATCGACACAGTCACAGGCAGACAGCCGCAAGGTGCCAAGAAGTGTCGATACCATCGACGGATGTCGATGGTAGCGAGTTACCTTCAGGTTGCCAGCAACCAGCCGGTTGATACTATCGACACAAAGGTCGATACTATCGATGTTCTACAGCTTCAGTGTCGGAAAGGTGATAAAACCGACGCCTAAGGGTGTCGATACCATCAAACCGCGTCAATGGTATCGAGTCTGCATCAGGTGGGACGACAGAAAAGAAGGAAAGCTTGCCGATATCACGAGGGGTTGATACCATTGACCCGCGTCGATGGTATCGACGCCGTCAGATTAGTGTTTGCTTCAGATCGGCCCGAATCCAACAGTGGTGATATTTTAGCGATCTAACTTGGTGTTTATACCTAATGATGGCGACAAGGAGCCATCTATCACGTCATTAGCCGCTGCACACATCCTGAGGAGAGTTGGAGAGGAGAATGGAGCCCGGAAGCACGCCCCGATTGTTCCAAGAGCCGAAGAAGACATTTTCCACCGCCGAAAGGCTGTAGAACGCACACTCTACGCCGAGGAATGCTCGAATCTTCTCCGTTCAGGGGTTTACATTAATTCATCCACGTTTCCCCATATTTTCCCTTTCTACCACCATGTCTTGCTCTGAGATGAACATGCGGGGTTAATCCCCTTTGTCTTTAGGATCGGGAGTAGCCCAGGTAATTATTGTATGACGTTTTTATCATAGTAATTCATAATTTGTCTCTTAAATTTGTGGTATGATTTCGTTTTCTCCATTATATCATTATGCTTGATCACCCTAATGATAATCTAATGCCTTTAATTGCTTTGAAAGAAGAATTAACGGTTGAAAAGAGACAAAACTCACATTAACTCATAAATTCCTTGAACAAGGTGATGTACGGTTAATGGTGGAAACCCATAGGTCGATTCTAATGCACCTAGTTTAGGGTATAGGTTACTACGACGGTGGAACTGACCTAGATTTAGGTAGTGAATTGTATAACGACAGTGAACAATTCTGACTATAGGCCACTACCCAGATTGAGAGACGAATTTGTTTAGCTATATAGAAATTCATACAATGAGAACCCGCGGTGAAACCACAACCCTAAAGATTCCCATCTAAATTGATTAAACTCAACATTTAATCGATTTCTTCGCTTTCTTTTATTTTATTTTTCAACAACTCTCAAAACCTTTAAATTGGTCTAGCTGATTACGAACTGTTAGTAGTAGTCTACCGATAGTTCAGTGTCCCTGAGTTCGACTCGGGCCTCACAAAGGCCTATATTACATTGATGCGTGCACTTGCGTATTACACACGGTAAAATCGTCCCAAGTTTTTGGCGCCGTTACCGGGGACACGACAATTGTCGACACTATGAGTGCTGCAAGCGGACACTCTAGGCCATATTTTTTTATTATTATAATCATTTTTGAAATTCATTATTTATCCGTCATATCTAGTAATCGTCTAGCACGGTACTGAACCTAGCTTATTATTTTGCAGGTACTAGTACATGGTGAGGACACATAGTACAGACTACACATAACCATCACCAAAGGTTCCACCGTTGGGACCAGACGAGGAGGAGAACAACATTCAAGATCAGCCTGAGGATATAGATTCAGACTTTGAAGCAGAAGCCATGGCGGAAGAACAGACAATCTGAGAAAAGATTAAGGCGTCTTCTACATCTGCATCAAAAGGGCCGATCAAGAGGTAGGCTATCAACATCCCCATTTATAAAATTGACCCTGGCCTAATCAATTTAGTCAAATCCAATGCATTTCACGAGCTCAAAAATGAAGACCCGATGATACATATAAGCCAGTTTGTGGAAAACTGTGACATGATCAAGATAGACAGGTTTCCGTAAGAGATGCTCTACTTGAAGTTATTTCCTAGTTCTCTAGCGGGAAATTCTCAAGAATGGAAGCATAATCTGGATGATGAGTATGTGGAATCTTGGGACCACATGGTTGAAGTGTTCTTTGAAAGATTCTTTCTGCCCGAGAAGACGAATGATCTTATAAGAAAAATTCATAACTTCAGTCAGAAAGCAGGTGAAACATATTCTGAGACTTGGGAACATTTCCAAATAATGCTGAGGAGGTGGCCACATCATGGGCTTGACGAGGAGAAACAAGTCAATATTTTCTATTTTGCTCTTTCTGAGCATGATAGAAGCAACCTGGATTCAGCAGGTTTGGGGTTCTTCTTAAACAACACAAGCACAAGGTGTTGGGAAATTTTGAAGAACATGGAAAAAAGCAATCATGGTGTGACAGAGACACAGTAGAGTAGGTTAGAGATGCAGGTGAGTCAAAGGCCATCAAGGAGCTAAATGAGAAGATGGATCTTCTAGCCAAGAAATTACTTGCAAAAGAAGATGCAAAATCTGATGATGAAGCACAGGTGAAATTTATGAAACAACTGGGCTATAGGAACAATGATTATGCTTGGAGGAAGGACAGAAAATTCTCATGGAAGGATCCAAACAACTTCCTACAAGATCCATATGCAAAACCACAATCAAAGGCAGAGGATAAAAGCACCGAGTTGCTTAGTCAAGTGGTGCAACAAAATCAAGAGATGATGAGTATGTTCGCCAAGCAGTTATAGTCACAAGGCGAGATGTTGAATAAATTTGGGCAGACACTGCAAAGTCATGGAGCACAAATGAGGGCACTACAGACAACGGTGATGCAAATCGCTAATGAAGTGGCGGCCATGAAGCATGCAAATCAACAAAGACTTGCTGGTAATGCAGAGCCTGCTCAAGTGCATCATCAAGTGATATATATATATGATTAAGGAGACAGAGCCCCTGGTGGTGGAGGTCAATGAAAAAGGCAAGATTATTTTTGATACAGAGGCTACACCTAGAGTACCATATCCCTGCAGCTTGTATGGACTACCTGGCGGATATTTCCCATTCCGAAAATCCCGCCAATAACCCATCACAGCCGTGCCCATGCCAAGGCAAGAGGAGCAGGTAAAGGCCATACTTAATGGTGAAGCTACAATCACTGAGAAAGGTGAGCAGCCACAAGTCACACCAGCTGTAAATGAGGTGCCAAAGCTTGTGCCAGAGGGTGACATTGAAGCAAGCTTAGGGGAGGAGACCCCGAATAGCCCATATGTGCCACCTCACATGCGTCACAAGGAGGCAATTGTGTCTTTTCTGGATATTCTGAGGTCGAAGAAAGAGCATAGACATTACAAGAAGTTCTTGCAGATGTTTAGGAGGCTCCATATTAATATTCCGTTAGTGGAAATGATAGAGCAGATTCCAGCATAAGGGAGGTTTATCAAGGATATCATCACCAAGAAAAGGTGGATAAAAGATACTGACGTTTGTGTTGTGAATGTGACGGTGAGCTCACTAATCCATGGGAGTTTACCAAAGAAGATGAAAGACCCCGGGAGATTCTACATACCGTGCTCAATTGGCGGCCATAATTTTTCATATGCACAGTGCGATTCAGGCGCTAGCATAAATCTTATGTCGTTATCCACATTCCAGAAGCTTGGATTGAAGACGCTAAAGAAATATGCCATGACTATTGAGTTGGCGGATGTGTCTATTATGAAGCCATACGGTGTATGTGAGGATGTACTCATCAAAGTCGACAGGTTTATCTTTCCAGTGGATTTCATTGTCATGGACATGCCACAACAAAAGGATTGTGAGATGCTACTAGGTAGGCCGTTTCAAGCGACGACTGATGTTATCACTGCTATCGGGAGAGGTACCTTGACATTAGGGATTGGCCATGATAGAGTTGAGTTTAAATTGCCGAGTGATTCCCTAGGAACACTCTCTGATACTCCAAGCTGATGATCTTGATTTTGTCTAGCCTAAGACGTTAAATAAGGGCGCTTGTTGGGAGGCAACCCAACCATTGGTAGTTTCGTCTATTTTCATTTGCATTTACAAGTTCGTTTGGTTTAATTTTGTTTTTAGTGTAAAAATGATACCTTGACCGTTTGTTCAGTGTGCAGAGCTGAGGCAGGGTGGATACCATCGACCATTGTGTCGATGGTAGCGACATGGGTACAGTTAGGCGACTGTAGAAAATTTTCTGAGACGACAACATCGACAGCCTCATCGATGGTATCAACCTACCATCAATGACTTTGAAGAAATTGCCAGATCAGGGTCGATAGCATCGACTAGGATGTCGATACTCGTGAGATCCCTAAAGATTTACAGACGATTTTGTCTCAGTAAAGTCGATACCATCGACAGGCGAGTCGATGGTATCGACCCGGCTACAGTCAGAAAGCTGCGGCCGGGCCTCACGAGGGTTTTTGACCTACAAAGAGTCGATACCATCGACTCATGTCGATCATATCGACGTGGCATGTGACCGATCCGTGGGAGGAAATCAACGACGGTCGCTACATCAAGGAATTCAATCTGTGGGATGGGTCGATACCATCGACACCCGTCATGGTATCGACGCATCATCGATCCAGGCCCCCACATCAGGCTATCGACAGCCGTCGATACTCGTGAAGACCCAGATTGTACTACAGGTGTCGATATCATCGACACCCCATCGATGGTATCGACGGGTCCACAACAGCGACAGACTTAGTTATAAAAGAAAGGATTGATTTTCAAATCTCTTCACACCTTCAGAACTTTTTCCCTCTACTTGTGCTTTGAGCATTGATGTGCGACCGGAGGCCTGCTATGAGTGTCCAAGGATCGCGATCTCTTCACCGAGCCCTGCACCGAGTAGAGATCATCTTCTCTGACCTTCACCGAGCTCTATCTCATATTCCCTTTTTCTCTGAGACAATGGTGCGTATGGAAGGAGCGTCTTCTTCAAGGGCGGCCCCGATGGAGATTCTGACTTTCATTCCTCTGCCACCCGAATCCATTCCTCATCTGAGGATTGTCCATCCGTCGGCAGAAGTACGCAAGACATATGAGGAATTTCTCAAGCAGAAGATCGAGCCCACCCGCTATGTTGATCGGACCATGATCCGTGACCTTGGGTTCAATGCCAATCTCGCCTACATCCTGCAGGGGTAGACAAAGCATACGGGTAGGATGCCCGACGAGTTGGAGTTCCACACTGACGGCCAACCATTTTTTGGTAAATGGCCGACATACAAAGAGCTCGTGGCGGAGTTTATGGCGTCACTTGATATCAATGTCGTGCCCAACGACCTGATCGCCACCGATAGGGAGTGGAAGAAAGGGCGTGTGTCTTTCAGACTCTACAACAACAATTACACCCTCACTCTCGCCCAGTTCAATTCAGTGTATAACTGGTATCATGATCCTTACCAGCACAGGAGGTCGAACAACCAGACTGATTACAATGACATTTTTTCCAAGCTGGTGATTGCGCCTCCAGGCAAGTCTGTTAGCTACCACAATGCTGTTGTCGCCGACTTCGAGCATCCTTTTGTGCGGATTCTGCACCGCATGCTTTGCACGACGCTCTTTGCTCACGACGATCTTTCTCTTAGTAAATTCCAAGAGATGGAATTGTTCTTTTTGTATAAACTACTGAAGTGCGAGGAGTGCAACTGGGGCGCGTTCTTCTTGACGCACATGTTGGCCGTGAAGAGGAGTACACGGAAAGCTCCTATCCACTTTGGGGGGCTTATCACACTGTTGGTCATCTACCTTGGGTTGGAATTTTCCCAACTCACTCTGCTTTCCAACAGGAACAAGGTCAACCTGCATCATCTACACCGCTCCAACCTCCTTCTTCTCTGTGATGGCTTGGCTTATGCACATTGCCATGTCAATCACGAATATCAAGAATGGGCACTTCCAGACCCCATCTTCAACATTGAGGGAGCTCAACACTTCAGGTGGCCCATCATCACCATTGACGACTCTGAGGAAGACGGCGGTAATGATGATAAAAATGATGATGGCGACGAGCATGAACAAGAAGAGGAGGCTTTCACTCCTCTTTCAGGCACGAGTAGCACCATAGAAGCGCCCCCGCTTCCACCCGGGTGAATCATCCTCTTCACAGCCTCCGCCACCTCAACCCTCTCATCAAGGAGAGGATGCCTGTTATGACCCCACTTCCCGATAACCCCCAATTAAAGGAGACCGAGAGGTCGAAGCCGCACCCATGACTTCCGGATCAAAGGTTTGGCAATTAACCAAGAATAATTATCAAATTTTAACATACTAAACTGAAAAGCTGTAAGAAAATAAACTTTTCATACCTTTTGAAATTTTGGATTTCTAACTTCTATCCACATAATGATTCTACGCTAACTAATCCTCCTTGTATTTTTCTTCATGTATTTCACAATGTGACGATTTACTGTTTGTCCTTTTGGCTTGTACCTAAAATGCCGACAAACAAAACGTCGGTCAGCCGAAGCTGGTATGTGGGGGGAAACAATAATATTGCAACTATGATAACCATGTAATCATTCAATTAATCATTAATCAATTAAGATTATGTTTTAAATATAACATCCGCGATCCACGAGTACCCTATCCTCTGTGCTATCCCTGTAGTGGACCTGGATCCTACCTTCCTTATGGTAGATCCCCATTAAACCCCTCATGGTTCCCCCTATAGGTGAACCAGTTTCTAGGGTTGAGTCACATGGCACTACTCGTAAGTAGCCCACTCCTTAACTCATGGCAGGCTAACGAGTCGCATGGCACTACACGCAGGTAGCCCAATTTCTAACTCTCGGTGACCTAGACCTTGCTCTAGGATTACCCCCTTTTTAGCCTTTTCAAAGTAACATAGGTGGACCCAGATCTAGCCAGTTATATATACTCATTTATAGTGATAATCATAGTCACTTTATAGTTGCATGAAATAAATAAACATACAACAGTTTAGTTGCATTCCATGCGATTAAACATCCGGGAATCCATCGGAAAACTAACTCGGGTAGTCATAAGTGTAACCACATACTTGACTTGGTGAGTCATGCAGATTATTCAACATATACTTCATGTGTATACAATCAAGTCAATCAACAGATCCAAGCAAGTAATTCAATCATCACATAGTTCCTGAAATAAATATGTACTCTATTTATTACACACTTTATCAAGAATCTACTTTATTGACTTGGATTCACTTTCTAGGGTTTCTAATCCGCATTAAGTATTCATTAATACTCATTAGGGTTTCTTAGATCAATTTCTCGAATTTTACCTCTTTTAGGTTAACAAACCCTAATAGTACTCTTTTCCATTTATATAAACCCTAATTGCTCAAACTATTCATTTAATAGTCTTTTATACCCAAAATTGTCTTAGGATCATCATATCCCTATTTAATTACAAATTTGAAAAATTAAAACATTTAAAAGTCATATTCACCTAAATTAGGGTTTTCAAGCTCGTTAATGCATAATCATGCACAAAACCCTAAATTAACTAATTATATAAAGAGATTATCTTTTTAGATCTTATTTTCACTTTTATGAACAATAGACTTAAATTATCCATTGATCAACATTAAAACCATCTATCATCAAATCTAAGGGTTTTTCATTAATTAAATCATAGCTTTATGTACTTTTCATATTTCAGCATATTTATGTACATAACCTTCAAATTAAACTAATTACGTACAAAGATCACCCTTTTCGATCTTAATGCACCTTTTTCCATTTAGCAGGTTAATATCAACTCTTATGATCCATTAAACCCTATTAAACACATTAATCATATCAGATCAGGGTTCCTTAATCTTTAAAGTATTAAAGATGATTACTTCCATTAATTTTCGGATTGCAAAAAGAATCAGACTTCAAACATAATTTATTTGGATTCCTCTCATTCTGAGGATCAATTTTCATATAAGTTTCATCTCAATCTGAGTTACGGTTTGCTAGATATAATTTTCACAAAAATTCACTTACTCGACCAATTGGAAGGGGCCACGTCACCCTTTGCCCATGCAATGCGCTGCGCCTGTTTTGGGAATATTTCGAATCTTTGATCCGGGATTAATGGGTGTGGCTCAACCTCTTGGTCTCCCTTAATTGGGGGTTATCGGGAGGTGGGGTCGTAACATTTGGTATCAGAGAAACTTGGTGATATGGGTAGTCCAATCATTTCTTTTAAGATCATGTTATCCGAGACCTCAAATCCTGGGATGTTTCAATGCCTATTCGATGCGGGGGATGTACTCAATGCTGTAGGAGATTCAGCAGACCCAGCTGCAGCATACTACTTCCTTCACCGGTATTCAGGATACCACGAACCGGTTGTTCAAGAATCAACATGCCATCTACGAGAATGAGCGCCTCCTCCTCACCAACCAACAAAATATCTATGACATGTTGCATAGGATGGAGATGCAACAACAGCCATTATATGACAATTACTAGAGCCAGAACTATTTTGGGGGGTATCCTCAACCTCCGTCGATGCCCCAGTATGATCCGAGTTTTCAGGGGCAGTACCCATCATGGGACCCCACAACCCCGCAGTACCCGCCACCACCTGACCAATGATCGGTATCACTGTTCCAACTTTTAAGGTTGTTTTTGACTATGAGGCCATAGTCGACTTCAAGCTTAGAGGGGGAGTTGGAACAACTTCTATCCTTTATTTTTCTTAGTTTTTAGTTTTTATTGCTTTGTCTTTTATCATTTATTTATCTTAGTTATTAGTTTTTTTTAGGATCCACACTCTATCTAGTGTAATTGTGGATGTCTAATGTCATGTGTCATCTCTGTGTTTGTACATGGGAATCCGGGGTCAATTTGAAAAAAATTAGTGATTTTGCAAGCTTGTGTTGTTCATTTTTGAGCACATGACTTAAGACAATAATTGAGTTTGTCAACTTTAAAACAAGAAACCACAACTATACATTCCCATGATTCACGAAGAGTGTACGGAATTGGTTGTTTGAGCCTAAACTGACCAAATGATAATGATACCTTAATTTGAAATAAGAGAGAGAAACCTCTTAATTATTACACAGGTCAGTAAGGAGGGATACATAATATTTTCCGAAGGTTCAGTCAATTAATCTTGTGATCTATCCACCCCATTGTTTTCATACTCCACCATAAGAACTGGAAGCACATTACAATTTTCATCTTTTGAGTGCATGTCATTTAGGTAGGAGTGCATTTTTGGTAGATTGTGCATAAAAATGGAAAAAGAAAAAATTTGTAGATATATCATGCATGCATACATCTTTGAGTGCATGTCATCATAGTTGCATAACTGATCTCATGTAGTTGCATTTGAACATATTTTTGATCATGTAGGAGAGTATGTGCCTTATTTCTTTTGGGAAATAAGAGAAGCGGGTAACTCATTTTATACTCTCTAAAATTAAGTTGTAATGCTTCACGAATTAAAATTATGTGAAAATAAGCCCGAAATGAAAAAATTTATGAAAAATATTGTACATTTTGCAATTTGAGAAAAAAGGGCTTTAGAAAAAAAACAGAAAAAAGAGGCTGATTTTTGAGGGAGAAAAGAGACTTGTCTCACCCATGCAATAGGAAGAATAAACACATAATGTAGTTTTTAGACATTCTATCTCGCATAAGATGGAATTGTAGGAGCATGCATCATTCCACCCAAAATGTAGGCATTAGGGCATTTTCATTTTCATTTGCATCATTTAGGTCATTTTATATATTTGTGCATGTTAAGACTGTATTATGCTTCCATTTCTTCCACAACCACCTATTCCATCCACCCGTTGCTCAAATTGGTAGGCCACCGTGATTATCTCCTCACTCTTTCATATCAGGAGAGCTGCTTCCACTTAGATGGTAGTTAGGATGAGCAATGTAGATAGAAGATCACAAGATGCACCGAGTCTAGACCGGAGGATTTTATTATGTTAACTACCTTATGTGATAGTGTTCATCAATTTTGAGGTAGCTATCTTTTATGGATGATCATTGTCTCCTTGAGGGTAATTATCATTCTGTGGTTAGTAAGGGTCGGAATGTGAATGTCTGGAGGGGATCATATGGCAAAGTCTGTTGTGATAATCTGTTCTTTAGTTGACCCTCACAATTCTATTCTAGAGTTTGTTGCTCGAGGATGAGCAATGTTCAAGCTTAGGGGAGTTTGATGCGAGGATTTTGAGTCGCATTTATAGACTTGTTTTATATGCGTTTTATGTGTTTATTGGTCACTTTGGTGGTTAATAGTACATAATTCACTTACTCTAGTCTATAATCTCTTTCAATATCATATCTCTCATATTTTATCTTTTTGATTATAAACGATTATAATAAAGGGTTTTATCTCAGCTGATTTGGCTTTGTCTTGCAATTTCAGGAAAAATGTATATATACAGCTGTCGATACCATCGACATCTGTCGATAGTATCGACACATTCACAGGCAGACAACCGCAAGGTGCCAAGCAGTGTCGATACCATCGACGGATGTCGATGGTAGCGAGTTACCTTCAGGTTGCCAACAACCAGCCGGTCGATACTATCGACACAAAGGTCGATACTATCGACGTTCTACATCTTCAATGTCGGAAAGGTGATAAAACTGATGCCTAAGGGTGTCGATACCATCGACCCGCGTCGATGGTATCGAGTCTGCATCAGGTGGGATGACAGAAAAGAAGGAAAGCTTGCCGATATCATGAGGGGTCGATACCATCGAACCGTGTCGATGGTATCGACGCCGTCAGATTAGTGTTTGCTTCAGATCGGCCTGAATCCAACGGTGGTGATATTTTGGCGATCTAACATGGTGTTTATACCTAATGACGGTGGAAGGGAGCCATCTATCACATCATTAGACACTGCACACATCCCGAGGAGAGTTGGAGAGGAGAATGGAGCCCGGAAGCACGTCCCGACTATTCCGAGAGCCGAAGAAGACGTTTTTCACCGCCGAAAGGCTGTAGAACGCGCACTCTATGCCGAGGAATGCTCGAATCTTCTTCGTTCAGGGATTTACATTACTTCATCCACGTTTCCCCATGTTTTCCCTTTGTTCCACCATGTCTTGCTCTGAGATGAACATGCGGGACTAATCCCCTTTGTCTTTAGGATTGGGAGTAGCCCGGGTAATCATTGTATGACATTTTTATCATAGTAATTCATAATTTGTCTCTTAAATCCGTGGTATGATTTTGTTTTCTCCATTATATCATTATGCTTGATCACCCTAATGATAATCTAATGCCTTTAATTGCTTTGAAAGAAGAATTAACGGTTGAAAAGAGACGAAACTCACATTAACTCATAAATTCCTTGAACAAGGTGATGTACGGTTAATGGTGGAAACCCAGAGGTCGATTCTAATGCACCTAGTTTAGGGTATAGGTTACTATGATGGTGGAACTGACCTAGATTTAGGTAGTGAATTGTATCACAACAGTGAACAATTCTGACTACAGGCTACTACCCGGATTGAGAGACGAATTTGTTTAGCTATATAGAAATTCATACAATGAGAACCCGCGGTGAAACTGCAACCCTTAAGATTCCCATCTAAATTGATTAAACTCAACATTTAATCGATTGCTTTGCTTTATTTTATTTTTTAACAACTCTCAAAACCTTTTAATCGGTCTAGTTAATTGTGAACAGTTAGTAGTAGTCTACCGATAGTTCAGTGTCCCTGAGTTCGACTCAGACCTCACAAAGGCCTATATTACATTGACGTGTGCACTTGCGTATTACGCACGGTAAAATCGTGCCAACTCCCTAGTACAAGGACATCCTATACATATAACCTACAACAAGAAGAGAATTCTCCATTCATATGGTGAATAATAGATCACTACATAAGAGTAGCTCCTGGTGGACTGAAGCTGAGCCAATGTCTATAAATATTTTAAATTACAACTTATTAGCAACACTGAGTGAGTGGAACAAGTGCAAGAGGATACTAGCATTGAACTAATCATTTTGAAACAAATCAGGAATAAGTATGTCTATGATCATATCAAACAAGTAAAGATCTCTTACATGAATGACATATATAATTACATAGAATTAACATGAAATAAATGAATAAACTAAGATGTATTTAGGAACAAATAGTCAACTCTTATATCTCTGATTCTCAAAATTTATCATTAAGTTTCTCTATAATTTTTATTTTTACCCCATCAAATAAAATTCACCAAGCCAGGTTCTTGTGTAAAAGACTCACTTTCCACATCTTAGGTTTTACTGGAAATGCTAAGATAAGTAAAAGACTCTAGTCCGCCTTAGAGTTGTCATATATTGGCTAGGTAAGATCATAAATCATCTCTGCCTTAACGACCTCATCTAAGGTACATGAGATAGGTTAAATGACATAAATGTCAAACTAGGGAATCAATTATGAGATTCTAATGAAAGGTATCCCTAATGATGCCTTTCACATCAATATCACAATTCTCATAACAATGTTTCACATGCAATCAATCTCATTTGTCCAAGACGGAACACCTAGTCGTTAGATCCTTGGTTTGTTACCAAGAGGTCTCATGTTCAAGCCCCAATGATGGCATAAAATGAATTGCCAATAAAATTGAATCCATTTCATTTACTTAGCAGTAGAGACTATTAATTAGCATCTCATCTCGAAACATTCCCTAAATTTTGGTGATATAGCCTTCAAGGTCTCAAATCACACAGTGATATTTCTTTTCATCATTCAAAGACTATTATAAGAAATCTTGTTTCATTTCCTCAATTAAGACCTTAGGAGAAATATCACACTATTTAGGCTTCTACCTAGATGAGTTAGGGATACTATAGCTATTTCATCCATTTACCCAGAAAATGAAAAAAAATGATATTTATGAGATTTCACATTATAACCCTAGAATATGTGATTTAGGGTTTCAAACATGTATTCCATATTAATTTAGATTAAAATCACCCTACATATTCATTTCCATCACATAAGTTCAATCAAACCAATCACAAGTCAAGAGTTTATATTTTATGCACAATACTCCCTATTTAACCGATCTACTACATTTTCCAATGTATAATTAATAAAAATGGATAAAATGATATCAAGGATTTCATATTAATACTTTTTAATAAAATCTAAGAATAACTTGATTTATTTTCTAAGGATCAGGGCAAGAAGCACATCTATAAAAACTAAGTTAAACAATCCTAAAAGTTGCCAAAGCCACTCAACTTTCCACCAATTCAAGTTAGATTAGGGTTATTGTTCAATATAAATTTCAAAAGAACCCACACCACTCACCTCAGGTGTGAAGTACCTAAATATTTAGAAATAGCAATGAAGTTATTAAATTCAACTCAGGCCTCAAGCAATCAACCTTCTTCTTGGTACTTTTAACTCAAGACACTTAAAGAAGAAGAAAGGAACAAAAAGAATGAGAAATGAGATGGGTTTGTGATGTTTTGTATACATAAGCGGGAAGAAAGTGAACAACAACCTAACATGAATTCCCCAATCTTGGGAAGTAGGAATCTCTAAAGTTTCAATTCCAACTTGAAGAACACCGAACCCTAAGAATCTATTCCTAACTCAAGAAATTCAAAGCCCTATAATGGTAGACATAATTGATAGGTGAATTGTCTGTCATATTATCATATATATATATATATTCATCAAGGTAATAAAAAACTTATTTTCAATCATGTTCAGTCTTTAATATATATTCAAAATGGCTGGTTGGCCAAGTTTTTCCTGGTCATAAACTCGACCAATCACTTAAAGATTATCATAGATCTAAAAAGTTGATTATCTAAAATTAAGTATTCTAGCCATACTTAAAATTTTAGCCAATTTGGGATTATGAGTAAATATTAAAAATCAAAACTACACTACTAGACTCCAATATGTACAACGTGATCAACTAAATTTTACCAAGAGAAGCTCAATCGAACAATATGCCCAAAAAACTTTTTGAATAGCGTGTATTTATATTAATAATTATATTTTAGTTTTCTAATATGTATAATTTTTTTCAAAGTAATCAAATTTATGTAAATTATAAAAAATCATTTAGCACACTACTATACTTAGCTCCAATTTTCTTATCACATTCTGATTGATGTACACCCAAAACCCTAGTTTCATGAAACTCGGGTTTTCATTATGACCTAGAATACTATTCGTATAAAGTAGTAAATGAAACATAAAAATAAATGGTTTCACGTGACACTTAAAAATAATTAAGAGAAATTTTAACCAACATCTAATGAACCTCATGAATGTTTGAAATTGGGATTTTAAAATTCATGACTGGGTCCGTACAATCTGGCCCTACATCAATCCAAGTAGTCTGATACTTGGAAAGCCACATCAATCATGTCAACATCAATCAAAGAAGCCCGATCAAAGTGGTATGGTATTGATCGAAGAGGCCCGCCAGAAATCTAGTTGTACCAATCAAAGTAACTCTACATTGATCAATGCGGTCTTACATTGAACTCTGTGATGAATATGACCGGTGGATGTGATCCTCATAACTATCATTTTGTGTATACATAACACCATTGTACAAATTAATCTTTGAATGTTTGTTTGCTCTCAATTTTCCTGTGTGGTGATAACTAGATATATTATCTACTAAATAATAACCTTTCAAATACTTTTAGATTAAAATTAAATGAATGGGTATTTTCTAGTAATAAAATACATAAGTAAGATAAACCATAATTGAAACCTTAATGAACATTAGCCCTAGAGTAATACACCATAGTTAGGATTTTAGGTAATGAATGGGTTAAATCATAATTTTATCGTCTTTTTATGTTTAGGTGTTGCGAAGGGTGTAGAAAGATGTGTATAAGTATTTTTGGGACAAGTAAAGAATTGGAGAGATTGGAGATATTTTGGAAAGAGTTTCTAGATCTTAAAAGAGGCTCTGGATTTAAAACTTGATAAGTTAGACAGACTTTGAAGAAGTTAGTTCGACTTGTTGACAATGAGGAGAGAGATGAATTCACTTTGAGAAAATAGTTTGAGGGGTCGTTTGGAGGAAGTCAATCACACCTTTGACAAGTAAAATGACTTTTTGTGAATTCAGGTTCATGGTTGGTTTAAAGATTGACCAACTTGGTGAGAAGTCGACCCAATTTAAAGAAGTTTGTTTTGACATTTAAATAAGTTAGCTTACCTTACAGAGTCGATGCTTGAAGTTTCAAGAAAGGGCATCTTGCTTATTTTGGATGAGGATGTATGAGTTGAAATTTCTTATACATTTAGTTGTTCTAGGCAGACAAACATGGCCTAGTGGAGTCAAGGAGTGGATTTTTTAGGGAAAACTAGGGTTTTAACCTCATATGTTTTTTCCATGAGGCTTTAGATGTGATTCAGAACACAATCAAGGTGCAAATAACAAGTTTCTCCTTTCTTATGTGTCTTATCATTTTTCTTCTTTTCTTCTACTTTTTCTTACTTGCTAAAATAATAAAATATCTATTTTCATGGACCCAAGTTTGACCATGGTTTCTCTTCTCCTTCTACCTTATTAACTCTCTTATTGCTACCCAGGGTTGAAAGTGGAAGCTAAAACCTAGTTGCCAATTTTAGGGTAGTTGGATAAGAAAGTTCATGGATATAAAAAAAGAGCACAACCTAACAAACTTTTGGTGAGTGTATAATACCCTTTTAGGTGCGAAAATTGGGAGTTGATGTGGATACTTAAAAGGTAGTGATTAATTGATGAATTCTTAATGCTAACTGTTGTATTACTATACGGTGTCATTATGGAAAATCATATAGAATTCCAATTCATAATTATTGACACACCCCTGATCAGCCTTGAGCGCGTGCTCCAAAAATGGAGGCGCGATCCCAAAGGAGAATCAAACTTTAAATATATAGTACAAAACCATCTAGGACCCTGCAACTTTAATATGGGGTCAAAGTACCATCTAGTAGGGTAGTTGGATAAGAAAGTTCATGGATATCAAAAAAGAGCACAACCTAACAAACTTTTGGTGAGTGTATAATACCCTTTTAGGTGTGAAAATTGGGAGTTGATGGGGATACTTAAAAGGTAGTGATTAATTGATGAATTCTTAATGCTAACTATTGTATTACTATATGATGTCATTATGGAAAATCATATAGAATTCCAATTCATAATTAGTGACACACCCCTGATCAGCCTTGAGCGCATGCTCCAAAAATGGAGGCGTGATCCCAAAGGAGAATCAAACTTTAAATATTTGTAACTAGGATAATGTGATCATGGAACACGTTTAATTGGTGAAATGGATGTTGATTCAATCTAATCAGTGATAATGATGGATGTGAATCTTCAATAAGGTATGTGAATCCTATGTTAATGTATATGATCCTATTTATGTATGTGAAGCCTATTTATGTATGTGGATCCTATTTATGTATGTGACCCCTATGTATGTGGATCCTATTTCAGTATGTGAGCCCTATTTAAGTATGTGAAGCCTATTTATGAATATGCTATTGAAAGATTGTGCAAATAACCCTACTCTTCAGTTGGGCTTTTATCCATACCCCAAGTTCCTAATGAGGCAATTGCTAGCCTTGATATCTCTCTAATGCCTTATTTGGCTCATTACTTATTTGATTCCTCTATTGCCTATGTTGGCTTATTTACTTGTCATGCTTGGATCTTGAGTTGCCAATGTTGGTAAAGACCACAAAATCTTTACTAAAAATTCATGGCAAACAAAAACTCAAGATCCAAGCATGTCAAGTAAATAAGCCAACATAGGCAATAGAGGAATAAAATAAGTAATGATCCAAATAAGGCATTAGAGAGATATCAAGGCTAGCAATTGCCTCATTAGGAACTTGGGGTATGGATAAAAGCCCAACCGAAAGTAGGGTTATTTGCATAATCTTTCAATAGCATATTCATAAATAGGCTTCACATACTTAAATAGGGCTCACATACTGAAATAGGATCCACATATCTCATTGAAGATTCACATCCATCATAATCACTGATTAGATTGTATCCCAGATCATTAACCCTAATTACAAATATTTCACATAAATTAGCATTTATTAAGCATAAAGTATAAAGGAAATACCCATTTTATACCTTATTCAAAAACCACTGATTTAGGACTCAAAACTAGGACCAAAATCTCACTTAGGTTTCACTGATTAAGAAAATATATTTTATTTCTCAATTTAGAGTTAAAATGAATTAATTATAATTTTTAGAACATTTAACATACTCAAAATGACATTCAAAGAAAACTTCGCAAAAGGATTGGAAATCAGGTCTCAAAAATCACAAAATCAGATTCTACATGAAAAATCCTTTCCAACGACTATTTATTTGCATTTTTCTGAGCAAGGACCGATTTACTATGAATTAAGCAAGTTGGACCAATCAGATTGTAAGAAAATGTCACATAGGCCTCATAGCCAACAAGGGAGCAGATGACCAAAATACCCCTCACGTTAAAGAAGAAGGGGACGGGCGTGCTGGGGCAAAACCGTAAAAAGCCAGTTGTCTTCTTCTACCTCTCACTCAAGCCATGGCCGCGGAGGAGAAGCTTGCCCGATTGGGCATTTCCTCATTTCTTGACCAAATCGGACATATAAGTACTCGAAACGAAGCTCAAGACGAGACGAACTTACCGATGTGATTTATTGGGGCGCTTCTATCACCAAGAATCTAATAAAAGGGCCGCAATACCTGTGAGAAGGTGGAGGTTTTGAGGCTAAGCGGGGGAGCTTCGGGCTAAATTAGCAACTGTAAAAGCTTACAATGGGGTCGAAGGAGGTGCGGTAGGTGGTATATATAGGTGCGGAAGTGCAAAGAGCCGAAATGATATGGGAGAGGAGAAGCTTCGGCCAGCGCACATGGGCGTTTCGGCCACAGTGCGCGGGAGGCGTCGAGTGAGGGCTCAAATCGTGCGGCTCGAGGAGACGAGGCCAACACAACTTAAATCTTGCAAAACGGTGGAGAGGAGAGGGAGAACGAGGTGGAGGACCCTAGGAGTCCTCTTGGTCGGAGGGCTGGAGATTGAAGATGATCCCATATCCATTACATCGAGATCCAATGGGGGCCGAGTGTGTGACACATGAAATAAATGCAAAAATCGATTCATCTACTATAGTTAAACTATATGGAAACTTGTAAAATCCATTTGAAGGGTCAAATGAAGTCCAAATGACCTCAAATTTTAACCATAGGTTTATGAAAACACCTAGAACGATTCTATGCATTTAGTTTCTTGAAAATCACATGGTTAGGTCCCTAATTAATTTATATACTATTAAAGCATATAACAAAGCATAAAAAGAGCAATTAATATAAAGAATAACTTTTAATGACATAATAGGGTATATCTCGAGATATTATCCACATATAAACATTATGAGTCATACCTCAACATACAAGACTCTTATTAGTGTATTATTTCCCTATTTGTAGGAGAGAGAAAGTAAAGGGGTTAATTACTCCCATATATTAACTCAAATACACATTATTACTAATATATTTATCCAAAAAGCTCCAAATTAACATACTCTACTCATATTATCTCATTCATGGTCAATATTACATAATTAGACCCCAATTATCACATTAATTGGAACATTTGTGCAAAAAGCCATGAATGTGGTAAAATATAGATTTCATCATCAAACTTGGCTCAATTTCAATATTGAGGCCAAAGAAGATACAAAAGGGTGGGAAATTAGTGAAGGATGTCCAAAAGGACTAGAAAGAAAATAAAAACACAAAAGTGGGTAAATTTTAGGGAGGACCCTGAGATTCAGTATGTTACAGATTAATTGATGAATTCTTAATGCTAACTGTTGTATTACTATATGATGTCATTATAGAAAATCATATAGAATTCCAATTCATAATTAGTGACACAGCCCTGATCAGCCTTGAGCGCATGCTCCAAAAATGGAGGCACGATCCTAAAGGAGAATCAAACTTTAAATATATAGTCCAAAACCATCTAGGACCTTGCAACTTTAATATGTGGTCGAAGTAGATGTACGGGGTCAAACTCAGGGACATGGGTATGTTTATGATGCTTATGATCTTGCTCTTAGGTCACTTAAGTCAATCTGATAGTTGATAAAAGTATGGAACTAGAAATAGTCTAGCAAAATGTCATGAAAAACAAAACAAAACAAAACAAAACAAAGAAAGTAAGACAAAGTCTGTTGGATTCTACTAATCAGAGAGAAGGAGTTCCTGGCTATATAACTGCAAGTTGGGCAGTCTATGCACCCATCCTCAGGCATAGACAACCGTCGAACACTCTCGCAAGTGTCCAACATCCAAACATAAAATGTACAGTGGTAGTTGCTCCCATTGGTGTCACCCCACTCGCTCTCGCACAACGTGACTAAAGCCCCATCAATGATTCTGAACCTCTCTCAACAATTACGGATCAACACCCCCAAATATCCCACATACCCTCTCAAGTCTGGAATATTCAGATATGTTAGGAACCACTCCTTTGGACCGCCTCCTTTCACATTCGATCCAAACTACCTCTCTTATCAGTTTCTACAACTAATCTCTCGATCTATATTGAAATAGAGGTTCAAGCAAGAAAGAGATCAACCAAACTAACAATCATAATTGAAAAGAAAAGATAGAACATATAGCATTTTAGATCTGAAATAAAACTACTTACTAAAGGTAAAAGTACATAAACATGCACAAAATGATCTACATAGCCAAGTAGGAGCTCAATTAGGACAAGCATAGTTAGCATCGAATAAATATGGAAGAACATCATTTGTATGAAAACAACAGAAGAAAGGGTAACAAGAAAAGATATAGCCCGAAGAGGAGAGGTGTCTCTCACTCCTTAGCCCTAAGAAGGGTTGGATGTCGTCCTTGGGTCATCCTCCTTGATCTTATCGACTCCTTGATCTCCTTTCTCCTTAATTCCTCCCCAAGAAACAACCTTGGTGAATGTATGGAGGCGAAAGGTGGATGGGAATGGCTGGAAATGGATGGAAGATGGTGGAAAGCAGAGGTGGATGGGGGCAGTCTTTAGAGATGGACGTAGGGTGTGTTCTTCAGTCCTCTCAGACCTTGAAGCACTCCCATAGAGTTCTGGGAACCACTGGTTGCCAAAGGGAACCCCCAAAAGTCTGAGTTGCGGGACACAAATCGGAACCAAGGAACCCCTATCTAGGGAATAGGGGGCATGTATTTATAGAAGTGGCGGTCGAAACCATTGTCATCGTAGAGACAACTATCGCGGTCGAGACCTCTGTCGTGATCGAGACCACTATAGCGGGACCACCGTCCCTAAGTTGGTGCACATAGCACGATGCTTGTGGGGTAGAATCTGGAGAATTGACTACTTCTTGATTTTGGTGCCTGCAAGTCCCAAAATTATCTAGTTGAGCAACCTATCTTTAAAATGATATAAATTACTAAAAGATAAGAATCTAGAGTTATTTTCGACATTTTCAGGCTATAATGACACAAACCCATAAATAAATACCTATCATATATGCCTAAATTTGGGTGTTATTATCCCCTTCCGCTACATTATATATAGATAGAAGTGAATTAATCATACAATTTTCAATTAATGTTCTATTTCCATGTTATGTTCATGCCAAATCAGAGGTTGGGATGAAATACTAGTACTACACATCACTTGTGCATGCTAATGAAAAGTGGAAAATTGAGGAATGTTTAATATATTAGATCATGGAAGATTTCATGTCTATGTTTGTAATTAGAGCTACTCACGATAGATGTGTCTTGCAAATAAAAAATATTATATCTTCCTAAGCTTGCAATGGTAGATTTATAATACATGTTGATCATTAAGCTTTAAATGATATTCTATTTTATGATGGATATACCCTTGAATTTAAAATAATGATGAGTGACTATTTTTTATCATGTGATCAATTATTTGAATAATGTATTACTATTTATGACCTACTCATGTGATAAATTTCATGTATAGAGAAAATTCTTGGATATCGAAAATGGAATTATGAAAATGAATGGAAAAGAATAAGATGAGATGGAAATAGAGATAAGCAGTCAAAAATATGTTTTCAGATGTAAATGCCATAAATATATATATATATATATATATATATATATATATCCCTATTATGAGATATTACTTATCATGATTCATCCACTTATATGATAATATTGGAATTAGAACACCTAAGATGAGATATTTTAAGAAGAGAGTGCCAAGGGTAAGATGTGACGGTGAAGAGTAATAAAAGCTACATTAATAGTATATCATGTAAATCTATGTGATATATTTACATAGATGTGAAATCCCAGAGTAATATGTGATTCGTTTTTCTTAGTGGAACCTTTAAGAATATTAGATTCTTAGACTAATAAGTCGGGAGAGTATAGTAGATCCATGGTTTTACTTTTCACTCTATGAGGAAGCAAGTTGGGTCCTAGCTGTCACTTATCTCTATTGGGTTGACAAATCCTACTTATCCCATTTAAGTAGATGGGTCTTTATTCATTACCTACATTAGTTTCTTGGGTGTGATACCATGATTCTATCGCAATAGATGTATACATGGAACCACTATGTTGATGAGAGTACAAAGACAATAGGTATATTGATGTAAGATATTATATAAGGAGTAGGAGAAGTAGGGGATCCATTCAATATTTGATAAAATAAAAGGAAATATACATAATGTCAAACACTACTACAAATTTTTGCAAAGGATAATAGTCAATTATATTCAAATCATATGTACAAATCACCAAAGGTTAGAAACATAAAAACATCTTGTCTATAATGATTTTTACAGTTGACAGACGACACACACATGAGTGAATAGATTAAGGGATGCATAGGGTGAAATGGCCACTTAAATCTTATCCCCTAAGAAGCAACTACAATATGCGGGTCCTAGTCAACACAATCAAGTCTTTCTTGTCTATCAACTAATGGGTTAGAAGTAAACCCCACAAAATAAGAAATAGTACAAACAAATATAAAAATGATGATTTTTTTAATTGTGGGAAATTCATTTTCAAGTAGCGCTTCCAGCGAGAGTCTAACTCACAACCCTTTGTTAGGGTCCCCGAGCTACGACCAACTGGGCTACTACCATTTATATAAAAATGATGATATATGCATGTAAATAGAAATCTCGACAATATAAACAAACAAGGACAACAATTAACATATCAAATCTCCCACTCAAAAAGAAAAAGGAGACTATCCAAGTTGATGTCAAGGAAAAACAACTTGATAATATATTATTCAAAAGATATACTTGCCATTTTCACAAATTTAAAGTATGGCGCAAAAGCATACACCTGATAATTAGGCCACTTCGAGAGAAATACCCCAAGAGGATGCTCAATGAAAGAATGCTAACGTCAATGAGTGATGAAACATTTTTCTAAAATATACTCAATGATTATGAGATTTCACGTTCTTTAAAAAGATTTTATAATCATAATAATTACATCAATTCATGTAAATCAAATGTATACTAAGATTATCTATAGAAGGACACATGAAAAGGGTTATGGAAGAGCACAGCCTGGGTGGAAAAGTGTACCCCTTTTAATAAGTGGGTGGAAAAGCATACCCTTGGTGGAAAAGTGCACCCCTTTTTCTAAATGGGTAGAAAAGCACACCCTAGACAAAAAGGCACATAATAGTGTATGTTTGTTCTAAAGGACACTACCCTATATATTATTAGTCTAAATCAAACATGTACACATAGAGTAGGCAAGGAATACAATTTAGTCATTAAAAAAAGTTATCAAGTACAAAGGGATGTGGGCATCCATAACACGATAATTGCCCCCCTAAGACCCATAGTCAATATTCAATAGTTTCATTGTTGAAGGTGAGATAGGGCATTTCATAACTAAGAATCATAAAATAAGAAATTCAAAAAGAGGTAAATAACATTCATTATAAGCAATGAATGAATTAGAGGACAAAAATTGATATTCTAAAAGAGATTCAAAAGATTCCAACAAGTGGATCTATACATCATTTTAAAAAATAAGGGTTTCATCAAATAAATGTACAGACAAAGTTAGGAGGAACACATACATTGTTGAGGTGATACCCAAGTTGTATTAATCCAAGGTTAAAAAGTAATCCTCACCTAGGCTAAGCATCAAAACAATTTAAACTAATTTCTATTGATATATAAATAAAAAAGAGCCCTATTGTTACTAAAGAATTATGTCAGAGCACATGTACCATTATGTAGATAATAATTGTATGATTTTTAAACATGCTTCATCATATCTTTTTTACCTAGAAATAATTAGTTATCTATTTTATAATATTTGTGTATTAATTAATTTATAAATAAAAAAATATGGGATCAATAGGCACCATATTTTGCACACTAATAATAACTATTGTAACCATGTGAAAGGAAAATTCCAATACAAAACCCATCACCAAAATTTGTGTGGCTATAAATCAAAAATAGGTATGAGATGACTAATAATTAATTAATAGAGTGGCTATAAACTAAAACTAGGTATGAAACAACTGATAATTTATTAATAGTATGACAATAATAAATGAAACATCCATAAACCCTATACATTTTTGTGTTGCATGTTCTTAAGATGGACCATAGTTGGAAACTCAAGGATAAGAAAGTCAAAACTTAGAATTACATTATTGGATGGAATTTTCAATATTCCTCAAAACATTCTAGAATCGACACACCCCAATACACAATACTAAGTCATAAATCATCTCAAGATAAAAATATAACTAAATAGAAAGAACAATTTACTCTGTGTCAGGAACGTGAGAACTACACTTTGTTACAAAGAAAAACTAGAAAGAGGCCAAAAAGGGAAACTTTGGTTTACCTTTAACTAGGTCAACCACTCAGCCTAGAACTCTATAAAAGATTGACGAGGCAATTTTAGGATCAGAGAAGGTAGTGGTGATCTCTGATGGGTAGTTTGGTGGAACAATTTGGAGGACTTCACATAGACTCACCCCTGCCCTACTACACATTTTTTTTTGTACACCTCAAAAGTTTTTTTGATTAAAATAATTTCCTTGCCACAGTCTTGAGAATGCTAAACACCTCCAAACATTTATCACAAAACAAAGTAGGTTTGAGGAGGGAGTCTGGAGGCTTCTGACCTGCATTGGAGAATGCTTAATAAGTTTATATGGGCTAGTAATGTTTCTAGATAATTGATTTTAGATAATATAACATCATTAATAATGGGGAAGTTATAGTTTCCATTGCCTTTCACCTTTAAATGTAGAGGAGAAGTCAAGAATTTATAATGGGAATGTGCTTTTAGGCTCCGATTGGTTTGGTGTAAGTCATAAGTTATGTGGAATTCATTTTTTTTGGGAACTCTAGTACAGTTTCTGGAACTTAAATTCCCTTGATTTCCATATAATTCATTTGTCGGAAGTGTAAATATAGAAATTAATTAAAAAATTGTTAATTTTACTGTGTGATATATAAAAAGTAAGGACATCAAAGAAATAAATAAAGAATCAAGTCTGTGAGTAATCATAATATTTTTTAGCCATAATAATATCAACAAGCGGTCATGATACGGATGTTGCTCCTTTAAAAATATTTTAATGTGGTATAATTGTAATCTATACTACTATAAAAAGAGAGAGTTCATGTTGCGCTCTCCTTGATTCTCTCTCTTCTCACAAATTTTCTCAACTTTTTTTATATTTGTTCTATTTTATTTTTTCTCTTTCATGATAAAACCAGTTGCCGCAAACCTCTCAACTTCTCCATCACATTACTTTCTTCAAATGTACGTTTCAGAATTAATAAACAACATGTTTCCAAATTTTCTACAAAACAGTTATGAGAATTACCATTATCCTCTTGGAAAATTTTACTTTTTCAAATATTTAATGTAAAATAAACACGTTCAATGGGGAACATGCAGGTGCACATGTGTGTGTTAACTAGTAATTAGCTAATTATAAAAATATTGTGGTTCAAAACACATTATAATATTTTTATTTCGCTTTTTATGTACAAAGTATTGTAATGATGTGTAAATTAATGTGTTTGTAAATATAAGTTTTGACTCATCATTGTTTAATAATATGTACAACATAAATTTTTAGTATATTCTTCGTGTACAATTATAGTTCATTATCATTTTCACGTCATATTGTTTAAACATGAATTAAAAAGTATGTTAGATAAATCATAATTCTTGTCCAAACAATGCGATGTGATTACTTTTTCATAGTATTTGTATATTTTTTATTCTATAGACCAAAGTAATATTGCTAGCTGTAGTGTAAAACATTTTGCATAGTGCCACTTATAGTGTACATTGTTTTGTCATATTATTATAATTCTGGTAATAAATCATATCCACAAGCTAACATTCCTAAATATTTTATGTGTGTCATTTATGAAGAATGAAAAATATAATTGTACATGAAATGTTGTCAATTGTTTTGAAACTCATTTTCTAGTTTCTTAAGAGAAAACTCAGAAACTATGTTTTGTATTAACTCAAGTCACAGAACTCAAATTCCATCAGTCACTTTAAACCAATCATGAAAAACCGCTTTAGGAACTCCAATTCATAAATTTTCTGGACCAGTTACAACAAACCAATTTGACCTAGGAAAGTTATAAATAACATGTCATGGTTGTTTACTATTAGAAAATGATGAAAAAAATTAACTACAAACAATTCAAATGAAAGAAAAAAATGATGTTCAAGGTAAAGAAAATGTTGTGTTATTAAAACATATTCATAACATAATTAGAAAGGAAAGGATAAAGAAACAAGTACATTCAAACTTTGCTTGATAAAATATGATTATGTAGTAATTAAGTAAGAAATGATAAGGAGAAGAAAATATAAAAGGAAAGGAGAAAGTGATGAATCAAATGAAATGGCATGTGAAAAAATAAAAATTATATAATAATTAAGAAGAACATGAAATTAAAATAGGAAGGAGAAGGAATCATCAAAGGAAAGGAGAAAGATATGATTGAAATAAAATGTTGTGCAATTAAATTCTAATTATAATAGATTTAATAAAAATTAGGAGAATAAAATGAGAAGGAGAAGGAGTGGGGGAGCAAGGAGAATGGCCAATTTGTAGAAACGTCAAAGGAAGATCGTTACTGTGTAGTTAATAGAAATATGTTAAATAATTATAAAAATAATTAGGTGGATGTAATTATGGTTAAGATTGCATCAATATACTCAATATAGACTCATCACATGGTTTTAGGGTAGAATCTCACCATTTACCAAGTCCGAACGATTGTCGACCACCAGATCCGCTGGTCTGCCCTCTTCTAGGATACATGTTATCGATCAACAAGTGAGATGGATTAGATAGTCATACATGTTTTGGTGTATCACAATAGACATGAATAATAAATCATGAGTGGATAACTGAAGTGAACTGCTTAGATGTTTATTTATGTTTACATATTCAATTTCTATTCTTCTAGGTTACATCATAGCCGTTCAGTATGAACAATGGAATCAATCAACATAAACAACCCCTTGATATGCTTATCTTTTGAGTGGAGAGTACCCTCTAACTAAGAAAACAACACCTCACACAATACAATGTCAATATTTTTGAGGTTTGAGTAGTGCATCGAATGTGTGGTGTGAGGTAGTAGTTATGTGGGCAGTAAAAAATTATTTAGCTTAAGTCCCTACGCACTGAGATCTTGGTGTTGGAACAATCACCCTCTATAGTTTTTGTCTTATGGTGTGAGTTTTGTGATCAATGTTTATGCTTTGGTTAGTATGGTAATTAGAATGATGGATTATATATGCTTTAACATGAATCAAATTGCCATGTAAGGTTTTATATTCCACTTTCAATTTAACTTGTTCACCTTTGTTTTGATCTATCTTGTGTTTTATTGGAGAGTGGATAGTTTTCTCTTAGCCTCGCCACTTGGGTTAAATAGGTTAACCCTAGTGTCGGGTGCTACATCCTGCTAATGGAATAAGTCAACCTACACGTAATCAATGACTTCTCCTATAAATACATGTATTTTTTTTTCGCAATTCTCTCAAATGTGCCTAATTTCTTTATATTACAAGAAAGAAGAGATGGTTTGCATACACTCTTAACACAAGAAGAAGCTAAATAATAGTTCTTAGTATATATTATATTGGGAAGAATAATGTAAAAATTATAACAAAAATGTTATAACTTGGGTGATCAAACACACTACTCATGCAAAGAAACTCAATATAAAAATAAGTGTGGGATATCATTAACTCATGTCGCATTCAATCCTTACAGACTCATCTTCTAGCTGATAGGGTGAAAATCATTGTAAATGTTGGAGATAACAAAAGTTCAAAGCTTTGTATTATTAAAATCATCATCTAAGTTATGGAAACAATTTGTCGAGGAATACCATCACGTCAAGAGGAACAAAATAATGCAAGACGAGTTATTTTCTTTCTGAGAATGCATTTTGCTAACTATTGGGAAATACTTATAAAGTAGTTTTATATAATCTTGCCTTCAACTAATTCGAGTAGTGAGAATACCAAACTTTCATGCTAAATTGGATTTTAAAATAAATATAACAAGCAACTGTACTAATTTTTGCATTTTCATATTCCATTTATGACTTTAAGCCTATCAAATCAAGTAGTTTGAATATTGTGTAATACATATGTTTTACCTACACGAGAAAGGGAAAAAATATATACCCCTAACTGAAAAAAAGAGATTCACCTTACTACATTCTTCCAACATACCAAAGAAATAATTCTTATGTCCTCGATAAGGATGTCCAAAAAAATGAAATTAGTCAATACAACGTGACCTGAACTACTCGTTTGATTTGATTTTAGGGAAGATAATGGTTTTATTAAGTTTCCAAAAGAAATCCCAAACTAATAGACCATTGTTCGGTTCTGTATACACTATACACACACCCCATTGAAACTTACCTTTATAGTAGTTGATAGGTTTGTGTATGTTAATTAGTTATCTTGATGCTCAATAAGTAAAACAAATGTTTAAGATAAAGGAAGCAAGCAAAGCAATACCCGAACATATTTGCTTGAACTTCTCTTGCTTTATTTATGTATCAATATTCCTCACAATGAAACTACAATTTTTTTTTGAATTCAAACTACAATTATCTAGATAGTTGTATTACGGTTGATGGCTTGATAAGATGGCGAAATATAGTTGTGTGCTTGAAGCATCTATCTAAAACGAACTGAAACTCAAACTCAATCAAACTACAAAATAACAGTTTGCCAATTGGGTTTTGGACTCGTTAATAGTTCCTTGACAAGTTTATAATCCAATATGTATGACTTGATTTGCGAATTTCGTGGAACCAAATCAGAGCATGTCCACACAATAATCTTATTATCTTCTGTCTACCCAAAAAGTTGTAATATATTCACTAAACTTGCAACGTGATTGTTTACTTTTAGTTCGTACACGCTTCTACCACAACAATACTTTCCATCAAAATGCAAAAGAGACGCTGACTTGTGAGCATTACTTACAAATATTGAAAAATGATACTAACGAGAGTGCACAGTACTAACATGTGCTCTTTGTGGGGCATTGGATTATTATTTCCACGAAAGAGCTATATGAAGAGATGAAATTTGTGTTACATTTCGCAACTACTGATTTGCTTTGCGTTCGTAATGAAATCCATTTTGACGCACAATCAGTTCTCAGTGAAAAGGAAATATGCCTATAAAAAATTACATGGCACTAGCGTAAGCCTCTATCGTGCAATTAACCAAAAAACTGATACAGGTAAAAGTTTGTTTACCCCGATATGCTTATGGGAAAAGTAAGTGTAAGAAGTCGCAGATATTATACAAATCTAACATTTACATTTACATAGGAAAGAAATGAACACCAATTCCAGCCGTCTTGTTAGCTTCGTGAACAGTTTCTTTTAGCTTGAAGCTGTGAAATATGGCATCATCAGATCAAATTTTAGCAACATGTATAGTCATTCCATATTAGCACGCCTCCCACATCCTGGTGTTATTCATCAATGAGCAGTTGCAAAAGAGAGGTCACTGGCAATAGAACTGTTGTCACGGTCTCCCTTATCCTTCCCCTTTACCTCCTCAATTTTCTCCAGGGCAGCTTCCATGTCCATCCTCTTCTCGGCATCAATCTCACAACAAGCCAACCCTATTTGTAACAACTTCATCATCTCCTGCTCTCCCAAGTGCCAGTTATCTCCCATCTCCTTGTCAAAAACATCGGGAGATATCGACGATCCATCTCCAACTATTGAACTGACCCAACCCGCCATATTAGTGCCTTCATTACCCTGCAATAGGTAATCTGCTGGAAACTTGCCTGTAAGAACCTCAATGATGAGTATGCCTAGACCCCATACATCTGCTTTCTTTGTGGTTCGACTCTGTTGGACGATCTCAGGGGCTTTGAAGGCTACCATTGTTTGGCTGGCATGATTTTTGTTCATAACAGGAGCTAGAGCATAGTCAGTAAGAAGTGGCTCAAATCCCTCTCCGAGGAGCACATTGGAGGACTTAAGGTGACCATGAGGAAGACTTAGCATAGGCAACTCGGTGTGAAGGTAAGCCAATCCCCTAGCAACCCCTTTTATGACCTTCAGTCTTGCACACCAATCTAACTTTGACACACTTGATCCATGGCCACCTAGAGGATATACATACATGTAATTTATTAGCAACAGTCAGAAGAATATATGTAATCCTTAACTCAAGGTAAATGTGACAGAATGTCAGACATTATAGAAAATGATTATCTACCAAATTAAAGTCCATAGATTTGAATCGATGGCATCCTCAAAACCATTCATTTTGGATTAGTTAGACTACAATCGGACTTATAACTTTCCAACACAGTGTTAACAAATTGAACGTTTTAGTTGGTTCTTTTCTATCCAATGTTTACAAGTTCGGTTAAAGTGATCTATATGTTTTTAAATTAATTACATTACTTACATATGATAATGCGTATTGAAATGAGCTGTGATCTTTTTGAACAGCAATACTAAAGGAGCAAGATAGAAAGTACTAGAGTAGATAGAGATTGCAATGAAAATGATGAACATGTATTGCAAGTTAACTAACTTTGCGTAAGTAGCCAATACAAAGGACGTGATAATATTGCAAGTTTGTACTGTTTCAATTTTGATAACAATCAAAATAATGTAAAAAAATTGTTACCGCCCAGGATCGAACTGGGGACCTTTAGTGTGTAAGACTAACGTGATAACCACTACACCACGGTAACAACGCTTGCTGCAGTGTTGTGTTAATTTAATTAATATCAAACAGAATTATACCAGGGTAATTATAAGAGCAAATCTGGAAATAAATCCAATTAACGGTTGTATAATAATAATAATAATAATTAATGGGCAATTTTCTTCATACTAGCATGTATACTTTTTGAACCAAGTGAATTTTTTAGTGCTATTTGTAAATCATAAAAAATAAATCTTTGTAGGCCAATGATATAATTACGAATATATAATCGTCATTAACAATATAAATAATTACCATCATGTATGATATACTGGTGCGTACATTTATCTTATTTTTCTCTACATTAATTATAAAGCATTAGTAAAATTAATTTAATTCTTTACAAACATGTCTTATAATAATACATTCATATAAGCATATACAACGAATTAGACTACGAATTCTTTTTAGATGGCGAAGTCTTTAGATCTTATGGCGAAACTTCTACATCTATACAAATGCGTATTGTAAAAAAAATATGAAGTATAATCCAATGATTCATAAACGGTCTAATATTTTTTATACTGTTATATGTTATTTTTGTATTAGTTATGTATGAAATACGCATTATGCCGGAATGAAATGGATACTGCGCAATTTGCTTCTGGTATAAAAAAGGGTTCAAAATGGGAATTGTGTATCTTTTTTTCATTTCGTTAGTTGCACAATTGGAACCGGAAAATATGTTATTACCAAATGTATGTAATTACCATCACGAATTTTAAGAAAGACCGATAAAAGATGTGGAGATTAACGTATTCACCGTGGAGCATATGGGCGAGGCTGCCATTGGGGATATAGTCGAACAAGAGGAGCTTCTCCTCCTTTCTGTAATAGTAAGCTACCAAGGGCAGCAAGTTTGGGTTGCTGAGCCTGCCAAGCCTCCTCATGTGCTCACAGAAGTCCTCCCTCCCAACGGCGTTCATCTCCTTAAACCGCTTCACGACCGCCCCGTACCCATTCGTCATGATGGCCTTATAAGATGATCCAAAGCTCCCACTTCCGAGCAATTCGGCGGACGCCCTCAGAAGGTCCTGCAGCTCGAACCTTGTCCTGCCTTCCAAGACGAAGACCAATCGCCCACTGTCCCCTCCGCCCCTGGTCCTCCCACCACCACCACCCGCAGCACCTCCGCTCGCCGCCGCCGCTCCGCCGGCCTCCACTCGCTTGATGGAACCCGCTTTCCTTATCTTCGACGAAGGTGCGTGTGCGAGCCGGTGCATGCTGCTGTCTTCGTCGTCATCGTCCCGGTCAGAGCGGCGGCGACGTATGACCAAGATGAGCGCAATGAGGAGGGCCAAGATAGCCACTATGCCGATGACCGTGGGTGCTATGAGGTTCGCTGAAGAGTCCTGCTGCACGGGTTGGTTCCGAAGCGCCGATGTGGATGCACGCGCGATGGGATCCGATGCCGACCCAACAGCACCGGCGACGTCCTCAGGCTGGGGAAGAACAGGGGGTGCGGGAGGGCATTGAATGGCTAATGGCGGCCCGCATAGTTTACCGTTCCCTGCAATGCAACTCAGTTGGGATTCGGAAGTCACAACAGGGGACAGATATAAGGTCAAACAAATCAATGGAGATACAATTAACAAGACCAACGTGCTATAACTATTTGTTATCAAAGCTAAATACTACCAATGAAGGCGTTGAGACCGAGCTTGGATAGACCAGGTGGTACAGGGCCCTCCAAGGCGTTATTGGAGAAGTTTGCTCGGAGACGACGTTGCCGGAGATCAGGAATGGTCCCGATGAAGCCGTTGTCCTCGAGCATTAGCTCCATGAGCTTGGGAACCTTGGCCAGCGACGACGGAATAGGGCCAAAGAAGTTGTTCCTTGCGAGGTGGATCCTATTCAGAGCCGCCATCCGCGAGAAAGCGTCGTCGGGGATCTGGCCGGAAAGCTTGTTGCCGGATAGATACACCGTCCGGAGCCCACCCGCGAAGGCGGCAATCGCCGGCATGGGACCTTCGAACTCGTTGTTCATGAAGCTCAGGCTCCTCAGGTTCTTGAGATCCACTAGGGAGTTGAGGCTCATGTCGAGGACTCCACCGAGGTTGTGTCTCTCCAAGACCAGCTTGATCACGGCTCCTCCCGGTCCACAGAACACCCCTGTCCAGTTCGATCGTCGCTCCATGCATGGCGGGCCGCTTAAGGTGTCGTTCCAATTAGCGAGTACGTTCTGGCGGTCCACGATCTTCATCCGGAACTTGAGCAGCGCAGCGACGTCGCCCGACGGTGTGGAAGCCGCCGAGGACGGTCGGGCCATCAATGATAGATGGAGGAGGACCAGCAACAACAAGGCATGCAGCCGGAAGGTCGTCAAAGGCCACCGTGGGGCCTTGGCGGCCATGGACGGTGGCCGCACACGGGCTACCCTCTGACCCCCAATGGGATGTTCGGTTTTGGTTTGGATTGCCGCTCAATTGTTATCACTGTTCGGACGGGCCGGAGAGTGAGACCCGTCCGACGGCGACGTCGATGTGAATGGGAGGGCGGGGTGGTCGGTGATGCTGCGGACGAAGAGAAAACTCGTCGTCGTGGTGGGTGGTGGCGCATGCATTGTTTTTTGGGAGATACCCGGTGTCCACGCGCGGCTGGATGGAAACAGGGGTTTGGGTTTGGGACGGCGGATGGTGGAGCTAAGAATAGAATGTGGTCTAATCAAACATGACCGTCGAGCGACGTCGATCATTCTCTCCATGATCATCAGCAGGAGTAAATTGGAAACCAATAAAAAAAACCTAAAGAAGAAAATAAGTTTGACCTAGTCTATTCTCTTTCTCATCCTCATGAATGGTATCCACGAGAGCCACAAGGCCTGCCGCCCATTTCCTTTTTCTCGTCACCACTTTATATAAAGAGCGTCAAAACAGGTAGTATAGGAGGCCTCCTATACTTATTGTATAGGACAACCAATGTGAACACCAAAAACCCAACCCATAAAAAAATTAGTGGGGAGAGAAATTATGTTTTCAGCATTAAAACGAATTCTTTAATACTATACAAAATTCTGATTGGTCTCCTCGTAATGGTATCTTCGTGTTGCTCATATGAGTTAGCCTTTCTCACGTTAAACTTTTTTCTTTCTCTCGAGACTTGTCAACATAAGCACTATGCTTATTAACTAATCGTGTTCAATTTGTGTCTTTACCACTAAAATGTGATTCCTACTAAAAGTGACGCATTCTCTCTCTCTCTAGCAACCTGACTCTCGATAAATAGAAACTCATACCATTGAGATAGATGCCTTCCAAAAAAAGTATAGGAAAAAGGTGATAAAAGCTGCTTTATGTCACATCTTTGGTATAAATTAAAAATCTGTTTGGGTAAGAAAGTAAGAATTCGCTTGAGAGTATATATATATATATATATATATATATATATATATATATATATCTGTGTGTGTGTGTGTGTGTGTGACAATGATCTAGTGAGAAATATATTTTGGTGAGAGCATGAGAGACATTTGAATAACTTTGTATAATGATCAAATTTTCATAATCTAACCGTATGGATTAAAACATACCCTATTAGTTACCTTCCCATAAAATTTCATTATCATAGGATTTGTATTGCACACACAACAAGAAAATACTTTCAACGCTCAATATTGAGATTTAGGCTGACCGTTGGATGTAAAATATATATATATTGTATATATGGACATGTAAAATATATCCAATTGTGATGATCTTTTGTGTGAAGGTAAATGTAACAGTGTTCTTCCCATCCATAAGGTTGGATATTGAAAATATGATACAACCTTATAGTTATTCAAATGTCTCTCATGCTCCCACCATAGAATGTTTCTCACTAGATCACTACCATATATATATATATATATATATATATATATATATATATATATATATATATATATATAGAGAGAGAGAGAGAGAGAGAGAGAGAGAGAGAGAGAGAGAGAGTCAGGCTAGAATACACTCGAGTGTATCCGGAGCGGAATACACTCAAGTAGTTTTCCATGATGCTATATTTTTTTTTTAAATCTAATCCGTTGATCTTCTTAAACATCTCGTGAACAACTCATACGCAAAATTTGAGCATATTTGGATATGTATAGCTCATGTTATGAAGACCGCAAAAATTATGCATTTCAAATTAGTTTCGCGCGTTGATTTTGTTGCCCTTGGATGAGTGACTTACACTCATCCAAATGGGTTCAAAATTTGTATGTAGCCTAGTTATAGTATGACGGTGAAGATCAGTGGTTTACATTTTGCAAAAAATAGTCTTGATATGCAAACACACTTGAGTGTATTCGTGCGATCCGTACACTCGAGTGTATTCTAGCCTGACTCTCTCTCTCTCTCTATATATATATATATTTATATTTATATATATTTATATATATATATATATATATATATATATATATATATATATATATATATGGTTGCTTATTGAATGCCCGTGCGGGTAAGTTATCTACCTGTGTTCTAAAGACACAATGGCAAATGTTGTAAATAAATAAAATAACAACCGAGAGACCCCTCTCCGTCTCGGTACCTCCGCGTGTCTCTCAGTTATCTCTAATTCTCCGTGGATCCATGGTCGCAGTGAGGAGCATTCACTGATTTGATTTTCTGACTCATGTTTTCTAAGTTTCTTTCATCTATGAGACAAAACTTTGTGGTGCTTGAACTTCCAAGGAATCTGGGGATCCATTGAGTCCCTTTCTGATGACCTGCTTGCAATTTTTTCAGAAACTGGCTCCTTGTTTCTCCGAGCTTGATGTTGACTGACGGTAGCAGCGAGACCTTCTCTATCAACGTTTGGCTATGTGTTGAAAAGGGACAAAGCTTGATGAGGCCCTTCAGAGGGAAGATTTCAAATCTGGTGGAAATGACAAGAAGGGCAGACGTGATCATAACACGAGGATTGGGCATAAAATCAGATGGCAACATTTTTCCTGCTGTGAGAAAATTGGGCGTCACCCTGCTTGAGACGCTCCACGATGAGGTAAAGGGCGGGGAGCCTTAGCTGGATTAGATCCGGAGGCACCACATTGCGCTCGGAGCGAA
Organism: Alisma plantago-aquatica; assembly: GCA_963693085.1. NCBI lineage: Eukaryota > Viridiplantae > Streptophyta > Magnoliopsida > Alismatales > Alismataceae > Alisma > Alisma plantago-aquatica. The sequence goes on from OY856411.1 coordinate 1,345,284,320, forward strand.
GAAGAAGATAATTTACCTTAATCCTGACTACTCGCTCAGGAACATGCAAAGGAATATAAAATCAAGTAATAACATGCATCCTGCACATGATTATTACCGTGTTCCCATTGATACTTTGTCCATGAAGTCTAGACTAGTACACTGTGGGTGAGTGATAATTGGAGATAAAAAATCTCAATTAAACAATCATCAGGGGATAACTATTTCTTTTCCTATGCTGCTGAAATTGGAGGTCGATTCCCCATGATGAGATCAGCATTATTGTGATTGTGTTGCTCCCATGAAGAGGCAAGCACTATGGATTTAGCTTTGCACCTGAACTGGTACATATATACAAGCCTTCACGTTGTGACAATAGCATTACTACTTCTCCACTTTTGAACTTTAGCGGTTGAACTAGTTAAATTTTGGCATACAACATATTTACAGAGCCTAAAGTTAGAGTTTGTAACAATAACAAGAAAATTGTACTGATAAGACAAGCACCGGAATATAAGACACTTAGGTTAAACGATAAATGGCAATGATAGGCTCCGATCAAAACAGAGGGTAAATGCTAGGTGGGCGAGTGCATTAAATTATAGTAAACCTTTTCATTGTAGATACGTTCATGTAGAACATAAATCAAGACAGTAGTAATATTACTTTTCCATCTTTAAACTTGAGTGCTTGAGCTAGTTGATTTCGACAAGTACATACTTAAAGAGCCTTCGTCTGGAGTTGGTAGCTGTAGCAGATAATTGTATTGGTTCTAAAGTCAATCGATCGATACAGTAGCAGTGGCAACACAAACAACAAAATAATAGTATAAATGTGAAATTCGTCCTAACCGATCTGTAAACAATGATCTAATCAGGATTTAGCAACCCATATAGTTTGAATACAAATCTGTTTGCATGTGCTTGATCAAATCATTAAATTGAAAGAAGTTTTTAAGGATGATAAGTGGTTTCATTTGTATACACATAGTTAGTGTTTGTATGTCTCTTTAAAATTATATCACCTAAATTTACATTCCATGCATATGAATCAGAGAAAACATAGTTTCTGTTAAATTGATGAATAAGTTACAAGATTATGATTTCAAAATCTACTCTTGTTTGGGCACATTCTAGAAAATGAGCGACCAGGATAACAGTATATCCTGAAAACGAGTGTTCCATTGTTTAAGATCAGAAATAATGATCATGAGTCTCTTTTTATTTGTTTTGTTCCTTGCAATTTCTTTGTATTTTCTTGATAGGCATCCTTAGGAAGGGAGAATTCAGGTGTTTGCTTGGTTCTTAGCCATCCACAGTTACTGGACTGAAAGTTAGGTCTCTATATTTGAAAAATCTGCACAAATATGAACAAAATTTGAACTTAAATTGTTTCAAAATTTGAGTGCAATTGAAAATTGCTCCAGCTTGTGACCTTTAGAATAGATCAGTTGAAGATCAAAATGAAGATTGTTGACAAATTGCTTTCTCACTAGCTACTACCTTTTTGTCTCACCGGAGTAATTTTCTATTTCTATACAGTTACTTTTGGTATCAAATAATTACGTTTTGTGCAATATAGTCCCTTTTGGTGTCAAATAATTGCATTAAATGAAATTTATATATTCTCGATTGTGATTGTTGTTATTATTTTATGAGTACCTTGAACGAGAAGAAGACGAAGTTCTAATATGTCAACATCATGTGAGCATTTTATCACTGCTCTCACTCTTGTTTCTCCCTCCCCTTGATGTGCTTATAGTTGGGGGGCAGGAAGTTTACACTACTGAGGTTGGGTCACTGAAGTGACCCTATCGAAGGTGTGGTCCCAACACATGAAGTTATAGCGTGGTGATACTTCCATAATCTCGAATGACACAACGACTAAAAAGGGCTCATTGTCGGGGATCCTAGGTCCTTGAGTGCCTACTTCTTTTGGTCAATTACGGTACAAGTAAATGTGGTATATTTGATTACGGTACAAGTAAATGTGGTATACTTTTTGTTACTACACCAAATCATTGGTGCTACTTTTTGTTACTTTTTTGTGTTTTAGTGTTACTTTTAGAGTTGATAGTTACTTATCATACTATATAGTTACTTTTGTGTCTTGATGTTACTTCCAGTGTTAGATAGTTACTTTTTGTCTTATTGTTATTTTTATTATCTGATAGTTACTTTTCTGACCATATAGTTACTTTTTGTTTCATATCGTTACTTTCTATGTCTGGTAGTTACTTTCTGTGTCATGATGATACTTTTATTGTGGGATAATTACTTTACGTACCATATAGTTACTTTTTGTATCCCAGTATCACTTTAGTATCATATAGTTACTTTTTGTGTCATGATGTTACTTTTAATGCCTAATAGTTGCTTTCTCATCATGCTCTATATAACATTAAGTTTAATTATTACTTTACATTTCCACTATATAACATTGAGTTTAATTATTACTTTACATTTACTATGTAACTTGCATTAGTGGATGATATTAAAAAGGCTAAGGATGATTTGGCATGGTCTGAGCAATCCTAAGGGCACTAAAAGATCTTTATTTGCATGTAGTTCGGAGCGTAAGATCTATAGTGGGAGTATACGACCACCCAAAGACTACACTCGGAGTGTAAGATCTGTACTGGTCTATTTCAACTTCTAAATACGACTATGTTCTTGGGTACCATGTGTTTGAGTCCATTCTGGTGGATGTTTTAAAAAAAAAATCTTTTCATCTTATAGTGTGATGGTTGTACATTTTTCACTAGTTGGGTGATTAGTTTTGACTATGTAGCTTCACCTTAGTGTGCACCATTAGTTCAGCAACACTTTTAACTTCTTACATCAATTAAATCTTATCAAATGAATACCATCATCTATCGTTAAACCAACAATTGTATCTATTCTAATTTCTAAACTACATGTAGTAGTTGATGTAGTTTTTCAAACAAATCCAAATTACCTATGTAAAAGCCAAATTAAGATATTGATCACGAAAACATGATGCTTGCATGACAATTAAATACGTAGGATGCATATTGTATTTCATATTTTTTATAATATGAAACACGGTGAATCTATAATACTCGGATTCATAATTATGGAACGGTGTTTCCATAGAAATACATATACGACTCTTGTAACTTGTCTAGGTAAAATGACAAACAGTTAAAGTACAATCAATATGAAGAAGGAAAAAAACCCTAAATAACACACTTTTACAAAAATATTTACTTAAATAGCATCTTTTCTAACTTATTTAGCGAAGTAGCACACTTTTGCTCAAAAGCTCCACATGACTGTTTGCCTATAACGCCACATTAGTTGACGTCTGTTATGAATTCACTGCGCTTTCGCTTACTCCGCCTCCTCTCCTGCTTTCCTTCTTCTCCGCCTCCTCTCCTCTCTTCTTCTCTGCCTCCTCTCCTCAATATACGTATGTATTCATCTTCACGACGACCTCAACGACGCCCTTTTCTTTGCCTGGAAGTATTCAATATGCACATGGGCTTCCTTCTCCAACTCCCGCCATGTTAAGTTGTGCAGGGCAGGTGTTCACAGTCTCTCGATGCAGCTTCTTTTATCACTGAACCAAGGTGTTTACATCGTCTGAATGCAGCCTCTTTTGTGAAACAATAGCCGAGCATTCTTATCCGGTACAAGAACCGATCGACGACCGTTGTTAAACACATCCGTCATGACAATCGCAAGAGAAACCAGCAGGTGGTGTCGGGCGTCCCGGTGAGAACCTGGACCGCGTCCGTCGTGTCCTTCCTCCCAGTGATCTGTCTCGCTGCCATCACCACCGCCACACTCATCGTATGGCGGGCTACAACAACGCCAGGCGGCCCAGCCTAGGTCCCATACTATCGCCACCGCCATCGCAAACCGGCGCCGGCTATTCCTGGACCCCGTGGCCTTCCAGTACTCATAGCCTCCTAGCCCTCTCTTCCCCCGGTGCCCTCCCGCACCGCATTCTCGCAACATACGCCTCCGGCATCCCAGGTGGCCGCCGGCTCATGGCCTTCTCCATCGGCTCAACCCCAGCGGTGGTGACTTCTGACCCAGCAGTTGCAAGGGAGATCCTCTCTCACCCCAATTTCACCGACCGTCCTCTCAAACACTCCGACTGTCTGCTCATGTTCCGTCGAGCCATCGGCTTCACCCCTCCTGTGCATAATGGCGCCTCCTCCGCAGTTTCGCTGCGTCACACCTCTTCTCACCGCGCTGCATCGCCGCCCAAGCCCCTGGACGCAGCGCCGACTGCACTGCCATGGTTCGGGATATCGCCGCCGAGCAGGCCAGTGAAGGTCGCGTCTGTCTCCGGCGTCACCTTCAGGGTACCGCCCTGAATAACATCATGGGGAACGTCTTCAGTTGTCGAACGGGCACCAACGCACCATAGACCCCCGGTGACTCAGCGCGGCAGGTGATGATAAACGCGAAGAAGGAAAGCAGGAGAGGAGGCGTACGCAAGGTAAAGGAGAAAGATATAAAACCCCAAAAGCAGAAAACGCCAACATACACGCCACATAATCTGGCGCTTTTGCTTATCAAAATAATGAAACACCAATTCATTTCATATGACGCTTTAGATTCGCAATACCATAAAAAGTCAAGTTATGTGGCGCTGCTTTAGATTCGTTTTGAGCGAAAGTTTGCTACTTCGAGAAATAAGTTGGAAAAGACACTATTTGGGTAAATATTTTTGTAAAAGTGTGCTATTTAAATTTTTTTCCATATGAAGAACTATTACATCAACTCACTCACGGCCATGGATATTAATAAAACTGTTTTCAGCATCGATCTCAACAAGGACTTACATTCTTAGTGATCCACACACTAAAGTCTATCTGTCTATGCCATCTATTGCTTGGTCAATTCTTTGAGATTGTCTCCCTACGCGGAGGATGGCTGTTTGCAAATCAATTCCAGGAGAATTTGTAGCTATTCAAGAACAACAGAGACGTCCAATCCTTGACGAAGCCCCAACATCGTCCCACACCATAATCTGTAGCTATTCATCTGTGGCATCACAAATAAATGTTTGACCAACTATATAGTTTGATCCATGATTGCATCCGTATTTGTGTTCTTATCCATCCATTCATAAACAACAAAAACCTAGATTCAAACTTTCGTATCGTCCATCCATATTAATCAAAGCTGTTTTAGTGATTTCTAATTGAACCATGGACGAACACCTGTCGTGCCACTTTCACATACCCAGACATGGTCGTCATAATATAAAACAACCGGAAGCAGAATGCAGGCGGGCATGATACTAGTGTTCCTGGGATGACCGTGGCCGGAGACGATGATGTGGGCGTGGAGATACTTTGCCTACCAGAGAAATCTGTATTGGGTGAAGGCTTGAGGAGGTAAAGGGATTGAGTGCCGTAGAGAGGAAAGGAGGCAGAGGAGAAGATTAGTCTGTATTTGACCGTCATTATTCTAAAGGGCAGCGGCTCAAGTGCTCAACATTTCCATGGGCGACATCTGTTGTTAATATAGGTTATCGTCGTTCATTCAACAGCGACAGGTGCAAAATAATTAACAGTGCAGGCAGATCCAAGATAAGAAGCAAAGAACAAACAAAGCAGGAGAACAGAAAACAGGAGTTAGATTCGCAAACCAGATCGTTCGTTGAAAAACGAACGTGTTACTTAAAGAAACCAGTGCCCGGCAATCCTCGCCGATAGGCACCGTTCTCTCAGTCTCGATCCGGCACGAACTTGGAAGTTGCACGTCTTGCTCGCGCACGTCGCACTGCTACCAGTGCAGCACAGCCACCGCAGGTACCACCGCCTGACAGCTGCGTCTGAAGGGAAGGACGAGTCTCGCTTCGCACAGGAGGACAACTCCGCAAAGCAACTCCGGGGATGACGACTCTCGCTCTCGGGATTAGGGCTCACAAAACACACGGCTGCAGAAAAACTGTTTTCGGTGTGTTTAACCCTAATGACCGGAGTCATATATATAGTCACGCGCATCCCTAATCCTATTCCCAGTTAGACGCAACACTCGGTTGCTCTCGTACACAATACGGAATAATCCGTAAAAGAGAAACACTTTCTAATTATGATTTAAGAAATCCGAATAAAAAATCAACAAGGCGAGGCGAGACGTGGCGCGCGCGCGTGCGTTGTGATGTGGCAATCCCACCCACCAAGGAGGTGAGCATACGTCCTTCGTAGGACTCCTTTGGACACTAGTGCCCCATGTGATCCAACATATGAGGACCACAAAAGTTCTAGGTGTGAGCAATATGGGATAAAACTTCTTTGCCATTTACACTAGAAACAACACTACATTCTCACATGTACTTGTTACACTACATTGGGCTTAACCCATGCTAAATAAGTGATTACACAATAGCGTAACGATCAACTATCGTTATCTAACAACATCATGCGTGCAACCTCCGTTGTTAGGACTAATAGGTTACGGACAACAACATCCGACCTGTCGTCATTGAATCTGTCCACCCCAGTTCCGCCTGCGTACGATCCCGCCAAGAGAATGTTGCCAGTGTCCTCATTTCCCACCGCCTTTCGGTAACCTAGCACCGTCGCCCTGTTTGTCCCGGCGGTGTTGCCATACTTGTGGTCATGTGGGCTGACGAAGTACCGATCGTTGCCCTTGCCGTCTCGGAACTCTTTCACGGTGCACAACCGAGGACATTGCCGGCCATCGAGGACGAACAAGGGAGATCGGCGGATTCGGGACTGAGCCAAAACTTGAACTTGACTCTCCGCATCACCATCGGCCTTGGCAGTGCTGTCGTCAGACCCTCCCCTATGTCAAGCTTTAGGAGAAGCCCAACCATGGCGAACGGAATCATGCCCCTGTTCGTTCCTGCTGCAGCGCCGACAAGCCTACAGAAATCCACACCGGTTAAGACGCTCCCATGTACAAATTGAGGAATTGATGTAGGGCGGCCGTTAGCTGCGCACAACGTTGTGAGACAATGTGATATATTTACAATTATACCATCTCTAATCCGAACGGGTAGCAAATTTAACATATATATATATATATAATATATATATATATATATACTATAAAAAGAGTGAATAACTTCTATAAATTACAGATATGCCATTGACCAATCAGATCACACCATTTTCAAAATGATGCTCTCTCCTTAACTCCCTCTTTTTTCTCTTGTTTTTAGGACTGCGTTCCATTTTTTCCTCCTCCTAATTGTAACGAACGGTGCCACTATCCTCTCTCCTCTGGGCCCACTCTCTCCTAATAAATCTCTCCTTATAACTTTTTTCCCACGTTCTTTTCCCTTCTTTATCGCAACCTCCTTGTTCATTCCTCTAACTTCTTTCCTTATTTAATTTCCTTTTTTTGTTTAATACATGTCTCCGCTTATAATATCCATATTGTCTCCCCGCAAAACTACTTCCCCACCATACGGTTCCAATCAATCCCAATGTGCACGATCTTCTCCCCCATTGTCGTAACATCCCACATACCTACTCCACTAACTTATGTCCATAACTATCTTTACTAATAACCTCTCCAATGTCTCCCTCTCTCCTTTTATCCATGTGTTGCCAAATGCCCCATTCCCCACCATGCTCTTCATCTTTCTCTTCCATCGTACCATAGACACATAATTATATTGGAGATCATGAGATACTTTTGCATTATCTATATCAATATATCTTTATATAAAAATAATTTTCTTCTTCTAATTATAAATATGTCATTTTAATTTATTTTAAAAAGTCTTGCAAATCATAATAGAGACATTCAAACTTTTTGCACTCTTCTTAACCCCCTCCTCTTGCATTTTTTCTGCCATTTTTTTACATTAAAGAATTCTTTCTCTTTCTTCTCCCTTAACCACATACAACAAAATTTTCCAACCCAATAACCCCACGTTCCTCATTGACTGATTCCACGTTCTGTCCATGATTCATCAACAAACACACTTCCCTTGAAACGTGCAACATCCACACCTATCACCTCCCCCGTCGGCCATATCAACTGTTGGCCTCCCCGTCGATCTATTCAGTCAGTGCCAACGTAAGGTGAAAGAACTCCTACCTTTTGGGTAAGACATCATGTTTCTTGGTATCTTTGTCACCCATAATCCATAGTGACGGTAGCAACACGGGTAACGCTGGTACCACCATAACCCCAATCGATATTCTACAACCCCCCATCAGGTGCTCCGATGGGCGACAGATTCTGTTGAGATCTTCTTCTCAAGTAGCAACGCACTCTTCGTCACATCCAGGATGAAGTTTCTACAGAACGTCACGTATTTCAACCGCGGGGTCTACCGTTCACATCCAACTTCCTCCTTGCCTACCGTATCTTCACCGCGATGTCATTCTTCACAGGCCGACAAGTTCATCGTCTACTCCCTCAGTGCCACTTTCCTCCCTCCTGGCCATCACCATTACCCTCTACCTCCCTGCCGTGATCGAGATCCACTGGTCAGGGATCACCTTCCATGACTGGTGGCGCAACGAGCAGTTCCTGGATCATCGGCGGAACCAGTGCCAACTCGGCTGCAGTACTCCAACGACTCCACAAGGTCATCGCCGAAGTCGATATATCCTTCGTGTTCACATCGAAGCGTACATCCGACGACAACGACGAGGCCACCGCCTTTGTGGAGCTGTACAAGGTCAGGTGGAGTTTCTTGATGGTGCCACCGGTGATGATTATGATGGTCAACGGGATAGCCATAGCCGTGGGCGTGTCAAGGACCATCTAGAGTGAGTTCCCGTAGTGGATAAGCTTTTTAGAGGTGTGATCTTGATGGGGAGGAGAGGGAAGATTCCAACCATCATCTTCTTCTGGTCCGGATTGATTTCCATGCTCGTATTGCTGCCTTGGTTGTACATTAGCCCTCCTTCCTAAAAAAAGAGAGGATTATATGAACTTTCGGTTTATGTGAAATTGTTTTAGCTTTTTTTAAATATCAACAATTAGCGTTTAGGATAGACCGTCGCAGCTATTTTATAATTTTTATGTAATACTGACTATATCATTAAGTATTCAACCACCATGAAGCTCTACTTCATGCAATGCTTTCCTCTTCCTCTCCCTCTTCCCTATGATATTTATTTCATTGTTATTTTTTTCTTCTAAATTGTGGATCGACTCAATGCAGCATTGACAGAAACCCATCCTTGCTATTCAAGAACCTCTTTAAACCACCACACCGTATATTTTTTCTGATCTACATATGGTAAATGTTTCCATACGTTTCCATCATGGTTGGCATACATTTTATTTTTCTGACTACATATCTTACATCAACATCGACATATATTTTATTTTTCTAATTGCATATCTTACATCAATTTTGACACGTATTTTATTTTCTAACTGCATATGTCACATCAACATCATGATCAACATCATGATGTATCTCACCTGGAAGATGACAAGGTATGTTATATTTCAGTAATACAAAGTCAGTGGCTACTTTTACCTATTTTCCTTTTTTCTATTTCTTTCCTGATTAACCATGCATATGGATTGACCACTATATAGGTAGGACTGGAATTGTTTATATATGGACCGTGGATGAGGAACTTTCCATAGCAGTGGAACTCAAAAAGTATGCTCATTCTACGATTAAGATACACTAACTCATTAATATTTTGTATCAACGATTTAGATACACTAAATCATTAATATTTGGTAACTACATCTATGAGTTTCTTAATACACATTTTCCCGTATTCAATTTTTATACTATGTAACAACTCTTCATTAAATGACATTAACATATGTTTTAAGAAAAAAAATATATAGAATGAGACGCTTACAACTCTATGGTTGCTGGAATTGCCTTTTTCAATCTTAGGAAAAGATACTACGATATAGGAAGAAGTTGGTGGTTCAATACTCAACTATATTAGACTACCATTTTTTGTTGAACAAATTGGATGGCAATATTATGTTTTGTTTAAAAAACTAATTGGATACTACGCTTTCTTATGAATGTGAATAAGAAAATATTAATTCAATTTTATATAAATTGAGGAGGAATTATTCATGTGGTAAGAGCTCACCTTATGTCTTTCTTAGTAAGTTAAGTCATAATTAAGTTCTAAACTAAATAATTATTTTGAACTTAATTAATTTTTACATAATAAAATACTTAAAGTAATACTAATATATTCCTTATTTTAGACCATAGTCAAATCAATTAATTCTCATATTGTATTTTTTTATTTACACAATGTTTATTTTATCTCATACTCAAGCACATGGTTAATGTATCTTAAAAATATAGTCTGACTGTGCATATATCCTTTGTTTTATTTCTTACCTTACATAATAGTTTCAAAGAGTTCATACATTTTACTTTTTCACAATTTATATTCAAACTCCACGCCTTTTGATTGGAAATAATTTTCTTTCAAAAACGCACACTTTAAAAAATCCACTTTCAATCCAAAAAAGATGTTATTCTATTTCAATTTAGGTATAATATTTCCTCCGTATATTATATTTTGAAAATGTGATGGGAGAGAAAGATATAAACTAATTTTTATTATATACCTATATAATAAAGAATTAACCAAGACGAAGATGGTGAATCCACAACCATTCCTATAGGAGAGAGCTAGAATATTATAACATAATACTTATTCTTGTCTATGCGCCTCTCTCCTGACATCCTTTTCGTTCTTTTATTAACTTTTTTTATATCATTAATAAGGAAAACTTGTCTCCTTATTTTATATTATGGCAATTATATCTCTCTTCTTTTATATCCATTTGGTAAGAGGTAAAATTAGAGTGATAAATTGATATACTTTTATTATCTAGACTAGGAGAAAATTAATCATGTGGAGGGGGCGTTCAATAATCAGAATATGAAAAACTCTTTAAAAGTATGATGGAGATTCCAAGAATAGTAGAATTATTGTGTAGTGGAGTGAATTACTATTCTCAATATAATATATTATTATATGGGTCATGGATCATGTAGTTTTCCACCTTATATAAGACCACAAATAGGTATGTTTCTCCTATTTAGATATATTCAATCCATTATTATTTTGTTACATCACTGCATCTAGGAGATTTTTTATCCCTGATTTCTTTTGTCAATATACAGTCGTTTATGTTCTTGTTATAATGTTGCAAAAATGACATGAACATAATTTTCCTAAGAATAGAGTTGAAGATTTTAGGAGGATTTCAAATTTATGGATGCAATTGTCTTTTTCAATGCTAGGTAAAAATCTTATGTTCTAATAAGAAATGGGTAGTACAACTTTATTCATATATTTATATTGCTATTCTCTATTACTATGAAAGGAGTGATTTCTATTCTCTACTACTATGAAAGGAGTGAACACTTTTTGTTAATTACAAAAATGTCACTATTTATATTTAATCAAATCATACCATTTTTTAAATAGTGTATTCTCCTCAATTCTCTATCTTCTTTCCTTAAGGATCCCACTACTTTTTTTAATCTTGAATTTTCTTTTTTCAAAACAACCTTCCCAACTTCACGCGCAAATCTCATCCCCGCCTCCCTTTTTTAGAGCAAGCCCTTCCATTTTAAAATTCAAGCGACCATCTTCCATTGAAACACAATTATCCCACTCACTCAATGCCCTCTTTGGTAACTGACGTGGCTTATTAAAGGCCATATAATTACCCCCACTCTCTCCATGATAACGTCTCTCTATTTCCCTCGATAGATAGTCTTTACTGTTTGTCATAATAACTCAGTCAATGGAAAAGTAATGCTTCATCTCAAACAACAGCCCTTAATTTCTCTCCCCACACTATTCCTCTTTCCACTCGGATTGTTTTTGCCACTACCCCACTCACTTAATTCCCTCCCTAAATTAACTGACGTGCACTATTAAAAGTTAAAACACAAAATAAATACCTAATCTCTCCATACCCATATCTCTCTACCCGACTCACTCAATTCCCTCCTTGTATTAACTAACATACACTATTAACATTTATAATGCAAAATAAATATTCCACACTCTCCATATATCCACGTCTCTTTGTCATAATAACTCAGTCAAATGAAAACCATCCCCATCTCAGCCAACTAACTGCCATCCATTTTCTATCCTTCTCTCTATTGTGTCCTTGTTCTTGGTATATGTTATTCTCTTATTTCCTCTCTCTGCCTCTCTGCTTGCTCTTCTGGTTCTCTTCACTTTCACTCCCATCTCAGCCAACTAACTGCCATCCATTTTCTATCCTTCTCTCTATTGTGTTTTTGTTCTTCGTATATGTTACTCTCTTATTTCCTATCTCTGCCTCTCCGCTTGCTCTTTCGGTTCTCTTCACTTTCACTTCCTCTTCCCATTCTTTCCCTCTCGACTTTGCCTTCTTTTTCCATGTTCCTTCTCCTGTTTTCTATGTCCTCATTAATCTTTTTGATACTTATTTTCTTATCTCATCACTCATCTGCTATGAAATTAGACCTTGTTATAAAGGTGGACTTCAGTCAACAGGGAGGAGGAGTTTCCATTCCTAGACGTAAGACACTACAAACTAATGACCGGTTTGCAACATTGCAGTTAATGAAAATCAATTTTCTCATTCCTCTACTAAAATTTGAAGTGCAATGTGGAAATCAATTGGCATCTAAGTTGTCTCCTACACTCTATAGTAAAATTAGAAACGTGGTCAAGATGTAAACTTCAATCGCAGGGGTTTACATTGATTGCAACATAACACACAAGGTAATTTACAGTAATGAAAGTATTGCATATCTATATGGGGATTTAATGCTTATCATTAATGCAACGGAAGAAATCTCTATTCTCTGTCTTTCTTTCTCTTTTTTTAGTTCATATATCTAGATAATTTTTTTATGCATATAATAATTTTACTATCTTCTGCACATATGATAATTAGTTGATGATCCAATGATTAAGGATCACATGATTCTTATTGATCATTTAGTAGTATTTTAAATTGCTTTAAATCACTTCAACAAGTTTACAATTATATACATATCTTTATTTATATGGTTAGCAAATTTCATGAAATAAATATAATAAGTTGTGTAATTCTACACCCATGTCAGTGGATGTAGTATTTTAGAGTAATAGTTTTTCTATCTTTAATAAACTCAAGGACAACATGTTGCCCATTTTCCTTCGATCTTGATATAGATTAAATACCAATTATAGATTTGAATTGAGAAAATACTATAATATGGTTAATAACAAATATATACCTACATAGTACAAGAAAAAAAGGGAAAATATGAAGGAATTTCTATTGTAAGAAATTCACTCTATAAAAATCATTATACATGGTAGTTAACATTTAATCTAATTGCATAGTGATATCATGCTTATGATAAATTATATCTAACATAAATTAAATATCTCTTACATTACACGTGCATGTGCACGTGTGTGTTTACTAATATATATATATATATATATATATATATATATATATATATTAGTAAATACACACGTGCACATGCATGTGTCATATTATATATGTCACATTTGTATTTAGTAATTCAAATAATTGAAAAGCTCATATATCAAGTTTCTTATATATATAAGTGAGTAAATTAAAATTGTATGCATATATAATTTAAGAAACATATAAATGTTCATTATAAATAATAAATGATTATAAGAACGTTCATATTTCTTTTTTATAAATAATGCTTAATTGTAAATAACAAACATATCTTCATTTTAAAACATGTAGTGGACAATGAAGTTTAAAAAACATGATGAGTTTTTAATACAACTATTTGTTATATAAATATATACTATGAAAAAATGTATATATACTAAAAATAACAACTTTCCATGACATTATCTTGAGTCCTCTTAAGAAATCAAGCATCTAACCAACTGGGCATCTTATTTTGGACAAAAATAACATTTATGATTACACAAAATTGTTATTAATTATAAAAGGAAACATTCATAATTTAATAAATATATTATTATGTTGTACATATGTTGGAACATGGCGAGATTAGTATATTTTCATGAATATGTGTTTCTCCTTTCATCCATTCCACGTATATATAAATAATCTGCAGATCTAGTGAATTATTTGTATCAAAAGAGAGATTTGTTTTACCATAAAATATGACAAGAGCTTGTGATTTAAAGTATTACACAACATGTACACAAAAAATGCCCTGGTCTCATGAAATAATGCTTCTTAATTCAACTAATGGATTAGAAATTATATTTGGAAATGAAGATAAGGACTGGTTATATCCAATAGGTTACATATTAGTGGATAATAAAAAACATTTATATATGTGCAATTGTCTAGTTTCTTATCAAAATCAAGAAGCATGATGAATAATGTATAAGCCTTTCTGAAAAAGTACCAACAATTCTATCTGAAAATTAATTATGTCCTTTTACACTACATGACCTCTAATAACTTTATCATATTTACAATTAGAATGACGTTGAAAATTTGCTATTTAGAACAAATATCTAAAAGATCCAAGTATAATGGTTGCTTCCTAGATGCTTCAACATTTTGTGATCTTGATGTAAATGCCCAAACATCAAGTACATTGTTAGACGGAATCATGTGTATTGGATATGCTCAATTGTGGCATAAACATATACATCATATGACTCAACATCTAATTGTACACAACTTGAAGAGTTCTATTAATTGGTCTTCGCAAACATTTCTTCTCAGATTTTGAGTTGATGCTACAACCTTGCGGAAACACAAAATGGACTTTGGGTAGTATTTGTAGAAGATTGGGTTCCAAATTGCTCACCATGCCAACACCCTCTCTAGGCATCATAAACCAATATTGGTTGATACCTATTATTATACCAAGAAATGGTTGATGCCTATTATTATACCAAAAAAATCGATACACAGAGAGAAAATTGTAACACTTAGGAAATGAACAATTTCTAGCTGATGAGTGAGCTACATATTTACATTGCAAACTATACAATTTTCTAGAAAGTTTCATGAGCAGCGGGCGAGGTTATTGTGAAAATTTTAGAGGGAGAGATGCAAAATGTTCCTAGTTAGACAAGTATTTTCTATGAAATGATGATCTATATATTTCATGTATGGATCAAAACCATATCATGGTCTTTGTAGAATCATGCATATCATGGTCTACTGGATTGATCATAGCTTCATATCTTTACAAAGGTTATTCAATGGTAGTTGCAGCATCACTGAAGTTTCTAACCGTTTGACAATGTCTATGTTAAGTGAATAAAAAGATCATAGATTCTTTCTAACTCTTATATATCAAAAAGTAAGCACATAATATTTTCATCTTAGCATACATGTATTGACAAAGAGATGTTTTGTTATATTAATATGAGATGATTTTATTCTATATATCGTATGCATTCATAGAAACTCAAGGACAACTACCGCCTGAAACTTATTGGCATTTTAAGAGGTGTAGTTGTTCTTGATGGTGTGTACATATAAAATGAATCCTTTATGCTCTAAGAATAAATCTACCAGAATTTCGTCATCTATTAACATGGAATTCCAATACGACCCTTGATTGGTAAGATGGATATCATCCACAGTATGATGAATGTGTCCCCTAGACCAATATATTAATAGATTATAGAAGGGCTTCACCACAATAACTTGGTCATGCACACGATTCCCAACTTGATAGTAGTGGTCAATGTACTTTGTAGACAAAAAGACACGATGGACAAGTGCATGGGCTGGGTTCTCTTGTACGTCCACTTTGATGTTTCACATTTTCCTAACTACTATTCCTGTACCATAGTTACAATCAAAATGGTAGTGATGTTGTTAGGTTGGTTCTGATAGATGAACGTTTACATGGTGGAGAAAACCAATAAAAACAACAGTTGGGGAATGCAGATGGCAGAAGTGGATCTTACCTCGTAGTTCTAATGTGGAATGAAGGTTTGACATCATAAAGTATTACTAATTTACAGGTTCCTCAATTGTATTCAGAATTCAGAAATGCATTGGTTTTTCCTACGGTTGGTGGACACCTGAATGTAGAAAACTTAAATGATCAAGAGAGAAATGTAGAGAGGTGTTCGGAACAAAAGCTAAAATGAAAAATGTTAATAAACAAAGTTTTACTTTTTCTTGTGTAGTATGAGATATCAAGATACAAAGATAGGACTCAACTGTTGTTATCGCACCACAACTATAATTAAAATTCTGGTAATGTTATTTGACACGATTTTACCGTGCGTAAAACGCAAGTGCACGCGTCAATGTAGTATAGGCCTTTGTGAGGCCCGAGTCGAACTCAGGGACACTGAACTATCGGTGGACTACTACTAACTGTTCGCAATCAGCTAGACCGGTTAAAAAGGTTTTAAGAGTTGATTAAAAAGAAAATAAAAATAAAAGAAAGCAAAGTAATCGATTAAATGTTGAGTTTAATCAATTTAGATGGGAATCTTTAGGATTGTGGTTTCACTGTGGGTTCTCGTTGTATGAATTTCTATATAGTTAAACAAGTTCATCTCTCAATCCGGGTAGTGGCCTGTAGTTAGAATTGTTCACTGTCATGATACAATTCACTACATAAATTTAGGTCGGTTCCACCGTCGTAGTAACCTATACCCTAAATTAGGTGCATTAGAATCAATCTTTGGGTTCCCACCATCAACTGTACATCACCTTGTTCAAGGAATTTATGAGTTAATGTGAGTTTCGTCTCTTTTCAACCGTTAATTCTTCTTTCAAAGTAATTAAAGGTGTTAGATTATCATTATGGTGATCAATCATAATGATATAATGGAGAAAATGAAATCATACCACGGATTTAAAGGACAAATTATGAATTACTATGATAAAAACGTCATACAATGATTACCCGGGCTACTCCCGGTCCTAAAGACAAAGGAGATTAGCCCTGCATGTTCATCTCAGAGCAAGACATGATGAACGAAAGGGGAAACATGGAGAAAAACGTGGATGAAGTGATGTAAACCCCTGAACGGAGAAGATCCAAGCGTTCCTCGGCATATAGTGTGTGATCTACAGCCTTTCGACGGTGGAAAACATCTTCTTCGGCTCTCGAAATGGTCAGGGCATACTTTCGGGCTCCGTTCTCCTCTCCTACTCTCCTCGGGATGTGTGCAGTGGCTATTGACATGATAGATGGCTCTTGGCTGCCGTCATTAGGTATAAACACCAACTTAGATTGCCGAATTATCACCACAGTTGGATTCGGGTCGATCTGAAACAAACATTAATCTGACGGCGTCGATACCATCGATGTCGATACCATCGACGTCGATACCATCGACGCGGGTCGATGGTATCAACCACTCGTGCTATTGGCAAGCCTTTCTTCTTTTCTATTGTCCCGCTTGATGCAGACTCGATACCCATCATTATAATCGTTTATGATCAAAAAGATAAAATATGAGAGATTTGATACTGAGAGAGATTATATGCTAGAGTAAGTGAATTATGTATTATTAACCACCAAAGTGACCAATAAACACATAAAATGCAAATAAAACAAGTCTATAAATGCAACCCACAATCCTCGCATCAAACTCCCCTAAGCTTAAACCTTGCTCGTCCTCGAGCAACAAAACTTTAGAATAGAATTGCAAAAATCAACTGGAGAACAGATTACCACAACAGACTTTGCCATATGATCCCCGCCAGACATTCACATTCCGGCCCTTACTAACCACAAAACGATAATTACCCGCAAGGCGATAATGATCATCCATAAGAGATATCTACCTCAAAATTGATGAACACTATCGCATAAGGTAGTTAACATAATAAAATCCTCCGGTCCAGACTCGGTGCATCTTGTGATCTACTATCTACCTTACTCGTCCTAACTACCATCTAAATGGAAGCAGCTCTCCTGGTATTAATGAGTGAGGAGATGATCACGGTGGCCTACCAATTCGAGCAACGGGTGAATGAAATAGGTGGTTGTGGAAGAAATGGAAGAACAATACAGTTTTAACATGCGCAAACATCTGGAATGGCCTAAATGATGCAAATGCAAACAAAAATTCCCTAATGCCTACATT
Organism: Alisma plantago-aquatica; assembly: GCA_963693085.1. NCBI lineage: Eukaryota > Viridiplantae > Streptophyta > Magnoliopsida > Alismatales > Alismataceae > Alisma > Alisma plantago-aquatica. Next base: position 1,345,302,318 of record OY856411.1, read on the forward strand.
TTGAGTGAAATGATGCATGTTCCTACAATTCCATCGTATGTGAGATAGAATGTCTAAAAACTACATTATGTGCTTATTCTTTCTATTACACGGATGAGATAAGATCTCTTTCTCCCTCTAAAAATAGCTTTTTTTTTCAAAAGCCCTTTTTCTCTCAAATTGCAAAATGTACAAAAAAATTCAGATTTTTTTCTTTTTTTTCTTTCGGACTTACTTTCACATAACTGCAATCCTTAAGGCATTACAACTATATTTCAGAGAGTATAGAATGAGTCACCTGCTTCTCTTATTTTTCAGAAGAAATAAGGCACATACTATCCTACATGCTCAAAAATATGTTCAAATGCAACTACATGTGATCAGTTATGCAACTATGATGACATGCACTCAGGAATGTATGCATGCATGATTTATCTACAATTTTTTTTCATTTTCCTTTTTTTATGCACAATCTACCTACAATGCAATGCAATCAAAAGATGAAAACTGTAATGTGCTTCCAGTTCTTATGGTGGAGTATGAAAATAATGAGGTGGATAGATCACAAGATTAATTGACTCAACCATTGGAACATATTATATATCCCTCCTTACCGACCTGTGTAATAATTAAGAGGTTTCTCTCTCTTATTTCAAATTAAGGTCTCATTATCATTTGGTCAGTTTAGGCTCAAATAACCAATTCCGTCCACTTTTCGTGAATCATAGGAATGTACAATTGTGGTTTCATGTTTTAAATTTGACAACCCCAATTATTTTCTTAAGTCATGTGCTCAGGGTTGAACAAAACAAGCTTGCAAAATCACTATTTTTTTTCAAATTGACCCCCGGATTCCCATGTACAAACACAGAGATGACACATGACATTAGACATCCACAATTACACTAGATAGAGTGTGGATCCTAAAAAAACTAAGAACTAAGAAAAATAAATGATAAAAGACAAAGTAATAAATGAGAAAAACTAAGAAAAATAAAGGATAGAAGTTGTTCCAACTCCCCCCAAGCTTGAATTCGACTATGTCTGCATAGTAAAAAACAACCTTAAACGGTGGAACAGTGATACCGATCATTGGTCAGGTGGTGGCGGGTACTGCGGGGCTGTGGGGTCCCATGATGGATACTGCCCCTAAAAACTCGGATCATACTGGGGCATCGACGGAGGTTGAGGATACCCCCTGAAATAGTTCTGGCTCCAGTAGTTATCGTAGAAGGGTTGTTGTTGCATCTCCATCCTATGCAACCTGTCATGGATATTCTGTTGGTTGGCGAGGAGGAGGCGCTCATTCTCATAGATGGCATGCTGGTTCATGAAAAGTCGGTTCGTGGTATCCTGAATACCAGCGAAAGAAGTAGTATGCTGCTGCTGGGTCTGCTGAATCTCCTGCAGCATTGAGTACATCCCTTGCATTGAATAGGCATCCTCTCCTTGTTGAGAGGGCTGAGGTGGCGGAGGCTGTGAAGAGGATGATTCACCCGGGTGGAAGTGGGGACGCTTCCGGGGTGCCACTCATGCCCTAAGAGGAGTGAAAGCCTCTTCTTCCTCTTCATTCTCGTCACCGTCATCATTGTTGTCATCATTACCCCTGTCTTCATCAGAGTCGTCGATGGTGATGATAGGCCACTTGAAATGCTGAGCTCCCTCGATGTTGAAGACGGGGTCTGGAAGCGCACATTCTTGATATTTGTGATTAACATGGCAATGTGCATAAGCCAAGCCATCACAAAGCATAAGGAGGTTGGAGTGGTTTAGATGATGCAGGTTGACCTTGTGCCGGTTGGAAAGCAGAGTGAGTTGGGAAAAGTCCAACCCAAGGTAGAGAGCCAATGGTGTGATGAGCCCTCCAAAGTGGATAGGAACTTTTTGTGTACTCCTCTTCACAACCAACACACGCGTCAAGAAAAATGCGCCCCAATTGCACTCCTCTCACTTCAACAGTTTATACAAAAAGGACAAATTTGTCTCCTCGATTTACTAAGAGAAAGATCACCGCGAGCAGAGAGCATCGTGCAAAGCATGCGGTGCAGAATCCGCACAAAAGGATGCTCGAAGTCGGCGACGACAGCGTTGTGGTAGCTAACAGATTTGCATGGAGGCGCGGTCACCAGCTTGGCGAAGATGTCATCGTAGTCTGTCCGGTTATCCGGCCTCTGGTGTTGGTATCTCCCATGATTCCAGTTGTAAATGGAAATGAATTGTTGGAGGGTGAGAGTGTAATTGTTGTTGTAGAGCCGGAAAGAAACGCAACCCTTGATCCATTCTCGATCAGTGGCAATGAGGTCGTTAAGCACATGACGCATATGTCCAATGACGCCATGAACTCCGCCACAAGCTCTTTGTATGTCGGAAACTCACCAAAAAATGGTTGGCCGTCAACGTGGAACTCCATCTCGTCGGACCTCCTGCCCGTATGCTTCGCTTGCCCCTACAGGACGCAAGCAAGATTGGGCTCGAACCCAAGGTAACGAACCATGTCCCGATCGAAATATCGGGTTGGCTCGATCTTCCTCTTCATTAACTCCTCGTATACCTTCCGTACTTCCACGGAAGGATGAACAATCCTCGGATGAGGAACAGATCCGGGTCGTGGAGGAACGAAGGTCGGGATCTCCATCGGGACCGCCCTTGAAGAAGAAGCTCCCGCCATATGCACCATCATCTCAGAGAGAAAGGGAATAGGAGAGAGAGCTTGGTGAAGGTCGGAGAAGATGATCTCCTCCGGTGAAGATCATGATCCTTGGACGCTCATGGTAGGCCTCCAGTCACACAGCAACGATCAATGCACAATAAGAAGGAAGAAAACTCCACAGGTGTGAAGGGATTGGAGAAATAACCCTCCCTTTTATTACTAAACCTGGCGCTTCTGTTGCACCGTCGATACCATCGACAGAGTGTCGATGGTATCGACACCTGTAGCACAATATGGGTCTTCACTAGTATCGACGGCTGTCGATATCCTGATGTGGGGGCCTGGATCGATGATGTGTCAATACTATCGACATGTGTCGATGGTATCGACCCATCCCACAGATCGACTTCCTTGATTTAGCGACCGTCGTTGATTTCTTCTTGTGGATCGTTGACGTGTCGTGTTGATACCATCGACACGAGTCGATGGTATCGACCCTTCATGGATCAACCACCCTCACGAGGCCCGAGCACCGCTTTCTAGCTGTATCCGGGTCGATACCATCGACAGGGTCGCCGATGGTATCGACTTCACTGAGACACAATCGTCTATAAATCTTTAGGGATCTCGTGAGTATCGACATCCATGTCGATACTATCGACCCCGATCTGGCTATTTGTTCAGCGTCACTGATGGTAGGTCGACACCATCGACAAGGCCATCGATGGTATCGACTCAAAAAAAATTCTGCAGTCGCCTACCTGTACCCATGTTGCTACCATCGACACAATGGTCGATGGTATTGACTCTGCCTCAGACTTGCACACTGAACAAACGATCAAGGTATCATTTTTACACTAAAAACAAAATTAAACCAAACTAACTTGTAAATGCGAAAGAAAATGGACGAGACTACATATGGTTGGGTTGCCTCCCAACAAGCACCCTTATTTAATGTCTTAGGCTAGACAAAATCAATCTTATCATGCATCCTTAAGTGCTATGAGTTTGACCTCATGCACTTTCCTCGTTTAATCCTCACCAAAGTATAGCTTCAACCTCTATCCATTAACCAGAAATGGCATCTCTCCATCACGCACTAGGATGGCACAATGTGGCCATACTTCCTCTACAATGAAAGGTCCACTCCACCGGGATTTCAATTTCCCGGGATGCAGCTTCAACCTCGAGTTGAACAATAGCACACGATCTCCTTTCTTGAAGACACGTAGTTGAATGTGTCGATCGTTAATAAGATTTGTTCTCTCCTTGTAAATCCTCGAGCTTTCATAGGCGTTCATCCTCAGCTCATCTAGCTCATTGAGCTCTAGCATGCGTTTCTTCCATGCCTTCATCATAAGTCAAGTTCAGCTTTCTTAGCTCCCAGTGCGCCTTATGCTCCAACTCTATCGACAAATGGCAGGCCCTCCCATAAGCCAACCTAAAAGGTGTGGTGCCTATAGGTGTCTTAAATGCCATCCTATACGCCCATAAAGCATCTGGTAGCAAACTACTCCAGTTCTTTCTTATCGAAGCCACTGTGCGCTCCAAGATTTTCTTGATTTCCCTATTGGACACTTCGACCTGCCCTTGTGTCTGCGGGTGGTACGGGGTACCAACATTGTGCTTTACCCCGTACTTTCTCAACAACGCAACAAACTTTTAATTTTTGAAATGGGTACCTCCATCTCTGATAATCATCCTTGGCACACCAAATCTGTAGAAAATGTGATCTTTTACAAACATGCACACTACAACAACATCATTAGTCCTTATGGGTATTGCCTCTACCCACTTTGATACATAATCAACAGCCAAAAAAATGTACAAATTAGAGTTCGAGGACACAAAGGGTCCCATAAAATCAATACCCCACAGATCAAACACCTCAACTTCTTGAAACACATTGAGGGGCATCTCCTGTCGTTACCTGCCCTTTGACAGGAATCACATCTTCGCACATAATCGTATGCGTCCCAAAATAGTGTAGGCCAATAAAGGTCGCTCTCAAGAACCTTGGCCGCCGTTCTGGAACTAGCATGATGGCCACCAGTTGGTAGAGTATGACAATGACGGGGTACACGGTCATATTCTATCTCCGGTACACACCTGCGCAAAATGACGTCCTTGCATTGCTTCAACAAAATGGGGTCATCCCAGAAATAATATCTCAAAGAATGGAAAATTTTCTTTTTCTCTTAATATGTCCAATCATTTGGGATAATTTTACATGCAAGATAATTAACAATATATGAAAACCATGGATCCTTGGATTTTACATAAAGGATTTGCTCATCAGGGAATGTCTCGATAATGGGTATATTAATGTCCTTCTCATCTACCCATTCCAACCTAGACAAAGGGTCTGCAACCACATTCTCTATTCCCGCCTTATCTTTAATTTCAATGTCAAATTCTTGTAACAATAAGATCCACCTAATCAATCTAGGTTTGGCATCTTTCTTTTCCATCAAATATTTTATGGCGGCGTGGTCCGTCCATACCACAACTTTTTGTTGGGTTTTTGTGGAGAAAACATGCGCGGCGGAAGTAATAAAATCCATGCAACCCGAGATAGGATCTCGTCGACAACAACATATTTGGAAGGAGTGTCTGTGGGATATACCTTATCGCGGAGCAAGTCCGGCGATGTCCCGCTGTACGACAGTGTGCAACGCTGCTGGCCTACACGGACGGAACTTCTCTCCCATTCGTCAAGTGCATCGCAGGAAGATCCGACGTGGTTTCTTAGCGGCGGTAACGTACGCTGTCACAGTGCGTACAGGTGGTCGTCGACGTCCTCTGAACATAGGCGTCAAGGCGTCTGCGTCTCTACTTCGTCCACACGGATGGACGGAACTCCACGTCACGCTTCCCAAGCCGGCGGGAAGGAGTCATGTCTCTACGACGACATGCTAGCGGTGCGTTTCTCTCCTTTCTCTCCTAAGGATGATGACGGCTAGGGTTTACGTGCGTGAGCGTAAACTATAAGCGTCTCTCGATATCTTATATAGATATAGGCCGTCAATCCTCCTTTAAATAGGATACGAAGGGAAGTAGGGTTTCCTAAACCCATCGGTAAACAGAAATGTTGCGTTAATTAAAACGCTCGTGGATTAATTAGAATATTTTGGAATTCATTAATTAACCAAATAATCATATTAATTGATTAATTAATATCCGAATCCATGCAATCGCTTGGGATGGCTCTATGGGCATACATATACCAACAGACTCCCACTTGCACTTAGAGCCAGTCACTCCAATATTATTCTAATCCATTATATAAACATTTTAGTAATCAATGTGATTTGGAGCAATTCCAATCAAATCCACAATTATACTCCTATTCCAACACATCCTATGTGTGTGACCCGGTAGGCTCCAAATTATGTTGGTAGTGATATCCATAATCATATTATGATTTCACAAGCAATGATTGGTATCTAGCAAGACTTCATTACCACCCAAGTAATTGGACAAGTTGGAGAACAACTTGACCTATCATTCATGACTAGTGTTACAGTTATTGTATAGTTCTTTTGTCGCTGATATCCGGATTGAACTCGAGTCATGGAATTGTTATTCTTTTCAACATTCAATCCATGTTCCTTGAACTAGAGCAGATTGTCTGAGATATATGTAAGCTCAATATCACATATTGACTCACATCAGCATGGCCATGCATTTCTCAGTCTCTCTTATCAAGTGGTCGAAATATCAAACTCCTGTAGGAAGGACAAATTTCATCTACATCACTCACAGTCATCCCCATGTGTCACAGTGCACCCAAGCACCATCTTTATGGCAATCCTTATTCAGGACCACGGTGGATGATGTCAAAGTACACCGAACGACATGTGATAAGTGTAGTGACTTCAGGTCTAAGAACCACAATCACCACCATCATTATGAGAGGTGACTCTAACTACCAATCATGGTATCCATGTGTCACTCTCAAGGTGGGTCTATCCTATACACTGTTCTCTAACAAGTATCTATGTATTTGGTTTGATATCTCCATATTATGGATAATGAGATTCTTCCATCAACCAACATACATTCTAATCTTATGTGTTATTGATGTCTATGGATATTTCCACAATAACAATCGATTAGGGACAAAACAAGAATACATACTCTTAGCATACATATGATCTCACTATTCAGGTCATCAACCCGAAGACATATGTCATTGAGTATATTATTCTATAGACATCTATAAGTTTTATGGTCATCTCACAATATAAAACACAAACATATAGATTGGAAACTTGCCTTTATTGATATGATCAATGTAGTATTATACATCGTTTACATAGTATCCCATTACAATCATCGAATGATAGTCTCTATGGGCATACATACCAACAGATTCCCACTTGCACTTATACCCAATCACTCATGAATCTCAATCCAAGTGATCGAACATGTCCGTCATGTTTGTGCTGTGAAAGTGCTTTTGGGAGCGGGTCAGCCACATTGCTTTCTATAGGTACTCTACAAATCTTCACATCTCCTCGTTGTACGATCTCTCGTATGAGATGGAACCGCCATAGAATATGTTTGGAACGTTGGTGCGATCTTAGTTCTTTAGCATGTGCAATTGCTCCATTGTTGTCGCAAAACAACTCAATTGCATCACCAACGCTTGGAACCACTCCAAGTTCAGAAATGAACTTCTTGATCCACACAGCTTCCTTCGCATCATTAGAGGCGGCAATATATTCGACCTCTGTTGTAGAATCCACAACCGTCTCTTGCTTGGAACTCTTCTAGCTCACAGCTCCGTTGTTCAGGAAAAACACAAATCCAGATTGCGATCTGTAGTCATCTTTGTCAGTTTGGAAGCTAGCATCGGTGTAACCTTTTACCACAAGCTCTTCCTCACCACCGTATACCAAGAATTGATCCTTAGTCCTTCTCAAGTACTTTAGGATGTTCTTTACGGCTCTCAAGTGACATTCACCTGGATCTGACTGATACTGGCTCATCATGCTCAAAGCATACGACACATCAGGATTAGTACATAACATCGCGTACATGATAGATCCAATTGTTGATGCATATGGAATCTTACTCGTACGTGCCCGTTCATCACATGAAGTAGGACATTGGGATTTAGAGATCGTAACCCCATGGGACATGGGCAAGTTACCTCTCTTAGAACCCTCCATGCTAAACCTCTTTAGCACCTTGTCAATGTATGTGCTCTGGCTTAGGCCTAGAAGCCTTCTAGATCTATCTCTATAGATCTTGATCCCAAGTATATAGGATGCTTCGCCTAAATCCTTCATAGAGAAAGTCTTCCCTAGCCAACCTTTATTGTCTGAAGAGTAGGGATGTCATTTCCCAGCAATAGTATGTCATCCACATACAATATGAGAAATATGATTGTGCTCCCACTAACCCTTTTGTAAACACAGGGTTCATCTTCATTTTGACTAAAGCCAAACTTTTTTACTACTTCATCGAAACGTAGATTCCAGCTCCGAGATGCTTGCTTCAATCCATAGATTGACCTTTGTAGCTTATAGACTTTATGGGCTTCCTTTGGATCGATACAACCCTCAGGTTGTGTCATGTACACATCCTCGAGTAAATTCCCATTAAGGAATGTTGTTTTAACATCCATCTGCTAAATCTCGTAGTCATGATAAGCTGCAATGGCAAGCATGATCTTGATGGATTTCACCATGGCAACTGGTGAGAAGGTCTCGTCATAATCAACACCTTGAATTTGACGGAATCCTTTCGCAACCAATCTACCTTTATAGGTTTGAACATTTCCATCCATGTCAGTCTTCTTCTTGAAGACCCACTTGCACCCTATGGGTCTTACCCCTTCGGGTGGATCCACCAAAGTACCTTGTTGGTGTACATGGATTCCATCTCAAATCTCATGGCTTCAAGCCATTTCTCATATTCTGGTCCCTTAGTAGCTTCTAGATAGGAAGTTGTCTCATCTGCTATGCCCAATTCATCACTATCTTGAGTCACAAGAAATCCAAATCTCTCAGGCTCAAGTCGTGTCCTACTAGACCTACGAGGTTCATGTGTTACATTTGGAACTTGAAATTCCACAACAACTTGTGAGTCTTCATGTTCCTTATGTACCTCCTCAGGTTCTCTACTTTCTTGTTGGTCTCGAACTTATTTGAGCTCTACATTCCTCCCACTAATTCCTTTGTAAATAAATTCCTTTTCAAGAAATACAGCAGTCCTAGCAACATACACTTTGTTGTCAGTTGGTGTGTAGAAGTAGTATCCCCGAGTTTCCTTGGGGTATCCAACAAAATAGCATTTTTCCGATTTGGGTCCAAGCTTTTCAAGAAATCATTTCCTAACATAAGCTTCACATCCCCCAAATCTTTAACATAGACAAATTGGGACGATTCCCATTCCATATCTAATATGGTGTCTTTTGAACTGATTTGGAAGGTACACGGTTAAGTGTAAACGCTGTAGTTTCAAGAGCATATCCCCAGAACGATATTGGAAGTTTGGCTGAACTCATCATTGATCGTACCATGTCTAATAATGTATGATTCCTTCTTTTTGACACACCATTATGTTGTGGTGTACCAGGTGGAGTCCATTGTGATACAATACCACAGTCTCTCAGAAGGTCCTCAAACTCTTGGCTTAAGTATTCGCCACATCGATCTGAACAGAGTGCTTTAATACTCTTACCAAGTTGCTTCTCTACTTCATTCATGAAAGTCTTGAACATTTCAAGAGTTTCTGACTTGTGTTTCATAAGATATACATAGCCATACCTACTGAGGTCATTAGTAAAGGTAATGAAGTATTGATAGCCTCCTCTAGCATTTGATCTAAAAGTTCCACATACATCAGTATGTATGAGCCCTAGCAGATCACTGGCTCTCTCACTGTGTCCAGTGAAAGGAGTTTTGGTCATCATCCCTAATAAACATGCCTCACATGTCTCTAATGATTCAAAATCAAAAGAGTCTAGATAACCATCCTTATGGAGTCTAGATATGTGCTTCTCGTTTATGTGCCCAAGACGACAATGCCATAAGAATGTTTTGTTTGAGTTGTCAAGTTTTAATCTTTTAGTATTTACGTTGTATATGCTAGTCTCAAGTTCTAACAAGTAGATACCATAAGACATAGGGGCATTGCCATAAAAGATCTCATCTTTAGATATAGAAATAATTCCATTCTTAATGTGAAATTCAAATCCACTCTTGTCCATACAAGATACAGAAATAATATTTCTATTAATGGCAGGTACATAATAGAAATTCTTTAATTCTATTACAAGGCACGTAGGTAAAGATAAACTAATAACTCCAACTACGGTGGCAGCAACTCTTGCTCCATTAGCAACCCGCATCTCGACTTGGCCCTTTCGTAAAGGCTTACTTCTTATCAGATCATGCATATTAGAACATATGTGAGATCCACATCCGGTATCCAGTACCCATGATGAAGAAGTATTTAAGTTTATCTCAATAATGTATATACCTGAAGTGGAGATCTCTATCCCCTACTTCTTCTTCCTCACTTCCTCCAGGTAGAGAGGACAGTTTCTTTTCCAATGTCCAGGCTGGTGACAATGGTGACAACTGCCTTCTTTGGAGATCCCACCTTTAGCTTTGAGCGTGGATGACTTTGGCTTCTGCCCGGCTTTAGAACTTTTCTTAGCCTTTCCTTTGCCTTTTGACTTTCCCTTTGCCTTGTTGATCACCATCACAGACTTGGGCTTGTCTTTCTTCATCTGTGCTTCAGCTGTCCTCAACATGCCCAACAATTCTGACAACGGCTTGTCAGAATTGTTCATGTTGTAGTTCATGACAAAATGATTATATGATTCAGGCAACGATTGTAGAATCACATCAGTGGCCAACTCTTGACCTAGGGGAAATCCCAATTTGGATAGGTTTTCCACGTACCCAATCAAGGTGAGTATATGGGTGCCAACTGAGTCTCCCTCTTTCATCTGGCTTTTGAACAAAGCCTTTGAGACATCATATCTCTCCTGTCTTGCTTGATGTTGATACATGTTCTTGAGATGTGTTACCATCTCCATGAAATTCATGTTCTCATGCTGCTCTTGCAACTCATAGTTCATTGAGCACAACATCAGGCACTTGACATCCACAACATCATCAAGGTGCTTCTTGTAAGCATCCTTTTCAGCCTTGGGTGAATTTACGACGGGCTCCTCTGGCTCTGGTGTTTCAAGGACATAGAGGTTACGCTCATCTGTGAGAACAATTCTCGGCGTCCTAAACCAGATTTAAAAGTTGGTTCCGGTAAGTTTGTCCTTCTCAAGGACCGATCGCAACAAGAACGTGTGAGTGTTGTTTGCCATTTCATTGCTACAAAAGAAAAATTTGCATTTAGTCCAAAACATTTTGACTTGTAAAGATTTGATAAACGAGACTAATTAGGCCTTTAATTAATTACGCTCCCACTATTTTATTCAAATTGATAGCCCTCACTATCAACTCGGAAGATTGCAACGCACAACCTTCTAGTGAGCCAATACCCAAAATAATTAGATCAATGCCCAGCCAACGCCGGCGTCAAAGATCAAATACTAAGGTAGGCAACTTTTGCCAATTGCATCATATGCAACTCTTGAATAGATGATCATGCACAACTCCTTGCCATGATGCATCTGTGTGCCTCTAGGTACTTGATCCTATCAAGGTTCCCTAGTTAAGTCCAACCCATAAGCCAACACAATGAGTGTGCACCCTGCGGAGGTAGACCCACACACCCACCATCACACTTCCACGAGATAGACAGTGTACCACGCGGAGGCGTGCCCACACATAGTCGATCAAGATTTTCATGTGTGTTGCTTTATGGAAGGCAACTAAAACTTAATATTATTAATTGAGGGGTTTTATTAATACATATACATATCCAAACACCACATACTTATAGTACGTATCATATACTACTATATCCACAACCATAAACGATAGACATGCAATCACAAACACAAATATATAGGTTATGGCCATACTATTGTAATCCTTTGGAGAAATAAAGCATTATGGTCCACCTATGGTCTTATGCATCTCATGCAACACTTGTGAATCATCCTGTAAGCATGTAATGATCAACATTACAATGAACAACTTCATGGATGCTTCGTGAGGTTGGAACTTCAAGTTGCTTCTTAGAATTGGATCTTCTTGTTGCTTCTCCATGGACGCTCCTTGGAGTTGGATCTTTAGGTTGCTTCTTGGAATTGGATCTTCATGGTGCTTCTCCATGGACACTCCTTGGAGTTGGATCTTCAAGTAGCCTCCTTACATCAAGTTTACAAAGACTAAAACTAATCCTATCTCTATTACATCATATGAGTACAAATATAAAAGAAAAAAATTAATTACACTTTGAAATCAGAGATGAGGCTCGGCATGCAAGCCGAATACTTTATACAAAGGATCCATATGCAACCATTATACATCCATAGCATTCATAAACAACCATATCCACAAGATAGAATTTCACATTCACAAAAGGGGATACTAGGCCATAACCGTGCATGCACTCACCACATAAAATAGATTTTAAAGGTGATGTGTATTCTATCATAGGTATATCTACATATACGTATATACATATTAAAATTGTAGTACTTGTAATGCGGGACATTCCCCATTAAAAAAAATTTGACTCCCACGCAGACAATGCGGGGTACACAGGGGCGGCGCCAAAACGTCAAAAACAGAAGCTTGCGGCGTATGTGGAATTAGGTTTAGATTTGCACATTAGCAGGTTTAATTCGCATCGTATGAAACATAAACAACATACAGCGATTCGATCATATCGAAATGAATCCAAATACGACGTAGATCGACACTGCTCTGATACCACTGTTGGGTTTTTGTGGAGAAAACATTCGCGGCAGAAGTAATAAAATCCACACAACCCGAGACAGGAGCTCGTTGACAATAATGTATTTGGAAGGAGTATTTGCGGGATATACCTTATCGCGGAGCAAGTCCGGCGATGTCCTGCTGTACGACGGTGTGCAACGCTGCTGGCCTACACGGACGAAACTTCTCTCCCATTTGTCAAGCGCATCGCAGGAAGATCCGGCGGCGTTTCTTTGCGGCAGTGACGTACGCTGCTCACAGCACATACAGGTGGTCTTCGACGTCCACCGAACACAGGCGTCAAGGTGTCTGCGTCTCTACTTCGTCCATGTGGATGGACGGAACTCCACGTCGCGCTTCCCAAGCTGGCGGGAAGGAGTCGTGTCTCTGCGGCGGCGTGCTAGCGACACGTTTCTCTCCTTTCTCTCCTAAGGACGATGACGGCTAGGGTTTATGTGCGTGAGCATAAACTAAAAGTGTCTCTCGATATCTTATATAAATATCGGTCGTCAATCCTCCTTTAAATAGGATACGAAGGGAAGTAGGGTTTCGTAAACCCATCGGTAAACAGAAATATTACATTAATTAAAACACTCGTGGATTAATTAGAATATTCTGGAATTCATTAATTAACCAAATAATCACATTAATTGATTAATTAATATCCAACTCCATGCAATCACTTGGGATGGCTCTATGGGCATACATATACCAACACTTTTGACCCTACAAGATATTGCCGAAATTTTTCAAATGCAAAAATGATGGCGAGAAGTTCTTTTTCAATTGTAGTGTAATTAAGTTGTGCTTCATTTAAAGTTTTGGATGCATAGAAAATCACAGTGGGTTTGTTTTCAACACATTGTCCTAGAACAGCCCCTACTGTGAAATCTGAAACATCACACATTAATTCAAAAGGCTTTGTCCAATCTGGTGTTTGCACATCCGGTGCAGAAATTAACTTCTCTTTGAGCATATTAAAAGCATGCAAACACTTTTCATTAAAGTCAAACACCGCATCTTTCTCCAATAGTTCAGATAATGGTTTAGCAATTTTTGAGAAATCTTTGATAAAGCGGCGATAAAATCCTACGTGACCGAGAAAAATCCTTACCCCTTTAATCGTATTCATTTGGGGTAATTTGGAAATAACCTCAATCTTAACCAGATCTACCTCCAACCCCTTGATAGACACTTTATGTCCAAGAACAATCCCTTCACTAACCATCATATGACATTTTTCCCAGTTGAGAACTAAATGCGTGTCCTCACATCGTTGTAAAACTTTATCCAAATTATATAAACATTCATTAAAAGACGCACCATAGACAGAAAAATCATCCATGAAGACCTCCAAACAGCGCTCAACCATATTAGAGAAAATGGCAAGCATGCAATGCTGAAAGGTTGTCGGTGTGTTGCATAAACCAAAGGGCATACGGTGATATGCAAATGTTCCATAAGGACAAGTGAAGGTGGACTTCTCTTGGTCCTTATGATTAATGGAAATCTTATTATAGCCTGAGTAACCATCTAGAAAACAAAAGTGAGATCGACCTGCTAATCGCTCTAAAATTTGATCAATGAACGGAAGAGGAAAATGATCTTTTAACATAGCAGAGTTCAATCTTCAGTAATCAATGCACACATGCCACCCGGTTACCAAACGGGTCATGACCGGCTCATTTAACAAATTGTGAGTAACAATAATTCCCCCCTTTTTAGGGACTACTTGTGTGGGGCTTACCCACGTCGAATCAGATATAGCGTAAATGATGTCTGCAGAAAGGAGCTTGATCACCTCCTTCTTGACGACCTCCATCATGCTTGGATTGAGTCTATGCTGTGGTTGGATTACAGGTTTGGCTCCTTCCTCGAGCCAGATCTTGTGCTGGCACAATGTAGGGGAAATCCCCTTGATATCTGCAACTGACCACCCGAATGCGCCACGGTGGTTCTTCAGCACGATCATCAATTGCTCCTCTTCATCGGCACTCAAATATGTCGATATAATCACCGGTAGTCTCTCACCATCAGCTAAGAATGCATACTTTAAATGAGGCGACAGTGGCTTCAATTCTAACTCAGGCGGACTGATCAAGGACGACTGAAGCAGTGGTGGGAGTGGCCCAAGATCTTCATAATAGTTAGCATAATAACACGCCAGCACCTGAAGCATCTTGACACATTCTTTTAACGACTTGCTTCTCATCCAGTCATGTGTTATATTGACAAGGCAAGCTTCAAGAGGCAGTTATGGATATGCATCAAGGACAGAACTTGTTATTGCATCATCTTCAGTAGAAAGAGGGATTTCCTCCTCTACATAAATTGGAAAACCCACAGCCCTACAAAGAGAAAAAACTTTGGTCTGCTCCATAATGTCTATAGCCAGTGTCCCCTTCTCTACCTTGGTCATTACATGAGCCATATCTAGAAACGGCTTCCCTAGACACAGAGAAATATTCTGATCAAAATGTTTCACCATGTGGTACTGCTCCTTTACTTTTGATTGTGTTGTGCTTGGGGGCATAACCATATCAAATCGGTCATCCGTGATTCCCAATGTCAAACGGCTTCGTCCCATCTCAAGTATCATAGCTGTAGTAGCTTTGAAAGGTCTTCCAAGGAGTATCTCATTTCCTTGTTCATCTTGCATTTCCATTACCACAAAATCTGCTGGAAATATAAACCTGTCAACTTTAACCAAAACATCCTCACAAATACCGTACGGCTTAACCATAGAATTGTCCGCCAACTAAATCGTCATATTTCTATGTCTTGATTCTTTTAGTCCCAGCTTCTTGAAAGTAGAGAGCGGCATCAAATTTATACTTGCCCCAGAATCACACAATGCTTCACCGAATTTCACTTTACCGATGTAACATGAGATATTGAAGCAGCTCGGATCCTGTCTTTTAGGTGGCAATGTGCCCATAATGAAGGCACTCACTTGCTCTTTAAGAACCATGACCTATCAGGAATCTTCCTCTTCTTTGTGATTATATCTTTCATAAACTTATCGTAAGAGGGTATTTGCTCTATTGCTTCTAGCAGTGGAATGTTGATAGAAAGCTTCCTAAAGCTATCTAGGAACTTCTTGAACTGAGCATCCACTTTCATAGCCTTCAAACTGTTTGGGTGCGGCACTGGAACTTCTTGTGCCCTTTGATGTGGTAGCACATATGGTGTCCTCTTCTCCGTCTCCTCCTCAACAATGGGTTCAGATGTGACATCCTCTACCACATCCTCTATCGGCTCTATGATTGGAATCAGAACCTCTTCTGTGGCCTCACATATGGTTTCTGGCTTAGGTGTGTTCAGTTCATTGGCCCTGGGGTTTAAAATCTTCTTACCACTCCATAGCAGAATTGCCTTAGCTTGTTGGTTTCCCCCCAGAATGTTTGTATTTCTGGGAAAACCTTGTTGTGTTGGCTTTTTCAGATTTGCTATCTCAGCAACCATCTGCGCTAACGATGTCTCTATAGTCCTCATCTGAGCCCCATGACTTTGTAAGGTCTGCCCAAATTGATTTATAAATTCTTCTTGTTGCTTAATCTGTTGGCCAAACGTGCTCATGAGTTCTTGATTCTGCTTGATTACTTGGTTGAGCAACTCATTGCTCTTGTCCTCAGCCGAGGGTTGTAGTTTTGCATCAGGGTCCTGCAAGAAATTGTTTGGGTCCTTCCATAAAAATTTCTTGTCTTTCCTCCAAGAATAGTCGTTGTTTCTGTACCCCTGTTGTTGGCGCATAAATTTCACATGTGCTTCATCGTCAGATTTTGCATCTTCTTTTGCAAGTAATTTCTTGGCTAGAAGGTCCATCTTCTCATTTAGCTCCTTGATGGCCTTTGACTCACCTGCAACTCGAACCTGCTCTACTGTGTCTCTGTCACCCCATGATTGCTTTTTGGCCATGTTCTTCATAATCTCCCAACATTTTGTGCATGTGTTGTTTAAGAAGAACCCCGAACCTGTTGCATCCAAGTTGCTTCTATCATGCTCAGAAAGACCGAAATAGAAAGTCTTGACTTGTTTCTCCTTGTCAAGCCCATGATGTGGGCACCTTCTTAGCATTATTTGAAAATGTTCCCAAGTCTCAGAATACGTCTCCCCAGCTTTGTGGCTGAAATTGTGGATCTTCCGTACCAGATCATTAGTCTTCTCGGGTGGAAAGAACCTCTCGAAGAAGACCTCGATTATTTGATCCCAAGTCTCGACTATCTCATCGTCAAGGTTATGCAACCATTCACGTGCATTACCTGCACTGGGGAATAGCTTCAAGTATAGTATCTCCTGTGGAAACCTATCTATCTTGATCATATCGCAATTCTCCACGAACGTGCTGATGTGTGCAACTGGGTCTTCATTCTTCAGCCCGTGGAATGCTTGAGACTTGACCAAGTTCATCAATGTCGGGTCAATCTTATAAGTTGGAATGTTGACTGCCTGCTTCTTTATTGGCCCCTTTGATGCTGATGAGGAAGAAGCTTTTATCTTCTCCCATATTGTCTGTTCTTCAGCCATCGCTTCTGGTTCAGAATCTGAATCTATATCTTCAGGTTGGTCTTGAACGTTGTTCTCCTCGTCGTCTGGTCCCAATGGTGGAACCTCTGGTGATGGCTGTGTAGTCTATGTTACGCATCCTCACCATGCACTAGTACCTGCAAGGTAATAAATCTGATTCAGTACAATGCTAGATGATAGCTAGATATGACGGATAAACAATGAATTTCAAAAATAATAATAAAATAAATGTGGCCTAGAGTGGCTGCTTGCAGCACTCGTAGTGCCAACAATTGTCGTGTCCCCAGAAACGACGCTAAAAACTTGACACGCTTTTACCGTGCAAGTGCACGCGTCAATGTAGTATAGGCCTTTGTGAGGCCCGAGTCGAACTCAGGGACACTGAACGGCCGGTGGACTACTACTAACTATTTGCAATCAGTTAGACCGGTTAAAAAGGTTTTAAGAGTTGATTAAAAAGAAAATAAAAATAAAAGAAAGCAAAGAAATCAATTAAATGTTGAGTTTAATCAATTTAGATGAGAATCTTTAGGATTGCGGTTTCACCGTGGGTTCTCGTTGTATGAATTTCTATATAGTTAAACAAGTTCATCTCTCAATCCGGATAGTGGCATGTAGTCAGAATTGTTCACTGTCGTGATACAATTCACTACCTAAATCTAGGTCGGTTCCACCGTCGTAGTAACCTATACCCTAAATTAGGTGTATTAGAATCAACCTTTGGGTTCCCACCTTCAACCGTACATCACCTTGTTCAAGGAATTTATAAGTTAATGTGAGTTTCATCTCTTTTTAACCATTAATTCTTCTTTCAAAGCAATTAAAGGCATTAGATTATCATTAGGGTGATCAATCATAATGATATAATGGAGAAAATGAAACCATACCACGGATTTAAGAGACAAATTATGAATTACTATGATAAAAAAGTCATACAATGATTACCTGGGCTACTCCCGATCCTAAAGACAAAGGGGATTAGCCCCGCATGTTCATCTCACAGCAAGACATGGTGAATGAAAGGGGAAACATGGAGAAAAACATGGATGAAGTGATGTAAACCCCTGAACAGAGAAGATCCAAGCGTTCCTCAACGTAGAGTGCGCGATCTACAACCTTTCAGCGGTGGAAAACATCTTCTTCAGCTCTCAGAACGGTCGAGGCATGCTTTCGGGCTCCTTTCTCCTCTCCTACTCTCCTCGGGATGTGTGCAGTAGCTAATGACATGATAGATGGCTCCTGGCCGCCGTCATTGGTATAAACACCAACTTAGATTGTCGAATTATCACCACCGTTGGATTCAGGCCGATCTGAAACAAACATTAATCTGACGGCGTCGATACCATCGACACGGGTCGATGGTATCGACCACTCGTGCTATCGGCAAGCCTTTCTTCTTTTCTTTCGTCCCGCCTGATGCAGACTCGATACCATCAACGCGGGTCGATGGTATCGACACCCTTAGGTGTCAGTTTTATGACCTTTCCGACACTACAGTTGTAGAACATCAATAGTATCGACCTTTGTGTCGATAGTATCGAATGGCTGATCGCTGGCAACCTAAAGGTAACTCGCTACCATCGACACAATAGTCAATGGTATCGACACTGCTTGGATCCTTTCAGTTGTCTGCCTGTGACTGTGTCGATACCATCGATGGATGTCGATGGTATCGACAGTTGTATATATGTGTTTTCCTGAAATTGCAAGACAAAGTCAAATCAGCTGAGATAAAACTCATCATTATAATCGTTTATGATAAAAAAGATAAAATATGAGAGATTTGATACTGAAAGAGATTATAGGCTAGAGTAAGTGAATTATGTACTATTAACCACCAAAGTGACCAATAAACACATAAAACGCAAATAAAACAAGTCTATAAATGTGACTCACAATCCTCGCATCATTAGTAGACTGGTTTTCATAACAATGAATGTATATATTATCGACAACATTATGTAAATGTAGCTGTCCGAGAATCCGGATGACGGGAGTGGATCTTACCCATGAATTTCTAATGGTGGGATGTAGGTTTGACATCATAAAGTAAGAACAGATTTGCAAGTTCTTCAATCTTATTCAGAATTCAGAGGTGCATTGGTTTATGCAACCGATGATAGACATATGAATGTAAAAAAAATGAAATGATGGAAGAGAGAAATGTAGAGAGGTATTCAGGACATAAGCTAAAATGAAAAGCGCTAATAAGTAAATTCTTACCTTTTCTTGGATAGTACGCATCTCATTTCTGAAAGATCGATAACATGCATTACTTCTAGCACTTGTGAATCCGTGAGAAGAGACTACTGAAAAAGCAAATCAAAATGTAATCCTAATCACAGACACTGGATGAAATAAAAGAGTTGGAAGGAGTTAGTTTTGGACTACTTCCATATCTGGCACTGCCCATTAGGAAAGAAACTGGGGAGGTGGTGACTATTGTGTAGTTTCCATTTTAAGTCTTTTGACCAGCCGGAGATAACGACGTGCAGTTAATAGGCGGTCTTTGTTTCCCTCTATTGTAACTGCAAAAGTAGATATCTAGTATCAGTCTTTTAAATTCAATAGAGTTGATAAAAGGAAACCGAAAATCCAAAGCAGACGTGCAATTAATGCTAAGATAATTACATTCAAAAGAATAGGAAAAATGAAAATGAAGTTGTAGGAAAATTTCGAGAGACTTGAGGGAGAGAAACGTGCTCAATTCAGTTTCAGAGATTCAGTTCTGGTAATAAGAATTTGGTTGGGGTATAATTTTAAAAGGAGAGAGAGATAAAAATGAAAAAGGGTGATACCAGTTGAATAATTTTTTTTCTTACAATTTCTTCACTTTTTTTGTACATTGAAAATGACATCTAGGGTAAAAGGTGGTTTGTGAAGGCAATTAATATATTAATATAAAAAGAACACACAGAAGATAAAATAGAAAATATGAGAAAGTTTTGTATATTTCTATACAGAATGGGATTGCACGGATTTGACTTTTTCATTCGAGTATGAAGGGCGTGGTTTGTTATGTGTATATAATTAAATAAAATTTCAAAAAATAGTATTGTGGTTAGAGGAAAGGAACTCGTCAGGGTAACATGGTGGTTGTTTTGGTGAGAGAAGATGGTATTTGTTGAAAGTGGGCGGAGAGGGGTTAGGAAATATGTGGAGTAGTTAGAGGACTTCGTGGAGAGTCAAGGATGAGCGGAGAGAGAGGAATGTCAAGGAGATAAAAACCAACTGAAATTGTAAAAAAAACATGAGAAAAAATGCGAGAAGAGATTGAGTGAAAGAGAGAAGAGCAATTTAAAATGTTGTCTTCTGATTGGTCGTGAAAGTTCAGAATGGCGGGATTGTAAAAAAATGGAAACTCCCTCTTTTAATAGTATATATATATATATATATATATATATATATATATATATATATATATATTGTTTTCATTGCCCGCGCGGATATATATATATATATATATATATATATATATATATATATATATATATATGGCTGTTCATTCGTTACTCGCGCGGGTAGCCAGATTTTCGCTACCCGCTGGAGTAACTGGGAGTTAAAAGAGTAACTATATGGTACACTGGAGTAACTTTTCTGAATCAAAAGAGTAACTGTATTGATATATAGAGTAACTCTGAGAGCAAAAGAGCAACTGTGTAGAAAATATATAGTCAGTAAATATATGGACGGGTTTTTTGATTTCGGGGGGCAAATGATATTATTTTTAGATCAATTTTTTTGGGGAGCTAGATAAAATGCTCCTCTACAATTGCAAAAAAACAATTTAAAAAAATAACATGAAGTGTGTGCTGGTATTAAAGATGAGCCATATATATATATATATATATATATATATATATATATATATATATGTATATATATATATATGTCAAACTTAAGATACCCACGCAGGAAATGAAAACTATATATATATATATATATATAGAGAGAGAGAGAGAGACAGAGAGAGACAGAGAGAGAAGTTGGAATACACTTGAGTGTACCGAAGACCGAATACACTCAAGTTGTTTTCCATGATGTAATATTTATTTTAAAAATCTAAACTAGTGACCTTCTTAAGTATCTTATGAACATACTACACATAAAATTTGAGGTCATTTGGACACTTATAAGTCATGCATCCAAAGGAGATTTTTGTTTACAATTAAAATTAGTTTTGTAGCTGATATTTGTTTTAACGATGAATATCAACAGTTTGGATTTACCAAAAATATCTAAATATGTGAAAACCACTGAGTGTATGATGTGATATGTACACTTGAGTGTATTCATATATATATATATATATATATATATATATATATATATATATATATATATATATATGTATATATATATATATGTATATATATATATGGCTCATCTTTAATACCCGCGCGGGTAGCTACCTACCCCTATTTTGGTTAATTTTTTTCAAGTTTCTTACTTTCAACATGTACATGGTTAATTTATCTTACAAATTGTTACTTTTCATGCATAGACGGTTCCATTTGCAACAGCAGATTTCAAAATACAATTACATATATATTTCCTGTGTATTATGCCCGATTTTACTTTTTTATTCATATACTTACTTTGTTATCAGAATAGTTACTTTTTGGTCCTTCCAGTTACTTTGTTTACCATATGGTTACATTCGAGACTGAAGGGTAGTGAAAATCCAGGCTACCCGCGTGGGTATTCAATGAACGCCCATATATATATATATATATATATATATATATATATATATATATATATATATATATATATATATATATATATATATATATATATATATATATATATATATATATATATATATATATATATATATATAACACATATATACATATATATATAATCAGGTCTCCATCTTATGTATTACCACCCATTGTTCACATCTAGATATTTCATAGGTGCATATAACAACTAGTCCATCATTGTTGCGATCATTTAAACCATTTGGATAGAGAGGAAAAAAAGATTCTACAACTATAGTTGTGTGACATCCCAAACTTTTGAGAATAATTTAAACCTTAGACTATAGTTTCTTTTAATAGAATTTGTTGAAGGTCTTAATGTAAAATATCATGAAATAAATTTTCTTAAAGGATACTGAAGTAAGGAAATTAAAATGAGACTCAAAACAAACTTTTATTTCATATGCACATTACATGTTACAATTAAGTCAAAAGTTTAAATGTTGCTTTTCCTTTTATCTCCCCTATTATTAAAAATGTTTAAAAGAGATGAAAGAGAAAGAACAAGAGGCATGAAATTTGAAATTTAAAATATGATGAGTTGAATAAGAAGTACTCTTTTCTTTTGATAAGAAATCATTAATATCTTTATTTCTCTTTCCTCTTTTGAATTTGCAAAAAGAATAACAAACGACCCCTATGCATTGATTTTGAAAATATGGGATGAGTTACTCCCTTGGACCATAGTAAATGACTTCCTTTTTCTTCTTGATAATTATTAGTTAACGAAATAAATAAATTTACAAAAGTAATGAAGAATTGGTGATAAAATAAGAATCATGTGGAAATTTGTAGAAAAGATACGTGGAGAGTAACCAATGAGCATAATTTGATCCTATATTACACCCAAAAGAAAGAATACACCTAACAAGGATTTCTTATCAAGTTTGGATGGAAAAAGAATTATTATTTACCTTAAATAAATCAAATAAGTCAACTACTTAAGGGGAGAGGAAAGGGGATCAACTTTTGTATTTTGGGCTCAAATTTCTCCCACACCTAGATTTAGGTGTTAAATATTTTTCTTTAAATTTTGGAGTCAATAGGTTAAATGGATAGGAAGTTATGAATTAATTGAGTTTTCCTAAAGTGAAAGGATTTGAGGAAAATGCATGAAATGTCACAAAATAATTCTATTTGGAAAACTATACCCGACCCCTTTTTTGTTTCACGCATGCTTGGTGACTGTTGGATTAAAGATCCAACGACACTTGGATCGTCATCAAGAAAGGAAATTGGGAACAATCCCTTCCTATTTGATTTCATGAATTTATCTCTCTCTAATTCACAATCACTTCTAGAAACATCGCCAGTGGTTTCGCGAGGAGGTTTCACACTAGAAAATCCCAGGTTCTACCCCATTTGGTAAGTTACATAGTTTTTTCCCAAATCATAGAATGGTCATCGACCATCCCCTCCAGAGCATGATCTATATAAGGGGGTAGATACCCCCTACAATGATTCCTTTCACTCTGTGAGACCCTTCTTTGACTTTGGTCTCCCTCCTTTCCAACCAATTCCTCCTCTAAGCCCTACTAATTTTCCTTTTCTTTCTCCCTAGAACTCATCAGAGTATGCCTTTCGTTCTCTGTGCTCCATCGACTCATTGGACAATTGAGGGCGTCAAAGAGTTTGTCCGGACGAGGTGAAGGTTCAAGTACTCTTGGGTTTCTCTCAAAGTCTCTAAATCCTAGAGTCAACAGATAGTTTGACTCATGAAGGAGGCTACACATGAGCTTGAGGTAGACGATGAGTCATGGTGAAAAGTCTACCCTGCCCCCGACTTCCCTTCAGTAATGGTACGGGCTTTTATGATTTTTTATCCTTTTCTCGACTGACTCGGTGAGGTCCACATGAGAACAGACCGCCAACCTAGCATGAGCTGATTGGTACGCCCTGGCGTAGTCAGCCTCCCATGTGTCAAGCTCCTATTGGCCCAAAAGGTTTTATTTTTATAAAAAATCAAGGAAATGATTGGTAGGTCCAAACCAGCAAAATTATATATGATTTTGATCAGAAAATCCAAGGAAAATAATAAAATTGATTTCAAAACCTATATCTATTTCTAATTCTAAAAATGTCTAAATTTGCTAGCCTTAATACGATAAATGTATAAAATCATAATCTCTAGGTTTTGATGATTATAACATGTTTAATTGATCATAATAGTCAAAATATAATCTACTTGGATAGAAAGATCATCTTGGACCTAATTTAAGAATTAGAATTAATATGCTACCAAATTAGGATTTAGATAGTATTTAAGATGGGGATTGATATAGAGTATATTTATTATAGGACATTAGAGTTTCTACAAATATCAAGAGGTTAGGATTTGACTCAAGATCATAGAGACCAACTTAGAATCTACTTTTCTACAGGTAAGCTGGTCATGTCACTATAGATGAGAACCTTGGTTGAATTGTATGATATGTATGGTTTATGAATTGTAAATTCAATTTCAAGTTCAATGCTCTAATCATGTTCATTATCTAAATTTCTTGATGACTACTATATTTTGTCTTATGGTTATCATGCTCATTAAGATTAAATATTTTCATTAAATGATCAATGATTAATGGA
The DNA here is from genome assembly GCA_963693085.1 of Alisma plantago-aquatica. Taxonomy (NCBI): domain Eukaryota; kingdom Viridiplantae; phylum Streptophyta; class Magnoliopsida; order Alismatales; family Alismataceae; genus Alisma; species Alisma plantago-aquatica. The sequence goes on from OY856411.1 coordinate 1,345,326,692, forward strand.
TTTAAATATCAAGTTTCAAGAGGGAGAAATCCCATCATGGTAAATATTAAAGTTCAAGATTAAATTCATAATTATGGTAAGTAATTGAATTAGTTTTTATATGCTTCTCGAATCATGGACCTCAAGGGGTTGTTATGGGTATTCGTGCCAATTATGGGCTTTCATAGCCAATCATGGATCTTAAGGGGTTGTTATGAGCTTTTATAGCCAAATCATGGGCATTCATGACAATTATGGGGTTTCCTAACAATTATGTGCTCTTAAGTGGGCTTCATACATATATGCATATATTTACTGCTCAATTCTTCATGTTATAAGATTCATGTAATTAAGAATGCTTAAGTTAAATACATGCCAAGATTTTCTCTCAAGTCAAGTATATATGTTTATTTTGCAGTTCTTATAAAATGTATAGTTCCGCTTACTGATGTATGTCTTTGTTTTCACATGGTCGTGGGACAAGATGTCCCTGGATTAAGGAGCAATAGAGAACTGAAGCAAACCCTTAAATGTAACTGACATCAAGGAAGACTTTATATTGGTGGGGTGCCATCTACCGCCCTATAGATTATCTAGTCTAGTCGATTGTTTCATGCATTAGATTTCCTTATCCTACATATATTAAGGTTTGAGATTAAGATGAGATAATTTATGTTATCCTTTCAAGAACAATGTATGAATCTATATTTTGAGTTAATGCATTGTGGTTCATTTATCGTGTTACTATGTATATAATGTTTTGTGACGTTCATCCAATCCAAGTGACCCATGTTACATAAACATAGGGTCTGCTTCCAATGACGTGTATATACTTGGAGGGGTGTTACAAGTTTCCAGTCATATGAACTACTGATTAGAATGGCTAAAACATTATGTGATGATTATATATTTTGTAGATGATGGAAGGATTTCACAGCTTCTAGCCATCAAGATCACCCTTGAAGCATATGGAAATAGAGAGGGTCCACATATGTCTTCCATGAAACACATTTAGAAGGATACATACAAAAACTAGAGTTTCATGTGTTCTTCCAACTTTTTCATATCATCTTGAGGATGTTATAAAGGGGTGCCTACCCTATCACAGACATTATCGATGTCATTTTGTTATTTTCATGTTGATATGATAGGGTGACACCTCTAGTGATTACCATCATCACTACTGGTCCCCTTCCTATCGACTCTTTACCACTATGTGGTTGCAGAGGGGTTTTATCTATATATGACATGAACAATTATTTAAAAAATAAAATGCAATTTATTTCCTCAATATACTCTATTATTGTCGCCAAAAGACTCTATTATTGTAGAATGCACTTATGGATGATTTTTTTATATTTTTTAGGTACTTTGAGCACTACTTGATGGAAGGGAGAGAAGGAGGTTGAACCTATATACTCCCCATGCTTGTAGGAGTCCAAAGTGAGGCCAAGATCACCCCAACCTACTCCAAGTGATTAGAGAATGCATTGAAGCAAAACAACTCCCCAGATGATCAAGATTAGACTCAAGTGAAGTTCAAGCTCCCCAAAATGGCTATCCCACACAAACAATGGCCATTATCCATAAAACAAATACCAAAACCCCCTAAAAACTTCTAAGGGTACCTTTTACCCATCATTGTGCCATAGAACGACCATTCTATCACTAGAATAGTCTGCTAGCATGGCCAAAATCTATTCTTCCTTGCCATTTTGCCTTAAATCACACAAAATACCAAATAAATCACTTTTCTTGCATCGAAAAATTTGGAACTTCCATTTTCGACTTAGAATGGTCATTCTAGACAAAGCTAGAATTATAGTTCTGGACAAAACCCAATAATTTTAGCACAGCCTCTCCCAGTGGACAATTTTCACCATATCCAATCAAGTATTACCAATATTCATCCACCTACCTAAACCTTGTCTAGAATAGCAGTGGTGATAGCTAAATATTTGTTCTATCTTCCAAACCTACTACTTCCACTAGAGCATTACCTAAACTCCCCTTCCCCACTTAAGCCTAACTACCCTAACCCCCTATATAAGCCTTAGTGGGGCGTAGGGTGGGAGGATCCAATAGGCACTCAATTCCTCTACCTACCTCCCAATCACCTCTTTCTCTCTCTCTCTCTCTCTCTCTCTCTCTCTCTCTCCCCATTCATCACCTTCCACCCTAAAACCCTAGTTTTCTAGGGTTATGGCCATTCACTACATTTCCATGCCATTTCACCTTCTTAGAGGAGGAGACGAGCTAGTTTCTAGAAAGTTGAAGGAGGAGGAATATCAATTAACATCCATGGACTTTCTCTCTATCTTCTCCTTTCCTTTTGTTTTTTCTGTGATTATGTGTAGCTAAGTATCCTTGGTGGACTGTTTGGGAGGAAATATGTTTCTATTAGACCATGTAATTGTGAATATTCATGTAAAAAGTTATATATTTCTTTTACTGTCATGTTATGTGTGTTATCTCTCCATGCCTCTTGCTTTGGTGTTTGAGATATGGAATGACCTAATTTATAGATAAATGAGTGATTTTGGGCTTTTGAGGGGAAAACTCCTATATTTCCCTAGAGGAACCTTATCTGGTTTTTCTCCTCCCCCTATATCACTCTATTCTACTAACCCTAGGTATGAGTATTGATGTAGCCCTATTTTAGGGCTCCATCTTGTGCCATTTTGTACTTAAATCACATCTAAACATGTTAGATTACAAGCTATTTCCCCTAATATGTTAACCACTGCCAAATGCACTTACAGATGTTCTTTGCACTATTTTCAGGTACTTGGACCATGCCTTGGATGGATGAGAGAGAAGGAAGGAGTTTTAGGACTCTTCCACTCATAGAGGGGTCTAAAGAAGGCCCTAAAAGCTCCCTCAACCTACCCCCAATGGCCAAGAGTCATTGTCAAGTAAAGAAATCCATGAATGATGAAGTTTGAAGGTCAATTGACTGATGCAGACCCCAACACAGTCATGGGCATACCCCCATGATTGTGTCTTTTTTGGTGAAGAATTTCCAGATTCAATAGGGATCTACCCCAACTCACCATGACCGTGTCCCATCAGCACGACTGTAGCCGATTGAAGAGACCATGACCGTGGCCATCAACACGATCGTGGCCAACAGAGGAGGAAACGACCATGCCCCCCCACAACGGCCGTTGGAATTTAGCACAAAAACCCCAGAATCAATACAGAGTTGCACCCAATTTGCCATGACCGTGGCCACTGAAGATCGACTCGCCCGTGTTGCTACCCCACGACCAAGTCCTCCTCCTCCAAAATGGTTGTGTTACCCAACACGACCGTGGTGCTACTCACCCAACACGACCGTGGCACTCCACCACGGCCGTGGCCACCTCCTACTTAACGCTTTCACCACCCTTCCACAACATGCCCATGTCCAAGATCCACAACCGTTCTCATCTCCACCCACCACGACCGTGGACCATCAACACGGCCGTTTTGCCACCCTAAACCTACCACTTTCTACACTGATTTTCCCACAATACCCCTACTTACCCTAGTGCTTCCACCACCACCTATATATACATGGGTGGCAGACACAACACTAGGTTAGCTCCCATTAGATGCCCCTAGCCTCCATTACTCCTCTCCTTGAGCATTTAGTGCATTTCCCTTGCATTTATGCTCTCCACCCACCATTTCCATCTCCATTTCCCCTTGGAAACCTAGTTTTCTAGGTTTTCCTCCATAATCCCCCATATCTTCATGCTCATATGCACCCTTAGAGGAGAGAGGACGTCCCCAATATTAAGGAGGTGAAGAAGACGGCTACTTCCCCAAGCTCCATGGAGTTTCTTCCCCTTCTTCCCTTTTCTTTTGACATTTCTTTGACTATGTGTAGCTAAGCCCCTAGTGGTGGGCTGTTTGGGGATAAAATGTGAGTTTGATACCATGTTGGGGGAATTTTGGCTTGTAATGAACTCATTTTTATCTATGATGATTGCTCCATACTTTTTTCTCTTATCCCATTGCCATGCTTGTGAATTATGCTTTTTGCTATTAATTGCTTGTTTGATAGTGCTTGATGATACCATGTTTCTAGGAGAATTGAGATGCATGTGGCAATCTTAGGTGTGACTCCTAGATCCTAATAGGGGATCCCTAGCTAGTCCCCTTTGTTCCTACATGCCTAACCCCTCTCCTACTACTTGGTATGAGACCTAAGTTACTCGTATAAGTGGGATTCATGTGATTGCCTAGGGTGCTATAAAGGCTAGAAAGGCTAGTAGCATGAGGTCAAATACCCTCATCTCTACTCCCATATCTACCCTCAACCCTCAATTTTTCAATACATTTATCCTAAAAACCTAGATTTGGCCAATCTTATTAGAATTACACCTAACCCTAGTCTTCCACTAGTAGTATAGGGTACATTCTAATAGCGTTTGCCTTATTGTTTGGTTTGGTAATCTAGATGAAAGATGAGGATCATGCTTGTCCAATAACCTTCCCCAATTAATATCAAAGTTACATCCCCAAATGGCCCACCTACCTTAATCAACTTATTTAAAACTCGTCTTGCTCTGCTTGCTTATTCATGCTAGTCTAGTTTAGTTGCTTTTTCTCAATCTAGTTAATTGCTTGGTTTTTCTCTTTAGTGTTAACTTAGTTTCTTTCTCACTCTTGTGGTTAGCTTAGCTTCTAAATTGTTTCTTGCTCTTCTAGTATATTGTAACTCACCTTTTCTCTTTCTTAGTTAGTTGGTTAACCTAGTTTATTAAATTTTCTTGTTTAAGATAACTTAGGTTGAATTCCGCCTTTCTTGCTTGTCCATTTAGATTAATCACCAAACAAACCCTTAAACCTTGATCTCCGCACTAGGAACATAGCCAACACTAGCCCAGCTCTAGTGCCCCCTCTATCCCTGAGGATCGACCCCTATTCTTGCCAATCACCTATACTACAACAATACCTCGTGCACTTGTGGGTGACTTGTTTGGTTCTGTAATCGACTTGGTTAAGGCCAATACAAATTTTGAAAGTTTCCTCCCATGTGTTCGAGTCATGTGGAGTGCATCTAGCCACCCTTAGTTGGCTAGTGTGTACACCTCTGGCTTGACGCACCAAGCTTTCTGGCGCCGTTACCGGGGATAGAGGCACTCGGCCTAGCTAGTTAGTGTAGCTTAGCCTTTCATTTTGCCCTCATCATTAATATTCTTTATTCTTTGTTCACTTTTTCATATTGCCATTCTAACTTGGTTTCTTGTTGCTTGTTTGTGTATTGTGTAGATGACAAATGTGCATGCGCCACACACATTCCACTTGTACCGACTTGGTGTTGTACGACCCTGAGATAGGTATAAGGAGATGCCAAAGTCGCCAAAACCAACACCGAGAAGCCAAGATGGCAGAAAACAGCCCTCATGCGGATGCTCAACCACCTCCACCGCAGCACCGCCCACTCCACGAGTATTTCACCCCGTGGAACTACAATTCACCCATCGCCACCCTAGTTGACCAAATGCCAAGTCAATAGTTCTCCATTCCACCAGCACTCCTTGGACTCCTCTCCACTTACTATGGGATGGAGAATGAGAATCCCTACCATCACATCGATGCATTCATTGAGACGTGCTCCACTTTTTGTACTCCCACCACCACTGACGACTCCATCCGGAGAACCCTCTTTCTATTCTCCCTAAAAGAGGTTAAAGAGTGGTATGTTTCAAATCCAGAGTCGGTAACCTGGAATGAAGTCAAGAATGAATTCCTTAAGAAGTTCTTCCCGATTACTAAGATATCCTATATGAGAAGATGCATCACTTTCTTTGCCCAGAAAGAGAATGAACCCTTCCACGAGGCGTGGGAGAGGTTTTGAAAACTTCTCCGTGACTGCCCTCACCATGAAGTGCCATTGTGGCAACTAGTTCAACATTTCTACATCGGGCTTGAAGAATAAAGCCAAAACAACATCGACTCCTCATGTGGAGGTACTTTCATGGCAAAGCCGCCCAAGGAATTGTGGCCTTTGTTCGAGCATCTTGCTGAAAACTCATGCCATCACGCTTCTACAAAAGGGGAGCATTGTGGCCAAAGCTACATCCCTCCAACTTCTTCCATGGCTCCAACCTATAATGTTGTCGACCCCGATATGATGAAAATGATGGCGGATATGATGAAGATGATGAAGAACCAAGTTGGTGGTTCTCCTAGCCAACCCATCATGGCAGTCGATTCTATTGATGAGGAAGTGAATGCTTTGCACTCCTTTGGAGGCCAAAACAATCAAGGCCCCATGTCCAACACCTATACTCCTAAGTGGAAGAACCATCCATATTTTTTAAAGAAACAAAATGAGGATGGACAAGGACAACGGCAGTAGAGGCCACGCTATAGTTCAAAGTTTGAAGAGGAGGTGCTTGGAAGGTTAAGAAGTTTGGATGATATGAAGAAGGATGTGACCTCACATGGGCAGTCCATCAACCGCCTTGAGAAAATACTAGATCATATATCTCTCTCTCTCTGGCTAGGAGGGAAGAAGGAAGACTTCCATCTCAACCCCTGCCCAACCCAAATAATGATGGTACTTTCCTAGGGAACACTCCAAGTCCATATGCTCCGCCGTCATACCAAACACCTTCGAACCCCTATGCTTCACCACCTCCTCAGGCACCTCTTAACTACCAATATGCTCCACCTCCACCTCATTCATACCAGCAGCCACCCCCGCAATACCACCCCCATCCACAACAACAACATCCACCACAACAACCACCACCACAATTCATCCTCCAAAACCCAAATTCTTCTCACCAAAGGCCACCACCACCCCAACAGCCACAACCACCTCCACAAGCCTCTTCTTCCACTACCCATGAGCATGTGAGGGCAGTGACTATTATGAGGAGTGGCCAGATGTTAGAGCACCCCCATCATACTATTGTTGTTGACAGAGGTGATACTGAGACTGGATGAGTTGATACTGAGATACAGCCTGATGATACTGTGACGAGAGCCAGAGTTGATACTATGATACTGAGTGATTATACTGTGATTCCTGCGATACCTATTGACGATACTATTGATCTGAACCATATGGGATCCCAACTCCCCCCATTTCCTGAGGTTCTTAATGAGCCTTCTGTTGAGAGGAGAAGAAAGAACCATACTGAAGACATCCTTGATGTTGGATCAATGGACTCTAGAGGGGGGGTTGAATAGAGCTTCACAATTCTCACAAAATTGATTAGACCACCAAATTATATTAATTGTAGAAACTTAAACAAGCAGCAATTTGATGACTTAATCTAACATGCACAGCAAGGATGAGAGACAAGGAAGAGAAAGTACTTGGATAGGTGGTTTAGAGTGGTTCCATGTCCTAAACTTAGGAGCAATGTCAGTCCACTACCTAGAGTGGGTTAGTCTCTAGGATTTGCAATCTTGGTACTCTTATATTCCACAATAAGATTACAAGATACAACAACCACACATCCAAGGGCTCAGTACCTCAAGCAAATATCTTCAACCTATAGATGGAGCTTACCCACATGAAACATGGAGTCTTCACCCATCAACATGGACTTACCCACTCCTTTCTTCAAGTATTCTACCTTTAAGGGATTAGCTATCTTCCTTGAGTGTTGCCTTGCTTTTATCCTTCACTCAGAAATCTGGAGCACCTATCTCCTTCACTTAGAGACCTGGAGCAGCTTGCCTTCTTCAACCTTGAAGAACAACACCTCCTTCTCCTTCACTTGGAGAGGGATCTTCAACTATCTTCAAAGGAATGGAGGTAGGAAGATGGAGGAGGAGAGCTTTTAGATCAACACATGGAGTAGCACTCTTACATGGTAACCTATCTCACTCATACTCACGAATTTGACTTGAAGGTAGAGAGAGAAAGGGGCTCAAAGGGTTAGAAAACTCTCAACTATGCTAGAACCAAGTTTCCAATGAATGAGCAGCCTTGGAATGAACTCAGAGAGGGTCTATTTATAGTTGAGGGTGCCCCTTTAAGTTATGGGACACTTGGATACAAAAATAGCCATTTTTTGTTAAAAGAAACGACTCTATTTTCGGTCAAAACACTCACCAACGGTCACATCACTTTTTTCTACAATTTCCGTATAGTGCAATCGGTCGAGTTTCAATAAAGGTAACTCGACCAATCAAGTAAACGACAAAGCCAATATTCAAATGATCGGTCGAGTTTGTCCTGACAAAACTCGACCGACCATTTGAAGTCGAAATGGTTAATTACCTGATCGGTTGAGTTCTGTGTAAACACAACTCGACTGATGCAATCTCCATAAAATTGACTTAAGGATGATCGGTCGAGTTTTAAGGCTGGGAAACTCGACCGACCAAGTGCCTGAAATCAATTTTCTAAATTGCATCTAAAGTGATTAAAACTTGGTGATTTTTGTCCCAAACATTTTTCTCATCTAAGTTATAAGTCAACTCATCATTACAAGTGATTACAGAAATGTTCTAAGGTCATTTACATAGAAATCCCAAAATACACACTTGTAGCTATTTTGACTTGAACGTGAGCCATTCTAGGGCTTTAGATTTTGGATCCTTTTCATGTACCTAATGCCTACAAACAATCTTAAACACACATATTAGATACATATGAATGGAATGGTTAAGTCATTATCAAAATATAGGAAATGTATAACCTCTAGGTCAACATTCTCCCCCTTTTTGACAATGACAAACCATTCCTCAAGCATATTGAAAAGGATATGAAAGTTATACCTTTGCCTTGTGAATTAAGGGGATTCATGATATGATCAATGTGAATTTGCTCCCCCTCAATCTATGCTTCCTCTAACCTGCATGGTTAGTTTCTCTACACATAGCAATACCAATATACATGTAATGTGTAGTCCTTTGCAAGTTCACATAAAGGACAGTGAATTGAACAAGAAAAGGATCTCACAAGAAAAAGCAATATTATAGCAAAGAAAAACCAATATGATTGAGTTTCAAGACATGAGCTATCACTTGAAATATCTCTCCCCCTTTTGACATTATCAAAAAGGTGGGGGGTAGAAGAGTAGGCCAGGTCTTCTCCAAAACTCAACCAAACATGTATGCAATGGAATAAACAACAGTTTAAAGTCATATATCACACATAGATAAAAGATAACATACAATCCAATTCATGATCAAAATATAACTCAAGATGGCACCAATGCATAGGATAAAAATAGAGGAAAATCCATAGTGCACATCAGTACAACTCAGATATACATCCATATAAGAGCAACTACAAGCACCAAAGCGATAAAACAAAGATAAGAAATAGTACAACTCAAAAGAATGTGCCAAGATGTTTCTGATACAAAATAGTCTAGAAAGATGTATATAATAAGCATGCTAGACTACAAATGAAGAAACCACATAAATGTCTAAGCTATCTATATCAACAATGTCCTCATCGCCAGGTGTGTAGTCCTCATCCCCGTCATAAGGTGGAGTAGTAGTTCCAGCATCATCATTCTCACCATCACCATCACCGTCGTCGGAAGCATCCTCATCGTCACTGTCATCAGCATCAGCATCAGCATCCTTGGCCTGGTCTGGCATCTCCTCATCAGCAGGAGGTTCAAAAGAACGACCGCGCCAGTGGGTATTCTGCTCAGCCCAAGACATACCAAGAGCGTGAAGCTCATTGGCGTGTGGGAAAGATGGAGCAGAGTCACCCAGAGAGGCTAGCAGGGTGGCCAGGGGGGCAGTAGGTAACGGGAGGATGGCAAGAGCGGAGCTACCAGTAGAAAAAGGTGGTAGAGTAGCAGTGGAAGGCTCGGGAGCAGGATAGTAATGCTCATATGCATATGAAGCATAGGCACTATGGGGGTATGGCTGGTAGGTGGGGTAGGGTGATGCACATGATAGGTTCATGTGAGACATTATGGAACATAGATCCTAGTACATGTGGTCCTGAACCTGTTGATTGTACGCCTGTTGATGCATCATATAACCCATAAGGGTTACATTATACACATGAAAAGATGCACGGATGGGTCTAGGAGGAGGTTGCGGTGGTGGAGCTCAACTGAAGCGACTGTAGAGGTGGAAGCACCAGAGGCAGAGGGAAACACAGGAACATACTTTTGAAGAGTGGTTTCACTAATACAAACACCCTTTATGGCGACCGGATAATGGAAGTCAGAAAAGAGATATTTGTTAGTGGCAAACTTGAAAAAACCACAGATCAAAGCTGGGTAGGGTGGGTGGGTGCCTTTGGTGTTCTTACTAGTGTCAAATCAGGTCGTGTGATGTAAGATATACCTGGCCCACTTGACACTGATATTGTTTAACAAACAACACATAATGATTGAGGTGTTTTCGGCAATGTCTGTTTGATTTCTCTTTGGGTGGACATTACAATTAATCACCAAAGCCAGTATGCGCCTCTTTAGGTCAAGAGAGGTGGAGGGTAGGGTGGACTTCTTCTTATAGGCCACGCCAGGTTTCTTAAAAAACCGATGAACATCTAGCAACGTCAATTCATGGTGCTTGTAAAAACCTTCCGGGTCAAGAAGATCGAAATACTCTCCATAATCCTTACGCCATGTGTCATTTTCCTCGTCTTCGGCAAAAAAGACACTTAAGGTATCCTCGGAGAGTTGGAAACGACGACCGACGATCATAGAAGTAAGAATTACTTAGGTATTCGGTGGTGGGATGAGTGAATCGTAGTTCCAACACAAGTTGGCATAGAACTCGTGAACAACTTTAGTGCTTGACATGGAGTTGTGAAAGCAGTCACGTTCGATCGCTAGGGCGGATAAATGGTGGGAGGCGAGAAGTCGAGAAACAAAGGCAATAATCGCTTGATACCTAGGGGAAGGATCGATCAAAGCACGAAAAGGAAAAGGGCTTCAGGAAAGAAGGTCCTTGTACCAGTTTACATCCTCAACTGACACAAAAGAGGTATTATCAAACAGAATCAAACGATTATTGGATGAGGAAGTTGGAGCATTGCTTGGAGTAGGACGTTTTCATCTATGAGAAGCCATGGAAACGAAAAGAAGATGAAAAACGTGCAAATAAGCAATGGCAAACCTCAAACGCCGAATAGACACCACCAATGACACCTGGGGAGGTCAAGATCAAGGTTTCTAGGTCAATCTAGGGCTAGGAGCGGGAGGTTTAGGGCAGGGTTTGAGAGCTTAGGGCTAAGAGGTGAGGATCAGTTGTCTATTTTCTAGTTGAGAGGGAAAATAGATGGTTGATCCTAACTTTTAAGTTGACTTAGCCCACGGATCGATTGAGTTCTGTGTATGGAAAACTTGACCAAACGATCCACTAAAGACTTACTCTCGGCTCCTGATCGGTCGAGTTTTTCAGGGTGAAAACTCGACCGAAGGTCAACCTGATCTAAAAGTCACATTCTTAGTTTCTATCATATACATGCCAATTAAATTTATTTTTCCATTATATTATGTATCATTAACATACTTAGGCACATTCAGCTCATCATTGGGCACTATTTTGCAATAAAACATGAAAATCGATCAAAACCCAAAAACAAGCAAAAACTAAGAATGTTTATAAGCAAGTTAGGCACATTTAAACATGTATAAGCAAAAACAAGGTGAAGAAAGACATGAACAAACATATAGGAAAGAGACAACTAGCTAGATCACATGGCAATTTCATTCAAATCAACAATAAGCACTTTAGATCGAATGAAGTTAAATTGATCTCGAGCTAGAGGTTTTGTAAAGATATCTGCCAATTGATTTTTCATGTCCACATGTGTGATATAAATATCCTTCTTGGCAATGTGATCACAGAGAAAGTGATGGTGAACCTCTATATGCTTGGCTCTACTATGCAATATAGGATTGTAAGATATATTAATTGCACTAGTATTGTCACAAAAGATAGGAGAAGCATAAAAAAATATGTTGAAGTCTTGGAGCATTTGTTTCATCCATAGGACATGTGCACAACAGCTCCTGACTATAATATATTCAGCCTCGGTAGTTGATAATGCCATTGTACCTTGTTTCTTGGAGAACTAAGACACTAAGCATGGTCCTAGAATGAAGCAAGTGCCACTTTTGCACTTTCTATCAACCAAACACCCTGTGTAATCCGCATCACTATATGCTCTAAGAGTAAAATCCCTTTATTTAGGATACCATAGTCCAAATTTTTGGATTTTGGCTAAGTACCTCAAAATCCTCTTAAAAACAATAAGGTGTGACTTCTTAGGGCTACATTGAAAGTGAGCACACAAGCCAACACTAAACATAATATCAGGTCTAGAGGCAGATAAATAAAGTAAACTTCCAATCATACCTCTATAGAACTTCTCATCTACTTTCTCACCTTCTTCATCTTTATCAAGTTTGGCAGTGTTGGACATGGGTGTATCCATTGGCTTCATATTCTCCATCCCAAAGCGTTTGAGTAGTTCGTTTGTGTACTTGCCTTGATTGATGAAGTTTCCTTCTTTCGTTTGTTTGATTTGAAAGCCAAGGAAGAAAGTCAACTCACCCATCATGCTCATCTCAAACTCACTCTGCATAAGAGAACTAAACTCCTTGCAAAGATCAAGATCAGTCCCGCCAAAAAATATATCAACAACATAAATTTGAATTATAAGAAAATGGTTAGAAGTGTGTTTTAGGAACAAGGTAGAATCAAATTTTCCCATGACATACCCGTTATCTAACAAAAAGTTCTTTAGTTTCTCATACCATGCTCGAGGTGCTTGTTTGAGTCCATAGAGAGCTTTTTGCAACAAATAAATATGATTGGGTAACTTGTCATTTTCAAAGCCCGGAGGTTGAGAAAAAAATACTTCCTCCTCGATTGTACCATTCAAAAATGCACTTTTAACGTCCATTTGATATAACAATAAATTTTTGTAACTAGCAAAGGCAAGTAACATACGAATAGATTCTAATCTAGAAACAGGAGCATAAGTTTCATTAAAGTCAATACCTTCTGAAAAACCACTAGAGTGGGGGTGAATAGGGTTTTATGGATATTTAAAATAATTTAACTCAAACAACCACAATTGAGATAATAAGAAGGAGACAAGGTGCTTAGAGTGGTTCCAACCTTAGCAAATACTAAGGCAGTCAATCCACTACCCGGTTGCTTACCCAATCGGGATTTTGAAAGTATTAAATTTTATTACCTCGCAAGGATATTACATAAAATTACAATACTTTCTACACCCTTTGGACAGCCTTCACCTTGAAGTAGTCTCACTAACCTTGAAGCAGCCTTCCTTGAAGTAACTTCAAGATCCCCCTTGAAGTAGCCTTCCTCTTAAAGTAGCTTCCCATTGAGACAGCCTTCTAGAAGTAGTCCAAAGATCTCCTTCTTCACCAAGAAGATCAAACTCTCTCCAATCCGCAACCTCCAACCCTAGGAGTAGCAAGGAGAGTACAAGCAATAAGAAAGAACAAGAAAGGAAATGGAAATTACAATTACCACTTGAAGCACAAGGCTTGATTTCCTATATCAAGCGTATTGATCTCCTAACCAATGAGTATGGAAGTGTAGGTTTGGTGGATAGGAGATGCTAGCCTATAGGACACGAATTTGGAGCAAAGGAAATGAGTAGAAAATACTAGTGTTGCTCAATTGCTCAAAACAGATTGCTAATTGCAAGTATGAAAGCTCAAGTATTGCACAAGTGTACTTTGGGTGTCCTATGGCTTGTCCTATTTATAGGAATGGCCTATGGATGCTTAAGGACGTTCTAGACACCTTCTAGGGGGTTCTTAGTGCTTAACTAGCCGTTAGGTAACCATTAGTTGCTTTAACAACGGCTAGTTAATTAACTCTGAAAAGTGCAGACAGAACTCTTCTCGGTCGAAGAATTGTCGATCGAGAGTCCTAGTTGGTCGAGGACTTGTCGACTGAGGGACTGTCTGGAGCAAGTGTATATGCCAACTACCTTGTCTGCTGTGTCTAATGACTACCTGGGTCTTTCTTGGTCAAAGAGTTTGTCGACCGAGAGTGTCTCGGTCGAGAATTTTGTCGATCGAGATTAACCTTGTTTCAATGTTTTAATTCAAGTACTAAGTGTAGGTATGAGTGTGTAGATGTGACACTATTGTGGGGGATGACTTATCTAAGTGATGTGATTGGCTAGGGAAGATCTAACGCTTGATTTACATGATGTCTAAGTACTTGTACAAGTTTTTTCATTTGATTACAATCATGACTTAAAGCATTTTTAACATATAGATCTTCTAAGTATTTGTCATCCACCTTATTCCTGCAACACTCATGTAGCACGTTAGATCCCCAAGAATGAAATGTTTTTCATCATCAAAACAAAGGGATTATAATAATGTCCAATTTAGCCAACAATCTCCCCCTTTTTGAAGATGACAAACATTTCCTAAATATAAAATAAGGAAATGTAAATCATATGAGTTTCATACCTGAAATTTACCTTTTATAACCATTCTTGTTTTGCAAGTGGGTGTTGGCCGAGATATTATGAAACTCATTTTATTTTATATTATTTCTCCCCCTTTGTCATTTCAAAAAGATATCTAAGATAATTTATTTAGAATGACTCTTTATTACTCCCCCGTAATTTTATGCTATGCTCCCCCTTAAAAAGATATTCAATTTTAAAACAAGTGATTAATATGAATGCACACTACTCATTGTCAAATTTAGCCATAATTTATTTTTCAGATCCTTTTAGGTTCATTGCATATATTACTCCCCCTTATTTTTATGCTCCACTATAATATTCTTATATAACAAGGATATGTCCAAATGAAGCCATAGAAAATACTTTTATTCATAACAACTTAGTGCTCATACAATTCATAAGATGACCCATAAAGCATGACATACTTGCTTATAAAAAGATATTTCAAACATTACAAAGATAGCTATTCATCTCATGATCTCACTGAAAATACCGAAGGATTACATCAATTTCCGGGTCTTTTCCAAGAAAGGGCTCAGCTCCATAATAGTTGATCAGTGTCTGCCACTCCAAGGCACCTTTCTTGGTTAAAGCATAAGCCTCCAAGAAGGTGGGAACACAATCGAAGCGAAATTGAGCAGCAATATCTTGGAGTTGGATTGGAGAAAACTGAGTATGAGTGAGGTCAGGAGATGGTGGAGGTGGAATTTGATAGTAATTGTAGGAAGGATTGTATGGGTTTAGCATGCCAAGATTAAGTGAATAAGGATATTCATCATGTTGGTCAGGAGAAAGGGCTTGCATCCTTTTATTTAAATAAGTCATGGCATGATTATTATAATCCAATTGCCTACTTAGGTTATATTGAGATCCAGCTATGTATGTCAAGGTGTTTGTGATAGGATCATGGGGTAGGCTAGTAGGAGGAGGTGGTGGAGGTATGTCTTGGGTGGATGTCTCCCCTTTAGTCCTAGCCCTTTTGTGGCCAAAGTTGATTCCCATCTTCTCTACTGTATTTTTACTTATCTTTTGGGGTTTCCTATCCCATGTATAACTTAGGTCCTCAATGTTCTTCTTAAGAAAATGTTGAGTAATTTGGCAAACAAAATCAGCATAAGGTGGATTGCCAAAGAATTCAAGCATATTCTTAAGAATGATATGAATGAAATTTATGGGGATACCTTTTAGAATGGCATAGATAAGGTACATACAAAAAATGGGTACTTCAGATTTATTTGCCCTAGGATGGATATTGGTGGCAACAATGAGGTTTATGATCCTAGCTTCAGGTTTTAAGTTTATGGCATAATATGTACCCCTATCTTCATGGCAAGTGGTATTGGACAGAAAGATGGCTCTTTTAATGTCACTTAAGCTAGTGGTAGTGTCATCTTGAGAGAGTTTATTTAGTGGATTTCTAGTGGTGAGGTCAATAAAATCTTTATAGTCTTCTATGGGAGTAATATGTAATTATTGTCTAGGATATTTGAGCAATTCTAAGGTCATAACTAGTTTTTAAGATTTGATTTTGACCTTTTATCAAAAGCACATTTTGAATCAAGATACTAAGTACATTAAAATGATGTATAAATAAGCATTTTGTCAGGCTTATTTTAGGTCGACCTTGACTACGACCATAGCGCCCCTTGGTCAAACTTAATTTCAACCAAGAGGCAATTTTCTACAGATTTACAAATTAAAATGCATTTGTGCCATAAAGTTTATTCAAAATGGCATCTTCATATGAGCTAAATCATAATGATAAAAAACAATGTCCATTCATGGTTTGTATATATGGATCAAAGATTTATTTTAGACAAACCAATGAAACATAATGAACATGGCACAATGATTATGATAGAACCGTAGAAGCATATCCACAATAGAATGATCAAGATAGAAGCATATTTTCATAAAATATAATGATTATGACCATTTAAATTTTAATACACATGGTTCCTATACCATAGATAAAACAAGAAATACTTAGGATAAACCATGTGGACTATGTTAAAGCAGCAATTTCCTTGATTACATTAACATGGTTCATAATTTTCTATTTTAAGCTAAACCATGTAGAGGATAAACCAAAATAAACTCATTTATTGTTCATTGATTTTCAAATTTTAAGACAAACTATGTAAATGAACATACTTAACAAACTCTGTCAATTTAAAAGTATGTTCAATATCAATTTTCATATATCAATATGTTAAAGAATTTCATATTTATAAGGTTAACAATTCATGGTTCAAAAGGAATTTCTATGTTTTAATTTTAATATGGTCTCTAAGATTCACTCTTGATTTGCACATTAAATCAATCATTAATAACAAATTGATAGCAAACTAGATTAATTGAAAACAGGTTCAGCAGAACTTGATTCGGTCGACTAATTCTCGACCGACAGTGTTCTCGGTCAAACAGTTTCTCGACCAAGAAAGTTTTTGTACTTTTTTTCAGTAATTGTTTACAAGTAAATCATAGGTCACTTTCAATTCAATTATGCAATTTGAAAACTCAGTTTAGTTGAGATAGAACATATGAATATCAAAGTAACATTTAGATCAAATCTCAACTAATTATATTCAAATCTTTATGTTTTGAGGACCCTAATTAAGGCAAATTTTCAAAGATGTGTCTCGGTAGATTTGTTTAAGATGTATTATTTCAAGTTAGAAATTTAATTACTTGAATCAATTTGTTATCTCATTATATTAAGTTGAGATAGACATAGAGATATACAACTAGAGTCTTTGGTCATATCTCAACTTAATTTTGTTCATTTAGTTTTGGGGTTTTGGAACCCATACTAACTCAACATCCTTTTTCTTGTAAGGACATGAGAAAGAATAATGTCTAAGACGCAAACAATAATGACAACATATACAATCAACCTCATATCTCTTTCTATGATTTTGTTCTAGGTTGTCTTAGGTACATATGTGTATTTGCCTCTAGGTACATACATAGATTGATTTTCTAGCACTTGTGTCTTTCTCCAACTAGGTTTTTGGTAAGATTTTCCTTTAGGATTAGAACCTAGTCCTCTCCTTCCAATTTGACGATAAGAATCATTTAAAATTTTGTCAAGGATATCATTGTTACTCAAACTACTAACTTTTTGTTGCAGCTTAACAATCTCATCCATTCTCTTATTGATGTCTAACTTTTCTTGATCTAGATTAGATAACAAGGAATCTCTTTCTTTCACAATAATATCATAATCTAGATGTGTACACAAAACAGGCTGTTTTTGAAGATCATTTACTTGAGTTTGCAAATTTATCTTTTCTAGGGATAGAAGATTGCACTTTTCTTCTACTGATTTTAGATTCATATCATGATCTTCAAGAACCTTCTTAAGATCTTCATTTTCAGATGTGATAGCAAGAAGTTTAGCATGTAATTCATCATTTGCTTTATTAGATTTCTTTAATTTCTTCTTGCACTCAATATACTTATTATGTGTCTCTTCAAGACTAGCAATTAACTCTTCTTTAGGTAAATCAAAAAGGCTTACCTCTTCTTCTTCTTCTTCTTCACTTATTGTAGCAATAAGGCATTCTTTATGCACATCTTCTTTCTTTTTCTTCCAAGGACAACTGAGTGTTGTGTGGCTTGTTCCTAAGCACCATGTGCAGCTTGTTGAAGATTGGTCCATGCTTTTTCTTTGTTTGTAATTGTATACACCACCGCCCTTCATTCTTCAAGACTCGATTAGAGATCCTTGAAGCCTGCTCTGATACCAATTGAAAAACCACTAGAGGGGGGTTGAATAGGGTTTTAGTGCTTAACTAGTCGTTAGGTAACCATTAGTTGCTTTAACAACGGCTAGTTAGTTAACTCTGAAAAGTGCAGACATAACTCTTCTCGGTCGAAGAATTGTCGACTGAGAGTCCTAGTCGGTCGAGGACTTGTCGACCGAGGGACTGTGTAAAGACCAAGTCTCTACTATTAAACATGATAAACAAATTCATCAACTGTGTGGCAGCAGAATAAATAAAACTTGACTTTATTCAAAATGTATAAAGAGTACATTATAAAAAATTCCATTAAGGAAGTACAACTTTATACAAACATAGGATCTAGGTAGAGGAAGACTTAGACTAAGCCAATATTGTCTCCAAACAATACAACTTAATATATAAAAACAACTACAATCATGAAAGCTATATGTTCTTTTTCTTCTTGTCCTTATCCTTAGTCTTAGGTTCACCAAGCTTCCATGCGCACTCTGATCCTAGCCTGGATGGTTGGGGTCATCCAGCAAGAGAAGGATAAAGGTATGTGTCAATAATAGGATAAAGGCAATCATAAAGTTAAGCATTTCATAACAAAAGATTCCACTAAGGAATTTCAAGGAGTGAGAGGCAAATGAGTAAATAAGATTTTAGAAAACTGCCACATTTCAATATCAACAAATATCACATTTGCATGAATATAAATTATGACTCAAAATCATCTCAATGTAGGGTGAGGCACCTACTGGACCTCACCAATGGCAGGGGGACTAAAACCCCAGTGCCTAAAAAGTGGCAGGGGGACTAAAACCCCAGTGCCTAATATATAAAATGGCAGGGGGACTAAAACCCCAGTGCCTACGGCAGGGGGACTAAAACTCCAGTGCCCTATGGGTAGTTTGTACTCATGTACACTACATTGTCAATTGGCCAATAACTATATCATGCATAAACATTCACTTGGCAGTAGAGTGAAAAGTATAACAAGATTGCAACATAGCATTGGGAATAAAGCCCAAGAAATAAATAAATAGGCCATCATAAGCAACAACAATATCCAAGAACTCCAAGAAATAAAGGAGCCAACAAAGCAACAACATTATACAATGTTTCCAAATATTTCAAAAGGATGAGCCAACACTGGCCAAGACAAGATTAAATATTTCACATAAATGAGCCACAAATACAATTGATTCATCAAAGAAGTAAAAGAGCCAAAAATGCATTTAGGAGAATAACAAGGCTAGCACAATAATGATTGTGGGGATGGAAAAGTCCCAACTGAGAGATTAGGATTGTTTGCACGATTACATTCCACATAGATTTCACATTCATCATGGATGTCACATACTAAAATAGGCTTCACATACATAAATATGGTTCACATACCTGTTTTAATTAATTACCATCATATTCACCAATCTGATTGCATCAATTCCATTTTCCCCTGGTTACATTATTACACATGTATTAATATATATAAAGACATAAAGCATAGGAAAAACCCTAATTTTCCACCTTCAAAACCAAAACTCGATTTGTGACTCAAAACCTTGACCAAACGATTATTAATATTCTCCTGAAAACTTGAAACATATTTTATTTTCCAATTTGGAGTTAAAATGAATTACTTATGTTTTTTAGAACATTTTATACACTTAAAAAGGCATTCAAAGCAAACCTCGAAAAAGGAATCATAATTGGGACTCAAAAACCATAAAATTGAATTCTACATTAAAAATCATTTCCATTGACTATTTATTCGAATTTTTCTGACATGGGAATGATTTATTATGAATTAAATCATCTCAGCCAATCAGAATTTGGGAAAAAGTCACATCATCAAAATAAGGGGCAATTGGGCCACTGAGGTCGGGCCCACGCTGACGCGGACCAATCATAATTGGCCACATCAGCAGGTCCACTCTCGCTGACCTAGGTCAAAGGCGAGCGAGCAAAGACTGAAATACCCTTGCTTGCAAATTGATTCTATTAAAATTAGGAGGGTATTTTTGTCATTTACAAGTGTCAATGTTGTTGGCGAGAAACAAAAGAGGATGATGAAATTACACGATTGCCCATGTGATATAAATCTATCGATTGAAGCAGCAGGGACTCCAGGGTCATTTGACGACCTGGATTGTTTCCCTCACAGCCATGGCCGCGAGCAACAGCTCCAGGGGCCAGGCTCCCATGTCAACCTGGTCATTTGCTAAGGCTCTGATTAGGGGATCATGCCGAGGAGCTTCGTCATTTCTAGGCGGAGGTGAAGGAGCAAAACAAAGAGAAGGTCGATGCAGAGACTACCCAACCACTGCGGAGAACCAGAGAAACAGGGGCACCGTTCGGAGATCAAAACCCAAAAGGAAACAGCGGAGCCGGGAAACAGAGATCGGGGAACTATTTGCGAGGTGAAAACGGACCTAGGTCAGGTCCTAGAGCGGGTGGAGGAGCATCAGAATGCCAACTAGCAGGTGGCGGCGGAGCTCGGCGGCGGGCTTATAGGGCACATCGACCGGGGGAGTCTCGAGGCAAACTGAGGTTGGAAATAGGAAGAGCGGGTGCCGGAGTTGCTTACCTAGCGTCCAATTGGCCCGGGGTGGTCGGAGGTGCCGACCCTCAGTCGAGGTCATCGGAAATGAAGATGGACTAGGTCGGGGAGGAGGAGGCCAGCTGGGAACAAATTGAGAGGGGAGGAGAAAAGGTTGAGGTCTAAGGGTTCTCACGGCGGTCGTAAACTAGCGAGTGAGAAGCTAGGTCTCACTCTGCAAGTCGCGACAGAGAGGGGGAGATGAGCCCTGTTGGGCGTTTATCGCATAGGGCGAGGGAGGAGATGAGTCGGGGCTAGTTAGGACCGCCATCAAAAGTCAAAGCGAAAGCAAGAAGAATCATGCCAAACGGTCGTAAACAGGCGAGTGAGAAGCTAGGTCTCACTCTGCAAGTCGCGGTAGAGAGGGGGAGATGAGCCCTGTTGGGTGTTTATCGCATAGGGCGAGGGAGGAGATGAGTCGAGGCTAGTTAGGACCGCCATCGAAAGCCGAAGCAAAAGCAAGAAGAATCACGCCAAACGGTCAAATGGGGAGAGAGATCGGGTCGAGGGACCCCGTCCGCTCAGTTGCACGAACGGTCCCGAGGAGGAAGATGACCTCCTGGTCATCGGATCAACACGTGCGTGAATTGGGGCCGTCAGATACGTATCCACCATGGACCGGGTCGTGTGACATGAAAATCGGACCGAACATTAATGTTATGCGTGACATGTAAATGAAATGAATGAAAATCGATTCAACTACTATATCACACTATATTAAAAGCTCTAAAAATAGATTTGGAGGGTCAAATTAACTCCAAATTTTAACCACATGCACAACTTAAAGTCTAGAACAATGCTATGCAATTAGATTCTCGTTTTATACATTATTTGACCCTTAATAAATATATTGCTCATTAAAGTGTATATTAATATATTAAAATGAATGAGTTATTTGAAAAGACTTCTTTCCATGAAACATGTGAGTAAATTTCGAGATATTAAGCACATTAAGATTTCAATAATCATTTATCAACAAAATAACATATTTTCATGAATTAAAATCATATTTTGAGGAGAGAGAAACAATTAAGGTTAATGTTCTCATTAATTAATTCAAATACACATTATTGCTAATATATTTATCCAAAAAGCTCCAAATTAATATTATCTACTTATTTCCATCTTTAATGACCAAATTACATTATTAACCCTCACTTATCTCCTTAATTGGGTTATTTGTGCAAACACCCTTTCATTATCATAAATGGGGTAAAAAGGTAATTTAAACATTGAATTGTGCTCAAATTTCACAAGGAGTCCAAAAAGAATATAAAAGAAGGGAAATTTATGAAAAAGGTCCAAATGGACTAGAAGGCAAAGAAAAGCTCAAAAGTGGGTAAATTGCAGGAAAGACCATGAGATTTAGTATGTTACAGCACACCACCCCTTAAATAGGATTTCATCCCCAAAATCACAACAAGAGAAAAGAGAGGGTGGGTGTGCAACATCCCAACCTTAAACACTAGGTTATAACCCTTAATCTAGGGTACAACACAAAATCTACATAAGTCAGGTGTTATTAAGGTTTCCACAAAACCTATATCCTTTTATCAAACTCAAATTAACATTTTTGCCTTATTAGCATAATCTCTATCATGAAGAGGTATCATATTTATTATACTAACACTTGTACCACATTTTATTCAAAACGGTTACATCTCAACATTATATCATGTGTATTTCCCTCATCAAGGGTTTTAAGCACAATTAGGGTTTACTAAGCCATTAATTAATGTATTAGGTCAAAAACCTTAATAACATGAACTCATTTTCCATTATCCTTTTGAAACTATCATGTAGAATTATCACAAATTATTTTGTAGAAAAAGTTAATATTATCCAACAAGTTATTAAGTCTATAATAGTTCCAAATAATGTTCATATTACACATTGTCATATCATCTTTCATACTCTTATTAATGGCATCATTAATCATTTTCGCCCATTACACTTTGTATTATAAATTATACATATTTTAATACACATTAGGCATTTATGAATATTTATGTGAATCCAATTATTCATTATCATATTTGAGTCATTATATGCATTTTAGTGAATAGGATTTAACCCATTAAATATCAATGAATTAATTCATATATCAAATTATGATGAGGTGTTCATTAGAGAACAAGGTGATATACCTTACATATATATATATATATATATATATATATATATATATATATATATATATATATATATATATATATTGATAACTTTGTGACTATAATCCATTTATATGCATTAAGGTATATTATGTGATGATGATACCTAATGTCACTAATGTATCATGAAAGACATCAAGGGTATATATATATATATATGTATATGTTGTCAAGGCTAGATGATTACATATTAGGGTTTAGGTCAACATAATCATTACATGTTTTAAGCATCCTTAGGGTGCATTATCCATACACATTTTACCATTAGGGTGGCATAGTCAACGTTATGTATATTCACAATTAGTAATGAGTAACTCATTATTATGTGCATCAAGCCTATATTAAGGTTGTAGCATATGAACTATCTCTATATGACTTACTACATATTCATTTGTGTATAAACAAACAAGTTGAATTACAAGTATAATGTGTTTGGTAAATTCTTGTTCACATAAGTTACTATGTACATATGTCCACATAGATAGGGTTTCTAACTATAAAGGTATTTGATTTTGCTTTTAATTGGGATTCCATCCCCCTAAAAGGGATTTCGTCCTCGAAATCATCTTTGCAAAACCAAATAGGGTACTAACACCATTACCCTCATTCCACCCCTTAAAAGGGTCAACTAAGTCAAACTAAGCTAAGGGTAAAAGGTACATAAAACTCAACACTAAAAGGATTTACTAACCAAGCTTCAAGGTGTAACCTAGGGTACACTAAACCCTAAACATAGGAGTATAAGGTATTTAAGGATGATTTTTGTGTAAGAGATCAAATCATCACTTATGTCTTTCCTAAGGTATTCAACAATTAGGCAACATGCCCAAAGATAGACTATTTCAAGCTATCTGTATCAGATCAGGCCAGGTCATATGAGCTCAGGAGTCCTCGTTACCAAGCTAGTGGGGTGGAGGAAAATATTGCCAGCCCCCAAGCTCTGACCCTTTCTAGACACCATCACTTTCAACTTCTTGATGTAGTAGCTTCTCAATAGACAATTCACCAAAAAGTTGACAAATTTTATTTTTAATATGAAATTATTATGATCCTAAATGAAACTTTCATGCTAGGTCAACTCTAAGGTGAAAAACTTACTAAAGGAACTATATATGGTAAGGTTTCTATCTAGGAGACAATTTTGAATTAGTCAAGAATCTGACTACCTTGATGCTCTGATACCATGCTGTAAAGACCAAGTCTCTACTATTAAACATGATAAACAAATTCATCAACTGTGTGGCATCAGAAGAAATAAAACTTGACTTTATTCAAAATGTATAAAGAGTACATTATAAAAATTTCCATAAAGGAAGTACAACTTTATACAAACATAGGATCTAGGTAGAGGAAGACTTAGACTAAGCCAATATTGTCTCCAAACAATACAACTTAATATATAAAAACAACTACGATCATGCAAGCTATATGTTCTTTTTCTTCTTGTTCTTATCCTTAGTCTTAGGTTCACCAAGCTTCCATGCGCATTCTGATCCTAGCCTGGATGGTTGGGGTCATCCAGCAAGAGAAGGATAAAGGTACGTGTCAATAATAGGATAAAGGCAATCATAAAGTTAAGCATTTCATAACAAAAGATTCCACTAAGGAATTTCAAGGAGTGAGAGGCAAATGAGTAAATAAGATTTTAGAAAACTGCCACATTTCAATATCAACAAATATCACATTTGCATGAATATAAATTATGACTCAAAATCATCTCAATGTAGGGTGAGGCACCTACCGGACCTCACCAATGGCAGGGAGACTAAAACCCCAGTGCCTAAAAAGTGGTAGGGGGACTAAAACCCCAGTGCCTAATATATAAAATGGCAGGGGGACTAAAACCCCAGTACCTACGGCAGTGGGACTAAAACCCCAGTGTCCTATGGGTGGTTTGTACTCATGTACACTACATTGTCAATTGGCCAATAACTATATCATGCATAAACATTCACTTGGTCGTAGAGTGAAAAGTATAACAATATTGCAACATAGCATTGGGAATAAAGCCCAAGAAATAATAAATAGGCCATCATAGGCAACAACAATATCCAAGAACTCCAAAAAATAAAGGAGCCAACAAAGCAACAGCATTATACAATGTTTCCAAATATTTCAAAAGGATGAGCCAACACTGGCCAAGACAAGATTAAATATTTCACATAAGTGAGCCAAAAATGCAATTGATTCATCAAAGAAGTAAAAGAGCCAAAAATGCATTTAGGAGAATAACAAGGCTAGAACAATAATGATTGTGGGGATGGAAAAGTCCCAACTGAGAGATTAGGATTGTTTGCACGATTACATTCCACATAGATTTCACATTCATCATGGATGTCACATACTAAAATAGGCTTCACATACATAAATATGGTTCACATACCTATTTTAATTAATTACCATCATATTCACCAATCTGATTGCATCCATTCCATTTTTCCCTAGTTACATTATTACACATGTATTAATATATATAAAGACATAAAGCATAGGAAAAATCCTAATTTTCCACCTTCAAAACCAAAACTCGATTTGTGACTCAAAACCTTGACCAAACGATTATTAATATTCTCCTGATAACTTAAAACATATTTTATTTTCCAATTTGGAGTTAAAATGAATTACTTATGCATTTTAGAACATTTTATACACTTAAAAAGGCATTCAAAGCAAACCTCGAAAAAGGAATCATAATTGGGACTCAAAAACCATAAAATCAAATTCTACGTTAAAAATCCTTTCCATTGACTATTTATTCGAATTTTTCTGACATGGGAATGATTTATTATGAATTAAATCATCTCAGCCAATCAGAATTCAGGAAAAAGTCACATCAGCAAAATAAGGGGCAATTGGGCCACTGAGGTCGGGCCCACGCTGACGCGGACCAATCGCAATTGGCCGCATCAGTAGGTCCACTCTCGCTGACCTAGGTCAAAGGTGAGGGAGGAAAGATGGAAAAGACTGAAATACCCTTGCTTGCAAATTGATTCTATTAAAACCAGGAGGGTATTTTTGTCATTTACAAGTGTCAATGTTGTTGGCGAGAAACAAAAGAGGATGATGAAATTACACGATTGCCCATGCGATATAAATCTATCGATTGAAGTAGAAGGGACTCCAGGCTCATTTGACGACCTGGATTGTTTCCCTCGCAGCCATGGCCGCGAGCAACAGCTCCAGGGGCCAGGCTCCCATGTCAACCTGGTCATTTGCTGAGGCTCTGATCAGGGGATCATGCCGAGGAGCTTCGTCGTTGCCAGGCGGAGGTGAAGGAGCAAAACAAAGAGAAGGTCGATGCAGAGACTACCCAACCACCACGGAGAACCAGAGAAACAGGGGCACCGTTCGGAGATCAAAACCCAAAAGGAAACAGTGGAGCCGGGAAACGGAGATCGGGGAACTATTTGCGAGGTGAAAACGGACCTAGGTCAGGTCCTAGAGCGGGCGGAGGAGCATTAGAATGCCAACTAGCAGGTGGAGGCGGAGCTCAGCGGCGAGATTATAGGGCACAGTGATCGGGGGCATCTCAAGGCAAATCGAGGTTGGAAACAGGAAGAGCGGGTGTCGGAGTTGCTTACCTAGCGTCCAATTGGCCCGAGGTGGTCGGAGGTGCCGACCCTCAGTCAAGGTCATCAGAAATGAAGATGGATTAGGCCGGGGAGGAGGAGGCCAGCTGGGAATAAATTGAGAGGGGAGGAGAAAAGGTTGAGGTCTAAGGGTTCTCACGGCGGTCGTAAATAGGCGAGTGAGAATCTAGGTCTCACTCTGTAAGTCGCGGCAGAGAGGGGGAGATGAGCCATGTTGGGCGTTTATCGCATAGGGTGAGGGAGGAGATGAGTCGGGGCTAGTTAGGACCGCCATCGAAAGCCGAAGCGAAAGCAATAAGAATCACGCCAAACGGTCAAATGGGGAGAGAGATCGGGTCGAGGGACCCCGTCCGCTCAGCTGCA
Source organism: Alisma plantago-aquatica (assembly GCA_963693085.1). NCBI lineage: Eukaryota > Viridiplantae > Streptophyta > Magnoliopsida > Alismatales > Alismataceae > Alisma > Alisma plantago-aquatica. The sequence goes on from OY856411.1 coordinate 1,345,353,535, forward strand.
CGAACGGTCCCGAGGAGGAAGATGACCTCCTGGTCGTCGGATCAACATGTGCGTGAATTGGGGCCATCATATGCATATCCACCATGGACCGGGCCGCATGACAGGAAAATCGAACCGAACATTAACGTTATGCGTGACATGTAAATGAAATGCATGAAAATCGATTCAACTACTATATCACACTATATTAAAAGCTCTAAATATAGATTTGGAGGGTCAAATCAACTCCAATTAACTCCAAATTTTAACCACATGCACAACTTAAAGTCTAGAACAATGCTATGCATTTAGATTCTCGTTTTATACATTATTTGACCCTTAATAAATATATTGTTCATTAAAGTGTATATTAATATATTAAAATGAATGAGTTATTTGAAAAGACTTCTTTCCATGAAACATGTGAGTAAATTTCGAGTTATTAAGCACATTAAGATTTCAATAGTCATTTATCAACAAAATAACATATTTTCATGAATTAAAATCATATTTTGAGGAGAGAGAAACAATTAAGGTTAATGTTCTCATTAATTAATTCAAATACACATTATTGCTAATATATTTATCCAAAAAGCTCCAAATTAATATTATCTACTTATTTCCATCCTTAATGATCAAATTACATTATTAACCCTCACTTAACTCCTTAATTGGGTTATTTGTGCAAACACCCTTTCATTATCATAAATGGGGTAAAAAGGTAATTTAAACATTGAATTGTGCTCAAATTGCACAAGGAGTCCAAAAAGAATATAAAATAACGGAAATTTATGAAAAAGGTCCAAATGGACTAGAAGGCAAAGAAAAGCTCAAAAGTGGGTAAATTATAGGAAAGACCCTGAGATTTAGTATGTTACAGACTGTCTGGAGCAAGTGTATATACCAACTACCTTGTCTGTTGTGTCTAATGGCTACCTGGGTCTTTCTCGGTCGAAGAGTTTGTCGACCGAGAGTGTCTCGGTCGAAAATTTTGTCGACTGAGATTAACCCTATTTCAATGTTTTAATTCAAGTACTAAGTGTAGGTATGAGTGTGTAGATGTGACACTATTGTGGGGGATGATCTATCTAAGTGATGTGATTGGCTAGGGAAGATCTAACGTTTGATTTACATGATGTCTAAGTACTTGTACATTATATACTTGTACAAGTTTTTTCATTTGATTACAATCATGACTTAAAGCATTTTTAGCATATAGATCTTCCAAGTATTTGTCATCCACCTTATTCCTGCAACACTCAAGTAGCACGTTAGATCCACAAGAATGAAATGTTTGTCATCATCAAAACAAAGGGATTATAATAATGTCCAATTTAGCCAACACCTTCCTATTGGTTGTAACCTTGTGCTACTAACCTTGCTTTGTTTCTTACCACTTTTCCTTGCTCATCTAGCTTGTTGTGGTGGACCCATTTGGTGCCAATGATTTTTCTATCACTTGGTCTTGGCACTAGAGTCCACACACGATTCTTCTCGATTTGCTCTAACTCTTCTTGAATGTCTAGGATCCACTCATCATCACCAAGGGCTTCTTTGATGTTATTTGGCTCTAGTTGGGAGATGAAGGCACTATTTTCTTGTTCTTTATTGTGAGCAGCTCGTGTCCTCACTCTCTCGAATGGGTTTCCAATGATCAACTCCTTGGGATGATTCTTTGCAAAGCGGGGAGTAGGATCCTTCTTTTCTTCTTCTTCTTCTTCTATCACCTGCTTACCTTTATTTTCGATGTTGAGGTCTTTTAAGATAGGAATCAAATCATCTGCAACATCATTATCAACAACATGCTTGCCAACAACAGGGTTAGTTTCAATAAACTTAACATTGATAGATTCTTCAATTTTAGACAATTTAATGTTGAATACTCTATATGCCCTGCTAGTAGTGCTATAACATAGGAAGAAAGCCTTATAAGATTTCAGATCAAACTTGTCAAGAGAATACTTCATGTTTAGAACAAAACAAGGACATCTGAAAACATGAAAGAAATCAATAGATGGCTTTCTACCATGCCATAGTTCATAGGGGGTTTTCTTTAAAGAAGGATGTGTAAAAACTCAATTTTGCACAAAGCATGAGGTGCTAACGGCTTCATCCCAAAACTTCTTAGGAGTGTCATACTCAAGAAGAATGGTCTTAGCCATCTCTTGTAGAGATATGTTCTTTCTCTCTACAACCCCATTTTTTTGAGGCGTACGAGGAGAAGAGAAATTGTGCGAATAACCAGATTTTTCACAAAAATGCTCAAAAAGATCATTTTCAAATTCTCCCCCATGATCACTACAGATAGAGACAATCCGGAAAGAAAATTCATTTTCAGCCCATTTACAAAAGCTCGATAAAACATCAAGAGTATCGCTTTTAGAAATGAGAAAGAAGGTCCAAGTATATCGAGAGAAATCATCAACAATAACAAGACAATACTTGGAACCATGAAGCATTTGCATTATCATTGGTCTGAATAGATCAATATGAAGAAGTTCAAGAACTCTCATGGTACTCATGACTCCTTTGGATTTGAAAGAGGATTTGGTTTGTTTCCCTTGTGTACAAGGTTGGCATTCCTCATCCTTTTCAAAATCCAATTTGGGAAGTCCTTTAACCAAGTCTTTTTTGCTCAATTTCTTCATTTGATGCATATTCACATGACCCAAATGGCGATGCCAAAGAGAAATATCATTTTATCCACTACCAAGCATCTATTTAGTATGGGCTTAAGAGCATCAAGAATAATAACATAAAGATTACCATTTCTAGTTCTCTTATATATAACATTGTAGGAGAGGGAATCTAGAAGCAAACATTCTAAAGAAGTAAATAACACAAGATATCCATTGTCACAAAGTTGACTAACACTAATCAAATTGTGATGTAGGCCATCAACAAACAACAAATTTTTAATACATAGCTCATTTCGCACATCACCCTCACCTATGACCTTACCCTTCTTCTTGTCCCCGAAAGTTACCGATCCTCCTTTCTTTTTCACAAATTTGTTGAAATGACTGATTTCTCCAGTCATGTGCTTAGAGCAGCCACTATCAACAATCCATCTCTTTTTAACCTACAAGAAAGAAGGATGTCAGAACCCAACTCAAACTTTGGCATCTAGGGTTAGCTTGGGGACCCATTTCATCTTTGGGTTGGTCCCCTTAGGCTTGTAAGGACAATAAGTAGAGTAATGGTCATCACATTTACAATGAACACAAACCATAGGGTTCTTAGAGATGGAAGTCTCTCCATGGAAGATAGGAGGTTCCACACTCTTCTTCTTACCCTTATTCTTGCTCTTTTTCTTACCTTTGGGAGTAGTCCCATCATATCCCAAACCGCTAGTACCAATATGTTTGGTAGAGTGTTCTAGGACATTATTGAGGGATTTCTTTACCGAGAGAAACTTTTGCAAAGAAGATCTTAACTTGAAATTATCATCACTAAGATTAATGACAGTAGTAGAAAGACTAGCAAGATCATCTCTAGCATGCAATAGGTCGGCCTCAAGACAGAGGGCTTTAGTATGAAAAGAATCTCTTTCTAAAGCTATGCTAGCAACTTCATTACTTTGAAAAATAGGTCTAGAAGATAAGTCATTTACTTGAGCAAGCAATTTGGCATTTTCAAATTTAAGTAAAACAATTTCTCTTTCATAAGCATAAACTTCATTTCTCCTAGCATCATCCATGAGTTTGAGTTCCACATTTTCAGTTTTAAGAACATCAAGCTCATCTAGGCACTTTTGGTTTTCTATCTTAAGATCTTCAATGTTTTTAAGATATACACCATTCTCAACCTCTACTCCATTGTGTTGAAGCTCAAGGTCAAGAAATTTCCCTTGCAAAGAGTCTATGCTATCAAGAAGTATTTTTTTCATTTTTATCAAGGATTTCAATTTTAGCATAAAGATCATCAACTATCTTGCCTAACCTTTTCCTTTTAGATTTGCATTTAGTAAAGGATGACTGGCATTCATTTAGCATATCAATGATAGTTTCTTTAGGCGGCTCTAGCAAATTTACTTCACTTACCTTGCTTACCTCGCTTACCTCACTTACCTCACATACATCTTCACTAGTAGAGGCCATGAGAGCAAGATGTCATTCTCCATCTTCAGAGCTTGAGGAGATTGAAGAAGACTCCTCCCAAGCTGCATGAGCTACATCTCTTGATCTTCTTTCTTTCTTGTCCTTCCTCTTATACTTGCCTTCTCTCTTGTGCTCCTTATCTTTCTTGTGGCTTCTCTTGTGGTGGCTCTTCTTGGCCTTGGGGCAGTCACTCTTGTAGTGGCCTTTTTAACCACACTCATAGCACCTTGGAGTTGAAGATGAGAGCTTACTCTTGAAGTATTTGCCCTTTGAGTAGTTTGCCTCATGCTCATTAGGAACTTCATCTTCACTTGAGGAAGGGATGGGGACTTCAAAGCAAGTTGTTGTTATCGCACTATTTCTTCAATTTGTGTTTTGAAGGTTGTGTCTTTTATCTTCTTGGACTATTTTTCTTCTCTCTTCTCTTCTTCTTCTTGCTTGTCAAGCCTAGGTTCATGGGCTTGGAGGTTACCAACCAGCTCCTCGATTGACAACTCACTTAGCTTGTACATCTCTTCAATTGAAGTAACCTTAGGCTCCCATCTCTTAGGAAGAGATCTCAAGATCTTAGAGTTGATAGTACCTCTATCCATCACACTCCCAAGGGATGCCAAACCATTTAAGATGACATTGAGCCTAGTGTACATATCAGCCACTCTCTCATTCTTACCCATCTTGAAGTTCTCTAGAAGACCACCAAACATGTAGACCTTGGCTTCCTTCACTTGCTCAGTTCCTTCATAGGTGACACACAATTTGTGACATATCTCATGTGCGGTGTCCCATGAGGAGATCCAGTTGAACTCGGATGGAGTAAGGCGGCGTAGATGATGCTCACAACTTTGGCGTTGAGTTGAGCATGCTTCATTTCAAATTCAGTCCATGTAGTGATGTCCCCCTTTGGATCTTCATATTTGAGGTGGACTATCTTCCACATTTCATAGCTCACACATTGAAGGTAGAACTGCATCCTTCTCTTCCAATAGAGGAAGTTGGTGTCTTCGAAGATCAGAGGTCTCATGGAGAAGCTTCCTTCTAGGTTAAGTGAACCAAGATCCGAATCACCCATCTTCTCCTACTTGTTGAAGTAGCTTGGAGAAGACATGCTCTGATACCACTTGTTGGATCAATGGGCTCTAGAAGAGGGGGTTGAATAGAGCTTCACAATTCTCACAAAATTGATTAGACCACCAAATTATATTAATTGCAGAAACTTAAACAAGCAACAATTTGATGAGTTAATCTAACATGCACAATAAGGATGAGAGACAAGGAAGAGAAAGCACTTGGACACGTGGTTTAGAGTGGTTCCATGACCTAAACTTAGGAGCAATGTCAGTCCACTACCTAGAGGGGGTTAGTCTCTAGGATTTGCAATCTTGGTACTCTTATATTCCACAATAAGATTACAAGATACAACAACCACACATCCAAGGGCTTAGTACCTCAAGCAAAGATCTTCAGCCTATAGAAGGAGCTTACCCACTTGAAACATGGAGTATTCAACCATCAACATGGACTTATCCACTCCTTTTTTCAAGTCTTCTACCTTCAAGGGATTACCTATCTTCCTTGAGCATTTCCTTGCTTCTCTCCTTCACTCAGAAATCTAGAGCACCTATCTCCTTCACTTGGAGACCTGGAGCAGCTTGCATTCTTCAACCTTGAAGAACAACACCTCCTTCTCCTTCACTTGGAGAGGGATCTTCAACTATCTTCATAGGAATGGAGGTAGGAAGATGGAGGAGGAGAGCTTTTAAATCACCACATGGAGTAGCTCTCTTACACAGTAACCTATCTCACTCATACTCATGAATTTTACTTGAAGTTAGAGAGAGAAAGGGGCTCAAAGGGATAGAACACTCTAAACTATGCTAGCACCAAGTTTGCAATGAATGAGCAACCATAAAATGAACTCCAAGAGGGTCTAATTATAGTTAAGGGTGACCTTTTAAGTTGTGGGACACTTGGATATGAAAATAGCCGTTTTTTGTTCAAAGAAATGACTCTATTTTCGCTCAAAACACTCATCAACGGTCACATCACTTTTTTCTGCAATTTCTGTATATTGCAATCAGTTGAGTTTCAATAAAGGTAACTCGACCGATCAAGTAAACGACAAAGCCGATATTCAAATGATCGGTCGAGTTTGTCCTGACCAAACTCGATCGACCATTTGAAGTCGAAATGGTCAATAACATGATCGGTCGAGTTCTGTGTAAACACAACTCGACTGATGCAATCTCCAGAAATTTGACTTAAGGATGATCGGTCGAGTTTTAAGGCTGGGAAACTCGACCGACCAAGTGCCTTAAACCAATTTTCTAAATTGCATCTAAAGTGATTAAAACTTGGTGATTTTTGTCCCAAACATTTTTCTCATCTAAGTTATAAGTCAATTCATCATTACAAGTGATTACAGAAATGTTCTAAGGTCATTTACATAGAAATCCCAAAATGCACACTTGTAACTATTTTGACTTGAACTTGAGCCATTCTAGAGCTTTGGATTTTGGATCCTTTTCATGTACCTAATGCCTGCAAACAATCTTAAACACACATATTAGATACATATGAATGGAATGGTTAAGTCATTATCAAAATATAGGCAATGTATAACCTCTAGGTCAACACTTGAGACTTTCAAACATGTGAAAATCAACATTCCTTTACTTGATGCAATCAAGAAAATCCCTTCTTATGCTAAGTTTTTGAAAGATCTATGCACCTTCAAGAGAAGGACCATGGGGAGGACCCCAAAGAAAGTCAAGCTCACCGAGCAAGTGAGCTCGATTTTGCAGCACACCATGCCAAGGAAAGGAAAAGATCCCGATGCTCCTATCATCTCATGCTACATTGGGGCACATCGCATAGACCAAGCTCTCTTAGACTTGGGCTCTAGCATTAACCTAATACCGTATGATGTGTTTTTCGAGCTACAAATGGGGCAGTTGAGTCTGGCTCATTGTACTTTACAATTGGCTGATAGATAAGTAAAGATGCCTAGATGGTGTGTGGATGACGTGCTTGTAAGGCTTGATGATGAGACATCTACTTTCTTCCCTGTCAATTTCATTGTCTTAGACATGTAAAAAGACACAAGGATAGTTCCTATCATATTGGGGAGGCCTTTCCTAGCCACAACGGATGTGATAATTCATGTGAGGACCAGTACGATGTATGTGACATTCATGCACATGAAGATCCGGTTGAACATCTTTAAATCTTCAGCCACAACTGAGGTAATAGGGGGCACTGAAGAAGATTGCTATCTCATTGAGTGCCTACTTACATGGATTCAAACTGCCACTCAAGGTAGAGGTCTAGAACCAATAGTTGAGTTCCCTGATAATGATGATGAAGATTATGAAGAGAATGAACTAGCCTTGGTGGCTGCAAGTGAAGACCTCCCTTCTATTTATGAACCATTAAAGAACTCCCTTGAAGAATATCCCACTCTTGAGTTGAAGTCACTTCCAAAAGGATTGAAGTATGCTTTTCTAGGTGCAAATAACACTCTCCTGATGATCATTTCCTCCATTCTCTCACTAGAACAAAAGGAGGCATTGATAAAAGTCTTGAATAAGAACATCCAAGCCATTGGGTGGTCTATAACTGACTTGAGGGGTATTGATCCCTCCATCTGTGTACACAGGATCTATCTAGAACATGATGTAAGGCTGACCTGCCAAATGTAAAGGCAGTTGAATCCAAAGATGAAAGAGGTTGTGACCCAAGAGGTTGTAAAATTGCTTGATGCTGGAATTATCTATCCCATTTCTAATAGCACATGGGTGATCCCCATCTAGGTTGTGCCTAAGAAAGGTGGGATCACTGTAGCTAAAAATGTGGATGGTGAACTTATGCTAGTAAGAGAATAATAAAAGTGGAGAATGTGTGTTGGCTACCAGAAGCTCAATGAAAAGACCAAGAAGGACTGCTACCCTCTCCCATTTCTTGACCAGATTCTAGAGAGACTAGCGGGGCAAAGCTTCTATTATTTCCTTGATGGATATTCTGGATACTTCCAAATTGCCATGCATCCTATAGATCAAGAGAAGACAACATTTACCTGCCCAAGTGGTACATTTGCCTACCGGAGAATGCCATTTGGGTTGTGTAATGCCCCTTCTACATTTTAGAGATGTGTGACCTTGATTTTTGTGGATATGCTTGATTCGTCTTTGGAAGTGTTCATGGATGATTTCTCAGTTTTTGGTAAGCCATTTGATGATTATTTGCTACATTTGGCCATTGTTCTTGAGAGATGCGTCAAGGTTCACCTAGTGCTATCTTGGGAAAAGAGTCACTTCATGGTGCCCGAAGGCATTGTTCTGGGCCACCGAGTTTTAAAGGACAGAATTGAAGTTGACAAGGCCAAGGTGGGACTCATTTCTACTCTCACCATTCCTTCCACCGTAAGACATGTTCGATCTTTCTTGGGACATACAGGTTTCTACCGCTGCTTCATCAAGGATTTCAGTAAAATCTCAAGATCTCTATGTCATTTGCTTGAGAAGGATGTTGAGTTCCATTTTGATGACAAGTGTGTTGAAGCTTTCAACCACTTGAAGGAAACACTAGTTTCTTCTCCTATCATGCAGCCCCCAAACTTCTCTTTGCCATTTGAGATTATGACTGATGCATCCGACATGGCAATGGGGGCTGTGTTGGACCAAAGAGTTGGTCAGATTCCACATGCTATCTATTACGCGAGCAAGACTTTAGACGAAGCCCAAAGAAATTACACAATGACCGAGAAAGAGTTGCTTGCATTCATCTTTTTCTCTTGACGAATTCCGATCATATCTTTTGCAAAACAAAGTGGTGATATACATGGACCACACTACACTAAATTACCTCATGTCAAAGAAAGAATCAAATCCAAGGCTGATCAGATGGATTCTATTACTTCAAGAGTTTGATGTGGATATTGTAGATAAGAAGGGAGTGGAAAATGGTGATGCCGACCATCTCTCCTGAATCAATGAGCCCTTTGATGATACAATTCGAATCAAGGAAATGATGCCACATGAACAATTCTTCCTACTCTCATCCACTCAAAGGCCGTGATATCAACACATAGCCAATTTCTTGGCTAGTGGGAGGATACTTAGCACATGGACAAGGGAGGAAAGCAAAAGGTTATTTGCCATGGTCAAGAATTATGCTTGGGATGACCCTCACCTCTTCAAATATTACCCCGATCAGCTCATAAGGAGATGTGTTCTGGAAATAGAATAGCAAGAAATCCTATCCATGTGCCATTTCGGAATATGTGGAGGTCATTTTGGAGGAAAACGCACGGTTGCAAAGGTTCTCCAATGTGGGTTTTATTGGTCATCCTTGTTCAAAGATTCCCATGAATTTTGCAAAAGCTGCTTGAAGTGCCAAAAAGTGGGCACTATCTCCAAAAGGTACATGATGCCTCTATCACCCATTCTTGTGGTGGAGCTGTTTGATGTATGGGGAATTGACTTCATGGGTCCTTTACCTCCTTCCTTTGGGTATGTATACATTTTGGTCACCATGGACTACATGTCAAAGTGGATCGAGGCTATTGCAACCCGAACGAATGACCACAAGGTGGTGTGTGAATTTGTGAAATCAAACATTTTTAGCCGTTTTGGCAATCCAAGGGCCATGATTAGCGACGGAGGAAGTCATTTCATTCACCGCACTTTTGAAGGGTTGCTCAAGAAGCATGGAGTAAACCATCGAGTAGCCACTCCATACCACCCTCAAACTAGTGGCCAAGTTGAGTTGTCCAATTGGGAGGTAAAGCTCATTCTAGAGAAAATAGTGAGACCGGACCATAAGGATTGGTCACTCTGTCTAAATGAAGCTTTATGGGCATACCAGACTACATAAAAAGCCCTGATTGGCACTACACCCTTCAATCTTGTCTATGGAAAAAGCTGCCATTTGCTGGTTGAAGTGCAACACAATGCATTATGGGCTTTGAAGACTATGGATCTTGATGGAGAAAATGCGGGAATGAAAAGGAAGTTTCAACTAAATGAATTGGAGGAAATGTGCCATGAGGCGTATGACATGTCCAAGAGCTATAAGGAGAGGACTAAGTTTCTTCATGATAAAATGATCAAAAAGAAGGAATTTGAGCCCGACAAGTGGGTATGGTTGTACAATTCAAGAATGAAGTTCTTTCCCGAAAAACTCCAGTCTAGATGGGAAGGACCTTATCTTATAAAGAAGGTGTATCCATTTGGGGCTGTTGTGATATGTGAGAAAGAAGGAGCAAAAGAGTTTTCCGTCAATAGACAAAGATTGAAACCAATGGTGGAAGTAGGCCCAGACAAGGCCAATCAAAGTTTTGACATTGTGATGCTTGTAGAAGAATAACAATCCGATGAAGAGATGTGCTTGGAAGCAGATGAGAAAGAGATATACTACAAGGATGCCTTGAGAATCCCAAAGATGTGAAAGATATCAAGAATCAATCAGCCCGACTGAAGGTGTAAAATTTAGCGCTAGTAGGAGGCAACCCACATGGTTTGAGATTCTCGAACCTTACTTTTTGATACTTTTGTTTTATTTTCCACAACTACACACACACACTTGTGTCTAATAGTTTTCTTTAAGTTTTGATGACACGACAGGTGTTATCCACTAGAGAGAGAGGGATAAAAGTTGAGTCATGGTCATGAAAGCAAATTTGTGGAAGAATGCCAAAGACAAATGAAGTTCTTGTATTTTGAATTGAGAAAACTGAAGGATTCTCCCAGCATGGCTGTGGAGCTTGACCATGGCCGTGACAAAAGTGGACAACCACGGCCGTGGCCTACCGCCATGGTCATGGGTTTTATTTCATCAAAGTGGCCAAAATGTCATGTTCTTTTGGATGAATGGCCATGGTCATGGCCACCAGCCACGGCCGTGTTGAAGATGCATGGCCACGACCGTGGAAACCGGCCACGGCCATGACAAGGGTCAGAGGGAAACGTTCTACATCGACAACACAACCATGGAACCCAGCCATGGCCATGCTACTAAGCCCTAGCCACGACCGTGGCCACCCGCTACAACCGTGACCCGAATCGATCTAGGAAAAAATATAGCTTTTAAATGTCAAAACCCAACCCCCCTCTTCATTTATTCTTCTTCTTCCTCAGTTGCACGACTGTGGTGGCACACAACTACTTCTCCTTCCATTGTTCTCCACCTCCAACACCTCAAAACACCCCCAATCAACCCCAAATCAATACCAAATCATTCCCCAACCATCCCCCTTCCATTTCCACCACCTTTCCTCTCTCAATCGGCCCTCCATCTCCACCTTCATCTCCAATCCACCCAACAGCCCCCCTACCCTAAACCTCCACATAAACCCTTCATTTTTTGCTCAAATCAACATCAAACCCCATATCCACCATCTAAACCTCCATCTCCTTCCATTCCACGCCCAAATCCGCATCCACATCACCCCATACACCAAAATCCGAATTTCACCCCCTTTCTCAGCCCAACCATGAAGAAAATTGGGAAGGCATTAACCAAGGGGGCCAACATTATCATCGGAGGGAAGCGGCACTCCAAAAATGCCTCCTCTGATGTTTCTGTGCTCTCACATACCCCCTCCCCAACCACCTCCACATGCCTATCCCTATGTCACTCACAATAGGTGAGTGCATCCCGCTCCCGTTCATCCGACATCCACCACATCATCGACGTGACGTATGAGGGGGATGAAGAAGAAGAGGGGTCCGAGGAAAATCTGGATGACTTGATTGATGAAGTTGAGTCGGTGATTGCAAAGAAAGGGTAGAAATCAAAAGCAGCACCGTCATCGTCAAAGTGGCTTCCAAAGACTACGCATGCATGCCACTCGACGTATCACACGGCGGTGGAGCATAGTGATCAGTCGCAATCTACACAGCAGTTGCGTCGGGATGAAGAACAGTATGCACATTGGTACAACCTCGACATGAGTTCGGGGTCCCAATCTTACAGAATGGAGGAAGATGAAGATGACAGTAATGAGGAAGAGGTAGAGCTGATGCTTGAGGAAGAGGATGTTCTGGCACTTTTGGAGGCAGACAGATTGAAGGCCTTAGGAAAGGCCTCTGCAGGAGTGTCATATGGAAGAGGACACAGGCAAAGAAAAATCTCTCTCACATACCCGAAATCCATGACAAGGAGAGTCATCCCCACTAGATATGGGTGTGAGAAAGTCATTGATGACCTAGGGATGAAATAAGTGGTGAAAGTAAGTTTAAAGGAAATGGGGCTGTGGAACTTTCTTTTCACACCCCAAAAGACTTACACCACTTTGACTCAGGAATTCTTTGCCACACTTGAGAAGACAAAGGTGAGAGGAAAAGAAGCTATCAAGTTTGCCATGATGGGAAACATGCACACTCTCACATCAAGAGAGCCCTACTATGTTTTTTCTACCAATCCAGAAGAGGCCAAAAAGATGGATGACGGCCTACTTGAAAAGGAAGTTGATTTCAACTATGTACATTTCTGGAAGCTTTTGACAGGCAGCGAGGACTACTTCGTAGGGAGATAAAAAACTACTGCCATAAGCAACCCACTGTTCCTTTATGTGCAAAAAGTCTTAGCCAAAACCATTGTGGGGCGTTATGACAATCAAGGCTCAATTTCACAAAAAGATATGCTTGTCTTGATAGCAATGCACCGCAAGTGGTTTATAGACCTTGGAACACTGTTCATTGATCATATGAGGACCATACCCATCAAAAGTAAAACACCTTTTGTTATGGGTGGGTTGGTAACCTCAATTGCATATGCTTTGGGGTATGATCTCTCTGGTATGGAGGACACGAGTGGGATCGATCTTTTTGACCTGAACTATCTAATCCACTACCACACTATCAAATTCATGGATAAAAGGATGATCTATTATACAACTAGTGTCCCTAATTTTGAGCTTGAGTTGCCTTATCACTCTGTGCCACTACTTTTTGTGCTGGGGATCCTCCACAAACTGGAGGAAAAATTGTTGAAGTGGCAACAATACAACCCAAGAGAAAGATATACTAGGGGAGACACTGCCGCATAAGAAGAGATGGATGAATCAAATGTGAAAGGGCATGAATAAGAAACTAAAGGAAATAGTCAACCCAGAAGAACAAGAAGGAGGGATGAAGGAACATCCCAGCTGCAGCAGCCCTCAACAAATGCCTATGACATATCCACCATCTAGGCGAAACTTGAGGGTATTCAGAAGACACATAGAGATATACAACTTATCTAGCAATACATGTGGCAATACCAACAACAAATGCACCACCAGGTCAACCACTTGTATCACTACCACCATGCCCAAACAACAAAAAACCCCGAATGAGGTGGAGATTTTTGGGGTGGCATAGTTGGATATCTAGAGACATACCCTCCACCCCAGGATGACTACTGGGGACATTACTACCAGCATCCTCCCGTAGGCTTAGATCCTACTTCATCTCCTCCTCACTCATCCAACTAGCAGCCACAACAGCCGTAACACTCCCCCTATCTACCCAACACTATAGTTCCATGATGAGGACAACATGATTCTAAAGTTTGGGGTGGGTAGGGCGGTATGCACCACTCTATATCTCTCTGTGATTTTGTTCCACCTATGCTATCTAGTTTAGTTTTTCTTGATATTGCTTTTGTTTGCATTCATGCATACATCTAGTTTACTTTCATGCATTTTCTTCGTAATTTTTCAAAAATTTTGCTCTTTTTTCTCTTCCATAGCATGCATTGCATTTCCATGAAGATTTTGGTAATCTTTGCATGTTTTAGCTAGGACTTGCTTGCTTTACTGTTTTAAGTTCAATAATGCAGGTTAAGATGTGATTGAAGGCAAATTGGCACCATTTTGGCCAATTTTGCCCAAGCTTGAATGTTCTTGCCCAAAAAGCATGTTTTGACTTAATCTCCATTGTTGGAAATGAAATTTTTAATCCTTTGACAAAGGCATGCTATTTGCTTAGATTTTATTGCTATATGGTCTTGTTTGATGACTCTTTACATGTGCACCACCTCTCTTAAGCTTGTGAATGTTTTGGTTTTTTTGTGAATTGAGCAAGCTACAAACTCTTAAAGCACATGGAATCACTTGGTAGAAATGTGAATGTCATGTTTCTCTATCATGTGGTGTGATATCATTTGATGAAGTGTTGGATTAACTTTCATGCAGGAGATCTTATGTTGAAGACTACATTAATGTCCCCCCTTTGGATCTGACTATTCTTTCACCATCTTCATACCTCTCCACCTCATGAAAAGATGCCAAAGTGCACATAGCAGTCGTGGCCACCCCTAAAGTTTGGGGTGGCCACATCTCCACCTCCCTACTTCACTCTATCCACCATATGCCCTATCTACACCAAGGGCAAAGAAAAATAAAAGAAAAAGAAAAAGAAAAGTAAAAACAAAATAAAAGGATGCTCATGTTTAAGAGCATTCAAATAAAAGAAAGATGAGTGTGTAAAAGCACTCCAAAATCTTACCGCAATACTTTCTTCCCTTTTCACACCCATTGAGCTAGAAAACATCAAATCTAGCTCACTTTACCCTTTTCTACAGCCAAGTGGGTCATCTAATGTGGTTTGAAGCATAAGAGTGAATGTATGAAAGTGAAACAATACTCCTAGTCATCTTTGATTAACACCAACATGAAACGGTTTACCTGGAATGACATGAAGGACATATGGACAACATGTGTTTTCTATGCTTTATATTTGAAGTTTGTATGCTCAGTGCTCATTTCATGATTTGTTTGTGAAAGAGGAAGGGAGAGAGGTGGAATACATGCACTTAGTCACTTCCAAGACCATGTAATCAATAATTTTCTGTTGCTATGCATTTACCATTCTTGTGTATTGAATGAAAACTGAAAAGAGAGATTAAGTTAGAGCATACTTGAGGACAAGTATGTTTTAAGTTTGGGGTGGTTATGTAGCCCTATTCTAGGGCTCCATCTTGTGCCATTTTGTATTTAAATCACATCTAAACATGTTAGATTACAAGTTATTTCTCCTAATATGTTTATCACTGCCAAATGCGCTTATGGATGTTCTTTGCACTGTTTTCAGGTACTTGGACCACGCCCATGTCCAAGATCCATGACCGTTCTCATCTCCACCCACCACGGCTGTGGCCCATCAACACAACAATTTTGCCACCCTAAACCTACCACTTTCTGCACTAATTTTCCCACAATACACCTACTTACCCTAGTGCTTCCACCACCACCTATATAAACATGGGTGGTAGACACAACACTAGATTAGCTCCCTATAGCTGCTCCTAGCCTCCATTACTCCTCTCCTTGAGCATTTAGTGCATTTCCCTTGCATTTATGCTCTCCACCCACCATTTCCATCTCCATTTCACCTTGGAAACCTAGTTTTCTAGGTTTTCCTCCATAATCCCCATATCTTCATGCTCATCTACACCCTTGGAGGAGATAGGACGTCCCCAGCAACAAGGAGGTGAAGAAGAAGGCTACTTCCCCGATCTCCATGGAGTTTCTTCCCCTTCTTCCCCTTTCTTTTGCCATTTCTTTGATTGTGTAGCTAAGCCCCTAGTGGTGGGTTGTTTGGGGATAAAATGTGACTTGAATACCATGTTGGGGGAATTTTGGCTTGTAATGAACTTATTTTTATCTATGATGATTTCTCCATGCTTTTGTCTCTTATCCCATTGCCATGCTTCTGATTTATGTTTTTTGCTATTAATTGCTTGTTTGATAGTGCTTAATGATACCATGTTTCTAGGAGAATTGGGATACATGTGGCAATCTTAGGTGTGACTCCTAGGTCCTAATAGGGGATCCCTAGCTAGTCCCCTATGTTCCTACATGCCTAACCCCTATCCTACTACTTGGTATGAGACCTAAGTTACTAGTATAAGTGGGATTGATGTGATTACCTAGGGTGTTCTAAAGGCTAGAATGGCTAGTAGCATGAGGTCAAATACCCTCAACTCTACTCCCATCTCTACCCTCAACCCTCAATTGTTCAATACCACTTATCCTAGAAACCTAGATTTGGCCAATCTTATTAGAATCACACCTAACCCTAGTCTTCCACTAGTAGTATAGGGTACATTCTAATAGCATTTGCCTTATTGTTTGGTTTGGTAATCTAGATGAAAGAAGAGGACCATGCTTGTCCAATAACCTTCCCCAACTAATATCAAAGTTACATCCCCAAATGGCCCACCTACCTTAATCAACTTGTTTAATACTCAACTTGCTTTGCTTGCTTTTTCATGCTAGTCTAGTTTAGTTGCTTTTGCTCGATCTAGTTAATTGCTTAGTTTTGCTCTTTAGTGTTAACTTAGGTTCTTGCTCACTCTAGTGGTTATCTTAGCTTCAAAATTGCTTCTTGCTCTTCTAGTATAGTGTAACTCACCTTTTCTCTTGCTTAGTTAGTTGGTTAACCTAGTGTGTTAAATTTGCTTGTTTAAGATAAGTTAGGTTTAATTTCGCCTTTATTGCTTGTCCATTTAGATTAATCACCAAACAAACCCTTTTAAAACACTTAAACCCTGATCTCCACACTAGGAACATAGGCAACACTAGCCTAGCTCTAGTGCCCCCTCTATCCTTGAGGACCACCCCTATTCTTTCCAATCACCTATACTACAACAATACCCCATGTGCTTGTGAGTGACTTGTTTGGTTTTGTGATCGACTTGGTTAGGGCCAATACAAATTTCAAAAGTTCCCTCCCATGTGTTCAAGTCCCGTGGAGTGCATCTAGCCACCCTTAGTTGGCTAGTGTGTACACCTCTGGCTTGACGCACCAATTATCTCCCCCCCCCTCTCTCATTCTCTCTTATCAAGGAGCACATCTATATGTTTGATAGGGAATAATAGGCAGTGAAACACCTTCCTCCTATTCCTTATCCCACTTCATAACACCAATTAGGCAAGGGACTCATATTTAAAAAACATAGACTAGGGTTGATGTAGGCCAAAGATTACCTATCCCCTAGACAATTGATCCTCATAAGGTAGGATAGGAGGTGATAGGGACGAGTTCTCCTATATACACCATGTGCCACCCATGACCATCTAGTAGGGTATGACTCTTAGCCTGATTTCCCTATGCTCGTTTGGTTTTATGACACTACCATGGGATGTGCACATGAACATGAACCCCAATTGCATAGTTGATTAGTATCAACCCCCAAAATGGCCCACTACCCCTAATTGATTATTACAACACTTATTTATTTACTTTCTAGTTCGAGTTAGTTGCTCTAGATTCTTTTCTTGCCTCCTTAGTCTAAATGTATTTTGTAACATACTGAATCTAGGGTTCATGTGCAATTTAACCTATTTTTAAGATTTTACTATTTTCTTATCCTTTTGTCATTTTCACTAAATTTTACTATCTTTACTATCCTCTTTGGCCTCAACGTTGAAATTGAGCTATACTTGATGGGTTGAATTATATTTACCCACATTCATTTTAATGAATGGGATTTTGTACAAATATCTCAACACTTGTGTTGATTAGAGTCTAATTATGTAAAATGACCATTAATGAGAGATAATTAGTACATTATATTCATTTAGAAATTTTATGGCTTTGTGGGATAAGAAATGAGAAAATAAGATATTTTATATCTAAATTTATTGAGAAAGGTTCTAAATATATTTATTAGGTACTTAGCATACAATCAAATACAAAATGGTTCAAATAGAGGAATTAATGTAAAGTTAAGACTCCACACACTTTGATTAGCCAACCCATGAATTTTCAAGTCAATTGGAATTTCTCTACCCTCGTAGTTAATTAAATGAATAAGCAACTCTAATATATATATAAATGCCTAATGCATTTGAAAAAGGAAACCTCCTTGACTCCTTATTAACCTGCCCTTTAAATTGCTTAAAAATTGGATATTAATTGTTGTCCCAATTGAATTGGTATTGAAAACCTTAATTGCCTTAGATTTTAAATGTGGTAATTGACTAAGCACTCAAGTATTTTCCTAACACGCAATCTCCCCTCAACGCAACACATCATTGTGTTACTTCCTCCCCCTCCCTATCTAATGTGTAACCCCCCTCTCCATCTCAAAGGTGATGTCACATTCCCCCCCTCCATAATAGGCGATGCCCCGTCAACTCTGTCCTCTCTCCTTTCTATCTCCTATATCTGTCCCCCTTGCCTTCTCCCCATCATAGCGCAACATTCCTAGCCACCCATCTTTCTCCCCCTTCTTCATCTCCTTTGGCACCATCCGCTTACTCCACCTACGTGTCTTTCCAACAACAGACTTGTGATTGCGGCGGCCATATGCAATAGAATCCCCTCCTCTTGCCCCGCCTGTCCTACTAGATCAGTATCTTTGCCTCTCCCTCTTGTCTTAATCCTACCGACACCACTATAGGCTTGAGCATGAGAAAGCCACGTCATCTCCACAAATCCAACCGCACCTCTACCAGCCAACAGTCTCTGAGTGCCTTGCTTGACCACCGGAGGCCTGAAACACCTTGGCACCCCTCCAACTGATCTCCCCAACTCCTCAAACTGATCATCCCAGATCTACAACACCATGATGCCTGCAATTCACCTCCCCTACATCCGACCCTCGACGCCCAGCAACGCCTCTCGACCCCCACCTGCAACACCATGTTGCAACTCCCTCGCCTCCTCATAACACAATATACACGTTGCCGCCATCACTGCTTCAAACCCGACGCCTGCAACACAACTTCACTTCTAGGACAACCTCGATGCCATCACACCTTGACAACAATGACGTTGACTGCTTCTCCTCTGCAATGTGTGCAACAAGACCTGATGTTGTATTGACTAGCAACAAGATGTTTGACCTCACCATCAGCAGGTCCAACTCTGAGCAGATCCATGGAGTCCATACCACATGAAACTCCAATCTGTTGAACCGTCAATCTACAGGTTAGTTCATGTATAACACTCTTTTATGAATTTAGTTTACTTTCTGAATGGAAATAATCAAACAGTAATGGCTTATATAACCATGGTAATACATGCACCTTGTAATTAGGGTTGTAAATGGGTACGGGTAGACCCGCGGACCCGCAAATCCGGACCCTTTAAAGACCCATCATGGGTCTAAATTCTTATACCCGCATACCCGTAGACTTGTATACCCTTGGACCCACATATAAGAGGGTCCACTAATGGGTATTCTTAGACCCAGACCCGCTAGACCCGCAGACCCGCTATATATAAATAACTACTTAGATAATATGGTATTTATATCATACTTTCCTAGTCTAACTAATATAATACTTGAGATTATATCCCACTTTAATTTTAATAAGGTTGAGACTAGTCATCTAATTGAGAATTAACTATTCTAGTTTCAATCATGAGCAACATATGTAAACTTAAAATCAAAATAGTCACAAGACATGACACATAAGTAAAATATTATGACAATGACTGCAAATATGTTACAAATTAAATCACTAATCTTAATCTACAAAGTTATTTAATATAACTATTGCATGTTAATATACTATATGATAGCAATATCGCATAATATTAATATAAACGCAATATAATCATAATTTTCTTACAATGACAATATGATATTCTATATGGAACCGCTTTTCTGCATACCCGCACCGCAGACCCGCTATTAATGCGGGTACGGGTATGGTGCATGTCTATTTTTTTATAATGTGGGTCTAGAACTGGAACCGGACCCACTAAATTAGATGGGTATGGATATGGGTATGGCCAGACCCACACCGTACCCGCACCGTTTACACCCCTACTTGTAATCAAGTTAACCCTAGGTATATATATAAATACAACTATACATATGAGTATGATATGAATGCTGATATACTGAACCATATATAGGAAATAATCATAATATGTCATGTATGTAAGAGTGTGGTTAAAGATGTTATCTAAACCTTAATTTATGATCCATATAGTAGATCTATAACTAAGTAATTTTTTTGTAAAATGTGTTCACATTATTATAACATATTGACCAACATGTATACATCATATTAGTTTATACATGTATCCATGTAGTACTACATATAAAACGATGGATGTAAGATGAGCATGTTGCCTTATTGTAATCTTGAATGTCATGGCTCAACTAATAAAGTAAGATTATATATAGGATGAGTTACATTCTAATACTACACATATATTATCAAGAATTATGATAACTATGTTTCAACAAAACCCTAGATACACAAATACATATTTATGCAGTAGATGGTAATTATAAACACAAATATAATTATGGAATACATCTAACTATATTGTCTTCTTATGAATTAAATGGTGAAAAAGATAATAATGTGTAAAATAATGTACTTTTATAAACATATATCTAGATGACATGTTAGTTGGATCAAAGCTTGTGTATATTAGTGAACCTAATAAATATTCATGTGGAATATACTTACACAAATATACATGGTAAGCATGCTGTTAGGAGTAATATGGATTCACATTATAGAGAAGAGAATGACATCGTTAAACCTAAATTGGAAGAATATAAATTATTATTATATATATATATGAGTTCATAGACTTATGTGACTAAAGATGGGTTATTAAAACTAAGATATATATATATATAACGAATCACATATTCTCTCAACAAAGATTAAAATCATGAACCCTAACATGACGTTAGATGATCAGGAATTGGGTAAGAATAAAATAAAAATATAATAGGAATGAATATGTTCACTTTGACTTGGCTAACATGCATAATGTATTTCTAGGATGAAAAGTTGACTTTGTGGACCAAAGTATACTATTCAAGTTAACCTTTATGTGTGACAAGAGGTATATGCAACCCTATTTTTGTATGTACATTCTTAACCCAAAGTTGGGCATTTTGATATCCAACCCTAATATTTCCAATGAGGCGTTGTCTTAGCCTTTAATTCTCTTTATTTCCTTCTTGTGGCACCTTTACTTAAATTATTCTAGGGTCTTGGACCTCACTTGCAAAGTTTTCAATTTCTTAAATCTACCATTAACTTATTCTAGCATGATGATGAAAATGACTAATTAACTAATGTAGTGTACATGAGTACAAACAACCCATAGTGGGCATGTGTAAATTTGCCCAAGGGAATGTGATAATTCTCCCCATTTTATATATATTTGGGTGCTTGGGAATGTGTTATTTCTCCCTCACCCAGAGGTTGAGGTTAGGTGGGTTCCTTAGCCCTATATTAGCTTAATGTAGTCATATTAAATCATGCATGCAAGCTTTATTATTATTTTACTTGGAAGAAGAATTATTTATTTACTTGCCTCATACTTTTGACCCTCTTAGCATAGTAGTTCTTTATCATGCAATACTTTACTTTATGTTTGTCCTTGTTCCTTTATTTGACACATACTTTTATCTCCTCTTACTGGGTGATCCCAACCACCAAGGTTTAGGATTAGAGTGTGCAACAGGAGCATGGTGAACCAACTTTAGACTAGGTGAAGGAGTTCATTCTTCCATCATGAACTATTTGTTAAGTTTGGAGACATATTGATGTAGTTGAGTCTCCCTCTACTTAGATCCTTTATTTGTAGAAAGAATGTACACCCTTATTGGGAAAATTCTGATGTACTCTTTATTAAATTGAATATAGTCAAAGTTTTAACTTCCACTGCTATTCATGAGATTTTGTTCACCATTTTAGTACAGAGGTGGTCTCACTTCTTTACATATTGCTAATGGTGAATAGATATAGTTACAATTACTTAGTCTTCTATGGTAGTTTAAGTTAGATTGTTAATTATTTGTTTTGCTTAGTCTCATGTCCATGTTAGTGTTAATTCAGATTGATTTAGCTAATCTTGCTAAAATTTCTCTTATGCTTAGTCTGGTAGTTTTAATTGCTAGGTTTGACTAAGACTTAATTTCAATTCCAAAAACAACTTTAGAACCGCAAATACGACCCCATAACTGCCACTCCTATGTTACATCTTGAGCATGTGCATGTGTGGATCTTTTATATATAGGGCACGTTTGTTTTGCTGGTCTTGGCTGGATTATAAACAATACATGAGTTAATGAATGCAGAATCTACAAGTTCCGGGCTTATGGATATCCACTGAATTAAGTTTTAAGCTTTGGTGAGCTGGATGACCGATGACCAGGGCATTTTGGCTGGCAAAAGATAATAGAGACACGCCTGGCGGAAGCTGGACATCGACGTTTGGACCTTTTGAAACAAAGATATGAATACGACAATTCTCGCACAACTGCGAACTCGGGACATCTCGCCATTATCTAATACCAGTAACCAAACTTAATTTTTCTATAGCTGGATGTTGATTTACAATCCAATACGGCTAAATGCAACTAAACAAACATGCCCATATTGTGCCTCATTCGGGTCTTTATTAGCTCAGTGTGTTTAAGGTGAATCATATACCCACCTAACTTATTTCACAAGAATATTGTGTTCCATGGCACCATATTACCCTTTTCAATTCCTCTAGTTCAACCATATCAAATTAGTCAAGTAGGTATTTCCAGTGTTTTGATAATGGAATACAAAATTCTATAATACATTATATTTCCAAGGTACCCTTAACTATAAATGGATGTTTAACCTTATAGATCTTGTGATTTTCTTGAATATTTATTGTATATTATTTTGTGACACTTTTCTAGAGGTGGTAGACCAACATCATTTAGGTTCTATTTCATTAGTACTTTTATACCATATATGTGTATTTCTTCAGGGAATATTTTACATTGGAAATCCATTTTAATATGAATATGGTTTAATTTCTAGTGTTATTCATAAGTATGTATACACTTATTTAATATAATTATTCTTATATTCTGATGTGAAAAGGATAGGTGTTGGTTGTACCTCCAAATATAATATTACTCATGGATCTAAACCATAAACCTTAAGTATCTAGTTGTTTTTGGTTGGAAAAATATAAATTATTAAAGTGTCAAATTATAGTTGGATTTTTGTATATTTGGATCATGATTGGAGGGACTAAATCCTTTCTCCTTCTTTTTTTGTAATACATTCTAACAAACTCAAAGTGCGCAAACTTCTACATAGAGTTTGGATGATATACTTATGGTTGTCTCCCAATATGATGGCCATCATGTCTCCTCCTTTTCCCTTTTCCCTCTTCCTCTTGTTCCCCCTCTACCATAATATTTTTACTCATAATACTGTGATGGATGATCCAAAAGCATGAACCAACACTTGTTATCATCCACTCAGACCTCCCTAGTGACTCCAAAAAAATCTCTCCTTTATTCGTAAGAGATTTTGACAAGGTCAACGTGGGCAAACTTTTACATAGAGTTTGGATGATTTACTTATGGATATCCCACAATATGATGGTCATCATGTATCCTCCTTTTCCCTTTTCCCTCTTCCTCTTGTGGCCCCTCTACCATAATAGTTTTACTCACAACAGTTGTGATGGATGATCCAAAATGATGAACCTACACTTCTTCTCATCCACTCAGACCTCCCTAGTGACTCAAGGAAACCCTCTAATTTTATACCTTTCCTCCCTTATATCTCCTCATTTCTTACTTCATGTCTTCCTCATCAATATCTCTACTTAACCTCTTTGTCCACCCTTCCCATTTGACTCATGGAGACGATGAGGTGTTGCTTGTAGAAAATCTTGTTGAATAGAATTCACGAAATATTGATGAAGTTGTGTTTTACAATTATGGTGTCTTTAGTGGTGGTTGTTGAGCTAGACTAGAATGAGTAGGCCATCCTCTGTTTTATGTCTATATCCCCTTTGAACTGATCATGTTTAGAATGCATGATTTCAATCCCATTTCCCTCCCTCCATGTTACTTCACTTCTTCCTCTCACTATTCTAGTAGTAGAGAGGATGAGATAAGGACAATATGATGTATTGTATTTGAATTTTTCTGTGTGGGGTGAGGGGTTTTTCTAGTTCAAGTGGTGGCAGAGATGGTGGCACATGAAATGGTGGTGATGGTCTTGGTATGGGTGCATTTCAAGATATGTGAAAAAGTTGGAAAATAAAGTCAAGGACATCGTGTGGTATCAAGGATCTAGGGTTTTAAGGCAAGTCCTTATGTGCAAATTTGTCTTACAAGGTGTGGATAACTAACCATCCATTCCTAGACAAATTGAGGAGGATTGGTGAAGTGTACAACAATGTCAGGGATGACTCAAAGACATTGTGTTTTAATTCATTTTGAACATTTTTGAACCAACATAACATCTCATTACACAAGGTGTGGAGAACAAGTAGTCGCTATTTTTTTTAGGTAAAACAAGGAAAACCATTATAAGACTCTAAAAACTTGACAGATAGGCATCGATCCACCATGAAAGACCTGAGTAAGGCACAAAGTTACATATGAGGAAGGTGTTAGGCACCTCACACACCTAAACTCAATATTTCCAAACCTAAATATGAAATTAGAATCTTTGTGAAGGAAATGAGGTAAAAAAATTAATGCAAATCATAAAAATTGCGCTTGCATCCATGCAAAGGGGTCAAATAAAGGTTTCTTGCAATGATATGATATATGAAATCATTGAGCATTGGTGCTCATATCTTTACACCATGGTGGGATTGGAAAATTGGAAAGGAGAGGGATCTAATTGTGGTAGAGGAACTTATACCTTGTTGGGGAATGGATAAGGAGATGAGATAGCATATTCCTTTGTTCTTCACTGAGAGCTACAGACTCAAGATGCTGAGAAGCTGCCTTACCTTCATCAATCCTTCCAGGCTCTAACCTTATGAATTATTGTAGGGTTATGGGGTTTAAGGGTGAAGTTTGAGGGGAATATTGAAGATCTAGTGTGTTACTGTTTTGAAACCCTCCAAACGGAAACCATTGGTTTCTTGTATAAAGATAATGAGGTGTTATAAAGTTACAACTGCCCATGACCTTATCTCACTCAATTAATGAAATCGACCCAAAAATTGCACCAGTGTGCATAAAATGCATGGGGTTTCTCGAATGTTCTCTTAGAAGATTCACACAACTTAAAGTGGGTGCACTTTTTAGTTGCACCACCTATGTCTCAAAATGATTTTTAACTAGCATAATGCACTCCAAAGGGGTGTATTATTTGTGGATGCTCACCTTGACCTCAATCTCACAAAATCTTGGTCTGGTAGATGTGTCAAGTGGATTTGAATGTTGGTAGAGTGAACATGGACGTGCTCACTGTGGTGTGCCCTTTGCCTAATAGAATTCAAGTGAGGTGATTGAGTTGGTTTCTTTGGCTGATTTGGATTAAGTTGCATCAAATTGACTTTGTATACATTAGTGAAGATTCATTAGTCTCTCCATAATAACATCCAAGCAAAGTAGTTGCAATGGAACATGACTTGATCAAATGTTCATATTGGATAACTTCCCCCCATTATGAGAGTTTTTGATTGAAATTTACAAATGTGACCTTTCTTCAGCCAATTCTTTTGGTGACAGTGATTATTTGAGATTATTGAGTCATTTCTTATATTCACTTACATATCTAATTAGACGACTTGTAGTTTCTTGATTTGTTATACAAATAAAAAGAATTATATTGTCATGTACCGACATCTCTTAGGATGTAACTCGTAAATAATATATTCTAATTGCCTTTATCATTATGATGCAACCTTTAATGCCTTGCAACCATATTTTGGTAGCATATTTATGCCCATGATTACTTGCTATTAGTACTTTGATTTGAATATGATTGAATATACGAATCTGACTCATTTACACTTTAATTGATAGCTGTTGTGATTTGAGGTATATTTATTTGCCTAACATCATATCACAACTACTTTCAACTCTCAGTTTTGGGCATATGAATAATGGTTTTGACATGCATCGTGTTGTGTAGTGTGAATATTTGTATCAATGTGGTTGGTTGACCTTGATTGGCATTTATTTATTTCATTTGTTTTTGTGAAAACATATTTTTATCATGTATACTTGATATGAAATAGTACAAACAACATAAATTTACATACAATATACTTTTGGTAACCTAATTTAATAAATAAAATTCATGTAATGTAATTGGAGACAAAATAAAAATGAAATAAATATATGAAAATAAAATGACCAGGGTTCAAGGAGCATTATCCTAGTTTAAATATTTTCTACTTAATATAATACTACATGTACCATAAATATGTTGGACCGTAATCTTCAATTGACCATCCCTAGTTAGCCGTAATGTATTATTAATGAGTAATGGGTTCATAAGTGCATAATGGAATCAATGTGTAATGATGTATGAATATGAGTGAGTTAAGAAATTCCTAATGTCACACACAAATAGTAAGCCTAACCTATTAATTGGAATGGAAAACTAAATAATAATGTTATCCATCTTTCTCTCTTTTTTGTATGTAAACCTTAATGGGTTTGACGTTGTGTCTCTAAAAAATGTTTACTTTTTCTTTAACACTAGACTTGATAAACATGTAACATGGTTCATAAGTTTGTACTCTCCCTTGAGAGAGGTATGCATCCTTCTATTTTCTTGAAGTAGTTATGATTTTTTTACCTCCTCTTTTTTCTTATTTGCATATTTTACCTTTTTCTTATTATACTATGTTGAAAATGATATTTGACTACTTTATATCCTCACTTGAAATTTTAAATGACATGATAACCTTGTCGAACTTTCCTTCTCGTTCTATTCTCAGTATTATTAAGTGTTTAATGATGACTCCTAATTACTAATTAATTATATTCCTATTTTCTCCTTTACTTTCCTATGATATTCTTGATTTTTAGGGGCTCTTCTATGCCCCCTCTATGAGGGTTATTTATGCTATATGATGTCTCAATAAAATGGAAGATGTTGTCTCTTTGTGAGACCTGTTAAAGGTAGCCTATCTAGAATGGAAGTGATTACTAGTTACTTTAGTAGGGGAAGTAGTGTACATTGGACGTGGTTGTGTTAACCTTTGTTAGGAAGTTGAAAGGGTAGTGTTCACTAAGTATTTAACTTAGTGATAAATTGAATTCCATTTTTTATTATTTATTCAAGAACTTTTTATATAATGTGTTGCCATGACATACAAATAACTATCCAATCTCTTTAAATGTACTATTTATCCATTGCCTAATTATTATTAGTATTGCATCCTCTTCCTGTTGAAGAGGATATGTACAAGATCCAAAGATGGCCCCTTGTCTTCATTCTTATGCAAGAGCTTCTATTATGCAAGTGATGAGGGATTTTCATCTTTGAGATCGTTGGTTTGATGGTTGAATGTTGATGATAAGATGGCTATGAGATGCCTACTTCTTTTCAGAAGTGTACTTGTTATAGTTAAAATAGTTTCACATATTCCTCTTAATGTAGTAGAGAAGATATGTACCGAGCTATCACTGTGTCTCATCTTATCTCTTGTTTGGCTTATATGATGTCTTATTTTTTGTATTGTTGCTTCTACACTTATTACTTGGGTTGTATCTCACATATGAATTGGTCCTTGAGTGTTTTTTATGAATGATGTTTTGAATATTTTCTTTCCTTGTAACTTGTAAGACAAAACTTGATTTAGAGATGCTTTTTTATTTCGTATGTACCACTATTTAAAAAAACGTATTTTGACCCTTTATTATCAAATTTAAATAAGTTTATAGAAAAATGGAAGATTCAAATTTGGGAGGATATTACTAGAGTAATAGGTAGTGGGTTTTGTTGGTAAGGTATGCCCTTAGAGCCAATCATGTGATGATTGACATGGCATATACCATAAAGGATTTGATTAATACTCATAAAGGCAAGCTTCCAATTCATTATGTTTCATTCAGTTATGAGATAATGAGGAAACTCAATGAATGCCCAGTTAATAATATTACTCAATGACGTATGTCTTCAAGGATTAGCCTTGTAGAAATGAGAGCATACAGATGTTAAGTGTACATATACATATTCTCATTATGTCCCTAGTCAATTGTTATTGTGGAAGGTAGATAGACACCAGTAACACATAAGACTAGAGTGTGAGTTGGTTGATGACTGAGTCTCACTAAGTAATGATATTGCAATATCAAACCAAGCACACAGATACATGTTTGGGAACAGTGTATCAGACAGACCTACCTTGACAGTGACACATGGAAACCATCATATGGTAAATCATAGTAAGCTATCATAGTGAAGGTTGTGATTGTGATTCTTAGACCTAAAATCCCTACACTTGTCACATGTTATTGGGTACGCTTTGACATCATCAAACACAGTCTTGAAACATGGGTTGTTATAAAGATGATGATTGTGTGACTTTGACACATGGGGTAGACTATGAGTGATAGCTATGGGATTTGTCCCTCCTACTGGAGTATGATATTCTGTCCACTTGATTATCTAGACTGAGAAATGCATGTGCATGCACATGTAAATCCCGTACAAACTAAGAACCCTGACTCTAGTACTAGACGACCATTTGGTGTCTTGAAGGTTGTAAAAGTTTAAGATCCTTTGGTCCCTTCCACTCCCACATAATCCCATACAGTATGGGAACCCTGACTCTGGACTATACTGCAAATAGAGGGGTACTAGGGGCTTCCTAGAACACAACATAGACAACTGAGAATCAGTTCCTCTGGCAGCTATTGTCCTCTCTGATTGTGGTAACCGAGAGAGCCCAGGAAAGTCCTACCCAACTAGGGAGGGATAGCCATGGGAGAGAATAATTGATCATTGTTGTTGTGGGAGAGCAGGTTGGTGACTAGTACACCAACGAGAGGGACAACTCCTTCTTGTATGTTCTAGTTGGACGACATGAATTCTAGTTGGTCTGTGTGGACTACTCTATAGGTAGGAGTCCTTTGGCAGCTACTAGGAGAGCAAAGTCGTCCTATAGTCCATGTAGAGACCATAGGAATTGCTATAAAATTTGTTCTATTTGTTGTTGCTCGTGGTGAAAACCAAGTGCTGCATAGCCACCGTCCAAGGAAAACTAG
Organism: Alisma plantago-aquatica; assembly: GCA_963693085.1. Taxonomy (NCBI): domain Eukaryota; kingdom Viridiplantae; phylum Streptophyta; class Magnoliopsida; order Alismatales; family Alismataceae; genus Alisma; species Alisma plantago-aquatica. The sequence goes on from OY856411.1 coordinate 1,345,382,553, forward strand.
TTCAAAATTACATTGAAGTGAGTTTTTTTCATTTGAATTGCTCCAGGATCAGGTATAACTCGCTAAACCATCCTTCCTATTTCATAGTAGTTGACGTGATCTTGCTATTATGGGAATACAGATATATAACTTTTTTTTATTTCTGCTTCTATACTTTGTGCCCATATTTCCCAATAGTGGTATCAGAGACACATCAATTTACTATGTTTTAGGATAATCAATATGATCAGATTTATGATTTAATCTTTATTTATTGCATATAATGTGAATAGTTAAACTGCCTCATATGCGTATCTGATCAAAGACCACATAATCCCAAACTAATATATATATTTATATGATATGCTATATATGCAATTTACATGTGTCGCCCTAAAAATGGTTTTGATGGTGGATGTGTAGCATGTTTATGGCCAATACCCAATATTTGTGTGTGATTAGATGGTTTGATTCCTTTTATCTCAGTTTGCGTACCGAGCCTCTTCCTCTTTTCAATGTAAAGTTAATGTTTTTCTACCTTCGCTCCCCTCAAATGTAACTCGAGGTTTCTCTTATTCAATGTAATAAAGTAGCAATAGGATAGTTTATTTTCTTACAATGACATTGAAGATGTTCATCGCCAGGTGAGATGACCAATTCGCGAGACAAGTCGATCGTCTGGAGGACTAAGGAGGACATAGCGATGGAACCAGACGACCGCTTGGTGGACCCAACTGACCGTTTGGAAGGAGTCCAGACATTGGTTGGATAGAAGGCCAAATGACTATCTGAGAAGGCCCAACCAACCATTTGGAAGGAGTCCAAACATTGGTTGGACATGAGGATCAACCGATCGGCCAAGAGGTGAGACGACGGATTCAAAGGGTTGAACCAATCTACCCAGATTGGCAAGCACATGTTTACACCAACAACATGTTCATACTTGTGATGTGATGATTGACCTAGGTGGTAGTAATTCCTTGTGGTTGTAAGGAATTACAAGTAGACATGGCCAAAACCATCGCCTTTTGTTTTATATTGCATGTTTACATTGTGGGATATGTCATGTATATGATACATACTATATATGCGGTGATTGGATACATTATATGTATATATATGATATATATAAAACCCCTCAATCAAACATATTAAGTCTTATATGCTTTCCAATAGCAATATACATGAAAAGTTTGTCCAACCAAGTACAGGTTACGCAAGCATTGTGCACCGTCTACCTCATGGAAGTGTGATGGTAGTAATGTAGGATCCATAAAAGCAAGATGCATTATTATCGTATTGGCAATCGAGTCAGGTTTAACTGGTGACTTGGAGAGCCCCGCCTAGAGGAATGTAGATGATCATGGCAAGGTGTTGTGCATATCATCTATCCAAGAGTTTCATTTGATGCAATTAGCATGATGGCCTACCTAAATAATCAAGTTGTGGGTTATCGACAAAATCCGACTCATGATTTGATGAAATATGGATCTTGGCTCATTAGAAGATTGTTAGATGCAATTTTCCTAATTGATACTTGAGGGTTACCAATTTGAACAAAATAATGAGAACAATAATGAATTAAAGACCTAATTATTATTGCCCAAATTTTAATCAAATCAAAAAATGATTTTTTTAACAAAATTACAATTTCTTTTATAGAATCAAATGGCAACAAACAACAATCACTTTTCTCTGTGATCGGTCCTTGAGAAGGACAAATTCATTGGGAACAACTTCCATGACTGGTTTAGGATGTTGAAAATCATTCTCACACAGGAGCATAAACTCTATGTCCCGGAGACACCAAAACTGAGGAACCACCTCAAAATACACCAAAGGCTGACAAGTATGCTTACAAGAAGCATACTAAAGACGTCGTGAATGTCAAGTGTTTGATGCTATGCTCCATGAACTATGAGTTGTGGAGGAAGTATGGTAACATGGATGTGATTGATATGGTTACACATCTCAAGAACATGTTCCAAGATCAGTCAAGATAGAAGAGATATAATGTCTCCAAGGCATTGTTCAAATGTAAAATGGCAGAAAAAGACCCAGTAGGTCTTCATGTGCTCAGGCTCATTGGGTATGTGGAGAACCTTACTCAACTATGATTATCCTTGGGTCAAGAGTTGGTCACTGACGTGATTTTGTAGTCTCTGTAGAGTCATATAGTCAGTTTGTCATGAACTACAACATGAACGACTTTGACAAATTGTTGACAAAGTTGTTGGGCATGTTGAGAACAACTTAGACAAAAATGAAGAAAGACAAACCCAAGTCTATGATGATGATCAGTAAGACAAAGGGGAAATCTAAAGGAAAAGGCAAAGCTAAGAAGAGTTCTAAAGCTAACCATAGGCTCAAGTCTTCAAATCTCAAGTCAAAGAGAGGTGTAAAGAAAGTAAGAGGTGATTGTCACCATTTTCACCAGCCTAGACATTGGAAAAGAAATTGCCCACTCTGGTTAGAAGAACTAAAGAAGAAGGAGGAAGGCAATGAGGCCTCCACTTCATGTATTAACATTATAAGATAAATATGATTACTTCTTCATTTGGGTGTGTGATACCAAATAGAGATCTGACATACTGATGTGCAGGATCTGACAAGAAGTAAAAGCCTTCATGGAAGGATAAATATGGATAAGGAGGAGAAAGAGTTTTAAAAGCTTTGGTCTACATTTAAATTTTATCTTAGCCCAATGGGCATGTAATAGAATTAGTTGAACTACTATTTCATTATGCCATAAGAAACAATTTACTTCAAAGCGTCTTGTATGACAAGGATGATATATTGATGAACTATAAGATTATTGTTTCAATAGATATGATCTTGCATGGAAATGCCCAAACATCTAATGGTCTTTGTAAAAAAAGATTTTAAGATGAATGTTTATAACATTAATACCAAAGGAATATAATTGATACTCAAGATTATAGCTAGCATTAGTCATCTTGGACATGTAAATAAACAATGCATGTCTAGAATGCATATTGATGTAAATCTAAATTCCCTTGGTTATTGAACCTAAGGAAACATGCAAAATCTTGTTTAAGCACAAAGTGACATGTCATCCTTCACTAAATGTAGTGGGAGGATAAGTCATCCATCAGACCTCATAGTATCTAATCTAGTATGAACACAAGTATGATAGAGGCACAAATCCAACTAAGTAAAAGAGAAGGGAATAAAATCTAACAAATCCCATTGAGGCACAAGGCCAATTTGTAACTGTAAAATGGTCAATAAATTAACCCCAAAAAACTCCGCCTATGTTTTTGTACATTTTGTGCAAATATATTCGATCCCAGGCTTGGGTAAAGGAGGAGAGTCGGTGATAGGTTGACATCCAACCATAAAAACTTTGTCACTCTTTCTATGACATGGATCCTTAAAAAAAATTCATTGCAACGTCCCTACCTAGCGATGAAATGCATCGGCACCCAAGTGCAGTGATAATATACAAGGGGTTTTAACACAACGACGCACGGTTGTGTTGAAAGACAAACAAGGGTTTCCACATCTTGGACGGGTGTGGGTAAAGAAGCTAGTCCCGCCGCATCATCTCTCAGATGTAGAAAAAAATGTGCAAGGGTGTCCACATCTTGGACGAGTGTGGGTAAAGAAGTTGGTCCCGCCACATCATTCTCAGATGTAGTGAAAATTGTGCAAGGGAAACATTTTTGAAAAAGAAGAAGCAAGTTCAATAAAAAAGGGTTAGAGTTGGATCTTGAAATATTGGCTCTTTGACAGGGATATCTTTGGAGATAGTAGATACCATGATGAGAAGAAAAGTCAATATAGCTTGCTTGTAGGAAACCAAGTGGATAAGGGAACATTGTAGAGAGATTGGAGACACGTGATACAAAATTTGATATACATGTATTGATAAACACAGAAATGGTGGAGGTATTTTTATTGATAAGATGTTGAAGGATGATGTTGTAAAGATCACAAGGATGAGCGATAGAATCATAACTATCAAGATTGTTTTTGGGGGAAATAATTTTTACATTATTAGAGATTATTCCCCCCAAGTTGGCCTTAATGAGGAGGCTAAGAAGGATTTTTGGGATGACATGGATGAATTGATATAGGGAATACCAACAAAGGAGAAGATTATTGTTGGGAGTGATTTAAATGACCATGTGGGGAGTAGCAATGTTGTATATAAGAGTGTTCATGGTGGTTTTGGATATGGCAGTAGAAATGGAGAAGGAGAGAGGATATTAGATTTTGTAGTTGCATATGTTATGATTTTGACAAACACCCATTTCAAGAAAATTGAAACTCATAATATTACTTTCAAGAGTGGGCACAATTGTAGCTAAATTGATTATCTCCTTATGAGGTGTGTCAAACCCCGATCTTGCATTACCCACAAATCATGAGATTAGGGCGCGACGGAGGGATTACACACAAGCCAAACCACTCAAAGCTTTTAAAACATTTTTTTAAAGACATTAAAAGTTAACCTGATTTATGTTGTAAACTAAATCTAAACAAACTGCGGAAGCATTTTTATTAAACTGATTAGCAATATAAACAGAGTCTACAGCATATTACATTGTTCGACATAAAATAAAGCATAACAGTTAATTTACATCTTTATACACATTCTCTCTCACCCACACCTTGTCCCAAAGATCGAGGGGAAAGGACTAAGAGACCTCTAACTACTAACTACATAAACCTTCTACAGACTGAGCGTTAGGATGAAAGGATCCTCCAGATTCCTGTGATGTTGATGACCTGAAAATGTTTTGAGTAGAGGTATGAGCCTACTCGCTCAGTGAATAGCATTTCACTTAGCTATCACTAAACAACTCATCAGGTTTATAAAATTGAAATAAAACATAAGTGCAGTACAAGCAGGGCAGATCTAATGACATAGCAGATTTGCAGATAATAATCACCTTTCTATGCAACAACAGATATTTAAACAAATAAACAGATATATATAGAATTGGCACAAAAGTTCGAATATATTAATTTACAGTGATCCTATATGATTACATATTTATATTATTGTTATGCCCTAATCATATGCAGTGTACCCTGCATATAAAGATCTGTAACGAACTACGATCCCACCGTACAAGACTTAGCGACACACTCGGGAAATGCTAAGTCTGACGCCAGCCCTGCTCTGCCACAGGACCCCAGGCTCATCGGCCTCACTGCACTACATCGAGTGCTCTAGACTCCTCCTCTAACCTGAGTACACAGGCAGAGAGTCTCACGGGGTTACCTCCATGACTCCGCACGGATCTTGTTGCAATAACCCCCAATTTTCCCCAGTGCCACTGTGACATCGCACGCGTTGTTGTTGGACACTGCCTCTCTGTCCTCGTGTCTCCATGACTTCACACGGATAATGTTTCAACACGAGTTTCACCCCTAAGAAGCAGATCTGTCAAAGGGGTTCTACGGTGTTAGGGCACCTAAGTCTATTAACTGATTAACATATAACCATTTAAACAGGAAAATCACATTCCATACTTATTACACAATCTGAATATCACATGAAGCACATATATATCCTTTGTCATCCTTAAACATGATTCAGTATCATTTATCCAGTTTCAATGCTAAACATCTATTTTTAAATCAGCAAATACATTGCAACTATAATACAGGAAATTTCATCATTTTCATTAAGCATATTAAGTATTTCAAGTTCCAATGAATCTAACATACTCTATTGTATGTATTACACTGTTTAAAAGTTATACTAACTGATACAGAAGCAATTAAGCATTTAAATTGAGTTAAATAATGATTTCTGAATGAACTACTACTCACTGTTATGAAACTCGGCCGACCAACCGGAAACTCGGCCGACCAACCGGAAACTCGGCCGATCAGCTTGCAACTCGACCGATCAGAACACTGCTCGGTTTCCTATAAAAGAAACTCGGCCGAATCACACCCAATTCGGCCGATCAAAACGTTGTTCCTGCAACTTGACAGAAGAATGGCTTCTTCACGCACAGAATTGAAATTGGTTCAATTAAAATCTAGGTCTTAAGCTAAGACTACGGATTCTAATTCTATCCTCAAAACCGAACTCCGTTTTGGTCTTACCTTGCTCTTTCGTGCGCCAATCGAACTTCGATTCGGACTTGTTCGGATCTGTTACAATAGAACAGTACCCTGCACATACGTACAGGTAGGAGACGACGGCCGTTCTTGGTGCTAGACGCAGCTAGGACTACGGATCCCTGATCTGAACCTCCAGACGAGTTCGACAGCATCACTTTGGAGTGCTAGCCCGCGCCCTTGATGCTCCTGGTCGGACCTGCTGCAAGCAACAGGTGATTTGCACACGCACAGGTGGAGGAAGGAGTTGGTTAGGTATTGAATCGTAGCTAATGGCCGCAGAATCTTGCTCAGGGTCCTTAGTCGAACTTGGTGCCGCTCTTTCCTGGAGCTTTGTGTCCCTAACCGGCTCCATGGCCGCCCGTTGCAGCTAGCCGGCCAGCAACTGCTGCTGCAGGTCGGCGCCTGGTAGGGCAGGTGGCTAGGGTGAGGCTGGGGAGGAAGAAGAAGAAAGGAAGGTAGTAGAAGGAGGACGGAGGTAGGGCCGCAGCTGAATCAAGCTAGGGTTCCCACAATCGCACCCATGATCGCCCTCTCTGGATTCCCAGCCTTACGCCGCTTTTGCGGCTTCTCCTGTTCTATCTGTCGTGTGAGGGAGGAAGCTGATAAGGAAGAAAATGAGAAAAGAAAAGAAATAGCCAAAGTAAATTGGAAAAATTGCACCTAAGTCCAAGAAAACTAAAAATGGCATAAGTATTGCCTCGGAGGTCCAATTCGAATGATTTCTTTTGCAACTTTTCAAGAACAGGATTCTCTTCAACCTCGAAGTGAGAAAACATGCTAATTAGCGTGTTTCAACTAATCAAAATACTAATTGCTTCATAAACACTTATTTAACTTAATGATTGACACTACAATCGTCATGAATTACCTCAGATGATTCAATCTCAACTATTAATTCATGAAGTAGCTTATCTTGATTAACCATGATATTTAGCAAGATTCTTAGCACTAATCAAGGTATTTACTAGTTAATCATGGAGTGGGTCATAACAACCTCTTCCCCTTAAAAGAATTTCATCCCGAAATTCCTAAAAGAGAAAAAAGAAACTTGTTACGCATATCTATCCCAAAACTCCCATGTGGTTCCTTCTAGGTTGTAGTTTCTCCACAAAACCTTCTCTAATGGTATCTCACGATTCGTGAGTTTCTTGATCCTCTGATCAACCATCTGTATTGGTCCCTCAACCTAGGACACATCTGATCTGATTCCAGATCAACCCACACAAAACATTGTCTTTCCAGAACTATTATAACAGTAACTCAAATTATGGTAATTACTGAGAAATTATCATACTATACATGCAGACAAACTAAAATTTTTAAATAAACAGAATGCATGTCAATCCGGTACTAAAATAAAATCATGCAATTTAACTGTTAAACATCACTACATCTCATACTGAGAATTGATATCAAAATACTTGATTCATCGTACACCCTATCCTTAGGGTTTCATTTGCCTTATTCATTCATCACATGCCAACACCCTACTCTTAGGGTTATATCATTCACTAGTCACATGGCAACACCCTATTCTTAGGGTTTCCGTTATCTCATCTGTTTGATTGCAATTCAAATCACGATACGGTATCATTCTAAAACTGGCAGAGCAGTATATTCAAAATCATTGTAATTACTGAGTAATCTTTATATCATACATGCAGGCAAATTTAAAATCCATAAATATCCCAAACTCAAATCAATTTTGGCACATACATACCGAATTCATGCAATTGAACATCTTATTACACCAATAAGAGTAATTTACTTCACCTATAAGAAACCATCTGTAATATTTTTCAATTATCTGAAATTTCTCGAAGAACGTGCATATTAACCAAATTCCTGGTTTGTGCATCACATAACTCAATTAAGAGTTGCTTACATATCATAACACAAATAATTAATAGTACTTGAGAATTTCTAATGATATCTCAGAGAAATGTGCCAATTCATGTAAATTTTAAGTCATACACATTAACATAACAGGAAGCATGCAACTAGGTTTATTTGCATATTTTAATGCTATCTTACTATCTTGAAATCATGCACCTAATGGTTTACCAAATTTGTATTTCCTGGGTTTATAATCAAACCGTACCATTATCAGTTGTGTATTTCTAATCTCAACATTCACATTAGGCAAACTCTATAAGACTTAAATGTTCATTCTTACTTCCACCGAAAAGCAAAACACATGCTCTCAGCATGTCCTCAAGAGTTTGAATGGTTCTCTCAGACTGACCATCCATCTGCGGGTGAAAAGATTGTACTGAATCTTAACTTTGTGCCCGAAGTACGATGCAACTGTTTCTACAATCCTAGATGTGAACTTAGGATCTCAATATGATGTGATTGAAACTGGATTACCAGGAAACCTAACTATTTCATCCATGTATATCTTAGTCAAGTTTCGAGACATCAAGGTTGTCTTTAATATGAAGAAAGTGAGCAGACTAAATTAGTCTATCCACAATCATTCATATCGAGTCATAACCTCTAGGTGTCTTGGGCAACCCTATCACAAAATCCATTATGATATGTTCCCATTCCCATTCAGGCATAGAAAAAAGATTACAAGGTAGTTGTAGATTTCTAGGGTTCAGCCTTAACTTACTGGCACACACTACTTCTAACCACGTACTCAGCTACATCCTTCTGCATATCTGACCATCCATTTCAACTTCTTGAGATTCATATACATCTTAGTGTTTTCTGAAAGCATAGCATACATCACTACATACACTTCCATAAGAATCTTTTCTTTCAATTCACTATCTCAAGGTACACACAACATGTCATGCTAATACAACACCTTATCATTTAAAAACTTAAACTCTAGTCTCTTTTCCTCCTATCATGTCATGCATGGTCTGGTTTAACTCACTATCACCCTATTGTAGTTCCTTAATCTGATCATAAGAAGTAGGCTTGAACCTGCATCTGTACAATCAAACCACTTTGTGTTGTCACCCCTAAGTCTAAGTTCAACTTCTACATTTCTACTAACAGGTCTCTATTGAAACCTGTCATAGAGAATGCATTAGTTGTTGAACTTGACTTTCTGCTGAAAGCATCTGCTACCATATTCTCCTTACCAGGGTGATAATCTATTGTCACATCATAAAGATAGTGACACCATGTCTTAAAAACATGAACTACATCAGCTATCTGCAGATCATATATCGGGTAATACTCCGATTTCTATGCTACTTTCTTATAGTTACATTTTAGGTTTATGTTTTACTCTTTTCTCTAAGTCATTTCATGTTGTTCATGTACCGTTCAGATTAACTACCTTAAAACCCTAGATCACTATCAAAGCCAGTTTACTTTACATAGATCAAATCTCAAGGTCTTATTTTACAGAGATACTAGTATTCAAGGTTAAATCACTAGTGATATCCCTTGAACTACTACAACTCTAATCATTCTAGGGTTTGATCCTTATCAATAACATAGCGTTATTGTGTGCGGTTGTGGTCGATCATAAAGATCAATTTGAGCTGCTTGGGTCAATTGCATATTAACCCAACACTCAACTTTAATTATATTGGCTGAAAATTCAGTTTTCACAATAGTTTCTGTAATTCGTTTATTAAATAGCTAAAAGAAGCTCCAAAATTTCTGGAATTTTTATATGTTATACCTAATGAAGTTTCAGACTTCCAGTAAAAATTTGAGATCATTTCTAATTACCAATAAATAAATAAAAATCAAACAGTGCGCTGCTATATAGCAGTCTGCAGCAGATTCGGTCGAGTTGCAAACTCGACCGACACCCTTACTGTAGAGATTAAAATTCATCCAAAAATTACGCCAATTTAAAAGAGTGTCTAAAATTGTGTTTTTCAAGCACAGTTAAAATTTGAGATCAATTTAATATACAAATAAAAAGATAAAATTCAATTACCACACTGCTATATCAATCTGACAATGTGATCGGTCGAGTTTGAAACTCGGCCGATGAACAGGTCAGAACATTCTTCAAAAATTCTGATATTTTCCAATGTTGTTCAAATTTTATATATACAAATCATATCCCAATTTTAGCCAAATCAGAGTTACACATAAAATACTAAAAATCATTTAGTGAGACATTCTATTTATCAAATTCTGTATTCATATGTCATTAAAACCCTAATTTGGGCCAATTAGGGTCTATGCTTCTCAAACCCTAATTCTCAAGACAAAAGAACACTTAGACTTCTTATCATAATTAAAACATCCTAATGTATATACATTCTCACTATGTTACGGGTCTAATTCAACCAGAGTCTATTCTTATTTTACTGTTAATAGGAGTCATTAGATCTCAGTAACGCATCCTGCCAGCCGGACCAGGCCGAACCTGTAGTCCTGAAGCCAAGAGCTACTTGAGATTAATCAACCCCTATTAATCTTAAACATGTGGAAAGAATATTCACTTAGGGCAAACTCATTTAAACATAATTTCGGGTCTACTTTAATACAAAGAAAACAAACATTAAACAATTCACTTCATGACACAACAATATAAAAGAATCATATTTACTTTACAAATTGAAAAATCTAATTTCATGCATATAAAAACATTTCTAGTGATCTTTAAATCAAATAAGCAATAATAGACAAGAGTTGAATCGCATCTTATATGAAATCTCTTACTCATACATTAGTCTCTTATCTCATAATCCTAAGATTTCTAGGGTTTCTCTCTAGCCTATCCTTCCTCTGCATACCTGGCCAGTGCATCCAGAGAAGAACAGACAGAGTAGCTTGATACTGGTCAATCTAAGTATTCAGACACCTGGCCAAGGTATCTAAACACTCAGACCTTCCAGAGCTAAAACTCATCATTTATTATTCGTCTCACTTATAACTTTATCTTTTGACCTTAATGATTCTTAACGACTCAACTTAAACTCTTTACTTGGTTCTCGTGACCACATCCTTTTCCTGCCATCTATAATAGTATAACAGAACACTTCCTGTTAGAAAATTACAGACAGAAGAAAAACTCTTAAACCTTAATCCTATTGGTCTCTTATCGTCCCCTGACCTTGTCTTAGAGTATTCACATACTCAACCTATGCTCTGATACCAAGATGTCAAACCCCGATCTCGCATTACCCACAAATCACGAGATTAGGGCGCGACGGAGGGATTACACACAAGCCAAACCACTCAAAGCTTTTAAAACATTTTTTTAAAGACATTAAAAGTTAACCTGATTTATGCTGTAAACTAAATCTAAACAAACTACGGAAGCATTTTTATTAAACTGATTAGCAATATAAATAGAGTCTACAGCATATTACATTGTTCGACATAAAATAAAGCATAACAGTTAATTTACATCTTTATACACATTCTCTCTCACCCACACCTTGTCCCAAAGATCGAGGGGAAAGGACTAAGAGACCTCTAGCTACGAACTACATAAACCTTCTACAGACTGAGTGTTAGGATGAAAGGATCCTCCAGATTCCTGTGATGTTGATGACCTGAAAATGTTTTGAGTAGAGGTATGAGCCTACTCACTCAGTGAATAGCATTTCACTTAGCTATCACTAAACAACTCATCAGGTTTATAAAATTGAAATAAAACATAAGTGCAGTACAAGCAGGGCAGATCTAATGACATAGCAGATTTGCAGATAATAATCACATTTCTATGCAACAACAGATATTTAAACAAATAAACAGATATATATATAATTGGCACAAAAGTTTGAATATATTAATTTAATGTGATCCTATATGATTACATATTTATATTATTGTTATGCCCTAATCATATGCAGTGTACCCTGCATATAAAGATCCGTAGAGAACTACGATCCCACCGTACAAGACTTAGCGACACACCCGGGAAATGCTAAGTCTGACGCCAGCCCTGCTCTGCCACAGGACCCCAGGCTCATCGGCCTCACTGCACTACATCGAGTGCTCTAGACTCCTCCTCTAACCTGAGTACACAGGCGGAGAGTCTCACAGGGTTACCTCCATGACTCCGCACGGATCTTGTTGCAATAACCCCCAATTTTCTCCAGTGCCACCGTGACATCGCACGCGTTGTTGTTGGACACTGCCTCTCTGTCCTCGTGTCTCCATGACTCCGCACGGATAATGTTGCAACACGAGTTTCACCCCTAAGAAGCAGATCTGTCAAAGGGGTTCTACGGTGTTAGGGCACCTAAGTCTATTAACTGATTAACATATAACCATTTAAACAGGAAAATCGCATTCCATACTTATTGCACAATCTGAATATCACATGAAGCACATATATATCCTTTGTCATCCTTAAACATGATTCAGTATCATTTATCCAGTTTCGATGCTAAACATCTATTTTTAAATCAGCAAATACATTGCAACTATAATACAGGAAATTTCATCATTTTCATTAAGCATATTAAGTATTTCAAGTTCCAATGAATCTAACATACTCTATTGTATGTATTACACTGTTTAAAAGTTATACTAACTGATATAGAAGCAATTAAGCATTTAAATTGAGTTAAATAATGATTTCTGAATGAACTACTACTCACTGTTCTGAAACTCGGCCGACCAACCGGAAACTCGGCCGACCAACCGGAAACTCGGCAGATCAGCTTGCAACTCGACCGATCAGAACACTGCTCGATTTCCTATAAAAGAAACTCAGTCGAATCACACCCAATTCGGCCGATCAAAACGCTATTCCTGCAACTTGACAGAAGAATGGCTTCTTCACACACAGAATTGAAATTGGTTCAATTAAAAGCTAGGTCTTAAGCTAAGACTACGGATTCTAATTCTATCCTCAAAACCGAACTCCATTCTGGTCTTACCTTGCTCTTTCGTGCACCAATCGAACTTTGATTCGGACTTGTTCGGATCTGTTACAATAGAACAGTACCCTGCACATACGTACAGGTAGGAGACGACGGCCGTTCTCGGTGCTAGACGCAGCTAGGGCTACGGATCCCTGATCTGGACCTCCAGACGAGTTCGACGGCATCACTTTGGAGTGCTATCCCGCGCCCTTGATGCTCCTGGTCGAACCTGCTGCAAGCAACAGGTGATTTGCACACGCACAGGTGGAGGAAGGAGTTGGTTAGGTATTGAATCGTAGCTAATGGCCGCAGAATCTTGCTCAGGGTCCTTAGTCGAACTCGGCGCCGCTCTTTCCTGGAGCTTTGTGCTCCCTAACCGGCTCCATGGTCGCCCGTTGCAGCTAGCCGGCCAGCAAATGCTGCTGCAGGTCGGCGCCTGGTAGGGCAGGTGGCTAGGGCGAGGCTGGGGAGGAAGAAGAAGAAAGGAAGGTAGTAGAAGGAGGATGGAGGTAGGGCCGCAGCTGAATCAAGCTAGGGTTCCCACAATCGCACCCATGATCGCCCTCTCTGGATTCCCAGCCTTGCGCCGCTTTTGCGGCTTCTCCTGTTCTATCAGTCGTGTGAGGGAGGAAGCAGATAAGGAAGAAAATGAGAAAAGAAAAGAAATAGCCAAAGTAAATTGGAAAAATTGCACCTAAGTCCAAGAAAACTAAAAACGGCATAAGTATTGCCTCGGAGGTCCAATTCGAATGATTTCTTTTGCAACTTTTCAAGAACAGGATTCTCTTCAACCTCGAAGTGAGAAAACATGCTAATTAGCGTGTTTCAACTAATCAAAATACTAATTGCTTCATAAACACTTATTTAACTTAATGATTGACACTACAATCGTCATTAATTACCTCAGATGATTCAATCTCAACTATTAATTCATGAAGTAGCTTATCTTGATTAACCATGATATTTAGCAAGATTCTTAGCACTAATCAAGGTATTTACTAGTTAATCATGGAGTGGGTCGTAACAAGGTGGGTGGATCATAATATATGCAAGGATTATAAAGTGATTCTTGGTGAAGAACTCACAACCCAACATAGTTTGGTGGTTTTAGATATTAACATGAAATTCAATAAAGGCAAACATAACAAAAACCGAGATAGATAGATCAAGTGGTGGAATCTTAAAGGAGAAAATAAATTGACTTTTCATGATAAAACCAACTAGGAGGCAACTTGGAACTTGGAGTCTGATGTAAACACTATGTGGCTAACATGAGCTCCTACATAACAAAAGTTTTCAAAGAGATTTTGGGGGATTCCAAAGGTTGTGGGCCTCCACAAAAAGAGACTTGGTGGTGGAATGATGAAGTATAAAAGGCTATTAAAATGAAAAGGGAGATCTATAGGAGCTTGCCCTAATCTCTAGATGATGCAACCTTCCAAAGATACAAGCAAGCAAAGAAAGAAGCTAAAAAGGTTGTTGAAGAGTCAAGGTCTACATATTTTGATGATATTTATAAGAAGCTAGGCACAAGAGAAGGGGAAAAAGATATATATAAAATGGATCATACAATAGAAAAGAAAGGAAGAGACTTGAGTCAAATAAATTGCATAAAGAATGAAGATGGAAGGGTGTTGGTAAAGGATGATGACATCAAGAACCTTTGGAGAAATTACTTCCATAAGCTTTTCAATGGAGATACTGCAAATAATGTTGGTGACTTGTGTGACATGAATCCAAGAGATATCATTTACACACGACGAGTTTCACCTTTTAAGGTCAATAACTCTTTAAAGAAGATGAAAATGAGAAAGGCATGCAGACCAGATGGTATTCCCATTGAAGTTTGGAAGAGTATGGGGGATGAAGGAGTTATGTGGTTAACAATGCTATTTAACAAGATCATGAATACCAAGAAGATGTCAGATGAGTGGAGAAATAGTACTATAGTCCCCATCTACAAGAACAAAGGTGATGTTCATAGCTGCACAAACTATAGAGATATCAAGTTGATGAGTCAGACGATAAAGCTTTGGGAGAGGATTATTGAGTAGAGGCTAAGATCTATAATGCATATATCATACAACCAATTTGGTTTCATGCCTCGAAGATCAACAATAGATACTATTTTTCTGATAAGGAGGCTTATGGAGAAGTATAGAGAAAGAAAAAGAGATCTTCATATGGTGTTTATTGATTTGGAAAAGGCTTATGATCGAGTACCCATAGAAGTGTTGTGGATGGTTTTGAAGAAAAAGGGTGTGCCAATCCAATACATTGACTTGATCAAAGACATGTATGATAGCTCTATTGCATGTGTGAAGTCTCCTGGTTGGAGGAGAGACACCAACTTTTCCTATCACAGTTGGGGTACACCAAGGATCCACACTTAGGCCATATCTATTCGTTCTTGTTGTGGATGAGTTGACAAAGAATGTTCAAGATGATATTCCTCAATGTATGATATTTGCTGATGATATTGTTTTGATTGACGAAACTAGAGATGGGTTGAATGATAAAGTTGAAGTTGGAGAAAGGCATTAGAATCAAATGGATCGATGATTAGCAGGATAAAAACTAAGTATATGTATTGCAATTTCATCCAATATCATAGTGTGAATGATGGAGCCAAGTTGGGCAGAGTAGACATACCAAAATGTGATAAATTTTGTTACTTGGGTTCTATTATTCAAATAGATGGGGATGTCCAAAATGACATTTGTCACAGGATCACTACAGGATGGTTGAAATGGAGGAGTTCAATCGGAGTATTATGTGATCGGAAGATCCCTCTCAGATTAAAAAGTAAGTTTTATAGAATAGCTATATGGCCAGCCATGCTCTATGGGAGTGAATGTTGGGTGGTGAAGAAACAAGGTCTCAACAAGATGAACATGGATGAAATGCATATGCTGAGATGGATGTGTGGGAAGATAAGAAAAGATCACTTGAGAAATGACTATATCAAGAATAAAGTGGGGGTGGCAAGCATAGAGGACAAGTTGTGCGAGGGCCCACTTAGATGGTACATACATGTGCAACGCAGACCGACTAATGTATCTATAAGAGGCAATACTATTGAGTCAACCACAATAAATAGAAGAAGAGGAAGACATCAATTGACATGGGATGAGCTTATAAAGATAGATTTTGAATCTCTACATCTCAAGATGAATATGGCCCATGATAGAACCGAATGGAAACAAAGGATCCATGTAGCCGACCCCAACATAGTTGGGACTGAGGCTGAGATGATGATGATGATAGTGTTACATTATGCTAGCAACCACTAATAAAACATGCTTACAATATAGATTCACAAGATATCACATGTATTTCCATCCCAAATATGGATAACGTTTGAAAATAGTTATGCAAGTGGATATCAGGAAAAAATGTTGGCGAGGGGTAGCCCAAATGGTGTGGCTCGATATGTTCCCTAGAAGAGACCTCAGTTCAAACCCCCCACAAGTATGAAATTATTGGGCACAATGTGGTAGGGGTACATATGTAAAACATGGTTGGTCCTTGGGTTTGCATTGTTAGGGTGGGGTCACTGAAGTGGCTCCTCCTTAGGGGGTGGTTCCTAGTTATAAAAAAAGAACATCATGGGTAAATTCAAGAGAAAGTAATTCAATGAGTATTCATCAAATTGAAATATCTCATTACATATTATGGAGTCAACCATTTGAGCACCAAAAAAATGGCTGAACCTAGGGGTCTGGGGGGCTTTGGCGGCGACGTGGATCATAGAAATGATTTTGAGGTGGATTGTGGTAGAAATGAGGGCAATCAAGACAGAAGAAATTCACAAGATAGGAATGAGAAAAATGTGGAAAACAATATTAATCAAACATCACAACAAAGCAACATGGCGTTTATGATCCCAGAGATTGAAATGTAGTTCAACTATTTAGGACTGGAGGGGAAGAAAAATGATAGATCTGATATCGATATGAACTTGGGCAGTGAGAGAAACATTCATACAAGCAAAAAGAGGCTACCAGGGAAGACCACTATGATGAATCAAGAAGGAACGACATCCTCTGTTAACCCTAATCTAGAGACCAATGTTCAACGATGGTCGACCACACAGACGCCACCACTATTGTTTAGCGGGGCAGTCTTAGGAAGCTATATCCCAGGAAAGAATGATACATTCATTGATATGTTGTTCGAAGAGGATCTATCGGTAAAAGATGTCATGATAGGTGAAGTAGAGGGAAAGCCTACAATCTTGATCATCCCAGTGGAAGAAGATAGTTGAGAAAACCTTGAAATATGCAATAGTGGTTTGTCTACTCAGATATGACATAGGGTAAATGACCCTACGAGATCTGCTCAAGCTAATCTGGTAAATTACAGGTTAATTCAATATGTATAAAATGGAAATGGGTAACTTTGTAGTTCAATTATCATACAAAAGGGAGCTCGATGAGGCCCTAACTAGAGGTACATGGAAGGTCTTCAGACCAAACATGCTGGTGTGGGAGTGGTATCCTACATTCAAACCAAGGGAGGAATTTCTAGAGCTGTTTTTGGCATGGATATAGATAGTGAATCTACCACTTCATATGTATGTTCCGACCATGTATGAATATATAGGCTTGACTATAAGAAGGCTTATAAAGGTGGATGACCACACAACTAGCAGAACAAGGAGTAAATTTTCTAGACTAATAATTGAACTAGATACCATGAGAGACTCGTAGAAACTATCATGATTAATGGGGAGGAGTATGAATTTATTTATGAGGGACTCCCATGGGCATGTGCTCTATGTGGACATGAAGGATACACCTCAAAGAACTGCTACATGCAACAACTTCCACCCAAGAGTGAATTAACCCTTGTACCCAAAGGCAACAATGAAACCACTAGATGAACCAATACTTCTAATAGAACATGGAAAACCTAGAGATCTAAAGGGGGAAGATAGAGAAATACCAATCAAGTAGAAAACCTCCTGACCTGCATTCTAACAACCCCTTTTCTAGCTTATTGGAAGAGGAAAGTGTCAATGCTAAGGCGGAAAAGGAGATGAGATCAAGTCCAACTAGGTAGGAAGCATCTATGCAAACTAGAAAATTTGACAAGGTGTAGAGGAAAAAGAAGGTGATGAGGAAAGAAGATGAAGGGGAAAGTAGAGAGAATGTTTTGCAAGACATCACAAATATAGAAGTCACTAAGGTAACCAAGATGAGTCCATCTAAAACAACACATGTTGTAGTTAGCCCAGACATTGATGAAGTAGTTGAAGTAATTGAAGTGGTGGATAGAGATAAAGAAATTCACATGACAGAAAATGACACAAATAAGGAAGTCCCTAAAGTACGCTTGACAATCACAGACTCAATGACATCAATGAGGCATCAGCAGCAAACACATCATCCAACACGGGAAAGAAGTGCAAAGGTACTGGTACAAAAATGAAATGAATAAGAAAGCAACAAGTTATAACCACACATGAGCCCCGGAGACCAAGACCAAGAAGATCAGACCCAGATGTACAACACTTTGTCCCCTCATAATGACGTGAACCATCTTTGGAGGATAGTGCAATAACAGTAACCTCCAAGGCTGATCAAGAGGAAGAGGAAGACGGGAACAAAGAGAATGTGAATACTAAAGTTTTAGATGTTGATAGTAATGTGTATTCACAAATCTCTGAACCTTTATAAAATTGTTTCATATGTTAGATATTAAGTATTGGAACATCAGAGGGATCGGAAAGAAGGAGACATGATGGAATCTTAAATAACTGATGTCTTATCATAAACCTAAAAACGTTGTAATCATTCAACCTTAGCTAAGAGGAACTATAGCCACAAAAATGATTACCAAGCTTGGTTTCGATAAATACTTTTGGGTGGAGGCTCAAGAATTTTTTGGTAGAATCTGGGTGTGCTGGAATGAGTTCGACTGCAATGTGACAATCATCAACTACCATCATCAATTTGTGACTATTTGCATCAATAATACCACTCTAGTAATAGCCATATATGCCAATCCCCACATTAAAGTGATGGAGTTACTATGGAAACACATTTTATGCATGGACAATATGTTCACCAAATCATGGATCGTGTTGGGTGATTTTAATACAACTTGTAATCCTGAAGAACAAAGTGGCAGCATACATTGTAACTTCTCTAAGTCTAGAATCTTTCAAGAAACCTTGCTGGAATCTGGACTGACAGACCTCGAGTTCTCAAGGCCTAAGTTCACCTTCAAGAGAGGAACTTTGCAACAATGCCTCAGTTATGTTGTAGTCAATACAACCTTCATTCAAGCACACCAATAGTTATATGTAGAGAACCTTCCATGGATGAATTTGACCATAACCCCATCATGTTCAAATATGCAAAAAAGAGGGTAGGACCTGGGAGATTCATTGCCAAAGCTTCTTGGGAACATGATGAGGATCTTAAGTCTTTACTTGCTTGTAACTGAAACCATAAGGCGAACTTCAATACTGCACTTGACAGAATTAAAAAAACTATGATCCAATGGGACAAAAACAAAGCGAATGCTAGTAGAAGGAGGAAGACCATCCACATGAGGAACATTGGGTGTTTGGAGAAGGAACTTACATCCTGCTACAACCGATCACATATGGAATTTAAATTGATATGAAAGTTGCTCTTGACAACATCATTAAAGAAGAAGAAGAAGAAGAATGTAAAATGAAAAGCCACATAAACTAGATGAGGAATGGCAACTCAAATACAAAATTCTATAATGCATATGTCAAACAAAGAAGGTGGAAAAACACAATTAGTATGCTAAAAAACAAGGGTAGTTTATAGATTAAGGAGGAGTCGATGTTGAAGGATTTGGTTTGATCTCATTTCCAATCATTACTGAGCCAAAGCGATGCTAAATGGGAGTCATAGACTCGATACCTTGGCGGTTTAAACTATTGACGCTAGAACAACAAAAGGTTGTCGTAGACGAACCCAAGGAAGAAGAATGCCTGAAGATACTTTAAAATCTAAACCCTTATAAGGCCTATTGACCTAACAGGGTCAATGGCCTATTTGTTCTTATCCATTGGAACACTATGAATGATTCTATATTGGTGACTGCAAGGAAGGCGTTGTATGGTGAAATGATGTCTAAAGATCTCTATGATTCCACCATTCTACGAATACCAAAAATACAGAAGCCAATGACATGTAACTAGTTGCACCCATCTCGTTAAGTAACTTTTGCTTGAAGCTGATTTCCAAAGTTGTGGTTGAGAGACTGAAAGACCACTTACCAGGTTGGATCTCACAAGTACAAAGTGCCTTTATACCAGGAAGGAAAATCACAAATAACATAGCTATCAACCAAGAGGTCATTCACACGATGAAGAGAAAGAAGGGTCCTTCATATATGGCCATCAAGATCAATTTGTCAAAGGTGTATGATAGATTTTCATGGCCGTTCATAAGGAACACACTACGGAATCTAAATCTGCCAACTAACATAGGCAGATATATCATGAATTCTATTACTACATGTGAATGCTTGGTGCTCTGGAATGGTTCTAGTACTTGCCCATTCAAACCCATTCGGGGGCTGAGACAGGGAGACCCATTATCACCTTACATTTTTGTATTGTATATTGAATGACCGATACAGATGATACATGATTTAGTTCAAAGTGCTCAATGGACACCTATCAAAATGGGAAGGAGTGGATTTGTATTGTCACACATGTGTTTTGCAGATGACCTGATCCCGTTTGGAGAAGAGACATGTACACAAATGTGCATTGTTAAGAAGTGCTTCGGTTGTACCCTCATACGCAGTAAGAGCAAGGGAACTCCCCTTTCTATTCTATCTATGGAAGGCACATGTGTCTGAACACTATTATGAATGTGAGACCCCCCACCCCCCACTACATAGGTACATGTATTAGTGAGGCGTCGGTCAGTCCCCAAAACGGCAGCAGCGGCGCGAGGAGTGGAAGACCAGACGTGATGCAACCTAGGGATCACAGGGGGTCTGGAAGCTTCAGTGCAAGCTATATCAATCACTAAGACGCAGGTATTCTACATAGCCATCGTTCCATCAACTACAAACTCCAGGATAAATAAGATCTATGAGTTCGAGGAAACATCTGATCTAGGATAGTACATGGGCGTCCCTATCATCCAATGGTGACTAAAAAGATCTATGCAAGCATTCTGGAGAAAATTGAGTCTAGAATGAATGGGTGGGTAGAGAGAACATTATCCTTGGCTGGCTGATGCTGTCTATCCCATGTCGACGTTGGAGGCTATACCAACCTATAGTATGCAAACCGCAGTTCTACCCCTTAGTCTATGTGATAGGATAGATGGATGCATTAGAAGATTTATATGGGTAGGTTGCCACAAAATGAATCGCATGTCCCTAGTGACATGGGACAAGGTGACCAGAAACAAGAAGAATGGTGGATTCGAGCTTAGAACCATGTGGGAGTGGAACATTGCACTCCTAGCCAAAAACGCATGGGACATCTCAAGAAACAGAGACACCATCTCGTGCAGGTTTATGAGGAAGCGATATAACGAGTGCTCCAAAGGATAGGTGACAAACTTATCTCGACTGGAACAAACTACCCTCAAATGCAAACAGATGATCGAGGAGAACTCATATTTGTTACCACAAAATGGAAGGCAAATCAACTTCTGGGACATCATCTGGGTTGATCCGGGCGTCAAACTAGCTACCAAGTTATTGCACGAGGTACCAGAAAACTTGCGAGACCTGTCCGTGGCAAGTGCAGTCTTGGACAACGGGCAATGGGACACAGACTTTCTGAGTCACTGGTTACCACCAAGGGTGGTCCGCCAGATTTTGAAACTGGAGCCTCTGACTGACACCAACTTACCAAACGTCAGAGTATGGGCGGGGACGGTTAAGGGTTACATGATTCCGAGAGGAAATCAAGACATTACGGTTGATGGAGGCTAGAGTACTTTGGGGGAGGTAAAATTGCCAGCCAAACTAAAATTCTTCGCATGGCTAGCATTGCATGAAGATCTCTTGACCAACAGAAGACAGGTCCAACACAATTTGGTTACCAACAATATGTGCGTGAGATGAAAATCTCACGAGGAAACCAGCACTCAAGCCTTGAGGGATTGCCCATACTCTAAAGAGGTGTGGAAGACGCTCCTAAATGTCAACCCAGTAAGTGATTTCAGGCTGACGTTGGAGTGTGGTTCAAAGAACAATTAACACGTAGTGGACCGATGTTAAAACAGTTCCTTATAACGTAGTGGAATCTGTGGAAAGCAAGTAACAACCAGATATTCAAGAATTTAGTCACTCCTGTCCACCACCAAGTACAACGTATTGTGAGAGAGACTCAACTAAAGATCATGGTTTGGGAAAAAGATAACTTGACCAGAAAACCATCGGAAGCGCACCAATTGTCACGGCCTCCCCCTGGGTTCATAAAGATGAACATTGATGCTGCTTGGTCTAGGAACAAAGCCACAATAGCTTTGATTGCTCGGGATCAGGATGGTAGATGGATTGGCGGCCACGCAAGGGAGATGAAAATAAGCTTTGTACTTCACGCTGAGGTTACCTAGTGCTAGAAGTTGTGTGCAAGAACAATATTCAAAAGGTGATTGTTGAGACTGACAGTAAGTTGCTCATGGAAATGTTGCTCTTTAATCCAGAGAACAATCCTAAGTTTATAATATTCATTGATAGAATACAAAGCAGAACGAAGGAAAATCCTGATAGGGACATAAGATTTTAGTTGAGAAGTTGTAAGAAAGCCGCTAATGTTAGAGATTTTATCTCATACTTAAAGACGACGAAGTCTCCATGGTGTGTCCGGATGACGATGGCACTGCGTTTACGGTTCCGACAGCGTTCGAACAACGTCTCACGGCAGCATTGCACATCGCAGCGTCAGACATGAGAACGGGAGAGACGAGCGGAAGCGAAAGAACGGGTGTTCGGTTTCTCCCTCCTGAGGACTCTACAACGATGGATGTCGGTTACCGATAGATTCCTTGGAGAGAGGACCAAAACACCCCACATATATTTATATCCTTTTGTCTCTCTTTCCATCATGAAGAGACACGTCAGTTATGGGGAACTGTCCAATCCCAACGGATGCATCCTTTCAGGAAATACTTAATAAATAAATAAATATCTTTTATTTTGGACCACACCGAAGGGGATATTTTAACATTTTCCCACTTGACCCAAAATTCCATGGCAATCATATTTATTCATTTTCCATTGATCCATCAATATAAACACGTCTACATAAAAGTCAGATATGAATCATAGCGATCGATACTCAACAAATGAATACCCCCTTCTATGCACCACAATATCTAAATATTTTATATATAGTGAAACAAAATTTATGAATAGGTTGACCTCAAAACTTATTTCCTTGGTCCAACTTGATGTCAAAATCGACATTCTATTATTACTAGTATTACAACAGAAATAGCGAGTCAAATGTGTGATCACACAATATTACACTGTCAAATCACATTATTCATTATACATCAAATAATTTTCTCAGACCCATGTCCCTTACATGAGATGTATACAATCCTGGAGCTAGCCCTTTAGTAAGAGGATCTGATATCATGTATTGTGTACCAATGTGATTAATCTGTATCATCTTGTTATCAACTCTCTCATTGACAACATAGAGCTTTATATCCAGATGCCTGCATGTCTTGGTGCTTTTATCATTATTAGCAAAAGTCACAACGGCTTCATTATCACAATATATCTGTATCGGCTTATGAATTGAGTCGACAACTTTAAGATCTTGTATCATATTCGTGAGCCATATTGCATGTGATGATGTTTCATGACAAGCTATAAGTTCAACTTCCATGGTAGATGAAGCCGTAGTCTTTTGCTTAATACTTCTCCATGATACTGCACCACCGGCCAATAGGAAAACATAACCTGTTGTAGACTTCCTACTATCTAGGCATCCTGCAAAATTTACATCTGAATATCCTGTAACCTCAAGGTGGTTTGTTCTTTTATATGATGGCACGTCACCTTCTTCACGGCTCTCCAATGGTCCATGCCCGGGTTACTTTGGTAACGTCCAAGCATCCTAGTAGAAAAAGCAATGTCTGATCAGGTGCATATCTGAAGATATTGTAGACTCCCAACTACAGATGCGTATGGTATTTTCCTCATTCCATTCCTCTCTATATCACTACTAGGACACTGCTTTGAGTTAAACTTATCTCCTTTAACTATAGGTGCAGGTCCAGGTGAATAATTTTTCATTGCATACTTCTCTAATACTTGAGATATGTAAGCTTTCTGGGATATACTGAGTATGCCCTTAGCTCGGTCTTGATGCATCTCCATACCGAGTACATATGATTCTTCTCCCATATCTTTCATCTCAAATTTGAGGAAAGAAATTCTTTAGTTTCATTTAATATAGCAAGGTTATTACTTGCTAGTAGAATGTCATCCACATAAAGAATTAATATTATGAACTTATTCCCACTAACCTTGAGGTATGTACACTGATCAACAATATTTGATTTGAACCCAAAAGTTGATATAATGGTGTTAAACTTTACATAGCATTGTCGAGATTCTTGTTTAAGTCCATAAATTAATTTCTTTAATTTGCAAATCATACGAATTCTACTATTATCAATGAAACCTTCTGGTTGGTCCATATAGACTTCTTCAGATAAATCCCCATTCAAAAATCTTGTTTTCACATCCATTTGATGTAGCTCTAGATCAAAATGAGCCACTAAGGCCATGATAACCCTAAAAGAGTCCTTTGATGAGACTGGAGCAAAGGTCTTCTTATAATCAACTCCTTCCTTTTGTGTGAAACCTTTACCAACTAGTCTGGCCTTGTACTTCTCTATTTCACCATTTGAGTTCCTTTTGGTCTTAAAGATCCATTTGCAATCAATAGGTTTAACATTCTCTGGCGAAGGTACAAGGTCCCATACTTGATTTTTATCCATGGATGTTAGTTCCTCCTTCATGGCATCAAGCCACTTAGAGGAATTTTCACAATTTATTACTTGTGAAAAAGATAAGGGATCAATATCTTCAAAGTCTAAATTTGGCTCTTGAAGGTATACAACATAATCAGATGGAATGGTAGATCCCCTTGATCTTGTGGATCTTCTTAATTCAGTATTGGATTCTATATTTTCTGTAGGCTCTTCAGGTTGTCCTTCATCATGAACATGATCAACTTGATCATTTACAACCTGACTAGGAGCATGATCTACTTCCATTGGCTCATTCACTTGACCATTGTTCATGGGAACAATAATTGGATAGCTTATATGATTTTGAATGGGTGCAGGTGTGACTGAATTTTCTTGCACTACATCAAATGAATAATTTTGAAGTAGATCATTCCCAATGATTTGATGATCCTCCAAGAATCTAGCCTTATCACTTTTGATTATCTTTCTTGGGTGAGATAGACAATAAAACCTATATCCCTTTAACCTTTCTACATAACCAATAAAGAAACCGCTAGTAGTTCTTGGGTCAAATGCCTTCTCATGTGGATTGTAAATTCTAAATTTTGCACGACATCTCCATATGTGCATGTAGTTCAAGGATGGCTTCCTTCCTGTCCATAATTCATATGGGGTTTTCTGGACAGATTTGTTAGGAAACTTGTTTAATACATGTAATGTCGTCTTTAAAGCCTCGCTCCACATTGTAGAAGGAAGGGATGAATTACAAAGCATTACACGAACAATTTCCTTTAATGTTCTATTCCTTCTTTCAACTACACCATTTTGACTTGGTGTTCCTGACATTGTATATTGAGGTACAATACCCTTTTTTGAAGGAAATGTGCAAATGGTCCCTTTCTTTGTCCCATCTCAGTGAACCTTCCATAATATTCACCTCCTCTATCTAATCTGAATATCTTAATCACTTTACCTAATTGTTTCTCTACTTCGACTTTGAAGTCCTTAAAGGCTTGAAAAACCTCACTTTTGTCATTTAATAAGTAGAATACATATATCGTGAATAATCATCAATAAAGGTTGTAAAATACTTTTCCCCTATAAAACAAGGTGGAAAAGGTCCACTAATGTCCGTGTGAATTATTTCTAATGTTTTAGTACTTCTCTTGGCACCCTTTTTAGAAGTGTTGGTTTGCTTAGCCTTTATGCATTCAACACATGTTCCAAAATCGGTAAAGTCCAAGGGTCCTAAAATTCCCTCCTTTACCAATCTTTGGATTCTTTCTTTAGAAATATGACCCAACCTTCGGTGCCAAAGTAGTGATGACTTTTCATCTAGTAATGTATATTTATTTCCAATAATATTATGCTGGACAATAAATGATTGCTTAAAATGAGGACTTAATTGAACTTGATAAAGACCATTTATTAAAACACAAGTACCAATCAAATTGGAGTTTTTATACAATGACAATTGTCCACTTTGAAGAAATAAATCATAGTTTAATTTGTCTAGTCTAGAAATAGAGACTAAATGTCTACTATAATTTGGTACATAAAAAGTATTTTCTAAATCCAGCAAGCTTCCATTGTCAAGGATTAATCTGCATGTACCAACAGCCTTTACGCGTGAGCCCAATTTATTTCCATAATAAAAGACTTTTTCACGCTCTTTTGGTTTCTTTTGATTCAGAAATCCCTGCAATGTATTGGAAATATGCACAGTAGCACAAGAGTCAAGCCACCAACTATATAATGGAACATTTGAAAGATGACATTCATATGAAACAAGAGACATAATACCTTTCTTTTCCAACCATTTCTTGTACTTGAAATACTCCTTTTTAGCATGTTCTTTCTTATGGCAGAAGAAGCATTTTATATTAGTCTTGCTTCCCTTGGCTTTGCCATCACCTGGCTTGGATACTCCACCTGAAAATCCCAACTTTCTCCCCTTGAATCTCCATAATTCTTGATGGTCGTATCTTCACCACAGAGAATGGGCATGACCATCTTGTTCTAAGATTTTCGGGGAAGAGCCTAATGCTTGAATTGAAGAGAAGCACTTTATCTCCTTCACGAACATCCTTATTCTTTATGTGGGCGTCATGCCACACCTTAGTCCTTTGTTTGTAAACTTTTGTGTTCTTGTAAGAATTAAATCTCAGCTCCTCGAGCTCTTGTAACTATAGGAATCTTTTCTGTCATGCCTTCTCCAAATCCATATTTAGAAACTTTATCGCCCAAAGGGCTTTATGCTCGAGTTCCAGTGGTATGTGGAAGGACTTACCATAGAGTAATCTATACGGCGTCGTGCCTATTGGTGTTTTATAAGCTGTCCTATAAGCCCAGAGAGCATCATCAAGTTTCATAGACCAGTCCTTCCAAGTGCGGTTGATAATTTTCTCCAGAATATGTTTAATCTGCCGGTTGGATACATCTACTTGTCCCCAATCTTGAGGATGATAGGGTGTAGAAACTTTGTGATTTACCCTGTATTTCTTTAATAGAGCCTCAAATTGCTTTTCCCCACAATGTGATCCTCCATCGCTTATGACAGTGCGAGGCACTCCAAAGTGTGGGAAAATGGTTTTCTCGAATAGCTTGATCACATATTTAGAATTGTAAGTTTGGGTCGCTACTGCCTCTACCCACTTCGACACGTAGTCAACAATAACTAGGATATACTGGTATCCTTTTGATGATGGGAAAGGACCCATGTAGTCTATTCCCCAAAAATCAAAGATTTCCACTTCCACCCAATCGACCATACGCATCTCACTTCTCTTACTGATATTCCCAGTAAGTGGCATTCCTTGCAAGCCTTGACAAAGGATGTCGCATCCTTGAATAGGGTGGGCCAGTAAAACCCAGATTGGATCACTTTTGCATCATGTCTTTCTCCACTATGATGTCCTCCATACGATGAAGAATGACATTCTTTTAGGATTGATGAGACTTCTTCCTCTAGTATACACCTTCGATACAAATTGTCATAACACCTATTAAACAACAGTGCGTCATCCCAGTAATAGTTCTTAACATCGGAGAAAAGCTTCTTCTTCTGGTTGTATGTTATGTCCGGCGGAAGTTGGCCACAAGCCAGATAGTTATAGATATCCGCAAACCACGGTAAACTCTGCTCATTAGACTAAGCCATCAATAGGGCTTCATCAGTATAATTGTCATTCAATGGTAACTAATTCTCTTCATCGAAAACTATTCTAAACAAGTGGACTGTGACCACATTTTCTTTTCCTTTCTTATCAACGATTTCATGATCAAATTCTTGCAACAACAGGGCCCACCTTAGCTGTCTTGGCTTGGTGTCTTTCTTTTACATGAGATAGCGTATAGCGTCATGGTCAGTATAAACCTTAACCTTGGCTCCTATAAGGTATGATCAGAATTTATCAAATGCGAAAACAATCACTAACATCTCCTTCTCAGTGGTGGTGTAGTTCACTTGGGCTTCATCCAGTGTACGATTAGCATAACATATGACATGGTGCTTCCTGTCTTTCTTTTGCCCTAGGACTGCACCTATGGCGTAGTCACTAGCATCACACATTATCTCAAAAGGTAGCTCCCAGTCTGGAGCTTGTAGAATTGGTGCACATGTTAAAGCCTTCTTCAGGGCCTCAAAAGCTTTTAAACATTCGTCATCGAACTCAAACATTGCGTCCTCGATCAGAAAATTTGAAAGGGGCTTTGAATTTTTTGAGAAGTCTTTGATGAACCTCTTGTAATACCCAGCATGGCCCTGGAAACTCCTTACCCCAATCACAGACTTTGGTAGAGGGAGTTTGGAGATGGCCTCAATCTTGCTCAGATCCACCTCGATGCCTTTCTTGGAGATTTTGTGTCCCAGGACAATGCCACTCTGAACCATAAAGTGGCCTTTTTCCCAATTCAGGTGTATATGTTTTTCTTTGCATCTTTGCAGAACCAGGGATAAATTCCTTAGGCAAGCATTGAATTTTGTCTCGTATACATAGAAATTGTCACGACACCCGCCATCATTTAAGATAACAAGTGTCATTAACAATAATAAAACATGCGGAAGCAAATCAGTTGCAGCGGATTAGCAAAAATTAGTGAAAATTAAAACCATTTGCAAAGAGATCCATTCACAGGAAAACTCTTTCATTCAGAACCAAAGTAAAACCTTACATCCTGGTTCATATATACATCTCATGTACTATTACTTCTCGAGGAATACAAACATCAACTACTCTGTCTTAACTATACACATGTAGTATAAAACCCTCGAGGCTTAAAGCCAAAATCTCAGACCGATCCATCAAAACATTACTCCTAGGACCCGAGAGTACAGAGACGACTCATAGGACTTTCTATATACAACTTGACAGCTCATATCCCCACTTGGGATTTACTACTGTCCCTGCTACTGCTGATGCTGTTCTTCCTCTGTAATAGGTTCCTTGCCTTTTCGTTGGCGGTTACCTAAAAATTTAATCCCACGGGGGTGAGACAATTATAAAAATTGTCCCAGCGAGAGATATAACTCTCCGCCAGAAACATTGTTATTGCCGATAATAGAATAACACTGAGCAGTAGAATTATATTTACATAACAGCAGGTAAATCATTGAATAAGATATGCAGAGCAGTATTCTCTATGCAATCATTTCAATTATAACTTGATTAAGCAGCAAGTCATTCATTTAAGAAGGAAGATGAAGAACATGTATATCATTTATCCAACTATGATATAATAGACCATGTATCATCAACCATTGATTCTCGCAATTCAACCCTAAGCAAATATGCTACACAGCTGATTACATTTTACAATCATACTTATGCCCTGAGGAGATGAGGTATACCGCTCATACTCCAACCGACCACGGTTACGTAAAGCATCGGTACCACACATAGGTCAATGGAAGAGCCGGATTCCCATGACCTCAACTATCTCGGTCAGTACGAGATAACATGCAGGACATCTTGTGTCTCTGCTAGATAGCTTTCCAGGGTATACTGGCAACATCGCTATTAGAGTTATAGCCCATAGCATATACTCTCTTCAGGATATGGCCCGTAGCCAATGCCCGGTATTATTTTGTGGAGTCATGGCCCGTAGCCATGCTCTTATTGGGGTATGGTCCGTAACCAATCCCGTTCATAGGACATAGCCCGTAGCAATGCCTATGGGGCATAAGGATATAATTGCCCAATTACCCCCACATATTCAAAAATATGCGTTCCGAGTAAACTCGTTTCACCATTCAGCTAATTCTGACGCCGATGGATCTGTGATCAGGGCAACTACATTATATGGTATCACTTGATTAATTAAGTACATTATCATATTCTTTTAGCATCAGCCAAGTTTCCAAACATAACTTAATAAGACAAATGCTATAAAGAAAACATGTACTATTTCCATTAATCACTTCTCAGTCTTTATAAGACATGGGGATCTCAGTCCCTCATTTCAATACTGGGAATTTTTATTCCTTTGCAACTCAATGCCATAATCATATGATTCTGGGTATTCAAACCCTTAGCTCATCATTGAGCATTATTACCACTTTTTCAGGTAATTATCACCTTCAGGTCACCTGACCAAGGTAAATATGATGCTTATTACATAAAAATCTTCTCATGGCACTTAAGACCCATTACTTCTCTTACTACCTCATACTAGGCAATAAGGTATAGCATGGCACATAAGGCCCAATAAACAATGTCAATACATAAAATGTCATAGCTCATACCTGGCTATGTTCATCATCACATCATACCTGCATGGTTAGTACAGATGATAATACATCAATTTCATATCAGCACCATGCAAAACAATATATAACATCATTATTCAAGGGTAACACCACTATTCCCTTACCAGGGTTAGGGTTTCCCATTTCTTATCAATCAGGGTTACTCATTCCCTATGCTCAATCAAGACCAATGACTTATCATTTCATTGTCCAGAGTTAGAGCTCATGTTATATGGTATAACCCAAAAATTAGGGTTTCACATACCTTCACCCTATTTTAGAATTAGGGTTTGCATATAGCATCACCCTTCATTAGGGTTTCATATCACGTTGCCCATAATTAGGGTTTATTAATCATTCCCAATTAGTGATTTCACATGTAGACAACCTCTTATTAGGGTTATACATTGAATCAACCTCAATTAGGGTTTACATCATGTATTGGATCCATGCATTTGTTATGCATTAATGACTAGTACCATTAAAGGTATCTCCCACCTAATCACATTAGGTTTTCAAAAAGGTTTGATCAATTAGACCTTCAATAACATGAGGTATCCAATTGAATTAACCAAATTGAACCACACTCAATTCTAATCAATGGAACTTCAACCAATTGGATCATCAACTCAATCATCATTTGAATCATGGCTCACCCCTCAATTGGGACTTCAATTATGGTCTAATATCAATGGTATTAGGGTTTATATACACCAATTAGAGCTTTGAAGTTGATCATCAATCATGCTACTAATTGTGTTTCAATTGATTGCATTGGACCTTCAACCATTGAATTCATGGAACCAATCATCAATTGGACCTATGCTCATACTCCAATTGAGTTTAATAGGTCAACCTTCAACTAATTTGACCCTCAATTGACCCTCAATTGGTCATCAATTAGGGCTTGATTCAATTGAATTAGGGTTTGGAATTGAAGATCCAACAACACTCATCAATGCAAGATTGGTTACTTTGAAACTATTGAACCATTATCCAAATTGGGTATGACCTGACCCCAAACGGTCTTGAGGTCATTTGAATGACCTCCAAACGGTCTTGAGACCGTTTGCCCATCATATCACTCAAATCCAAGCCATCCAATTAAGGTTTGGATCATTGGATTGATCACCAAATCAGCATTGCATTGTATAACAGCTTGGTACCTTTAGACCTTCAAACACCTAAACATACTCAACCCTAGACCTCCAAACGGTCTTGGGTGACCACCAAACGGTCTTGAGACCGTTTGGTCGAGCTCCAAACGGTCTTGAGACCGTTTGGCCCATCCAACCTTTGGATTCTAGTGAAACATCATCATGGATTGGTCTATCGAGTTGATCAACAGATCAGCACTACATTGCAATATGATTAGTACCTTTGGACCTTCAATTGGTCAACTATACTTGACCCCAGACCTCAAAACGATCTTGGGGTGATCCCCAAACGGTCTTGAGACCGTTTGGGTGATCCCCAAACGGTCTTGAAACCGTTTGGGCTAATCAACCCAAAATCTCAACTTAACTCATTGGAATTTCAGCACTGTTTTCAATTAGGGTTTACCTAATTGATTAGCCTTCAACTCATGATTCTTTTGGAGTTAACCCCTCCAATTTGGAGGGTCATTAACCAGAATCATTAGGAACATTAATCTCAAACGGTCAACGCTTGGTAAACTCCACCAAACGGTCTTGAAACCGTTTGCCCAAAAAGGTCAAGTTAATCAGGTTGAAAATCAGCACTTAATCCAATTAGGTTTCCCTAATTGATTAGGCTTCAACTCACGATTCCTTTGGCGTTAACCCCTCAAATTTGGAGGGTTATTAACCAACATCATTAGGAACAGGAAATCTCAAACGGTAAATGCTTGGTCAACCATCTCAAACGGTCTTGAAACCGTTTTCCCAAACAGGTCCAGTTAATCATGTTGAAAATCAGCATTTAATTCAATTTGATTTGCCTAATTTATTGGCCTTCAACTCACGATTCCTTTGGATTTAACCCCTCAACTTTTTAGGGTAATTAGTCTAAATAATTAGAAACAAGATTACCAAACGGTCAACACTTGGTCAACCAACTCAAACGGTCTTGAAACCGTTTGTTCCCAAACGGTTTCAAACTGTTTGCCCTTAAACGGTTTGCTGAAACCGCATAGCCAATCAAATTAAAACGATTTGGAATAGCTATGAAAACCATTTGGCTTGGTAATTTTCTTTGGATAAGCATCTAGGATGATGTCATCATCCACTTCCTTCGAACAACCAAGAACAGCAACCGTTCTTGATGGAAATTGCAGCAAAGAAACAAGAGTGTATCAAATTGAAGAAATCAATCAACAAAGCATAGAGAATTGATGCAATAGCAACGTTTAAGGGTTTGAGTTATAAAACCCACCTCCAATTGAGCTCCAAAGCTCCAAGATCACTCCATTAATGGTGGATGAAGCTCTTGCAACTCCCCCTAGGCTCGTCCTCAAGCTTTTGATTGCAAAAGTTGGCTAGGGTTGAAGAGGAGATCGAAATAAGAAGGAATCCATAATTTATTTTCGATTTCCACCATGAAATCAAGGAGAACGAAGGTCAAGATCTTACCCACAGGTTGGGGTTCGTCCTCCTGGTCCTCCCTAGATTCCTTGGTCGGTTTCCAATCTAAGAGAAGAAGTGGGGTCGAAATAGCCTTTCATTTGGCTAGGAAAAGGTCTTTTTATAAAAATTCAATGAAAGAGAAAATGCATTATTAAAATGCATTTAATTCCAAAATTGGTGCCGCCTCTTCCCCCTCAAATTCTCCTCAAAATCCTTAAGGACGAGGGTATCTTCATTGACTCCTATTACTCTCCATTATCCATGATTTAAAGAAAATCAAATTAAGCACCTTAATGCTTATTATATTAATATCCATATGTGAGTGGGTTTTCTTTTCTTTATAATAATGGTGAGTGGAATTTCACCTACTTAGGAT
Source organism: Alisma plantago-aquatica (assembly GCA_963693085.1). Classification (NCBI taxonomy): domain Eukaryota; kingdom Viridiplantae; phylum Streptophyta; class Magnoliopsida; order Alismatales; family Alismataceae; genus Alisma; species Alisma plantago-aquatica. The sequence continues at coordinate 1,345,416,104 of OY856411.1, forward strand.
ATTTTCGTTCCTTATATTGGAAAAGGAACGTCCATCCTTATTCAAAATCAACCCAAAACATTTTGGTTAAAAGTCCTTCAATTATTTTTATTCATTTTTGCCCTAAATCGAATTAGGGTTTCAATTAGGCATTAATCTTGATTATTTTAATATCAAGATTCTCTCTCCTCCAACTTAATTCAAATGAAGCACCCCTCTCACTTTATTTGCTCTACATGATTCCAAGAAACATTAGGGGCCTTGTTGAAGTGGTAATTTGCATATTGAACCCTAGATTTTGGGTAAATTGCACTTTACTCCAAAACTAGGTTTTAATGCACAACATTGTCCAACAAGCTCTATCTTGGTGTCCAGGCTTGTGGAAACCATACTACTACATCATATTCATCCTTATGATGTCTCAACATCAGAGGAACATCTTATCATATGCAATTTTCAAGTTAACCCCTCAACTTGGGTAATTTGCACTTTAGTCCAAAACAAGCAACCATTGCTTTAACATTGTTCAAACAGGACCAAAATTGAAACATAAGTTCCTCATGAGCCCTAATTACTTTTCACAGGATAAGTACAAGCATATAATCAACTTTGTTAAGCAAAACTCCTGGGGTTAGAACATAACCCAGGTCAGGGATGTTACAAATTATCCACCCCTTATAAGGATTTCGTCCCCGAAATCATCAACAAAACATTAAGAGAAAAGAGTAGGATATTTCCTCCTCAACTCCCGGATCTATTAACACAAATACGAAGCAGGATAAAGACATATCAGAATTAAAGTAATTCCATCTGACCTGTCACAACCCGAGGGTTGACTACTGCTTCAGACTGGTTCATAGCATAGAGCCTAGCCGTTGCCTGCTGTTGGCCCTGTGCTCTATTATTGGACATAGAAGATCCCGCCTGGGATGCTTGTCCACGTCCTCGGGTACCACTAGAAAACTGCTTTCTCTGAGAACCTTGCTGACTTTGTCTCGGGGGTTGATTCGCCACAGCATTCCCCGTTGGGCAATCCCTTGCCAGATGACCTACTAGTCCACATCGATGACAAGTTCTATTCTCTAGGTGTGGTCTAGGGGGTCCAGTTACTGACATAGAAGATGAACTATGAGCTTCCTTTGGTGGTGTAGGCACATAATACCTTGGTTTCTTGAAACTCCCAGCACTATGCCCTTGAAACTGTGGGTTTTCCTTCTTACCCTTAGTTTGTCGCTTCTCAACTATAGATCTCTCTATGCGTCTTACAGACTCCACAAAAGTTGCAAACCTCTCTCGGTTCTCCAGAGAAGACACCGGAGTGGTTAATTCAGCGTTCAACCCCTTCTCGAATCATCGAATTCTTTCCTCATCATTGGATGCCATGTGCGGACAAAACCGCAACAACTCCATGAACCTAGCCTCATACTCACTAATGTTCATAGGTCCTTGTTTAATTCTCTCAAACTGGGATATCTTCTCATCTAGAAATGTCTTAGGAAAGTATCTAGTGACAAATTCATGCCTGAATTCATCCCATCCAATCACAAATCCAGGTCTTTTGCCCTCCTCAATGGTCCACCAGTGTCCAGCACTCCCTTTCAGGAGATATACAGCATGCCTAACCCTCTCATCATCAGGTATCATGAGGATTCTGAAGGCTTTCTCTAATTCAGTCAACCATAGGTCAGCATCTGCTGGATCAGTTGTACCAGCATACTCTAATGCTCCTACCCTTCTAAGCCGTTCAAAGGTCTTGCCAGCTCCATGTCTTTCATCATGGACTGGTGCTCTTGGTGCATGCATTGGCATTCTATCTGTCATATGGGTCATAGCAGCCATAAACTGCCCAAACATGGACTGGAAGGTTGGGTTCCCCATATCAGCTGGGTTGAACTGGGGTTGTTCAGGTACAGGTTCCTCCCTATCCTGACCCCTTGCACCTTCTCCTGGTGCAGGTATGCTGCTCTCAGCAGCATGTTCATCATGTTGCCCAGACATCTTTAAGTTCTTCTCCTCCAATATGAGCAGAAGATACTTATAAGATAAACTGGAAAGCACTAGAACAGACTCAACAACCCTAATCCTATGTCTCTGTAGACTCAGCGAACCTAGAGCTCTGATACCACTAAATTGTCACGACACCCACCATCATTTAAGATAACAAGTGTCATTAACAATAATAAAACATGCGGAAGCAAATCAGTTGCAGCGGATTAGCAAAAATCAGTGAAAATTAAAACCATTTGCAAAGAGATCCATTCACAGTAAAACTCTTTCATTCAGAACCAAAGTAAAACCTTACATCCTGGTTCATATATACATCTCATGTACTATTACTTCTCGAGGAATACAAACATCAACTACTCTGTCTTAACTGTACACAGGTAGTATAAAACCCTCGAGGCTTAAAGCCAAAATCTCAGATCGATCCATCAAAACATTATTCCTAGGACCTGAGAGTACAGAGACGACTCATAGGACTTTCTATATACAACTTGACAGCTCATATCCCCACCTGGGATTTACTGCTGTCCCTGCTACTACTGCTGCTGCTCTTCCTTTGTAATAGGTTCCTTGCCTTTTCGTTGGTGGTTACCTAAAAATTTAATCCCATGGGGGTGAGACAATTATAAAAATTGTCCCGGCGAGAGATATAACTCTCTGCCAGAAACATTGTTATTGCCGATAATAGAATAACACTGAGCAGTAGAATTATATTTACTCAACAGCAGGTAAATCATTGAATAAGATATGCAGAGCAGTATTCTCTATGCAATCATTTCAATTATAACTTGATTAAGCAGCAAGTCATTCATTTAAGAAGGAATATGAAGAACATGTATATCATTTATCCAACTATGATATAATAGACCATGTATCATCAACCATTGATTCTCGCAATTCAACCCTAAGCAAATATGCTACACGGCTGATTACGTTTTACAATCATACTTATGCCCTGAGGAGATGAGGTATACCACTCATACTCCAACCGACCACGGTTACGTAAAGCATCGGTACCACACATAGGTCAATGGAAGAGCCGGATTCCCATGACCTCAACTATCTCGGTCAGTACGAGATAACATGCAGGACATCTTGTGTCTCTGCTAGATAGCTTTCCAGGGTATATTGGCAACATCGCTATTAGAGTTATAGCCCATAGCATATACTCTCTTCAGGATATGGCCCGTAGCCAATGCCCGGTATTATTTTGTGGAGTCATGGCCCGTAGCCATGCTCTTATTGGGGTATGGTCCGTAACCAATCCCGTTCATAGGACATAGCCCGCAGCAATGCCTATGGGGCATAAGGATATAATTACCCAATTACCCCCACATATTCAAAAATATGTGTTCCAAGTAAACTCGTTTCACCATTCAGCTAATTCTGACGCTGATGGATCTGTGATCAGGGCAACTACATTATATGGTATCACTTGATTAATTAAGTACATTATCATATTCTTTTAGCATCAGCCAAGTTTCCAAACATAACTTAATAAGACAAATGCTATAAAGAAAACATGTACTATTTCCATTAATCACTTCTCAGTTTTTATAAGACATGAGGATCTCAGTCCCTCATTTTAATACTGGGAATTTTCATTCCTTTGCAACTCAATGCCATAATCATATGGTTCTGGGTATTCAAACCCTTAGCTCATCATTGAGCATTATTACCACTTTTTCAGGTAATTATCACCTTCAGGTCACCTGACCAAGGTAAATATGATGCTTATTACATAAACATCTTCTCATGGCACTTAAGGCCCATTACTTCTCTTAGTACCTCATACTAGGCAGTAAGGTATAGCATGGCACATAAGGCCCAATAAACAATGTCAATACATAAAATGTCATAGCTCATACCTGGCTATGTTCATCATCACATCATACATGCCTGGTTAGTACAGATGATAATACATCAATTTCATATCAGCACCATGCAAAACAATATATAACATCATTATTCAAGGGTAACACCACTATTCCCTTACCAGGGTTAGGGTTTCCCATTTCTTATCAATCAGGGTTACTCATTCCCTATGCTCAATCAAGACCAATGACTTATCATTTCATTGTCCAGAGTTAGAGTTCATGTTATATGGTATAACCCAAAAATTAGGGTTTCACATACCTTCACCCTATTTTAGAATTAGGGTTTGCATATAGCATCACCCTTCATTAGGGTTTCATATCACGTTGCCCATAATTAGGGTTTACTAATCATTCCCAATTAGTGATTTCACATGTAGACAACCTCTTATTAGGGTTATACATTGAATCAGCCTCAATTAGGGTTTACATCATGTATTGGATCCATGCATTTGTTATGCATTAATGACTAGTACCATTAAAGGTATATCCCACCTAATCACATTAGGTTTTCAAAAAGGTTTTATCAATTAGACCTTCAATAACATGAGGTATCCAATTGAATTAACCAAATTGAACCACACTCAATTCTAATCAATGGAACTTCAACCAATTGGATCATCAACTCAATCATCATTTGAATCATGGCTCACCCCTAAATTGGGACTTCAATTATGGTATAATCTCAATGGGATTAGGGTTTATAAACACCAATTAGAGCTTTGAAGTTGATCATCAATCATGCTACTAATTGTGTTTCAATTGATTGCATTGGACCTTCAACCATTGAATTCATGGAACCAATCATCAATTGGACCTATGCTCATACTTCAATTGAGTTTAATAGGTCAACCTTCAACTAATTTGACCCTCAATTGACCCTCAATTGGTCATCAATTAGGGCTTGATTCAATTGAATTAGGGTTTGGAATTGAAGATCCAACAACACTCATCAATGCAAGATTGGTTACTTTGAAACTATTGAACCATTATCCAAATTGGGTATGACCTGACCCCAAACGGTCTTGCGGTCGTTTGAATGACCTCCAAACGGTCTTGAGACCGTTTTCCCATCATATCACTCAAATCCAAGCCATCCAATTAAGGTTTGGATCATTGGATTGATCACCAAATCAGCATTGCATTGTATAACAGCTTGGTACCTTTAGACCTTCAAACACCTAACCATACTCAACCCTAGACCTCCAAACGGTCTTGGGTGACCACCAAACGGTCTTGAGACCGTTTGGATGATCTCCAAATGGTCTTGAGACCGTTTGGCCCATCCAACCTTTGGATTCTAGTGAAAAATCATCATGGATTGGTCTATCGAGTTGATCAACAGATCAGCACTACATTGCAATATGATTAGTACCTTTGGACCTTCAATTGGTCAACTATACTTGACCCCATACCTCCAAACGGTCTTAGAGTGATCCCCAAACGGTCTTGAGACCGTTTGGGTGATCCCCAAACGGTCTTGAAACCGTTTGGGCTAATCAACCCAAAATCTCAACTCATTGGAATTTCAGCATTGTTTTCAATTAGGGTTTACCTAATTGATTAGCCTTCAACTCATTATTCTTTTGGAGTTAACCCCTCAAATTTGGAGGGTCATTAACCAACATCATTAGGAACAGTAATATAAAACGGTCAACGCTTGGTCAACTCCACCAAACGGTCTTGAAACCGTTTTCCCAAAAAGGTCAAGTTAATCAGGTTGAAAATCAGCACTTAATCCAATTAGGTTTCCCTAATTGATTAGGCTTCAACTCATGATTCCTTTGAAGTTAACCCCTCAAATTTGGAGGTTTATTAACCAACATCATTTGGAACAGGAATATCAAACGGTCAACGCTTGGTCAACCATATCAAATGGTCTTGAAACCGTTTTCCCAAACAGGTCCAGTTAATCAGGTTGAAAATCAGCATTTAATTCAATTTGATTTTCCTAATTGATTGGCCTTCAACTCACGATTCCTTTGGAGTTAACCCCTAAAATTTGGAGGGTCATTAGTCTACATAATTAGGAACAAGATTCCCAAACATTCAACGCTTGGTCAACCAACTCAAATGGTCTTGAAACCGTTTGTTCCCAAACGGTTTGAAACCGTTTGCCCTTGAACGGTTTGCTGAAACCGCATAGCCAATCAAATTAAAACGATTTGGAATAGCTATCAAAACCATTTGGCTTGGTAATTTTCTTTGGATAAGAATCTAGGATGATGTCATCATCCCCTTCCTTAGAACAACCAAGAACAGCAACCGTTCTTGATGGAAATTGCAGCAAAGAAACAAGAGTGTATCAAATTGAAGAAATCAATCAACAAAGCATAGAGAATTGATGCAATAGCAATGTTTAAGGGTTTGAGTTATAAAAACCGCCTCCAATTGAGATCCAAAGCTCCAATCTCACTCCATTAATGGTGGATGAAGCTCTTGCAACTCCCCATAGGCTCGTCCTCAAGCTTTTGGTTGCAAAAGTTGGCTAGGGTTGAAGAGGAGATCGAAATAAGAAGGAATCCATAATTTATTTTCGATTTCCACCATGAAATCAAGGAGAACGAAGGTCAAGAGCTTACCCACAGGTTGGGGTTCGTCCTCCTGGTCCTCTCTAGATTCCTTGGTCGGTTTCCAAGCTAAGAGAAGAAGTGGGGTCGAAATAGCCTTTCATTTGGCTAGGAAAAGACCTTTTTATAAAAATTCAATGAAAGAGAAAATGCATTATTAAAATGCATTTAATTCCAAAATTGGTGCCGCCTTTTCCCCCTCAAATTCTCCTCAAAATCCTTAAGGACTAGGCTATCTTCATTGCCTCCTATTCCTCTCCATTATCCATGATTTAAATAAAATCAAATTAAGCACCTTAATGCTTATTATATTAATATCCATATGTGAGTGGGTTTTCTTTTCCTTATAATAATGGTGAGTGGAATTTCACCTACTTAGGATATTTTCGTTCCTTATCTTGTCAAAGGAACGTCCATCCTTATTCAAAATCAACCCAAAACATTTTGGTTAAAATCCCTTCAATTATTTTTATTCATTTTTGCCCTAAATCGAATTAGGGTTTCAATTAGGCATTAATCTTGATTATTTTAATATCAAGATTCTCTCTCCTCCAACTTAATTCAAATGAAGCACCCCTCTCACTTTATTTGCTCTAAATGATGCCAAGAAACATTAGGGACCTTGTTGAAGTGGTAATTTGCATATTGAACCCTAGATTTTGGGTAAATTGCACTTTACTCCAAAATTTGGTTTTAATGCACAACATTGTCCAACAAGCTCTATCTTGGTGTCCAGGCTTGTGGAAACCATACTACTACATCATATTCATCCTTATGATGTCTCAACATCAGAGGAACATCTTATCATATGCAATTTGCAAGTTAACCCCTCAACTTGGGTAATTTGCACTTTAGTCCAAAACAAGCAATCATTGCTTTAACATTGTTCAAACAGGACCAAAATTGAAACATAAGTTCCTCATGAGCCCTAATTACTTTTTCACAGGATAAGTACAAGCATATAATCAACTTTGTTAAGCAAAACTCCTGGGGTTAGAAAATAACCCAGGTCAGGGATGTTACAGAAGTAATCCATAAACACTTCAACTATGTCTTCTAAGAAGTCTGAGAACATGAAAATCATGCAATTCTGGAAAGTTGAAGGGCCATTGCATAGGCCGAAAGGCATTCTCCTAAAGGCGTACGTGCCATAGATGCACGTAAACGTCATCTTTTGCTAATCATCAGGATGGATTGGACTTGATAGAATCCAGAATATCCATCTAAGAAGCAGAAGTAATCATGGTGGGCAAGTCTTTCTAAGACTTGGTCAATAAATGGCAGGGGAAAATGATCTTTCTTGGTGGCCGAATTTAGCTTTCTATAGTCAATGCACATTCTCCAGCATGTGACAGTTCTCGTGGCAACTTCGTCACCATTATCTCCTCTTACCACTGTCATTCCACCCTTTTTGGGTACTACATGAATGGGGCTCACCCAATTGTTGTCACTTATTGGGTATATGATCCCCACATCCCATAGCTTTAATATTTCCTTCTTGACTACTTCCTTCAATATTTGGTTCAATTTCCTTTGAGGTTGCGCCAATGGCCTTGCTGACTCTTCTAAGTTTATCATGTGCATACACAGGGTTGGGTTTAGTCCCTTGATGTCCTCAACTAAATATCTGATTGCTCTTTTATGCTCCCTTAACTCTTCTAGGATTCTTTCCCATTGTTCTTCTGTGAGGTTCACATTGATGATGACGGGATTCCTTCTCTCATTGTCCAGGAACTCATACTTTAGCCCTTCTGGTAGTGGCTTTAATTCCAACATTGGATTCAGAGCTTCTAACTCTTCGTTTGATTGTTCCAAAGAAGTGTACTTCACTATCTCTATCACTTCTTCGTCATCACTGAAACTTTCTTCACTTTGGTTAATATAATCTAGTATCTCAACCACTTTGGGGTCTTCTTTCAAAGGGTTCGGGTTATTCAGGGCTCCCATAAGTGGGTCCATAATGGCCTTTTCTTATTGAATCTCTTCACAATACTGGTATAGTTGTCGATGAAGTATACTGACTCTGAAAGAGACGATCCCTTCATGGCATCATTCACTTTGAAGTCAATGTGGTCACTTCCAACCCAAAAGGTTATGACGCCTTCGGTGACATCTATCAGGGCTCTTCTAGTAGCTAGAAAAGGTCGTCTAAATATTATCAGATACTTCGGGTCCTTCACAATATCTATCACAATGATATCACATGGTATGAAGAATCATCCCACACAGATTGGGACATCCTCCACTATACCCACTGGTCTCTTAAATGTGTGGTCTTCTAGTTCAATCTGCTACTTGTCTTTACCATATCGGTCAATCCCAATATATGTGCTAAGCTTAGGGGCATCAGGCTTATGCTGGCGCCCAAATCTGCCAGACCCTTCCTTTCAATGTTGTCACCAATGCAAAAAGGGATGTTGAAGGCTCCTGGGTCTTTCTTCTTAGTTGGCAGTTCTGCTTGAACAAAGGCACTAGACATGTTTGACAGGTGTACCATTTCGACGTGGTTCCATCTCCTTCTCTTCATGATAAGGTCCTTGAAAAACTTAGCATACGTCGACATCTCCTCTAAAGCGTCAAGAAACGGGACGTCTATATGTAGTTTCTTCACTGCTTCCATGAATTTTTCATATCTTTTTTTCAAGTGTGCCTTGATAAACTAGTATGGGAATGGAATTATTGGGGCATACAACCTCTTCTTCGCAAAGATTTCTTCAATGGGATTAGGATCTCTAGCTTCTCTACTTCTCTCACGGCTTTCTTCAGCATGCCTCTCCCTGTCAGCAAGACTTCTCAGAAGAAACTTCTCTCTCAGGTTATTTTCTTTCATCTTTTCCTTCCTCATTCTCATTCCTGGTTCCAGAGTTAATCAGCGTCCTCCCAGATCGGAGGGTAGCCATTTTTTTTGTATTCCGAAGGGATTCTTTACTAACTCCGCCAACTACACAAGTTGTTGGTCTATATGGCGTTGATACGTCTGCATATCTACCATCTGGACTTGCATAGTTGTTAGGATGCCAGAATTGACTAGGGCACTTTGTGCCAGTTGATCGTTCACAGTAGCTTGTCTTTTAGCAAAATCGAAGAGTTGAGTAACTAAGTCTTGCTGGCTATTATCTTTTCCTTGCCCTTGTCCTTGACCTTAACCTTGACTTTGACTTGGCCCCTGGCTTGGTCCAACTCCTTGGTGAGTCTGGTTCTTACCTTGTCAGAGTAATTATTCCTATTAGTCTGATAATTGGTTGTTTGAGAATACGGTGGTTGTCCGCCCCTCTTTTTGAAAACTGGCAGAGGCTTTTGTGAATTGCTCAGCTGGTGTGAATTCTCGGCGGCATCCTTATTTTCATAGCTGAAGCCATGGTGATCTGGCCTCTTAAAGTTGGCATTGGAAACATTATGCATATTCTCATCTTTTCTTTCACTGTCTTCACTCTCTTTGGGTCTGATGTAGATACAATTATTGACCCTGTGTCCTCCTTCACCGCAGGTGACACACTCATCACTTTCTCAATGTGCTTCTTTCCTTTACCTCTAGTATCCTTCAATTGTTTAACATTAGTTGCTATTTTTTGGATTTGGGCTGTTATAGTTTCTAAAGCCTTGGCTTCCATGGATGGTCCTTCAGATCCTACCTTCTTTGATGGTCCTCTATCACTCCTTTCATAGTCTATCCCTGCTTGGAGTGCAACCATGTTTTCTATAATCTTCATAGTCCTTCTTGGCTTTTTCCCCAGGAAGTCACTGCCTGCGGTAGCATTCAATGAAGTTCTTTTTATATGGGTCAACCCATTATAGAAGGTGGTCACTAGGAACCCCTTACGATAGTTGTGGTGCAGACAATCCCTCAGGTACTCTTAGAAATTCTTCCATGCCTCGTGCAAGTTTTCACCTGGCTTTTGTGTAAAAGATGTAATCTTCTACATGTTACAGATGGTCCTCTCATTAGGATAAAACTTAGTGACAAAGGCATCCGCCAGGGGTCTCCACCCATCTATAGACTGGTGGCGGATATTTTGATACCAGGACAGAGCCTTATCTTCCAAGGAGAAGTTGAAACCCATACAGTAAATCACTTCTTGTGGGACACCCCTCATCTTAATGGTATCACATATGTTCTTGAAAGCATCCAGATGGTGGTACAGATTCTCTCTTGAGTTCCCGCGGAAAGGCTTGTTCTGAATCATAGATATGACAACTGGTTTTAGCTCAAAGTTTTCTGCATTGAAGTTCGATACAATGATAGAACATCTCGACTCATTAGCCCTTGTTGCTGCCAACTCACAAAGGGTCTTCCCTTCCTCATCGTCCTCGCTAGCGCTGTCCCTATGGTTGCGATTTCTCTCAGCTTCACGCTCATGGTTATGATGGTTTCTTCTATGCCTGCAGCAATGACGACGTTCCTTGTAGTGATAGTCATCCTCACAATGATCATCTTCAGGTCGCTCTTCAAGCTCTTCCTCTCGTTCTTCATATTGGTGATCGTCATTGTAACAACCGTCTCTGTCTTCATTCGAGCCTGGTGGCGGTGGATGGTGTTGGATCTTCACATTCCGCTCGTCTCCCGAGGGGTCCACGTGAGGTGGCATGGTGAATAGGAGTAAATTTGAACAAGTCTACTTCATCCTGGGTGCTTGAGTAAACCGTACATCCGAGTTAGCATATTGAACGTGTTAAAATGAAATACTCTACACAAACTCGGGGTAGCAGACATAATGTAATTGTTCTATCGGGCTTATCGCTAAGCTTGAGGCACAGGAGTATAGAAAGTGGACTCAAGTTTTTAACAGTGCCATTATGCCTTGTCCCCAGCAACGACGCCAAAAAGTTGACCGGCCTAAATCGCACGTCCAAAAGGAGTGGATTCAGAGTAGTCAGACTTTTAAAGAGATAACTCGACTATCAAGCCCTCACAATGATAAATGGGGTTAGATGTAGCGATCGAGGTCGAACACAGGGACAAGATTGGCAGTGTTAAGCACGTAGAATCTGTTGGGTTTTATCAGAGGCAGAGAAGCAGCGGAAACAAAATTTTTTCTCCCCAAACTCAGAACAAAAGGAATCGCGTCAACATCTATATAATAGGAAAGATGGTTTGTGAATCATACCTTGTCCCGAGGCTTGCTCGGCGACAATACCACGCGCCTTGCGCGGTCTTCACCTCTAGTCTTGGACGGTGTCTGTGCAGCTCCTGGTCGCACCGGGACTGAAGACTCCTTCTCCTACCGGACTGTCGGATGACAGTTGTCCTCCTGAGCGGTAGTGACCTCCCGCCTCTGAAGTAGTCCACACGGACCACCTGGAACTCCACTCTCCTTGTCCCACAAGGAAGCGGAAGGAGTCGCACCCTCCTGTTGACGTACTAGTCGCCAACGCACTCTCTTGCTGTCAATTGCAACTGCAGTTGTCCTTCCCTTGCTGCACCTCCCTTTGCGGGAAGCACTTGCTCGGGCTCTCTCTCGGTTACCAAAACCAGAGAGAACGACAACTTTGCAGAGCAATCAACATGCACTGAGTAGTCTCTTGAGAAGCCCCCAATACCCCTATATATATAGGCGGGTCATGGGACAGGGTTCTCTGTGCCCGGCAATACGGGACTAATGCAGGAGTAGAAGGGTTCGAGAATTTTCCACAAAAAGCAACCGGTTCGCAACTTGAAATGATCGGTTCACAACTGAACCGATCGGTTCGGCCATTGAGCCGATCGGTTGGACCTGAGCCGATCGTTTGGGGCACTCCAACCGATCGGTTGGTACCCTGAACCGATCGGTTCATAGTCCTAATCCAGCTCAAAAAGACTTTCCTTGTTTCGTTCCCAATTGGTATCGAATACCAATGTTATTCCCAATCGAATTGGGCAATTTGAAACCAAAGGAAAATTCTTGTCGACATGACTTTTCCCAACTGGTCGGTTGCACCAGTTGAGCCGATCGGTTCAACCCTTGAACCGGTCGTTTCAACCTGGGCATGAGCCGATCGTCCTGGACACACCAGCCGACCGGTTCAGCATCCTTAGCCGACCGGTTCATCACATGAACCAAGCGGTTGGGAGCACAGGTTGGGCAAAATCAGTCAATTGCGATTTCAATCAATCCGATACTCCAATCAATGCGTCCAACACTTTGAACCATACGATATTGAGCCATCGACTGATTGAGTGTTTAATTGAACTACTAAACTCCTTTAGTAATCAATCTAAACATTGCTTGTGGACAAAACTCCTCTTCCAGGTTAAATCCTATGTGTGTGACCCTACAGGTCCATTTCACGTTGGCAGTGAAAGTCCATAACACTTATGACTTCACAAGCAAAGAGCGGTGCCTAGTCACACATCATTGCTACCCAAGTGAAAGTAGAAAGTTGGAGAACAACTTTCATCCTACAATCCGTGAATGGTGTTACAGTGAATGTATAATTCCTTTGTCATTGATATCCAGAATGAACTCGAGGCATGGAACAGTCATCCTGTCAATGTTCATTCATTTCCTTGATCTCAGAGTAGACCGAGTGAGATGTGTATGACATCAATATCACATATTGATTCACACGTGCATGCGCATGCCTTTCTCAATCCTACTCATCAAGTGGCCAAGGATATCAAACTCCCTTAGGAGGGACAAATCCCATATCTATCACTCACCCCTCAAAAGCCCCATGTGTCAAAGCCACCCAATCATCACCTTTATAACAACCCATGTTTCAGGACTGCGTTTGATGATGTCAAAGTGTACCCAACGACATGTGTTGAGTGCAGTGATTTCAGGTCTAAGAATCACACTCACCACCATCACTGTGAGAGCTGACTGTGACTACCAAGTCATGGTTCCATGTATCACTCTCACGGTGGGTCTGTCTGGTACCTTGTTCTCTAACAAGTACCTATGTGCTTGGTTTGATATCACCATATCATGACTAATGAGATTCTTTCACCAACCAACACACAATCTAGTCTTTAGTGTTATTGATGTCTATGGTTATTTCCACAATAACAACCGACTAGGGACTATACAAGAATGTATACTCTTAACATCCGTATGATCTCATCGTTTAGGTCCTTAACCTAAAAGCATACGTCATTGAGTAAAACAATCTTTAGACATCTATCATGTTACACCATCATCTCAGAAACAGTTTAAACATATAGATTGGAAATTGCCTTTATTATTATTCAAATCATTTACAAAGCATCCCATTACAATCATCATATGACTTGCTCTATGGGCATACATACCAACAGACTCCCACTTGCACTTAGAGCCAGTCACCAAGGAAACGCAGTCCTTGTGATCTAGCATGACCATCATGCTTCTGCTGAGAAAGGGCCTTAGTCAGTGGATCAGCTATGTTGTCTTCAGTTGGTACTTTGCAAATCTTCACATCTCCTCGTTGTACGATCTCTCGTATGAGATGGAAGCGCCGTAGTATGTGCTTGGACCGCTGATGTGATCTGGGCTCCTTAGCTTGTGCAATAGCTCCATTATTGTCACAATAAAGCTCAATTGCATCACAGCTACTGGGAACTACACCAAGTTCATAAATGAACTTCCTGATCCACACAGCCTCCTTTGCTGCATGCGAAGCAGCAATATACTCGGCCTCTGTAGTAGAATCAGCAACTGTTTCTTGCTTGGAACTCTTCCAGCTCACAGCTCCATTATTAAGGCAAAACACAAATCCTGACTGCGATCTGTAATCATCTTTATCGGTTTGGAAGCTTGCATCGGTGTAACCCTTTACAACCAGCTCTTCCTCGCCGCCGTACACAAGAAAATGATCCTTAGTCCTTCGCAAGTACTTGAGGATGTTCTTCACGGCTGTCCAGTGAGCATCCCCGGGATCTGACTGGTACCTACTCGTCATGCTGAGAGCATACGAGACATCTGGGTGTGTGCACAACATAGCGTACATGATGGATCCAATGGCTGATGCATATGGGATATCATTCATACTCTCCCTCTCTTCACAAGATTGGGGACATTGAGCTCTAGAGATGGTAACTCCATGTAGCACAGGGATGTTGCCTCTCTTTGAGTTCTCCATGCTGAACCGCTTCAGCACCTTGTCAATGTACGTGCTCTGACTTAGTCCGAGAAGCCTTCTAGATCTATCTCTATAGATCTTAATTCCTAGAATGTAGGATGCTTCTCCTAAGTCCTTCATTGAGAAAGTTTTCCCAAGCCAAGTCTTTACCTTCTCTAAGGCTAAGACATCATTCCCCATCAAAAGTATGTCATCCACATACAATATGAGAAATGTGGTTGAGCTCCCACTAACCTTCTTGTACACACAAGGTTCATCTTCATTTTGAATAAAGCCAAACACTTTGACTTCTTCATCAAATCGAAGATTCCAACTCTGAGATGCTTGCTTCAATCCATAGATTGACCTTTGCAGTTTACAGACTTTATTGGCATTCTTTGGATCTACAAAACCCTCAGGCTGTGTCATATACACATCCTCATGAATATTCTCATTAAGGAATGCGGTTTTAACATCCATCTGCCAAATCTCATAGTCATAGTAAGCTGCAATAGCAAGCATGATCCTGATGGACTTAATCATGGCAACTGGAGAAAAAGTTTCGTCATAATCAACACCTTGAATTTGTCGAAATCCCTTTGCAACCAATCTGCCTTTATAAGTTTGCACATTGCCATCCATGTCGGTCTTTTTCTTGAAGACCCACTTGCACCCTATGGGTTTTACCCCTTCGGGTGGTTCCACCAAAGTCCATACTTTGTTGGAGTACATGGATTCCATCTCGGATCTCATGGCTTCTAGCCATTTCTCAGAATCTGGTCCCTCCATAGCATCTACGTAGGTGGTTGGATCATCATCTATGATCAACTCTCCACCTTCCTGAGTTACAAGGTATCCAAACCTCTCAGGTTCAAGGCGAGTCCTACTAGATCTACGAGGTCCTTGTGTTACCTGAGGAGACTGAGATTCCACAACACCTTGTGAATCTACATTTTCCTCTAGTGCATCTACCGGTTCAATGTTTTCTTGTTGGGTTTGAACCTCTTCAAGCTCTACTTTCCTCCCACTGTTTCCTTTGGAAATAAATTCCCTCTCTCGGAATACAGCATCCCTGGCAACAAACACTTTGTTGTCAGTAGGGTGGTATAAGTAATATCCCCTCGTTTCCTTGGGGTATCCAACAAAATAACATTTATCGGATTTGGGTCCAAGCTTATCAGGAAACATTTTCCTAACGTAAGCCTCACAGCCCCAAATCTTCGTAAAAGACAAAATGGGATGCTTCCCATACCATATCTCATATGGTGTCATTTGAACCGATTTAGATGGCACACGGTTAAGTGTAAACGCGGCGGTTTCAAGAGCATCCAGATTGAAATTGGAAGATCAGCAAAACTCATCATTGATCGCACCATATCTAACAATGTGTGATTCCTTCTTTCAGATACACCATTATGTTGTGGTGTTCCAGGCGGAGTCCATTGTGATACAATACCACGGGCTCGCAGAAGGTCCTCAAACTCCTAGCTCAAGTATTCTCCACCTCGATCGGAACGAAGTGCCTTAATACTTTTACCAAGCTGGTTCTGTACTTCATTCATGAAATCCTTGAACCTTTCAAGGGTTTCTGACTTATGCTTCATCAGGTACACATAGCCATACCTACTGAAATCATCAGTGAAGGTAATGAAGTACTAATACCCATTTCTGGCATTAGTTCTAAAAGGCCCACATACATCAGTATGTATGAGTCCTAATAGATCACTAGCTCTCTCACCTTTACCTGAAAAGGGAGTCTTGGTCATCTTGCCCAACAAACAAGATTCACATGTCTCTATTGATTCATAATCAAAAGAGTCTAGATAACCATCTTTATGGAGTCTAGAAATGCGCTTCTCATTTTTGTGCCCTAGACGACAATGCCAGAGATATGTTTTGTTTGAGTCGTTGAGTTTTTGCTTTTTGGTGTTTACGTTGTATACACTTGTCTCCAAGTCTATCAAGTATAGACCATAAGACATAGGGGCACTGCCATAAAAGATCCCATCTTTAGAAATGGAACACTTTCCATTCTTAATAAGAAATTCAAATCCATCTTTGTCCAAACAAGAGACGGAAATGATATTCCTATTTATGGCAGGTACATAATAGCAGTTCTTTAACTCTATTATTAGCCCGCTAGGTAGAGTTAACTCATAGGTTCCTACGGCACTGGCGGCAACTCTTGCCCCATTAGCATCACGTAGTTCAACCTCGCCTTTCCCCAAAGGCCTACTTCTCTTAAGATCCTTCACATTTGAAGAAATGTGAGATCCGCATCCGGTATCAAGTACCCATGACGAAGAAGTAGTAAAGTTAATCTCTATCACGTATACACCAAAAGTAGAGATCTCTATCTCCGACTTCTTCTTCCATTGTTCCTTCCATCCTTTCCATGTAGAAGAAATTGGTTTGGCGAGAGAACACTTCTCTCCCTTACCTACTTTCCTCTTCACCAACGCATTAAGCGTACATAGAGTGGATTCTAAGGCTCCTGGTATATCTGGATTGTGCAGAACACTTCTCACAGTCCTCAACCAGTTATGGAATTTATTCTCAATTAATTTGCCCATTTTAAAAGATGATTCTTTTGCCATTCTACAAGAGAAAATTTGCATTTGTCAAAACCTTTTTGATTTGATTTGAATAAAATTTGACGATAGTTAATTAGGCCTTTAATTAATTACCGCTCCCACTATTTTGACTCAAATTGATAGCCCTCACCATCAATTCGGAAGATTGCAGCGTACAATCTTCTAGTGGGTCAAAATCCTGAAATCCTCTGAGCCATGGACCAGCTAGGGTTGTCACCCACAACTCAGATCTCTCAGGTAGGCAACTCTTTCCAATTGCATCATATGCAACTCTTGAAAGATGTCATATGCAACTCCTTGCCATGATCATCTCCATGCCTCAAGGTACTAGATCCCATCTAGATCACCTTGTTAAGTCCGACCCAAAGCCAACACGATGAATGTGCACCCTGCTAGGGCAGACCCACACATTCATCATTCACGCTTCCACGAGATAGACGGTGCACCACGCTAGGGCGTGCCCACACTTGGTCGATCAAGCTTTTCACATGTGTCGCATTTGGAAGGCATCTAAAACTTAACATTTAATGAGGGATTTGGTTTTTATATACATATACATATCCAATCACCACAATATATAGTACGTATCATATACATGCTATATCCCACACAAAACATGCATAAACGATAAAAAGCAATGATTATGGCCATCCTATTTGTGATTCCTCGAACCAAGAGGAATCACGGTCATCTAGGTCTACATCACATGCAACCTGTACAAGATGAAATTTGTGCCTGCCTTTCTGGGTTTGATCATCTCATCTCCATGACTGATCGGCTTGCCATCAGGTAGGTTGTTCGGGTGCCATCAGCCGATCGACTGGCGCCTCCAGCCGATCGGTTCACCGGTCATCATGCATCTCCTCAGGTCGCCACCCACTCATCGCGTTCCTCGAACTGGCCGTCTGGATCACCAACCGATCGGTTCACTCCTTGAACCGATCGTATTCAGGTTGTCCGCCGTTCTTTGACATAACATGAAATAAAATCTATCCTATTTACAATTGATTTGTGAAACCCCGAGTTACATTTGGGGGGAGCAAAGGTAGGAAAAGAATTCTCGAATTATTTCGAGTTACATCAGGAATATGAGAAAGGGAATCGGTGCGCAGACCAAGATGCAAGCAACCACACAAACAACCATACACAGATATAGGGGTTTATAGGCCATAATCATGCTACACATCCACCACAAAACTCGTTTAAGGGCGACGCGTATCGAGTGCATTAATATTACATATCATATATGTATATTAGGGATTTGTGGATTGGACATGTATAAAGCCGATATTATTCGCATCGCATGCAATAAATAAAGGTGACAAACCAAAATCGATCATATCGATAATCCTAAAATATAGAGCGGTTGACGTGGCTCTGATACCACTGTTGGGTTTTATCAGAGGCAGAGAAGCAGCGGAAACAAAAATTTTTCTCCCCAAACACGGAACAAAAGGAATCACGTCAACATCTATATAATAGGAAAGATGGTTTGTGAATCATACCTTGTCCCGAGGCTTGCTCGGCGACAATACCACGCGCCTTGCGCGGTCTTCACCTCCAGTCTTGGACGGTGTCTGTGCAGCTCCCGGTCGCACCGGGACTGAAGACTCCTTCTCCTATCGGACTGTCGGATGACAGTTGTCCCCCCGAGCGGCAGTGACCTCCCGCCTCTGAAGTAGTCCACACAGACCACCTGGAACTCCACTCTCCTTGTCCCACAAGGAAGTGGAAGGAGTCGCACCCTCCTGTTGACGTACTAGTCGCCAACGCACTCTCCTGCTGTCAATTGCAACTGCAGTTGTCCTTCCCTTGCTGCACCTCCCTTTGCGGGAAGCACTTGCTCGGGCTCTCTCTCGGTTACCAAAACCAGAGAGAACGACAACTTTGCAGAGCAATCAACATGCACTGAGTAGTCTCTTGAGAAGCCCCCAATACCCCTATATATATAGGCGGGTCATGGGACAGGGTTCTCTGTGCCCGGCAATATGGGACTAATGCAGGAGTAGAAGGGTTCGAGAATTTTCCACAAAAAGCAACCGGTTCGCAACTTGAAATGATCGGTTCACAACTGAACCGATCGGTTCGGCCATTGAGCCGATCGGTTGGACCTGAGCCGATCGTTTGGGGCACTCCAACCGATCGGTTGGTGCCCTGAACCGATCGGTTCATAGTCCTAATCCGGCTCAAAAAGACTTTCCTTGTTTCGTTCCCAATTGGTATCGAATACCAATGTTATTCCCAATCGAATTGGGCAATTTGAAACCAAAGGAAAATTCTTGCCGACATGACTTTTCCCAACTGGTCGGTTGCACCAGTTGAGCCGATCGGTTCAACCCTTGAACCGGTCGTTTCAACCTGGGCATGAGCTGATCGGCCTGGACACACCAGCCGACCGGTTCAGCATCCTTAGCCGACCGGTTCATCACATGAACCGATCGGTTGGGAGCACAAGTTGGGCAAAATCAGTCAATTGCGATTTCAATCAATCCGATACTCCAATCAATGCGTCCAACACTTTGAACCATACGATATTGAGACATCGACTGATTGAGTGTTTAATTGAACTACTAAACTCCTTTAGTAATCAATCTAAACATTGCTTGTGGACAAAACTCCTCTTCCAGGTTAAATCCTATGTGTGTGACCCTACAGGTCCATTTCACGTTGGCAGTGAAAGTCCATAACACTTATGACTTCACAAGCAAAGAGCGGTGCCTAGTCACACATCATTGCTACCCAAGTGAAAGTAGAAAGTTGGAGAACAACTTTCATCCTACAATCCGTGAATGGTGTTACAGTGAATGTATAATTCCTTTGTCACTGATATCCAGAATGAACTCGAGGCATGGAACAGTCATCCTGTCAATGTTCATTCATTTCCTTGATCTCAGAGTAGACCGAGTGAGATGTGTATGACATCAATATCACATATTGATTCACACGTGCATGCGCATGCCTTTCTCAATCCTACTCATCAAGTGGCCAAGGATATCAAACTCCCTTAGGAGGGACAAATCCCATATCTATCACTCACCCCTCAAAAGCCCCATGTGTCAAAGCCACCCAATCATCACCTTTATAACAACCCATGTTTCAGGACTTCGTTTGATGATGTCAAAGTGTACCCAACGACATGTGTTGAGTGCAGTGATTTCAGGTCTAAGAATCACACTCACCACCATCACTGTGAGAGCTGACTGTGACTACCAAGTCATGGTTCCATGTATCACTCTCATGGTGGGTCTGTCCGGTACCTTGTTCTCTAACAAGTACCTATGTGCTTGGTTTGATATCACCATATCATGACTAATGAGATTCTTTCACCAACCAACACACAATCTAGTCTTTAGTGTTATTGATGTCTATGGTTATTTCCACAATAACAACCGACTAGGGACTATACAAGAATGTATACTCTTAACATCTGTATGATCTCATCGTTTAGGTCCTTAACCTAAAAGCATACGTCATTGAGTAAAACAATCTTTAGACATCTATCATGTTACACCATCATCTCAGAAATAGTTTAAACATATAGATTGGAAATTGCCTTTATTATTATTCAAATCATTTACAAAGTATCCCATTACAATCATCATATGACTTGCTCTATGGGCATACATACCAACAGAATCTAACACTCGTATACTCCAATCAAAGAGGGTATATAAAAGGTGTTCCCTTAGGAACGATGGCACCCAAACTAAGTTGGGCAAGAAAAACAAGAATAAGAAGAACGAACAAAAACAAAAGAAATAAGACGAAACAAGTATATGGGAGGAAACCCCGGCTGAGGTTTGCCTACTAAAGCATCTCATCAACATGCAACATCCTCTTTCTCTCCCTCACATACTCTTACCAAGATTACAAGCAACCATCAAAAGCGTCTATTCCACTCTCTCTCAAGATGAGGAAAGATCTAAGTCTAAGGGTAGCCTCTCTCTCTTGAGATGACTACATGTAAACCTTGTTGCATAACATATGGTTTTAATGATTTAGCATTCCAACACTCTCATGCATTCATACTACTCCATAACACATGACAAAAGTGCTATTACGCTCTCGAGATGTCAACTATCAAACATCACAAGATGGTAGCTAAGCATACAAGTGAAGCATTAAAATAGGTGCATGGAGATAGTCTTGATAAGGGCATATATATTCAATAGAGAAAGACAATATACATGTTGGGAGATCCTTAGTGGCTACCCCCAACCCAAGTTAAGGTGTTATCTGCTCATGCTTGCGGATGGAATAATGACGTTACAGAAAGATGGATACATGAAGTTCCACGAAGAGGGGAGGGAAGTACAGTGAGATGGAGTAATAGATCTAGAGAGAAGAGACGTGATACAACACAATACTTCTTCAGATATGGATCTAATATGTCAATGGCATGGATGATCTTCTTCTCTCAAATAAGGAGTCTTCAATCTTCTCTCTCCTCGACTTCTGCCTTTGGAGATCCAAGACTGGTGGATGGGATGGTATGGAATGAATCTAGAACGTAGCAACACTTCGTGGTCCTCAGGATCCGATCTATGATATGATGATTTGACAAGACAGGTGGGTGTGCTATTTATAGGGTCATTCCACTGACTTAAGCCTAGACCGCGGTCGCGGTCCTGGTTGGGTGAGGTGTGAGACCACGGTCACGGTCTGCCA
Source organism: Alisma plantago-aquatica (assembly GCA_963693085.1). Lineage (NCBI taxonomy): Eukaryota > Viridiplantae > Streptophyta > Magnoliopsida > Alismatales > Alismataceae > Alisma > Alisma plantago-aquatica. The sequence continues at coordinate 1,345,437,809 of OY856411.1, forward strand.
CTTGCTCGTGGTTTGGCGGTGATCGCGATCGAGGTTGAGGCTTTCTCACTCGATCGCGGTCTATAAGAATCGTGGGCAAGAATTGTGGGCTTAGCAATGACCGCGGCCTCCATACTGGTCGTGGTCCGGCTTGATCATAGTCTGGAGGGATCACGATCCATATGGATCGCGACCTTGATTGAGTCACGGGCAAATTGGCATCCGCAGTCTCTGAATACACCATGGTCCCTGGTATGAATGATGCCTTTGTATTGATTGTGACCTCCTTGTGATCATGGTTGAGTAGTGATCGAGGTCTCAATATGACTGTGGTATGTCTCCAATGTGCGATGACCTAGGTCTTAAAGTCGACAAAGAGACCGCGACCACAGTTGAAGGTTAGGAGGGTCACGGTCAAGGTAGCGACCGCAACTTAGGATGTGAATGTACCTAAAATCATGTAAGTGAGGTTTTAGTCAAAAAGATAGTCAAACTTTAGGAAAAATTAACAAAAGATATACTAAAATAGCTATAAATTCTATTTAAAAAGTACGTAAAATAAAGTGTTATCAGTGGGGGTGAAGGACGAACATATCCTTATGTCCAAGTTAGGGATTTTTGTGTGATTTCCCGATGAATACCAGGGTTGTTGTGTGATCGCCCTGATGAAATGTATTTGGGATTGATGTGTGATCTCCCCAAAGAGAGTGCATGATGCGGCTGTAACTCTTTAGCTAAGATGTTGCTATACCCCAGCAATCTAGTTGCAGTTTGACATGATGCCACCACTAGTGGTCTCGTACTAACTAAGACGGGTGAGATCTTGGTAGCTGACTCTTCCATTGACATTGTATGGTACCGATGCTTTATGTAGTTGTGGTCAGTTGGAGCATGAGCGGTATACCTCATCTCCTCTAGTCATAAGTGTGATTGTAAATATGTAATCATTTGTGTAGTGTATCTGCTTAAGGATTGAATATAGAAACATTGGTTGATGTTACATTACTTTTATACATCTTAGTTGATAGATGTTATACATGTTCTTCACATTTCTTATAAAGCAAATATATGATTTATAGCTCTGTTATGGATAGTTGAACTGTTTAAACAATGCTATTGCTTTGCACTACAATTAATCAATGATTAAACATGCTTATTTACGAAAAAGATCCTCTGCTCACTTTTACATTGTTTACCTGTGATAATAATATCATTGATAGAGAGTTATATCTCTCGTTGGGACAATTGTCTCACCCTGTTGGTCCCAACATTTTTAGGTGGATGTGGATGAGGCAGTAGAGACTATACTGAAGAGGGAGGAGAACGATAATAGGGACAACAATAACAATTCAGGTTGAGTGTGCTGTCGGTCGTGCCTTGTAGATAGAAATCCTATTTGTCGTCTCTGTACTCTAAGGTCCTTGAGAGTTAGTACGTAATGGTTTTATGAACGATATGTGATTTTGGCTTGATTTCCTTGAGGTTTTATGTTGCTTATGTATATGTTTGGGTAAAGCAACTGGTATATGGCATCCTCGAGATGAGATGGTACAATGTATGTACAATGAGATGGTATAAGGTATGTACAATGTGAACCATGATGTATATATTGTTTTGGTTCTTTCTTTATGAGTTTCCTGGCAATTGTTCTCTTTGTAAAATGGTTTTAATTTGTGGTGATTTTCATTATTCCATGTAATTACCATTGTGGTGGCTCGGGCGGTCCGGTCGTCATAATGACGTACCTCTAAATTTCAATATCAAGACATGTTTCCCAAAAGAGGCTTAGTGTGTCAAATTGGGCTATTTCTGTAGTATGAATCAATGTCAGTTGTGGGTCCATGTTGTTTAAACTCGGGTGAATTTATTAAGAGCCATCGAAAAATGCCAACCCCACCATATCTATACTATATAAGAAAGCCTCACAGAGGGAGTTGGATACAATTTTCTCCATTACTTTTGTAAGACCCTTGACCTTGCTTTTTGGTTGAATATTCTTTCTTACTTTGATTGTATGCTTACAACCTTAATCAAAACCTAATACATGCTTTTATATTAGGTGAAAAACCTAAGTTTCAATTTTGGTCCAGTTTGGACGATGTTTGAGCAAGTTAAGCATTTATATACTTGTTTTGGACTTTTATGCAATTTACCCATATCTAAGGTTTTTCTTGTAATTTATCGCATGTTTTTGTGCCTCATATGATATCATATCATGCTTGAGGTGTTTGTACCTTGCGGTGCCTAGATGCACCTTGGTTTTTGTGGTGACATCTACCTAGGTTGATCTTAGGATTTCCTCTCATAGATGGGCCACCTTAAGTGCTAGAACTCGATGTTTCTTCTAGTTTGGTGGTATACAATGGCTTCCCATATGTTTTGGGATCTTATGGTAGTCTCTTGAGGTGTGAGGGTTTATGTTTTTCCCTCTTGAGGCTCCCTGGATTGATGGTTCACCACGAGAGGTGCAAACCGATGGTGGTGCTAGGGAATCCGCCCTTGTGACCAAAGGGCCAAGATCCGATGGGCACCCTATTTTTAGAGGTCGATGTCTGTCCTAGGATTCATGATTCAATGTTCCTATTGACTCCCACAACCTATGGAGTTGTTTTGTGTACGTGGAAGGGATGTTTCGACCATGGGCCACATGGCAAGTTTGGTTAGACACCTTCCCCTTCACTTCTCTCTTCCCCATAGCTTTATATACCTCCCTCCTTGCAGACAAATGATTTATTTACACACTTATCGTACCCTCTCTTCTTCCTTGATTCTTGTATCTCGTTCCTCTTGTGTGGTGGATAAGAAGGAACCAAGGTAGGAGAAGCTTGGCTGATCTTGTTTGCATGTGCACCTAGGGTTTGGATCTACCCTTGTTAAGGTCGTGTCGTGCTTCCTTGCTTAGATTCTTGGTTTAGGTGAGTGAGATATCCCTCCCTTCCTTATTTTCCCTTGATTTCCTACCTTCATCCCTCTTCTTCTTGGTCATATCCATGGTGGAGTTTGACCTAGGGGTTGAAGATGCCTTCCCGTCTTGCTTATTTGATCTAGGGTTTGCTTGCCTTTGGAGAAGGAGCTAGCTTGGCTGAGTGGAGTGCTCAAGCCAGGGTTCCCTTCGTCTCTCTTTGAGATTTATTGCTATTGGGAGCTTCTTCATCATCTTTAGGGTGATTTATATAACTTTGTCCATGTTTATTTCTTACTTCTAGCTTTCAAGTACTAGATCTTGCTGAAACGAAGTTCTAAGTAGAAAGTTGTTATCTTTTCCTAGAGTTGTGTTTATATGGTAGTCCTTGAGTATTTATCCTCTTGGATGAACCCCTTATTCTTGTGCTCGAACCTTCCTTGGTATGGGAATCTTTATACCTTGCATGTATGTGGAAAATGATGGCTTTTACTCTATCAAACTATGGTACTTATTTAGGGTTTTGAGCAGATTTTCCTTCTTGTTTTGCAAACCCGATGGTTTGGTTTTCGTGCTATTTTGTTTGACCATCATGTGACAAACTATGGCTGATGTTAAGTTGTTGTTTTGGGTTTTCTCTTGTGTACACAACTGATGGTTGTGTTCCCCCTCACAAGCGATGGCTTGGTTTCCCCTCAAACAATGTTTTTGATACTCACATGTAGTGGTTTCTCTTGATTGTTTTCCTTCCTCTTCAAATAGTGATTTTTACTTGAGTTTTGGATCTGTTTTCCACCAATTGACCACAACCAATGGCTTCACTAGGTTCCACACTCGATGGTCTCTCTAGGTTATCAACCAATGGATCTACTGGATCATAACTCTATGGGTTTTTTGACTCTTAGGTCGACGGTTTCTCTGAGTCTTTGGTCGATGGTCCACAACCGATGGGTTCTTTGGATGCCACATTTGGTGGAACTAATGTCTAAAACTAATGGTTTAAGTAGGTGATGTTTGATGACTCTCTTAGGTGATAACTCGATGATTTTCCTATATGTATGTTTCAAGGTTTTACTTGTATTGCATTTGATGGTTTTGCCTATCGAACATCCAATGCTTTTGCATCTATATGAATTGATGGTTGATGAACCCTAAGTTTTGATGGTTTTGTTTTAATGCTAAAATCCAATGGTTACACCTTGAGTTGTCTATGAGTCCATACTTGAGTATAATATGGGATTCGATGGTAATGTTTTACCTTGTGCATCCATGATCAGATGGGGATGCTATGTGTGAAGGATGTGCTTTGACCTAAGCAAGTGTATGAACCTATGGTGCAGTTTGAAGTGTTGAATTGTAACATTACTTCCACCTATCTTGTTGAACTTAACTTAATGCAATTAAGGAATGATGGTTAATCATACTTATCTTCCTTGTATGATATGATGAAGGAATAATCTCTCTAACGCTTCCTGTAACCCTAATATGTTAACTGGTGGTTATCATAGCCTTATGATTGATGCTTTATTATGCTACACTTGTGTATCACCAACATGATTGTGTAAGTTGAACCTTCTTCAAGGTGTTGAAAGATAATGATGATCATGTAGGAAATGGTGTGATGGTCTTAATGACCTTAGGGCATGTCTTGAGCCCTTATAGAGGTGTGATCCTCTTTATGTTGATAGGGGTTGGTACCATGGGATAATGTGATAAAGATTTATATCCTGTAATGGTGTGATGACAAGTATAGTCTCATCAATGGCAATGAAATAATACCATGTGATGTTGAAATGAGGAATATGTCTCACACATTTATATCTTCTGAAGTTGTTATATATCAATGCTTGCTAGAAATGAATTAGAGATTGTATTTCCCCTTGTTTGGTGTAGCCTTAAATTTACCCAATTGACATTAACTAATCAAGTGAAACCCTAATCATGTAGTGCCTTATGTCGTAGAACCATTAAATGACATGACTTTCTAGATGGGGAAATGAGTATTCCTTAGGGAGGCTTGGAGCACATACTGGTGAGTAATGTGGGGTGTAAGAGACTGTGTGTCCTTGACATCCCAATTCCAAGGTTTTGAGGATGGATACGGTCATACCTCGGTAGGAGAATGGTTTTGGTCATATCTCAGATATTTGTATATGTTATATGATTGAGCACAACTGCGGTTGTACTTCAGATAATAGGGTTTTGTTTATCCTGGTTACTAGTGTCATGACCTGTACCAAGGGAGAACTAGGTGTTAGTAGCTTGACTATATGTGTTGTAGGGAGATTGACTGATATGTAACTGCATTTGACTCATACTGACTGAGTGGGAGAGATCTTAGGATATCGACACTCCTAGATCTTATACAGAACTGAATAGTGTTTCACATGGGTCAGCTGGACTTTGAATGATACAACTCAAACTCCCCAAGGCTTAATAAAAGATGTAATACATCCGTGTAGCATATCTGATTAGGGCTATACACAACGCTTCACATTGGATGATAACCCTTGGTTGCTATTTTCACATATAGATGATGTATAACACAATAGAGAAGGTAGATATGCTTATGATGTAGACATGCTTACACTGATAAGTCATGCTTCTGCTACTAGTGATGTTTATATTGTTAGATGTGCCTCACTGTTAGCTATGCATATCATGTTAGCCCCGCTAATGTTGTTAACTATGTTATGATGTTAGTCAGACTTATGATTATAGTCATGTCCATGATGTTAACTAGACTTGATCTTCTGAGAATAATGGTAACCTTTCAATGCTACAAATAACTCTCTGACTAGAACTATTATCAATAAGTTTTAAATCTGGTATTTCAATTATCTTATATAATCTGCTTTATCTACTGCAATCAATAAGTATTGTTGAGAGTTATATCTCTCATTGGGATATGGGTCTCACCTCATGGATCACCACATTTTTTCAGGTGATTGGTAGTAGTGGAAGTAGACCTGTGGCAACGAGGTGTTTTGGTAATGGACCTTAGAGAAGGTTTTTAGATGTCTAGTATGTCCTAGAGTCGTCCCTGTACTCTAAGGTCAGGTGCAAAGTTGTATACGACATTTCAATCGAATTGAGCTTTTGGTAGCATTTCGATGCTTGTACATGTGGTATATATGGATAATTCTCTTCTGTATGTATATGTTGTGGGTGAGGCCACAAAGTTAATATAAAAGATATTTGGCACGATATATGAATACAAGCAAGATGTTGGAATTTTACTGTAACATCCCTGACCTGGGTTATGCTTAACCCTAGATTTTTTGCTTAATAAAGTTAATTATATGCTTGCTCTTAGCTCTTGAAAAGTAATTAAGGCCCAAGAGGAACTTATATTTCAATTTTAGTCCATATTGAACTATGTTGAAATAATGTTTTACTTGATTTGGGCTAAAGTGCAAATTACCCAAGTTGAGGGGTTAAATTGTAAATTGTGCATGATAATATGTTCCTCATGTGTTGAAGCATCATGAGAGTGAAGATGATGCAGAGGTATGGCTTGTGATAGCCTGAATACCAAGAAAAAGCTGATAAAGCAATGTTTGTACATTAAAGCCTAGTTTTGGTGTAATGTGCAATTTTCCCAAAATCTAGGGTTCAATATGCAAAATACCACTTTGAGAGAGTCCCTCATGATTCTTGGCATTAGTTATAGAAAATAATTTGAGAGGGGCGCCTCATTTGAATCATTTTGAAGGAGAGAGAATCTTGATATTAAAATAATCAAGATTTAAGCATAATTGAAACCCTAATTCAATTTCATGCAAAAATAATTACATTAATTGGATTGCCCTTCAACCAAAACTATAATGGTTGAGTTTGGCTATGTGTGGACGACCATGTGCCTTGCAAAGGCACGAATATATCCAAAGGAAGTGGATAACTCACTCACATTATTATAAGAAAAAGTAATATCCACTCACTTATGGATATTATTATTATATGATTTAAGGTGCTTAGTTTGTTTTCCTTTAAAACGTGGATAATTGAGAATAATAAGAGGAACAGAAGATAGACTCGTCCCTAAGTAATAAAATGGGGTTTATGGCAAGAAATTTGAGGAAATAATTCCTACTTTCTCTCTCTTAAATGACTTTTCAATAAAATTCATATATAAGCTCCTTTATCTTTGAGGTGAAGGGATAATTTCGAAACCCCGTTCACTTATTGCTTGCAAAAATGACCAAGGGAGATGGGAGAAACAGGAGGATGACCCCAACCTTTTGGTAAGCTTCTTGACCTTCATTCACCTTGATTCCATGGTGGAAATCGAAAACCAATGCATGAATTCTTCATATCTCGATCCCCTCTTCAATTCTAACCATTCCTTTTCACTCAAAGCTTGAGGACGAGACTTGGAATAGTGAAAGGAGTTGCATCCACCATTTTTGACGTGATCTTGAAGCTTTGGAGCTCAATTGGAGGTGGGTTTTATAACTTGAACCCTTAATATTCTTATTGCATTCAATTCATTATCAATTGTTGATGTTTCCTTCATTTTCATAATTTAATTTGGTTGATTGATGCAACCACCATGGAAATCACAGCAAACTTCGTGGTTTTGTAGCTTGATGATGATGACATCATCATAAGCACACACCTACCCAAATATCTCTTGTAAACAGTTTCAACAAAATGGTCCAAACGGTTTCACCAAACCGTTTGGAGACCAAACAGTTTCCAAACCGTTAGGAGACTTGAACCCCAAACCGTTTAGAGGATTTGACCGTTTGGATGGGTTGATCATTTGAGGTCTGAACCCTAGTATGTGTTGGATGATGATCCAATGGCTCTAATTGATTAATTCAACATATGGACAATCCTTCAAATAGAAACCCTAATCGGCTAAGTGCTGATTTTGCAATTGATTAAGTTGATGTTTTGGGTTGGTTGACCCAAACGGTTTCAAAACCATTTGGGAATCACCCAAACGGTCTCAAGACCGTTTATAGGTAAACCAAGACCGTTTGGAGGTCTAATGATGAGTATGGTTGAGTATTTGAAGACCCAAAGATATCAAATTGAATTATAATCAATAGCTCAAGTGATGATTGATTCAATGATGCAAACCCTAAGTGAATGTCATAGATTTCAATGATGGTTTGAGGAAAATAGTCTCAAGAACGTTTGGATATCATCCAAACGACCTCAAGACCGTTTGGGGGTCATTCAAGACCGTTTGAGGTCAGGTCATATCATGTAATGATGATGGTTCACTGATTTCAATTGAATTAGCTCCACAATGTTAACCATTGATGGATCCTCGGTTTCAAAACCCTAAGTGATGGTTTCTTGATTATCAACCCTAGTTCAATTGGGTTCAAAACCCTAATTGAAGGTCCAATTGAAGGGTGATTCAGTGGTTCAATTGAAGAATAAATTGGTGGCCCAATTGATAGTTGGTCCATGGATTGGAACCTTGAATTATTTAAGTGTTGAAGACCCTTCTTGGTTCATTCGGTTTTGAGAGGGTTTGGACCAAACGGTCTCAAACCATTTGGAGACTCAAGTTCATTCGATTTCAAGATGTGTTGTCTAAATGGTTTCAAGAACCAACTTTGCTAAACGGTTTCAAACCGTTTGAACTTAATTGGTCAAGATCGTTTAAGGTCTAAGTGATCAAGATCGTTTGAAGTCTAAGTGATCAAGACCTTTTGAGGTTCAAATTGATTAAACCATTTGGACACCTAATATGATCACAGGTCAATTAACTACTTGATTATTAATGATGTGGACCAATGGTGATTATGAAAGTTAACCCTAACTTTGTGTACTTAATTGAAGGGCTGACCTAGATCAACCGTGGAGTAGTTAACATCCTAGAGAGGATGAGAGCGATAAAGAATGAGAGAGATGATTGCTTACATAATAAGCCCTAATTCTCTCATTAGGAATATATATGTAATCAGGGTTTGATCCATAATAATGAGATCATGAAATCCTTATTGGAAAGATTGATGTACATTGACCCTAATTTAAGAGCAAAGCTCAGTGAAACCATAATCTAGGGTAATGATGTAACCCTAACTTAGTGTCATAATGTGAGAAACCCTAATATAATGGGAATTGTACATCCTAACCCTAATTTGGGTAATGAGGTATGGGAAACCCTACTTGGATGTGAATGGTGAACCTTAATCCCTAAAAGGGGGTAAAGGTACATGAAACCCTAATAAAGAGTAGTGCTACTAATGCTATGTGAAGCCCTATCACTGGGTGATGTATTGTGAAATCTTAATTTCACATAATACTAGGTGAAACCCTGGTATAGAAGGATGATTATGTGAATCTCTAATGAAGAGTAATACTATGTGAAATCCATATAATATATGGAAAATAGCTATGTGAATCCTCAAATTATAAATATGAAGAGTCATATTCCTAATAATGGATTAGTGATTAATGTATTGACAAATGTAATACCTAGATGGGTTGATAATGGATATCCTTACAATAATAATTCCTAATTCAAGGATGAGTCCATATCATTGGCAATGGTTCGATATTCTAAATAGGTGGATTATGACCAATACATTACATGATGAAAGTGATGTACCGGTACATAAAATATTAGGACGGGGAATATCCTAATATAAGCTAAGTGGATGAACTCAAGTAAGATGAAGGTATTAAGGGAAGTGATACATCAAGATATGATAGATATCACATCCAACACCCCAATACTGATATACCTTGGTGTGTTTTAAGTCCAATATAACTGGATGAGTGACACATGAGATGTGTCATGCCAATTTTTACATTGAGATGTAATGCACCTTGTTGAATGTAACATAACATGCCGTATGAAAAGGTTAATCCAAACCTATAAACTATGATGTAATCATATTCTGGTAAAGATGAGAGAGAAACTCATACTGTGTGTTGATAATTCATTTAATGATGAATGATGAGAATAAATAAGTATGAATGAATACTTATGTTATCCATATTGATTCCTAGCCATGTGAAGCAATGAAATAGGACTTGATTATTAATAAAATGATCTTGGGAATCTATATGGTTATTTATGTGAAACCCTAATACAGGGTAATGCTATGTGAAACCCTAAAATAGGGTAATGCTATGTGAAACCCTAATACAGGATGACGCTATGTGAAGTGTTAACACAGAGTAATCCTATGTGAAGTTCAAATACATATTGATGAATTATAAATCTAATAAGAAAAACCCTTGTATTGCATGGTACTGATATATGATTGTTATAATGAGTACTAATCATGCAGGAATATTGAGATGATGAGCATAGCCAGGTATGGATTATGATGCTCTGTATATTGAAACTGTTTATGGGCTTTATAAGCCATACTATGCCTTATTGCCTATTAAGGGGTAATAAGAGGTGATATGAGCTTTGTGAACTATGAGCAATGCTTTGTGTAGCAAGAATCATAATGTCCTTGGTCATATGACTTGAAGGTATTAAGTTACCTAATAAGTGGTAACAAGACTCTATGATGAGTTAAGGGTTCAAATACCCATATTCTGTAGTTATGATGATGAACTTGTGAGGAAATGGAAATGTACTTGATGAGATGAGGGATTAAGATACCAATACTTTGTGAAATGAGTATGGCTACATGCCATGACTCCACAAGACAATGTCAGGCATTAGCTATGTGATCTAAGCCTAAAGAGAGTATATGATGCAGTTATAACTCTACAATGATCAAATGTTATACATGTTCTTTATATTCCTTAAATGGATAAGTGACATGATGCTTTATCAAGTTATAGCTGCAATGCTTTAGATAAGAATAATGTTCTAATATGTTGGACAATGCAGTAACTGCTGTCAAACAATTATGTTTCCTCTGTTCAGTTTATTCTTATTAAACTGCAATAATAATATTTCTGGCGGAGAGTTATAACTCTCGCTGGGGAAATTTACAATTGTCTCACCCCCGTGGGAACCACATGTTTAGGTGGACGCGGGCGAGGAGGCAAGAATCTTTCAGTAGGTGAAGGACAACAACAACAACTGCAGGGACAGTAGTGAAGTCTCAGGTGGAGACACTGGCTGTTATGCCTTGTTTAGATGTATATAGAGTCCTATGTGTCGTCTATGTACTCTCAGGTCCTCGGAATAGTAGTTAGTGCTTTCGAGATTTTGGCTCAGTGCCTCGAGATTTTATACTGCTTGTGTTTAGTTTAATAAGAGCAATTGATGCTTGTAATTTTCAGAAAGAGATGATGCAGGACATGTACCTTTAAACCAGAATGTAAATGTGTTACTTTGGTTCTATGTGAGAAAGTTTTCCATTGATGGACCTCTTGGTAAAAAGGTTTTAATTTTTAGTGATTTTCGGTAATCCGCTACTTTGTGAACGCTTTTGCATTAGTTAATCATATTTTTATAAATTGGATGTCACAATTTAGTGGTATCAGAGTGCTAGGCTCGTTGAGTCTACAGAGACATAGGACTAAGGTTGTTGAGTCTGTTCTAGTGTCTTCCAGTTATCTGATAGTGACTTCTGCTCATATAGGAGGAGAAGAAAAACTTGAAGATGTCTAGAACACATGAAGAACACGTTGCTGATAGCAGCGTTGCTGCATCAGGAGGTGGTGCAAGAGACCAGAATAGGAAAGGGCCTGTACCTGAACAACCCCAGATTGACCCAGCTGTGATAGAAAACCCAGCCCTCCATGCTTTATTTGACAAATTCTTGACAACCATGACACACATGGCAGACAGCATGCCACTACCTGTACCTAGGGCACCAGCCCACCATGAGGGATATGGAGCCGACAAGACTTTTGAGAGGCTTTGTCGGGTTGGAGCCATAGATTATGCTGATACATCTGATCCAACAGATGTTGATTTGTGGCTGACAGAGCTGGAAAAGGCTTTCAGGATCCTTGATATTCCTGAAGCTGAAAAGGTAAGACATGTTGTGTACTTCCTTAAAGGGAGTGTTGGTCATTGGTGGATGATAGAGGAAGATAAGAGACTAGGTGAAGAAATTGGATGGGAGGTATTCTGACGAGAGTTCGTCAGTAGATAATTCCCTAAAACGTATCTAGACGAGAAGATCTCTCAATTTGAGAGGATCAAACAAGGACAGATGAACGTTAGCGAGTATGAAGCTAAGTTCATGGAGCTGTTGCAGTTTTGTCCACATATGGCAGTTAATGATGAGGAAAGAATTTGGCATTTTGAGAAGGGGTTGAACGCTGAATTGACCACCTCTGTGTCTGCTTTAGAGAACAGGGAGAGGTTTTCCACCTTTGTGGAGTCGGTAAGGAGGATAGAGAGGTCTAAAATCGAGAAATGAAAGACTAGTGGCAAGAAGGTATGCACTCAGTCTCAAGGAGAATGATTCGAAAGTTTTAAGAAGCCGAGATTTTCTGCATCGACAACACCATCGAGATTCCATACCCAGTCGCAATGGACGTCAAGTAAGGGTAGTGATCGTAGTAATGCTTCAAGTAGAGCCCCCGACATAGCATCAACATCGGTGACTGGATCTCGCAAACACTATTTTGCACCCAAGATCTATTGCCAATGTAGACAACTAGGACATCTAGCAAAGGATTGTCCAAACGGGAATTCAATGATGACTCAATCCCAGGGGCAGACTCAGCAAGGCTCACAGAGGAGACAATCTTCTAGTAATAATAGAGGACGTGGACAGACGTCCCAGACAGGTTAGATGAAATAGTTTCGTTTTGATATTTCATTTCATGATTCTATGTGTTAAAAATAAGAAAGTAGTTATTTTGAACTTTCCCTGACTAGTCCTATAAGGACATAAGGAAGAAGAGAACTTACATTTTACTTAGTGCTCCTTAAAATGCTTTATAATCTCACTTATCTATGTGATAAAAGGATGAGATATAGAAGTGATGCCTGAAGAAAATTCAGGAATGAAAAATCTTATGTGTATAATGATATGAAAAGTGAGGAACATGATAGTAAATAAAGTGCATACTACCTAATCTCAATACTTGTATACCATGGCCTGGTATAGAATTATTGGAGATAAGGAAAGTATGGAACTCTTAGATTTTTATCTTTCTGATTACTCTGATCAAGTAGTCCTTCTAAAACAATCTAGAGAGTATAATGAAATTAAATATGAATTTCTCAGTGAACGTCTAAGTGAACCTTTCTAATTAAAAAGGAAGAGCTGAGTGAACCTTCCTAATTAAATAGGAATTGCTCAGTGAACCTCTAAGTGAACCTTCCTAATTAAAAAGGAAGAGCTAAGTGAACCTTCCTAATTAAATAGGAAATGCTCAGTGAACCTCTAACCGAACCTTCCTAATTAGAAAGGAAGAGCTAAGTGAACCTTCCTAATTAAATAGGAAATGCTCAGTGAACCTCTAAGTGAACCTTCCTAATTAAAAAGGAAGAGCTAAGTGAACCTTCCTAATTAAATAGGAAATGCTCAGTGAACCTCTAAGCGAACCTTCCTAATTAAAAAGGAAGAGCTAAGTGAACCTTCCTAATTAAATAGGAAATGCTCAGTGAACCTTCCTAATTAAAAAGGAAGAGCTAAGTGAACCTTCCTAATTAAAAAGGAAGAGCTAAGTGAACCTTCCTAATTAAATAGGAAATGCTCAGTGAACCTTCCTAATTAAAAAGGAAGAGCTAAGTGAACCTTCCTAATTAAATAGGAAATGCTCAGTGAACCTCTAAGTGAACCTTCCTAATTAAAAAGGAAGAGCTAAGTGAACCTTCCTAATTAAATAGGAAATGCTCAGTGAACCTCTAAGTGAACCTTCCTAATTAAAAAGGAAGAGCTAAGTGAACCTTCCTAATTAAATAGGAAATGCTCAGTGAATCTCTAAGTGAACCTTCCTAATTAAATACGAATTGCAAAGTGAACCTTCCCAATTAAATAGGACATGCTAAGTGAATTTTCTCCAATTACATAGGAATTGCTAAGTGAAATTTTCTAATCACATAGGGTTTGCTAAGTGAACTTTCCCAAACAAATAAAGGATTGTTGAGTGGATTATCTCTGTTAAACATATATGTTTATCCTTTGATAAACACTCTTGGGTGATGATAGGAGTATGTTCCTTTATGTTTCTTCCTTTCAAATAACATGGCAATCAAGTAAGCATTATGACAGTTGATGTACTTGGATTAGAAATAATCCGTTGATGGATACTTAGAAAAGTATCAGTTTGCTTTGAATGTTGGTTCCAAGATAATTATATATGGAACAAGCAATGTCCTAAAGTAAAAGAAATACTTTGTGCATGTGTACCCTTGGTGGTAACAACATGGAATCGAATATGATAAGGATGAGATGTGTTCTCAATACATTTGATGAATACCAAAGTAAGGTATTTATGCTGGTTACCTGTATTGGTCAACTATATCTAGTTACAAAAAAATAATATGAACATCATATGTTAGGGGTTTATGACCTGCATAAACATAAACATTGATAAGGTTGAACTAATGGAAGGAACAAGTGTAATTATGGTGGAAAAGTTTATCAAGTTGAAAATATTTTCTTAGAATAATCCTGTGTGGAAGAACTTTGTGTGGATTAAAGATATATAGTATCTCCATGATATTGAGATGATAATGAGAGACTTGATGACATGAGTAACAACTATCTTTTGTTATCTGGGATTTTAGGGACGAAATCCTTGTTAGGGGTTTATAGTTTGTAACATCCCTAACCTGGTTATGCTTAACCCTAGATGTTTTTATTAATTATAAAGTTAATTATATGATTTCTCTTAGATCTTGAAAAGTAATTAAGGCCCAAGAGGAACTTATATTTCAATTTTAGTCCATATTGAACTATGTTGAAATAATGTTTTACTTGATTTGGGCTAAAGTGCAAATTACCCAAGTTGAGGGGTTAAATTGCAAATTGTGCATGATAAGATGTTCCTCATGTGTTGAATCATCATGAGAGTGAATATGATGCAGAGGTATGGCTTGTGATAGCCTGAATACTAAGAAAATGCTGATAAAGCAATGTTTGTGCACTAAAACCTAGTTTTGGTGTAATGTGCAATTTACCCAAAATCTAGGGTTTAATATGCAAAAAACCACTTTGAGAGGGTCCCTAATGATTCTTGGCATCAGGTAGAGAAAATAATTTGAGAGGGGAGCCTCATTTGAATCATTTTGAAGGAGAGAGAATCTTGATATTAAAATAATCAAGATTTAAGCATAATTGAAACCCTAATTCAATTTAATGCAAAAATAATTACATTAATTGGATTGCCATCCAACCAAAACTATAATGGTTGAGTTTGTCTATGTGTGGACTACCATGTGCCTTGCAAAGGCACGAAGATATCCAAAGGAAGTGGATAACTCACTCACATTATTATAAGAAAAAGTAATATCCACTAACTTATGGATATCATTATTATATGATTTAAGGTGCTTAGTTTGTTTTCCGTTAAAACGTGAATAATTGAGAAGAATAAGAGGCAAAGAAGATAGCCTCTTCCCTAATGAAGAAAAGGGGGTTTATGGAAAGAAAGTTGAGGAAATAATTCCTATTTTCTCTCTCTTAAATGAATTTTCAATAAAATTCATATATAAGCTCCTTTATCTTTGAGGTGAAGGGATAATTTCGAAACCCCGTTCACTTCTTGCTTTAAAAAATGACCAAGCGAGCTGGGAGAAACAGGAGGACGACCCCCAACCTGTTGGTAAACTTCTTGACCTTCATTCACCTTGATTCCATGGTGGAAATCGAAAACCAATGCATGAATTCTTCATATCTCGATCCCCTCTTCAATTGTAAGCATTCCTTTTCACTCAAAGATTGAGGACGAGCCTTAGGATAGTGAAAGGAGTTGCATCCACCATTGTTGACGTGAGCTTGAAGCTTTGGGTCTCAATTGGACGCGGGTTTTATAACTTGAACCCTTAATATTCTTATTGCATTCAATTCCTTATCAATTGTTGATGTTTCCTTCATTTTCAGAATTTAATTTGGTTGATTGATGCAACCACCATGGAAATCACAAAAAACTTCGTGGGTTTGGAGCTTGATGATGATGACATCATCATAAGCACACACCTCCCCAAATATCTCTTGCAAACGGTTTCAACAAAATGGTCCAAACGGTTTCACCAAACCGTTTGGAGACTTAAACCCCAAACCATTTAGAGGAGTTGACCGTTTGGATGGGTTGACCTTTTGAGGTCTGAACCCTAGTATGTGTTGGATGATGATCCAATGTCTCCAATTGATTATTTCAACATATGGACAATCCTTCAAACAGAAACCCTAATCGGCTAAGTGTTGATTTTGCAATTGATTAAGTTGATGTTTTGGGTTGATTGACCCAAACGATTTCAAAACCGTTTGAGAATCACCCAAACGGTCTCAAGACCATTTGGAGGTCAAGAAAGATTGTTTGGAGGTCTAGGGTTGAGTATTTGAAGACCCAAAGATATCAAATTGAATTACAATTAATAGCTCAAGTGATGCTTGATTCAATGATGCAAACCCTAAGTGAATGTCATAGATTTCAATGGTGGTTTGAGGCAAATGGTCTCAAGACCGTTTGGAGATCATCCAAACGACCTCAAGACCGTTTGGGGGTCATTCAAGACCGTTTGAGGTTAGTTCATATCATGTAATGATGATGGTTCAATGATTTCAATTGAATTAGCTCCACAATGTTAACCATTGATGGATCCCCAGTTTCAAAACCCTAAGTGATGGTTTCTTGATTATCAACCCTAGTTCAATTGGGTTCAAAACCCTAATTGAAGGTCCAATTGAAGGGTGATTCAGTGGTTCAATTGAAGAATAAATTGGTGGCCCAATTGATAGTTGGTCCATGGATTGGAACCTTGAATTGCTTAAGTGTTGAAGGCCCTTCTTGGTCCATTCGGTTTTGAGAGGGTTTGGACCAAACGGTCTTAAGACCGTTTGAGTCCAAACGGTCTCAAGACCATTTGTGTCCAAACAGTCTCAAACCGTTTGGAGACTCAAGTTCATTCAGTTTCAAGATGTGTTGTCTAAACGGTTTCAAGAACCAACTTTGCTAAACGGTTTCAAACCGTTTGAACTTAATGGGTCAAGACTGTTTAAGGTCTAAGTGATCAAGATCGTTTGAAGTCTTAGTGACCAAGACCTTTTGAGGTTCAAATTGGTTAAACCATTTGGACGCCTAATATGATCAAAGGTCAATTAACTACTTGATTATTAATGATGTGGACCAATGGTGATTATGAAATTTAACCCTAACTGTGTGTACTTAATTGAAGGGCTGACCTAGATCAACCGTGGAGTAGTTAACATCCTAGAGAGGATGATAGAGAGAGAAAGAATGAGAGAGATGATTGCTTACATAATAAGCCCTAATTCTCTCATTAGGAATATATATGTAATCATGATATGATCCATAATAATGAGATCATGAAATCCTTATTGGAAAGATTGATGTACCTTGTCCCTAATTTAAGGGCAAAGCTCAGTGAAACCATAATTTAGGGTAATGGTGTAACCCTAACTTAGTGTCACAATGTGAGAAACCCTAATATAATGGGAATTGTACATCCTAACCCTAATTTGGGTAATGAGGTATGTGAAACCCTACTTGGATGTGAATGGTGAACCTTAATCCCTAAAAGGGGGTAAAGGTACATGGAACCCTAATAAAGGGTAGTGCTACTAATGCTATGTGAAGCCCTATCACTGGGTGATGTATTGTGAAATCTTAATTTCACATAATACTAGGTGAAACCCTGGTATAGAAGGATGATTATGTGAATATCTAATGAAGAGTAATACTATGTGAAATCCATATAATATATGGAAAATAGCTATGTGAATCCTCAAATTATAAGTATGGAGAATCCTATTCCTAATAATGGAATAGTGATTAATGTATTGACAAATGTAATACCTAGATGGGTTGATAATGGATATCCTTACAATAATAATTCCTAATTCAAGGATGAGTCCATATCATTGGCAATGGTTGTATATTCTAAACGGGTGGATTATGACCAATACATTACATGATGAATGTGATGAACTGGTACATAAAATATTAGGATGGGGAATATCCTAATATAAACTAAGTGGATGAATTCAAGTAAGATGAAGGTGTTAAGGGAAGTAATACATCAAGATATGATAGATATCACATCCAACACCCTAATACTGATATACCTTGTTGTGTTTTAAGTCCAATATAATTGGATGAGTGACACATGAGATGTGTCATGCCAATTGTTACATTGAGATGTAATGCACCTTGTTGAATGTAAGATAACATGCCTTATGAAAAGGTTAATTCAAACCTATAAACTATGATGTAATCATATTCTCGTAAAGATGAGAGAGAAACTCATACTGTGTGTTGATAATTCATTTAATGATGAATGATGAGAATAAATAAGTATGAATGAATACTTATGTTATCCATATTGATTCCTAGATATGTGAAGCAATGAAATAGGACTTGATCATTAATAAAATGATCTTGAGAACCTATATGGTTATTTATGTGAAACCCTAATACACGGTAATGCTATGTGAAACCCTAAAATAAGGTAATGCTATGTGAAACCCTAATACAGGATGACGCTATGTGAAGTCTTAACACAGAGTAATCCTATGTGAAGTTCAAATACATATTGATGAATTATAAATCTAATAAGAAAAACCCTTGTATTGCATGGTACTGATATATGATTGTTATCATGGGTACTAATCATGCAGGAATATTGAGATGATGAGCATAGCCAGGTATGGACTATGATGCTCTGTATATTGAAACTGTTTATGGGCTTTATAAGCCATAATATGCCTTATTGCCTATTAAGGGGTAATAAGAGGTGATATGAGCTTTGTGAACTATGTGCAATGCTTTGTGTAGCAAGAATCATAATGTCCTTGGTCAGATGACTTGAAGGTATTAAGTTACCTAATAAGTGGTAACAAGACTTTATGATGAGTTAAGGGTTCAAATACCCATATTCTATAGTTATGATGATGAACTTGTTAGGAAATGGAAATGTACTTGATGAGATGAGGGATATAGATCCCAATACATTGTGAAATGAGTATGGCTACATGCCATGACTCCAGAAGACAATGCCAGTCATTAGCTTTGTGATCTAAGCCTAAAGAGAGTATATGCTGCAGTTATAACTCTACAATGATCAAATGTTATACATGTTCTTTATATTTATTAAATGGATAAGTGACATGATGCTTTATCAAGTTATAGCTGCAATGCTTTAGATAAGAATAATGTTCTAATATGTTGGACGATGAAGTAACTGTTGTCAAACAATTATGTTTCCTTTGTTCAGTTTATTCTTATTAAACTACAATAATATTGTTTCTGGCGGAGAGTTATAACTCTCGCTGGGGCAATTTACAATTGTCTCACCCCCGTGGGAACCACATTTTTAGGTGGACGCGGGCGAGGAGGCAGGAATCCTTTAGTAGGTGAAGGACAACAACAACAACTGCAGGGACATCAGTGAAGTCTCAGGTGGAGACACTGGCTGTTATGCCTTGTTTAGATGTATATAGAGTCATATGTGTCGTCTTTGTACTCTCAGGTCCTCGGAATAGTAGTTAGTGCTTTCGTGATTTTGGCTCAGTGCCTCGAGATTTTATACTGCCTGTGTTTAGTTTAACAAGAGCAATTGATGCTTGTAATTTTCAGAAAGAGATGATGCAAGACATGTACCTTTAATCCAGAATGTAAATGTGTTTCTTTGGTTCTATGTGAGAAAGTTTACCATTGATGGACCTCTTGATAAAAATGTTTTAATTTTTAGTGATTTTCGATAATCCGCTGCTTAGTGAACGCTTCCGCATTAGTTAATCATGTTTTTATAAGTTGGATGCCACATTTATGTAAACGTGTCTGGATATGTTTGGAATGTTTAATCGGTTTTAATTATCCCCCTTTTCCGCTATGTGGTTCATTAGTGATCGGTCATGTTTTAATTTTTAAATAATCTCATTTAGCGTGACAAGTTCTCATAATTTTTTGAAATTACAAACGAGTCTTCATATGTGTACACTACACTCTTGTATTTAATTTTAAAAAATAACTGTTGGTTAAGGAGACTCATCTATACTATATACGAAAGCTCGCAGAGGGGGGTTGAATGCAATTCTCTCAATTATTTTTTTGATATTACAAACGGGTCCATATGCGTGTACACTAGACTTTTGTCTTTAATTTTTAAAATTATATGTTGTTTAAGGAGACTCATCTATACTATATAAGAAAGCCCGCAAAGGATGTTGGATGCAATTTTCCCATTATTTTTAAAAATTACAATGGGTCCCTGTGTGTGCACACTACACTTTTATCTTTATTTTTTAAATTATATATTATTTAATGAGACTCATCTATACTATATAAGAAAGCCCACAGAAAAATTAGATGTAATTCTCTCCATTATTTTTTGAAATTACAGACAAATACCTCTATGTGTATACTATACTTTTGTCTTTAATTTTTAAAATTATATATTATTTAAGAAAACCCATTATACTATATAAGTAAACCCGCAAAGAGGATTGGATGCAAATTTCCCATTATTTTTGAAATTACATACGAGTCCTTTGTATATGAAATACCTTTTAATATATGTATTGTAGTTGCATTTTCTTTTCTGAAAGTTTAACTTATAAATTACTCATTCTAGTTTACTAAAGCACCCGTGCATAGCATGTATTTGTGCTTAATCTTACTATCTAACTCAATGCTGTTTATATTTTCGTGTTTATTACCACAGTACTCACAAATTTATTTTGTTGATATGAAAACAGAAATATAATTTGTTTTCCATAAAAAAGGGAAATATAATTTGCTTTTCAAGGAGGTCTGCTGTTACTCCGTAAACTTGGCGGCGTTGAGATAACTTGCCGCTGCCTCGCCGATCCCGCCGGAAAACAAAACACGAAAGAGCTACTTGTCTGCTCTGGATACTACGTTTACCCGTAGCTTGTCAGGTTGGCTTCCCTCTCCTTTCTTGCGGAGAGGGAGCACACCGGCGAGTATCTATTGCTTCAGAAGGCGACGCATTTTTAGTAGATCGTCTTCTATAATTAAAATGGACGACGGCGGCGGTGAGAAGAAGCTGGAGGACTACTCCCATTACAACCATACCGATGCTTGTAAACACCTTCGCTGGACAGCCAGGTTTTGTTTCAATTGTCATTTCCCCCAAGTCGATAACTGCCACTGACCCCATCAACTGCATGCTTCCTTTTTCTGGCATTTTTTTTCTTCTTCTCTGTACTCAATTCTCCGTTTCGGTTCAGGGAGTGTTACGAGTACATGTACGAAAGGCCGTGGCAGGAAATAGTTGACTTCTACTCTGATCTTGTCCTGGGAAATCGCTTGCTGTCTGGCCTGTTAGGTTCTTCTCATGTGAGTTATAACCTCCCAGTCTATCATTCTCCGCTTGACAAACCAATGTAGTTCATCCGGTAATACAAAGCAAATTTCTAACTTTTACTTTATTGTATGTGCTATTTGATAACTTTTCTGTTAAGTTGCTTGTTCTGCTCTCCTTTATAGCTGTATACTATTTATAGGCTTGCGAGATCTTGGTGATGGAGGCTTAAGTGATATAGATATTTTAGCCACATAGTAGTCATCTCTCTGGTGCAGCAAAGTGGTCTCACTTGCTTCTAGATAAAATCCCTGTTACCATTTGGTGCCTCTATAGCCTCTTGGAGCCATAGTCACAAATTCGGGATTCGGCAAGGCTGATAAATTCGGCATTCGGAAATTATGCGGAATATTCGGATAAAATTCGGTAAAGATTCGGTAAAAGTTCGGTCAACTATGCGGGAAAAATTCGAATAAAATTCGGATATATATATATATATATATATATATAATGTATGTATATGTTTTTAGATACATCTTCGTGCACAATATACATAAACATATTCGTAGCTCAAAACATGATATACACATGGCACATCTAATCCCAATATTCGTAGCCGGGAAGGATGCCGCTGCTCTATTGATGGTCGGCACCGCTGGTTCTGGGAATGGGTGGCGCTGCTGGTCCAGGAGTGGTTAACACCATTGTTACCTAAACCAACGATGGTCGCGAATCGCGACCACTAAGAAGTCTGCTTTCTGGCTAGTGTTGCTGCTTGTAGCAGCTCCCTTCGTCTCTGGTGATAGCAGGGCTGCTGCTACCTGGTGGTGTCGGGAGGTTTGGGTTAGGGCTTAGATGCGTATCGGGATATCAGTAGGGGGTGAGGTGCTAGAGTTAAACGGGTCAGCTGGGCCGTGAGAAATGGTGAGAAGAGGGCCGATTTTTTCAAAAAAAAATCGGGAAAAAGCGTGCTTTTTATGTTTTATACCTGTTAAATACGGGAATCACAAATCATTCACAAAAAATTCGTAAAATTCAGAATAGGTGCGGGAATTTGACACAATTCGGGTGTTGCATTCGTCCAAGGAATAATGCGCGAATTATACACGATTTTTTCAATAGTTCGCCGAATCTTGTGACTAGGCTTGGAGCTGGATTAAAGGAACCAATGCATAAATATTTGTTAGGCTTATCATTAGGGCAGTAAATTGAAATGCTGTCACGGGGACTAATCACATTGTTGTCTTTCTACATTTGAATTTGTGGTGTTTTCAGTTTTAATAGGATTGATACCTTGTAGGGATGTCAATGGGGAGGGTAATGGTTTACCCTTACCCTTACCCATCACAAGATATCAGATGAGAGTAAGGGTGATTACCCTCATTAACAATTCCATTTCCCTACCCTTGCCTTTATCCTCTTCCCCACTGGGTAAATGGGAAGGGTAAGGGTAAATGGGTGCTGAGCTTCTTGGTGTATACACTCCTAGACCTCCTCCACTCATTCCTGTGCCTACTATACCTAGGAGAATGGCACAGGGACTGGGGCATCCTTGACGCTCCTGCTGCCTCATAGCCTGTGGGTGCTAAGTGACACGGTAACTCTCACTGTCTGGATGGGCTTGGGGATTGGATCGACAATGTGCAAACATTGACTGTGGTCATCGGCCCTGGGGACGAGGACACCCTAGATGTTTAGCTATCTAATAGAGGAAGAAGTTCTTATCGGTGCCACTAGTTCAATGGTGGTGATTGTACAATGATCAGTTTTCATCAAAGCTCATCCTCCAGTTCTTTGAGGAAGGAGCATGATCTAAGGAAGGTTGAAGAAGTAAATGAAGAGAGTTAGAAATAGGTGAATGAAGGAAACAAAAATTGTTGGAGAAAGCGGTCTCCATCCTTCTGGGCACTGGCTTGATCTCATGTACCAGACACTCAAGAGACTAGATGACACACAACTGCACCAAACATGGAAGTTGGACAAATTTGGAGGTTGGATCTTGGAGCCGAATGAGAGTCAAGGAGGATGAAAGGTGACTCGGGCGGGGTCAGGGCATTGCGTTTGGTTGCAACATTGACGCCACATATTGGGGAAAAATTATGGGATAGACTGTAGGAAGATTAGGTTGGGTATTTATCTTGATTACCCTATTCTACATGCGCATAGTAATTTTTCTACCGAATTAGTGGGTAAAGGGTAAACGGGTATGGATAATGTCTATACCTTGTCCTCCCTATTAACATAATGCATAAGCGAGTAACAAGTAGAAAAAATCCTTTCCTTTATCTTTATCCTACATGATATGGATAAAAGGGTAAAAGGGTTACTCTTACCCATTGAGGACCCTACTTGAACACGCTAACAAATCTATCACAACCTCTAAGGCTTAGCTTAATAAGGTCCAAGCTCTAATGTTTAAGTTTCTATTTCTCATGATACCTACTGTGTTAGGTATTCCTTGTCAGTGTTTAGAAATATCAGTCTAATCGGCCGAGTAATTAGTTTGGTAGGTGTACCGCTCTGAATGTACAAAATCGAACCTCTAATAGGACTAGGGCCAATTAATTGGCTGCCCGAAAGTATAATCAGCCTATAAAACTGACGCTTTCCGAAATTTCACAACTACAATGACTTTTTTAGACCTAGACTTGGTCATTAGAGTTACATTCTCTTTCTCCAATTGAAAATTTAAAGTTAAATAAATTTATTGTTACGACATTGCTTCTTACGGTTGATGTTACCTTTGTGAAATCAAGAAGATATCATGGAGAAATCCCCTACTTGTAGTTTTTTCTCTTATTGATAGGAGGTAGCCACCCTTTCCTATAAATAGGATAAGGGGGAAGTGTTAATATATCTCTTTATTTTCTATTATTTGTAATTTCTATATATTGCTGGACCTCTATGTAATTTTTCCAGTTTCTATTAATAAAAGGGTGAGAGGTCTTGAACCCTCACACATGCTGCATTGCAAGCAACTTTGCGGCATATGTTCACATGGTACTAGAGCAAGGTTGCTCCTAGGGTTCATCTAGGGCGCCCCCCCTCTCTCCTCTCCTTCACGCCGCTGCCGTCGGGCAGCAGCCAGCGCACTGTCGCCCCGCTGGCAGCAGCCGCCAGCTAGGTGCGGCCGCAACAGCCGCCGGTCAGGGCAGCGCCGTAGTCGTCGGCTCCGGGAAGGCCCACCGTCCCCCAACAGTCCCCGGTTCCTCCAGTTGACTCTGGAGGCAGCGTTTATGTAAAACGGCTCATTAAAATTCATACCGGAGGCTCCGTCCGTACGTAGAAAATTCCTAATCACATCTCCTCCATGTGTGATTAGGGAATTTTTTGATTGGGGGCTGTGGATGCGTAAGAAACACATCTAATCATTTGACGTGACGTGTATCTCTCCGTCACTCTCTATCCTTCTGTGACGTGTATCTCTCTGTCACCCTATCTCTCCGTTGAATCATGGAGGACACCAAGACATCTACCATCTATAACGAGATGTCACCTATCCCCTCCATCAAACTTAACGGAAAAAATTATCTCTTGTGGATGAATGTTGTCCATACAGTGTTAGAATCCCAAGATAAGGTAAGGCATGTTAATTCTGATCCTCCTGCTTCTACTGACAAAGGCTATGCTGAATGGAAGCGTCATAATAGTCTGGTGAAGACATGGCTATGGGGGAGCATGGAACTTGCTGTTGCTGCTAGGTTCATGTTCTATACTACTGCCAAAGACATATGGGATGTAGTGAAGAAGCATTACTCTCAAGAAAAGAATGCTCTTCGTCAGTTTATGATATATGATCGCCTCTTCGCCATACGACAGGGAGACAAGCCTTTAGAAGAATATTTCGGAGTGATCCAAAGTATTGCTCAGGAACTGAGCTTCTATCATCCAGTGACTGTCCAAGAACAAGTCAAAGACAAAGATGACTTGATTACTGCAAAGTTTCTATATGGTCTGAATTCGTCATGCAATTCAACCCACACTGTCATCCTCGCTTCTGACAAACTTCCCAGCCTGGAAGAAGCCTACTCGAGAATTCTACAATCAAAATTTGAACCAGTTGATTCTACAATATTCTCGCCTCCTGTAGCATCTGTAGCCGCTGCAGTTAGAGGAGGCCGTATAGGTATGGGACGAGGATGTGGAGCACGTCCCAAGTGCACCTTCTGTGACAAACCTGGACACACTGTTGAGAAATGCTGGAAGAAGCATGGTAGACCTACTGCACCACCTGTGGGGGCATCAAACTATGCGAGTACTGTTGAGTCTTCTGAGCCGTCTGCATCAAGTTCTGGTTCTTCTGGCATCACACTCACAAAGGAAGAATATGATAGATTTATTCTGGCTACACAACATCTGAGTGTGGGATCTTCTTCCTCAGCAAATTTGGCATCTACCACTGGTAATCAGGCTACCTCTTTACTGGCTTCTGGTTCAACTTCTTCATGGGTGGTTGATTCTGGAGCGTCACAGCATATGACTGGTGTGAGGAGACTACTTCATTCCATTGACTCACATATTCCTTACAAATCTGTGACCATAGCAGATGGTTCAGTGATGAGAGTGTTAGCAAGTGGATCTGTTTCTCTGACTCCTAAAATTGATCTTAAATCTGTTCACTATGTGCCTGCATTTCCTTTTAATCTTCTCTCTGTTGCAAAATCAATTGATACTGTGAACTGTACAATGACGTTTGGGCCTTCTTGCTTTGTATTACAAGATCTCAAGAGTATGAGGACGATTGGTGGGGGGGCCTAGGAAAGGTGATCTCTACCTCTTCCATGGTGACAGTCTGCCTCGCCAAGTATCTGCTCCTGCTCCGGCTATCCTTGTGAGCGGTTCTCCCTTACTGTGGCACTACAGATATGGACATCCGTCGTTGGAGAGCTTGAGAAAGTTAGAACCATGGTTGTCAAGGCGGCTAGGCGGTCAGCATTTCCCAAGGGGCGCCTAGGCTGTTCTGGGCGTTTTTTATATTTTGTATCTTTTTTCAGTATGTTAATTTGATTCTTATTATACATATATACTACATATAATACCATATAGGAAACATAAAAAGAGGGCAGAATGAGGTTATGACAGCAGTAGCAGGAGATGGGAATAGGAAGAAAAAGGGGAAGTAATATCAACAAGCCTGCAACAACAATTGGAGCAGGAGACTTAGAAAAGAAAGCAGGGAAAAAGGGTGATGTAAAAGAGGAAAGTAGAAAGTACAACATCATCAACATTACGAAGCATAGGTGATGTAAAAGAAGATTTGAAGAAAACAGAATAAAAAAAAACACAGCAGTAGTAGGATTTCGGAGTAGGAGGGGATATAGGAGGAATAACTCAAAAAAAAAACGCAGCAGCAGTAGGATTAAGGACTAAAATGCAGGAGAAAGGATAAAAAAAGAAAAGAAAAAGAAGCAAGAACAACAAACATATGAGGAAGTGATTTTATGACTTACCAATTTGGCCCAAATCAAACATGTTTTCCCTAATTTTCCAAAATTTGGTCTGATTTTGCCTAAATCAGACCTATTTCAGCCATAAATTGACTCAAGCTAATCTAATTCGACCAAATCCAGACTTGATTCATGCTAATTTATCCTTTAAATGACTTAATTTAGGCTTAAAAGGCCTTAGACACCCATATAATGCACATACTGGGCTGGGCGCCTAGTTTGGGCAGCCTTGCCTAGCGCCTTGACAACACTGGTTAGAACCTGAGTTATCCCAAGTGTCTTCATTAGAGTGTCAGTCCTGTCAACTTAGAAAACATCATAGAATGTCTTATCCCAGTCGTGTCAATAAACGGGCATCTTGTCCCTTTGAGTTAGTCCACAGTGATGCTTGGGGTTCTATAAAGACCAATAGTTATAATGGTTTTCGCTATTTTATTTCCTTTGTGGTTGATTTTTCTCGTATGACATGGATTTATTTATTAAAGAGTCGAGAGTCTGTGTTATCCATTGTCAAGCATTTTCATCAAGAAATAGAAGTTCAATTTGATTGCAATATTAAAATTCTTCAATCTGATAATGCCTTGGAATATGTTCAAAGTGCTATGGCTGATTTTTGTAGCTCCATTGGGATGATTCATCATACGTCTTGTCCTCACACTCCTCAACAAAATGGGGTAGCTGAGCGTAAAAATCATCATCTTCTTGATATTACCAGGACTATTATGTTTCAATCCAATGTCCCTAAGAGGTTCTGGTCTGATGCTTTACTTACTGCCTGTTTCCTGATCAACAGGTAACCCTCTTTGGTGCTTCAAGGACGTACTCCGTTTTCTGTCTTACGTCCAAAAGATCTGCCTTTCCTTGTTCCTCTCAAAGTGTTTGGTTGTACTTCATTTGTCCACAATTTTGATCCTAAGGCTAATAAGTTATCCCCTAGGCTTTATTAGGACTCTTTTTCTTGGATACTCCAACACTAGCAAAGGATACACGTGCTATTGTCCCAGTCTCCGTCGTATGTTTGTGTCTCGGGATGTAACTTTCTATGAATCCACACCATATTTCTCGAGTGTTCCCAGTAAGGGGTAGCAATTGTGTGAAAGTGAGAGAGTGCCACCATTAGACATCGGTGAGAGAGTGCCACCTATCATTCCTGACTATACTGTAATTCCAAAAAGAGCAACCGACAGGTGATACATTAATTCAACAATATCAACATGTTTATAGCAGACGAGGCAGGCAAGATCTAGAGGAGTTAGCGACTCTAGTCTCTGAGCCTTCCCCATCTTCCTCTACTCAAGAGATTTCTACAGAACCATCTGACCTTCATGTTCCCATAGCTGTTCGTAAAGGTACTCGTTCCTGTACTATTCGACATCTTATTGCAAATTTGTGTTGTTTGTCAAAATTATCCAAGCAGGCCCGGTCATTTGCTCTTGGGATTGATTCTGTGGTCATTCTAAGAACTCATCTTGATGCTATGAAAAATATTGGCTGGAAACAGGCAATGCATATGGAAATGTCTGCTCTTCTACAAAACAACACATGGGATCTTATTGACTTACCTCTAGGGAAAAATGTTGTGGGCTGCAGATGGGTATTCACAGTAAAACATAATCCAAATGGTTCAGTTGAGAGGTTGAAGGCTAGACTGGTGGCAAAGGGTTATACTCAGACATATGGAGTTGATTTCTTTGAGACCTTTTCACCAGTGGCTCGTCTGAATTCAGTACAAATTCTTATTTCTTTGGCTACTACTTTTGACTGGCCTCTATTTCAGCTTGATGTCAATAATGCCTTTCTCCATGGTGATCTACAAGAAGAGGTGTACATGGAGCAACCTACTGGTTTTTTTGCTCAGGGGGAGTGTTAGAAGGTGTGTAGATTGAAGAAAGCCATCTACAGATTGAAACAATCTCCTAGAGCTTGGCTTGACAAGTTCAGTGATGTTGTACTAAAGATGGGCTTCTCTCGTTCTGTGACTGATGACTCCTTATTTTATTCTAGCTCTTCTGTTGGATCCATCATTATTGCTGTATATGTTGATGATATAGTTATCACTGACAGTGATTCTACAAGCATATCACGTGTGAAGGAAAGATTGCAGGGGCACTTTCATACAAAGGATTTGGGCAAACTGAGATATTTTCTGGGCATTGAAGTACTTAGATCTCATGCAGGTACTAATGTCTCAGAGGAAATATGTGCTGGATTTACTGTTGGAAGCTGGCGTGAGTGAATCCAAGCCGGTGTCTACTCCTATGGACTATCATGTGAAGGAGATGACTGATGATACTAATTATCCAAATCCAGGATACTACAAGAAAATTGTTGGAAAACTGATATATCTGACAGTTACTCGCCCTGACATTTCTCTTGCTGTAGGTGTGGTGAGTCAACATATGAGCTCACCACAACAATCACACTGGATGGCAGTCTGCCGTATTCTGAGATATCTGAAGGGTCACCCGGTAAGGGGATCACCTACTATGGACCCAAAACTCCTGTGTCTACTCGTGTTCTTACTGGTTATGCAGAAGTAGACCTCATGTTATTAGATTACCAGCCCAGTCTACATCCGTGTTCTTACTGGTTATGGGGATCTGAAGGGTGCACCCGGTAAGGGGATCACCTACTATGGACCCAAAACTCCTGTGTCTACTCGTGTTCTTACTGGTTATGCAGATGTAGACTGGGCTGGTAATCTAATAACAGGAGGTCTACTTCTGGGTATTGCACGTTTCTGGGAAATCACCTTATTACCTAGAAAAGCAAAAAGCAGAATGTTGTGGCTAGATCAAGCACGGAGCTGAGTATCGAGCACTGGCTCATGCCTGTTGCGAGTTGCAGGGGTTCAATTTTTGCTTTCTGAGTTAAAGATTTCTGTTTCGTCTCCCATAGAGCTCAGATGTAACAATCAGACTGCTATCTACATTGCCAAGAATCTAGTCTTCCATGAACACACTAAGCATATAGAGGTTGACTGCCACTTCATCAAAAATCAGATCAAGAATGGCAATGGGGTGACTTCGCATGTCAAATCTGAAGATCAACTTGCAGATGTCCTCACAAAGCCATTGAGTCCAGCAACATTTCAGAGCTTTTGCAACAAGCTGGGCATACACGATGTGTATGCTCCAGCTTGAGGGGGAGTGTTAATATATCTCTTTATTTTCTATTATTTGTAATCTCTATATATTACTGGATCTCTATGTCATTTCTCCAGTTTCTATTAATAAAAGGGTGAGAGGTCTTGAACCCTCACACATGCTGCATTGCAAGCAGCTTTGCGGAATACGTTCACAGGAAGCCTACGTACACAAGACAAACCCTAATAGGCCAATACACAATTGGGCTTGCATTACAAATAGACTAAACAACTTAAGTAAATAGACTAAACCACTCAAGTAAATAAACTCTCTAACATGTGAAATCAAGAAGATATGGTGGGGAAATCCCCTGCATGTAGGTTTTTCTCTTATTGATAGGAGGCAACCACCCTTTTCCTATAAATAGGATATAGGGGAAGCATGCAAACACAAGACAAACCCTAAGGGCCAATACACAATTGGTCCATATTACAAATAAACTAAACAACTTAAGTAAATAGACTTAACCACTTGAGTAAATAGACTCTCTAACACTCCCCCTCAAGCTATAGGTTGGTTAAATCCCAAGTCAGCTTGCAAACAGACAGACAGACATACGAAACAAAATAAAAAGATAATCAAGCCCATACAAAAATTTCTCCCCCTCAATATTACAATGAAGTACATATCACTCAAATACTCAAAAACTCCCCCTCAAGTAGATACTCCAAAGCAACAGATATCTAGGCAGGCATCGAGGCTTCTTGATCATAATGACATATGGAGCAAAAGAAAGAATAGCGAATAGGCACCAAGATTTTCATCACAGTCGTCGTTGTAGCATCCAGAGAGGGCTAGATCACAAGTCCTAGACAGTGCTAGGTCACAAGAAGCAACAACAATCACGTGCATACAAAGCACGGAAAAGAGAGTACCAAAGCACAAGTAGTAGTCAACGTGCAAAAGCACGGACAAGCCAGAGAGTGCTGGCACGCAGAAGTAAAAGTCGACGACGTAGGCTGATAGAAGACCAGTGTGCAAAGTAGCAAACAAATAAATAACTCCAATATGCAATGTAGACAAAGCTCCATGTAAAGTCAACAACAAAAGTCTTCATCATCTTCCCTCTTCATAAAGTATCCATCACAATAGCAGATGTTAACAGTGGTCAACGTGCAAATAAGCACAGACAACAGATAGTGTAAAAGCACAAAGCAACAAATAAAATGTGCTAATCATAGCACAAGTCGTAAGAATGACGTCCTAATATATTACTTCATAGCAACAGTCGAGGTAGATGATTAATAAGCTCCTCAAGATCTTCATGAGGAAGAAAGACCAATAATTACAGCAGAAGGATCCACATAGAAGCGAAAGCAACCTTAGTTATCAAGGCGCCGCCTAGGCCCTCAAACTAGGCGCCCAGCCAATTAAGTTCATTAAGTGGGCGTCTATGGCCTTTTAGGCCCAAATTAAGCAATTTTAAGGCTAAATAAGCATGAATTGAGTCTGAATTTTGTCAAATTAGATCACCTGGAGTCATTTTAAAGTTGAACTAGGTCTGATTTAGGCAAAATCAGGTCAAATATTGGCAAATTAGGTTCTGATTTGGATGATATGGGTCTGATTTGGGGGGTATACTTCTGATTCAAGGAAACTAGGTCTGATTTAGCCAAATTGGGTCTCATTTAAGTCTGTATAGGATAAAGTAAGGGATCAAATAAGGTCTTATTAGGTCATGGGATGCAAAATTAGGTCTAATTTATGCCAAATTAAGTCAAATTTGGGATGATTAGGTCTGGTCTGTGGGAAATACATTTGATTTGGGGAAATTACTGAAGATTTGGCCAAACTTGGGTTTCATATAGGTCAATATAGGATAAATTCAGATAAACTTGGGTCTCATTTAGAAGTTCGATTTGCATATATTCCTCTTTCTCTGACTTTTCCTTGCTCTTACATATGCAACAGCTACTGCTGTTTGCATGTATGCATTAAAATTTCCTGATCTCCTTCCACACCTCCTGCATTGCTGTTTGTAATTTTATTTTTCTAACTTCTTGTTCCTCCTTCATATTTCCTGTCCTGCTGTTGTGTTTTTTCCTTTTTTGACTTCTTGCATGTTATTTGCAATTTTCTTTTTCTTTTTTCTTGTTTTCTTTCACCTACAATTCCTAATTACCTTCCTCCTACTTTTTTCTTCCTTTTAATTCTCCTTCTCTTGATCCTCTAAACAGTTATCAATGCAAATCAAGCATATAACATGGTTTAATGAACATATGGTTACAAAATAACATGTAGTATCATACATATAAATATATAAATATGTAACTAAAAAAATATAAAAAATAAAAATGCCCAGAAAAGCCTAGGCGCCCATTGGTTGGGACCAACCGCCTAGCCGCCTTGACAAGTATGAAAGCAACACTACATAGCAACCAATGTTCTGAAATGCGTTATGCGGTATGCGTTCGGTCAGGGTACTGCATAGAGTATAAGCGGAATGCGGGAGCATAAGCGGGGCGTGTGCATTTTTGGATTTCTTTAATAAATTCTAGATTTTATACATATATTTAATTAAAAAATATAATCATAATCATAAATTTCATACTATCTAGTTGCGTAGCTTAATAGCTGAAATGTACCAACTGATCATTACATCATGAAAGAAGAAATACATATTTTCCAATCATCTAGAAGAAAAATCAATCAACAAAACCCTAAGTTTATATAATGTACTAGAATATACAAGTAACACAACACACTAACACATGCAGTTCATAGCAGAACATTTATTGAATGAACACAATAAGAATAACCACAGTAACACAACACACGGTAGTTCAAAATAGAAATAGAAAAAGAACATCAAAAACAAAATCAAAACATTAAAATGATATGAAGAAGTCAAGTCAGTAATAAATAAAGAAGAAAAAGTCGTAGGGAATAGAAATTGCTCCCTAGGCAGCACACAAATTTGATACTTCACAACTGAAAATATCATATCCAATTAATATCTGCAATAGATTCCCCTTTTATACAAGACAAAATAAGAACTGTTGCAAGTGCAACAGGTTCTAATCTTAGAGCAAAATAGAAGAGAAAAAAAGAGCAAAGGAAAGAGCATAATGAAACATTGATAATTGTAAAATTTAACAATATATTTGGCATCACTCATTCAAAACAGGATTATTCATGAGGTAGCAAAATTCCAATGTCTGATCTAAAGCCAACTATATAGAAGATGTCATTTAATTTGGTTGATTTTATTTGAGGTTTTATTTTTATTTTTTTAGTTAAGTTACCAAATGAAATGCGGGGCCTAAGCGGCCGCATATGCGGACCACAGGCCGCATATTTGGTCCATGCCCAAAAACAACACTGCACAGTTATGTGGAGCGGCTGAGGGCCGCATACGCATATGCGGCCGCATAAGCAGCCTCATGCGGGGCATATGAGAACACGGATAGCAGCAAAAGTAGAACCATATAGTAGCAAAAGTAGCATGAAGATCCATATAGATAGCAACATATATATCTTCTTCTCTTTCTTCATCTCTCCTCTATCTCATCTCTTTCCTTCCCTATGCACAATATCCTATATTCTCCCCTTCACGCCAACCACGAAAAGAATGAAGAGTGGTTGGGGTGGAGAGTCAAAAACAGTGGTAGAGGGAAGGTTTGTGTAGGAAAATGTGTGGATGAGGTAACCGACAATGCGAGTCAATATGCTACATGACCCGACTACATAGATCTGGGTAGGATAAGAAATGGATCTTAGTGCGACCCGAAAAGCCCCCCCCCCCCCCCCCCCCCCCCCCCCCCGTGGTATGGAACATATCAAATATCAGATCCAAATATGGATCCAAATAGCAATAGACACAAGGTATATGGGGGGGGATAGAACAAGCATTGAAGAAGAAGACGATATGTATGTAGGGCTGAAAGACCGAGGGGTTTAAAAAAAATAAAATTGCTGAAAAGGGAAGATAATTGTTGTTGGTAAGAAAAGGATAGAAGCACACCATATATATAGAATCTTCCGCCATGAGTAGATGGTGTAGCACGCCCAGATGTAGCAATAGGAAGCAGCTGAGACACCATGTCGTTGAAGGGACACGTCATGTCTTGCAGTAGCCGAAGAGGCAGATAGCAGGCGACACGTCGTATTCTAGAATGGACACGCCGTGTCTCGTAGCAGTCGCCGAAGAGGCAGTAAGCAGGCAACGTGTCGGGGGCAACACAACGTGTCAAAATGACATAGCTCGAGACAGTAAGGCAACAACACGTCGTGTCGTATATTGACACGCCGTACATGTTGCGTGCAGAAAATGCCAGCTAAGCAGTAACACGCCATGTCTAGTATCGTGACAACAGATTTGTCGAAGCAGATGCACGCCGACATGCCGTGTTTCAAGGCAACACACCGTATCTAGTATCTATGCTTAATTACAATCTGAATGAAGTGAACTCTTACCTCTAGAACATAATTAGTCTCACATTATAGTAAGATTATATGCCAATTTTCGTTGTAGAATTTTAATGTATGGGCTATATGACTAATATAAAACTTGTATATGATTGATAATTTGATATATATATTTTATATACTTATGATTATTTTTTTAGATTCCGAAATCGATTATAATCTCACATACTGTATATACTTTACTCAGTACCCTGTCCACCAATACACTGATTACCGCTTTTAGGAACACTATTCCTTGTCGCCGACTCTCCCCATCGATCGCCATATTTCCTTGCCCGCTTCTCCTCTATTCAAATTTGGTCGAGTTGGGGAAACTGATAAGGTCGTCGATGTCTATAACTTTGAGTTTGTTGAACATAGTCTCTTCCATTATTATAAACTTCAAGTTTACACGGATCTTTGGTTTGAATTCCCTATTATTCTTATTTCCCACGAGTTTTAAGTGCAATACATAATGCACTTGTGCTTGTGGAGTAATAGTGTTCTCAACTCAGTAACAACTCCATGCTTCGTTTTGGATTTATCACCCAATGCCATTGCACAAAATTCACAAAGTTCCAGTGTCTGGAAACCTGTCCGATCCATTCAATAATTGATGTACTGGTCACAAAAAAAGATCTACTTGCCATTAAAATCTGACTATTATTGATCAACTATTACCGTTTTGTGTCTTCATCATCTATGATTAGTATAATCTAAAGATATCAACTTCTTGCTCCGATGGATATCAGCAGCCTTGGAGAACTACCATAAACAATAAGAACCAATAAAAGAGAAGCAACTCGCCTCCTCAAATCAGCTTAACCCCTCGACACTGAAATCACCAAATGAAGCTAGCATTGCTGGTAACGCATCAGCAGTCCTTAGCAATGGATAGAAAGGTTACTGTTCTATCCTGGATGTGCGAGGCCTCAAAGAGATACCAAATTGTCCGGGAAGAAGTGCGGGGTGCCAACGCTCCATTAAGATTCTGGTGGAAACCAAAATTAGAGAGAAGAATCTCAACAAAGTAATCAAAACCCTTGCTTCCCATGCTAGATGGCTTTTCAATGTATTTAGCTGAAAAACAACGCGATATCACCATTTCCCATATCACTAGCAACGACCAGCTTCTTTACGTCCTGGTGGAACTAAATAAAATGAAACTGGAGGTCACTGCTGTCTAAATTGTAAATGCAGACAGACAGAGAACCCGCCTTTGGGAGGGGTTCAGAAGCATTGCTCGCTCATCCTGCGAACCTTGGCTTGTCGACGGAAACTTCAATGCGGTAGAACTGAAGATGAAAGACTCAGCTGAACTCCTCCCACAAAACGCTCCATGGCTGAATTTAAGCTATTTCCACCTGCAATCTGCCTGAACCTAATACAAACTTACGAAGGCCTTATTCTATACCTGGCACAACCACCAAGAGGGGAACAGAAGCACTCACACAAAAATTGACAGGATCTCCCACCATGGATCCTTCTTGGATGATTTCCCTGACTTTTGGGCTGAAGCAGCCTCAACCATACATAGTGATCATATTCATGCCATGCTTCCTTCCCACCTCAGCACTGAATTTTTCTAGAAAAAAGCCCTTTTAGATTTCTTAACGCTTGGCTTGATATTCCTTCTTGCAGGTATATAATCAGAAAAGCACGTAAAACTGAATTTGAAGGCTATCCTATGTAAAGAATGTTCACCAAACTTGTCATCCTCAAACACCATGCCAAAACTGTAGGGGATTTTACCATCAACTGCAGAAACCTGTCAAAAGCAACCCTTGAAGCGCACATTGCATCTGATAACAAACCAGAGGACAACTCTGTTTTCATTCTTGCCAAAGATGCCAAGGCTAAAGCTGCCAAAACCACGGTCATGGGGGAGTCTCTCTACGTTCACTGGTCCTTTGGTTCAAAGAGGGATATTCTAACAACAGATTCTTCTACTCCTCCATGAAGATTAGGAGTCGGAATACCATCTACACTGTCAATAACCGCAAGACCATCACAACGGTGGCCGATATTGAAATTGTCTTCCAGCAGCATTTCTAAAGCCTTTTCAACCAGCAAGCACCAAAGGATACTCAGCCTAACTCGTTCACAATAAGAAAGCTGAAAGAACATCAAGTGATTATGCTCAACGCACCCATCACCTGTATGGTCCGTGTGGAGATAAAAAATGCTCTGCAAAGAGCAAACAGCGATAAAGCACACGGATACATTGTTAAATTCTTTCAGCTGAATTGGGACATTGTTGGGGAAGATGTATGTGAAGCCATCCTGGACTTCTTCAAAACAGGCCAACTCCTCAAAGAGGGCAACAGGACCCTGGTAGCCCTCATACCTGAAAATAACACCCCCGTAGAGGTTCCTGACTGGCGGCTATCTCTCTTTGTAACTCAATCTACAAACGTATTACCAGAACACTCATTGATCGGTTGGCCACCATCCTCCCTGATTTGATATCCTTGAATCAGAGTGCATTTATCAAAGGACGGAAAATGAGATTCCATTATCCTTGCTAACAATCTGATTTGAGATTGTGGCAATAAAATCAAACGACCACGTATGTGCTTTAAGATTGATCTGTCCCAAGAATATGACACCTTGAGAAGCGTATACATCCTTGGCATCATTAAAAACACACGGAATGCTCCTCCAACTGGATTGATTTGGTGAAAGCTTGCCTCTACTTAGCTTCTTTCCAAATAGTGATCCTTGGCGAGCCAAATGACCTTTTTAAAGCAAGCAATGGGGGTGAGATAGGGCGACTCCAGGGCCCCCTATCTGTTTGTCCCTGCCATGCAGGGGCTTTCCGACATGCTTCATAGAGCCGGGCAACGAGAAGAAATCAAATCAGAAGCGAATGGTTGCCAAGTCTCTCATTTAATATTTGCAGATGGCCTCCTCATTTTCACAGACACCGACAAGGATAATGCCACAGCCATAAAAACAGATTCTGAACACCTTCCAAGCTGCTTCAGGCTCAAAATTTAATCCGAGCAAAAGCCAGCTATCCTGAGCGCTAAAGCTGATAACATCATTGCTGATTTCTTGGGAATCCAGCTTGCTGTTTTCCCTGTCTGCTACCTAAGCCTTCTGCTTTCACGGGCAAGCTCACCCACAAGTCCCTTATTGATAAAATCAGAGCCAAGGCTAGACTCTTGGCATGAGCTGCTATCAGTGTCTGGTCATAATGAGCTCATTATGTCAACCTTATCGGCCTACCAACTCTTCTGGTCTTCCATATCCCCCCTTCTGGCTGGTGTGACTGAAGATATAGATAAATCTTCCACAACTTCCTTTTGAGGAGACACTATGTGAAATAATGCCACTCCATTGCGTAGACTGACATAGGCAAGCCCAAAGCAGGGGGAATTAGCATCAGACCCTTAATATAGTGCTCTAAATGTGGTCTTGCACAAAAACTGAATGACATTGCCAACATGAAAGAGAACCTTTGGGTTAAGTGGGTTCATGCAAAATATTTAAAGGAAACGTTTATTTAGCCATTCACGCCTTCAGGTCTATATTCATGGTACTGGAGGAAAATTTTAAAGATCAGAGATGATGTTCTTCCGCCCGTCTTGATTGCCATTGGGGACGGGCAGCAGACCAGCCTGCGGGATGCACCCTGGCTGCCCCATGCTAAGTTCTTGGACATGCTTGTAAGCAGACAACTAAGTTTCAAACCAGGTTTTGTAGATCCAACAAAGTAGAGAACATTATCAAAGAAGGCCATCAATGGCCTGCCCAGCGCACATTGCAGTCTGTTCAACATTTTTTTCAGCCTGTTACCAGCTCCAACCAGCAGCAAGGATTCTGTCCAAATCCGTTCCATACGAAAAGAATTTTTAAAGAGAAGCTTGGGAGTTTGTCAGAGAGCCTTGCCCCCAGCTGCAATGGGCAAAATGAATCTGGAAATTTCCCTGTCCTAGGCGCATGACAATCCATATGTGGATTTAAATGAGGAAATGACTCCACGCTGACGACTGGAAACAAAAAAGGGGTAGGAGTCTTGCATCTCACTGTCCGCTTTGTCAGAACAGTTCTGAAAAAACTGACACATCTTGTTCGAGTGCAAAGTTGCTGACTCTGTATGAGCTGCAGAGGTCCGCAATAGCATCATACTCGTTAAACCCAACCACTATGAAGACATTACCAATCTAAAAACCAAACCCAGCATACCTTCTGGGTTTGTGAAAGGTATTGTAACATTTGTCTGTTGAGAAAATAATAGAATGGAAACCAGGCTTACTTACCCAAAGAAAAAGATCAACCATACAGTGCCTCTGTGAAGTTAACTGTTATTATAAAGTATACTCGGTTCCAAATCCGTGGTTCAGATCCAAATTAGAAGTATACCAGCTTGCTAAAGAGCATAATTCTCTTTTGCTAAATACCTAGCTTGAAAAAGTCGGAATTCGGAAATGTCTTGGGAAATTTGGGGAAAAAAACTCCTTACAGTTCAGCTAACTATTTGGGAAAAAAGTGAGAATAAGTTATATAACACGCCGTTCTATAATAGATGTTGCAGCATTTCCAAGAATTGTTAGTTTATTTCAAGTTACTGATTTTTTTTGGTTTTGTAACAGTAATGAGTAAATGACGCATATTTGCAAGCTAGGCATGAGATCAAGAGTTATGGATCCTATGATATGTGGAGGACGTAGAAACACGATCTTAATCAAGCAATCATCACTCTTTTAGGATTATAATTAAAGTGGAAGGGCGTAAGGCAAAAAGAGGAGGAATGAGAGGGAGAGAAGATGCACACTTTGGTCTGTTCACATTCCGACAAAGAAACCGTCCAACAGTGCCCAGAAAAGCCGCCAAGAAAACTAGTAGTGCCACATTTCCTATTATTGCCACCAACTTGCAAAGACCACCAATAATGTCACACAGTCCAACAGATCTCCATGTACCAGCAAATGCCAATTGAGGATCTGCTGCCAGCTAAAGCTGGATAGGGTGTGTGTGCACCTCAACTTCTTGAGGGATAAGAAGCCAGTGCCGCCCCTGCATGAGGAAGAAGAGGCTGTTTGTCACCATGCGACATGAGGTAGAGGGGGAAGTAAACATTGTCTGATTGAAATCAGCAGCCATTATGGCATGAGGTTAGCTGCCTGCTTCTGGTGTGTGAGTTAGAATTTGGTGTTGCCTTTGCATTAGGGGTAAACCCTAGCTGAAGTTGTGACTTGTGAAGGTGGGGGAGTCGGAGAGCGATGGCATGAGTTAGGTTGGGAGTGATGTTATAGGGTTTGGTGGAAACCTAGGTCACGAGTACTAAATAAACCAGTCAACTGTTGCTCTTTAAAAAAAAATATTTTATAACAAAAAAAGGAAGTCACTTAAATGAAATCATCGAATACTTGTGAAAATATTGACTTGGTTTCATTTGGCTGACGGGAAAAGTTGTGATTTTTCTGATATTCTGCCATGGTTGCCACTAGCTTTAAGGAACATGATGCAACCCTAGTTAATAAAATCATAAATTTCTGATGTTAATATATAATTCCCTTGTACATTTTTTCTCTTCTATATTTGAATGAAGCAGGCACCTTCAAATCACGCTTGAATTTTATCTCATTAGTAGTTTGATTCTAAGGTAATCAGGTTTTAGACTGTTTCTTTTGCTTCATATTTTGAACCACAAGTAATTCTGGCATTTGCTTGAGATCCGTTTTGAGTTTTTTGTCATGTTACTCAGCAATATTTTACCTTTATACATCTTGTAATGAAAGCTTTCTTACTATGCAGAACGATTTCAATCTTGACAAAAATGAAGATTGTATAGAGCTTGAAGAAGACATGCATACAAAAGATAATTCCAGTGATAAAGGAGGAAGATGGGCCAGATCAACATTTAAGATAGTGCTTTCATATCATGGAGGATCTTTTGATGGATGGCAGAAACAACCTGGCCTTAATACTGTGCAAGCGTAAGCTGTTCTACAACCTGAGTAGTTCATAGTATTATTTGGATTTTGTTTTATTCTTTTCCTTTGGCATTGATCTTTGTGAAACAGAAAACAGTTTTGGGAAGCGTAGGGTTGCACAATGTGTGCACCCTCATATATATAACATTGAAACATTTACAGAGAGGTCCACATATAATATGGAAATAACAAAACAACTAACAGAATATATAAAACAGGAATATATGTTAACACTCCCCCTCAAGTTGGAGCATAGATATCAATCATGGCCAACTTGTCCGTCAGTGTGCAGAATTGCTTCTTCACCAGCAGCTTGGTGAAGATGTCAGCAACTTGGTCTTCAGAACGAGTGAAGGGAGTGCAGATCTTTCCAGTCAGAATGGATTCCCGAATAAAATGACAATCTACTTCAATATGTTTAGTGCGCTCATGATAAACTGGATTATTCGCAATGAAGATAGCAGCTTTATTATCACAGTGCATAGGTATAGCAGAAGAAGAGTCAACCCCGAACTCTTTTAACAGAGAGCGCACCCACAACAATTCACAGGCAGTATGGGCCATGGCCCTATATTCAGCTTCAGCACTTGACCTGGCCACAACATTTTGTTTTTTACTCCTCCAGGTAACAAGATTGCCTCCAACATACGTACAATACCCAGAAGTAGATATTCTGTCAACTCTGCTACCTGCATAATCAGAATCAGAGTACCCTGCAAGAGAACAGTGTCCATGCTTCCTGTAGTGAAGTCCCTTGCCAGGAGACTTCTTCAAATATCGTAGAATCTGACAAAGAGCATCCCAGTGACACTGTCTGGGTTTATCAAGGTATCTGCTAAGAAGACCCACTGCAGTAGAAATGTCAGCTCTGGTGACAGTCAAATAAATGAGTTTACCAATCAGCCTCCTGTACTTTTTATGATCAGCAAACAGAGGAGAAG
Organism: Alisma plantago-aquatica; assembly: GCA_963693085.1. Lineage (NCBI taxonomy): Eukaryota > Viridiplantae > Streptophyta > Magnoliopsida > Alismatales > Alismataceae > Alisma > Alisma plantago-aquatica. Next base: position 1,345,478,928 of record OY856411.1, read on the forward strand.
AATCATCATCCCAATTTACATTAGGATCTAGAGGAATATCAGCAGGTCTCGCCACCAGCATACCAGTCTCCTGCAGTATGTCTAGGACATATTTTCTCTGAGACAACACAAGAGCATTAGAATTTCTAGAAACTTCTATGCCCAGAAAATATCTATGTTTGCCCAAATTTTTGGTAGCAAAGTGCTTGCCCAGATGAGATTTAGTAGCCTGAATACTAAGAGAATCACTGCCAGATATGATAATATCATCAACATAGACAATCAGAATAATAATACCAGCTGAAGTCTTCTTGATAAAAACAAAATGATCCACCTGAGATCGTAGAAACCCAAAATCAATCATAATTTTGCTCAATTTATCAAACCAAGCCCGGGGACTCTTCTTAAGCCCATAAATAGACTTCTTTAACCTGCAAACTTTGTGAGACTCCCCCTGAGCAACAAACCCAGGAGGTTGCTCCATATAGACCTCTTCTTGTAAATCACCATACAAGAAGGCATTTTTCACATCTAGTTGCAACAGTGGCCAGTCAAGATTAACAGCAACAGACAGAAGAATTCTGACAGAATTAAGACGAGCAACAGGAGAGAAAGTCTCAAAATAGTCAATACCATACGTCTGGGTGTAGCCTTTAGCAACTAACCGTGCCTTCAGCCTTTCAACAGTGCCGTCAGGTTGATATTTGACCGCATACACCCATCTGCAACCTACAGGTTTACACTGAGGAGGTGGATCCACCAGCTCCCAAGCATCTCGTTCAGCAAGAGCTAACATCTCCTCCTTCATAGCAGACAACCATCCAGTACTCTGTAGAGCATCTTGGATATTCTTTGGAACAGCAACAACAGATAAGGCATATACAAAATTGCTAGAATTAACATTCAGATGATCAGTAGAAACAAACTGAGCAATACTGTGTGATGTGCAGGAACGAGTACCCTTTCTAAGAGCAATGGGTAAATCAAGATCAGAATGTACCTCAGGTGTAGTAGAACCTTCTGGAGGTGAAGATTGGTTTTCATGGGGGGTTTCTTGAGTAGAAGGTGCTCTGTTCCTGCGTTGATAAACTATAAGAGGAGGCTTATCAGCCTCAGTAGTGACTTTGTCAGTAGTATCAGGCACACAATCAGAAGTAACAGGTAGAGTTGAGGCAATAAGATCAGACTGTAAACTGTCACCACGAGTCGAATAGTAAGGAGTATCCTCAAAGAAAACTACATCACTGCTAGTATACCATTTTCTTGCAGTAGGACTGTAACACCGATATCCCTTCTGGGTACGAGAATATCCCAAAAAAATGCACTTCTCAGCACGAGGAGACAGTTTATCAGAAGTAGGTCCAACTAACCGTACAAAACAGGTACATCCAAAGATCCGAGGAGGCACAATAAATAGCTGAATATCGGGTTGAAGAACTTGAATAGGTATTTTGTTTCCAATCACAGAAGATGGCATTCGATTTATCAGAAAACAAGCAGTCAATATAGCCTCGGGCCAAAACGAGCGAGGAACATGTGCATGCATCATAATAGTTCTAGCAACCTCTAACACATGTCGATTTTTACGCTCAGCCACACCATTTTGCTGGGGTGTATAAGCACATGAGGTCTGATGTATTGTACCCACAGATTTACAAAAAACATCCACATCTTTTTTAACAAATTCCAGTGCATTATCAGTACGAAAAATTTTGACAGGCATACCATATTGAGTTTTTATTTCAGCAAAAAAGAACTTGATAACAGACAAAACTTCGGACCTACTTTTCATCATAAACAACCAAGTAGTCCGTGAAAAGTCATCAATAAACAAAATAAAATATTTATGACCAGATAAACTCGGCACATGACAGGGTCCCCATACATCAGAGTGCACTATATCAAACATATTTTTACTGCTAATCTGGCTGCGTCTAGGATAAACAACTCTAGTTTGTTTTCCAAGTTGACATGACTCGCACTGAAAACTACAAATGCCAAGATCAGACACTAAATGTCGAAGCTTTTCAGATGATGGATGGCCCAGCCGGTAGTGCCACTGTAATGCAGAAACTGAGGTAGATAATGCAGGAGTCACAGATGCTTTAGTTGCTTTTGGCAAATGATCGAGATAGAAGAGTCCATCAGCACCTTCATACCCCCCACCAATCTTCATCCTCGTGCGAAGGTCCTGAAAAACACATGAACCAGGAATAAAAGTCAGACTACACTGTAGGCTCCGCAATATCTTGCTAACAGATAACAAATTCAAAGGAAATCTCGGCACATATAAGGCAGATTTCAGCAGAAAGTCAGAAACAATATCCCCCACTCCAGACACCGCAGACTTGGAGCCATCAGCCAACATAACAGATGATGGTCTAGCAGGTTTAAATAATTTGTGAAACAGTGATCTATTTCCAGAAATATGTGAAGAGGCACCGGAGTCGATGACCCACTTAGTATTACCAGGAGTAGAAGAAGAGCTCAGGAAGGCAGTGTCATAACCAGAATAAGTGGCGGCATGAGCTCCACTAGTCGAAGCTTGAGACGACGCACCAGCTCGCTCAAGAAGAAGACGCTCCACCTCAGCACGGATGTAGTCAGCAGTCGCACCCGAGGAGGCAGAGTCAGTAGGCTGAGTCGTTCCCTCTGATGCAGTAGTAGTGGATTCAGCAGCTGCATTGGCCCACGCCGGCTTACCATCTTTCTCCTAGCATTTTTCTTCAATATGGTTGGACCGGCCACAGAAGGTACAAAGGCGCTGTCCTGACTGAGGACGCGCACCAGCAGTAGGGGCAGTAGAAGAGGCTCCACGACCAGGAGCAGCCCGTCCTCGTCCTCCACCCAGGGGAGGACGGGTCTCAGTAAAGCGACCACGACCACGAACCCGGCCACGACCAGAAGCTGCAGCAAGGGTCGAAGAGTCTCCAACATCAGTAGTCAGAGACGAGGAAGACGAAGGCAAACGCCTTCAGCGTAGTGACGGCAGAGGGTCACTGGCTAAGATCTGGTCCACAACTCCAGCATATGACTCAGGCAATCCACAGAGAAACTGGACCAACTGAAGCTCCTGGCGCTGACGCTGCATAGTAGCCAGGTCCGTGGAGAGAGGGTGATAGGATTCCAGTTCACCCCATAATCCAATGAAGTCAGAGAAGTAATCCGCAATGTCCGTCCCCGTGAACTGTAGACGTCCCAGCTGCTTGGTGATGTCAAACACCTTCTTGGGGTTCTGACTATGCGAGTAAGTACCGGCGAGCTGATCCCACATCTGCTTCGCCGTAGGTAGGTGAAGAAGTGTGACGCTAATCTTCTCAATGCTGTTATTGAGAATCCAGGTCATCACAGTGGAGTCATCACGAACCCAGTCGTCATACGCCTTTACATCTTTAGCATCAGCGTCCTCTGCGGGTGCTGCCGGACCCGCACGGATAAGATGTGAGTACTTGCCCTGGGATCTGGCATAGATCGTCATGGAGCAGACCCAGTGCGGATAGTTGCGCCCATCAAGCTTCACAGTGGTAACCTGACGGCGGAAGTCATCATGCGAGGACGCCATGGGAGCAGTAGGCACAACAGGAACAGGCACGATCAGGCAGGAGACGGGCTACGCCGTCAGACAGGCACAAGGAACACGGAGAAGACCTCTCACATACGGTCTACGCCGAAGCGCAGAACAGAACCCGGCGACACAAAGGCCTACTCGGGCAGGCTGGCACAGGACCGAAAAACGGTCTACGTCAGTTCAAGCCACCGGACCTTCACAGAGCTAACTGCCCGGTGGCAAACGGCCGCGGAGGCGCACGAGCCCCCTGCGGCGGAGAGGAGGACCGGCCCTGGCGGCTGGCCCGGCGCCCGCCGACCGGCGGCTGCTGCTGCTGCGGGCCGGCGGCGGCTCGGCTGCTGGGCCGCGGGGGGGGGGGGGGGGCTAGAGAGAGAGAGGAGGGAAGGGAGGGTGACGGCCGACTGGATCTACTGCTCTGATACCATGTGAAACAGAAAACAGTTTTGGGAAGCGTAGAGTTGCACAATGTGTGCACCCTCATATATATAACATTGAAACATTTACAGAGAGGTCCACATATAATATGGAAATAACAAAACAACTAACAGAATATATAAAACAGGAATATATGTTAACAATCTTCAATCTGGTGTAATATGTGAACTTTTCTAAAAAGCTTTAGTTAGGTTAAAAAGAAATTTGTGAGAATCTCAATAAAACATTTGGCAAGAAATCATACAATAACTGTTGCCAGACTCATCTCTTATTGATTGTTAACGCTTTTACCCTTATTTTTGCACATCGTCTACAGCTGAGGGGCAATTTGTCCTTTTTATATGAATTGCATAAATTTTGAACCATTTTATAAACAATAACATTGCTGAAGGATCTCCAAGACTTAAATAAGTTGGATACTACTCGGGATCAGCAGGTATACTGTAGCTGATTATTCCTAGTAATTAAATACTTTATAAACTAGCTAATGTTGAGGCTTAGTACTTTGTAAGTGCATACTACATAGTTTGTACTACATCCAGAATTGGGAACCATAGAGACTTTTTCTCAAAGTTCAAAATAATGTAAGCTGATTTGTTTGCCAAGCCTTATTTATGCAAATTTTGAAATTACTCGATTCTAAAATGTGCCAAACTTGGCCACCCGAAGAAACTGTAGCACATTCATATTAAGTGTAGTGGAGAACACCTGCTTTCAAATGAGTTGCACTTGCGTGGATGTTTGTTTTCAGCTTATACTGGAGGTTGTAAAAGTGGTCCTTATAAGTTGCTCTTTCTGACTTTGCCAACTTTTTTCCCACTAGAGTGGTCGAAAGATCTCTTGGGCATTTTGTTGATGAGATGAAAGCTAAACAGCTCAAGGATAAACTGTTACCAGTTGAACCCTCTGTTGTTGTTGCTGGACGAACAGATAAAGGAGTGACGGCGCTTCAACAAGTTTGTTCATTTTGTATGTTGACCTTGCTCCCACAGTTCTGTCTTTTATTCCGCTGAGATCTTCTAAATCGTAATTTTGTTTGTTGTCAATTCTGCACTTGCCAAGACACTGATGCTTAATTACAGTCTTGAGATTTCATATGATACCATTTAGAGAGAGGTCTCATCATTTTATTGTTACATGTTTGGTATAGTGTGTTATCCTCTGCACGCAAGGATTCCATTTTGATGGACTGAGATCTACTGTCTCTTGAGCCACTTTAGGCCAATGCACTGACGTGAATCACTTAAGTTCTTACCAAATATGATTTTTTATTTATATAATCTTCCAGAGATGCAAGCCGATGCTACATTTTATGCAAATCTGATAAAAAATATGATGTTCCATAAAAAACTTATAAGTATTACCTTTATGAAACATGTCTTTTAGCATATATGCGTCTTGTCGGATTTGGTACCACACTTCTTGTGCTGAGGTGTACGCCTTGATATTGCTCTTACTATTTCAGATGCATGTCCTCAAGTCTCTTTGGCGTGATGCAATTTTTACAGGCAACTACAAATTATTTCATGCACATGACCTATTTTTTCTCTATAATTAAGTTTTTGGTTGCCTTTGTATTGTTTGTGATATATGCCCATGCTTGATTAACTTTCTCCATGTCTTATCTACTGTTTTCTCCTTGGCTGTTGCTACTTTAAATTGGTTGTTGAAAAGAGCTATTTCAATGCAAAATGCACCTTTCTGCAAGACATCTTATTTTTCCTCTGCTGATTTGATCATCATCTTCATCAGGTGTTCCTTTTATGGCATCTTCTTTTTACCACCTTTTATCCTTAACATGCTGCCACCTTCAGTTGTGAAAGTTTATGAGTTAGTCATCATGGTTCCTCCAGTAAATTTGTCTGGGGCTTTTGAAAAATTTTCTCTGTACTTTCTCTTATTGATCTAGTTATACCCATTTCTTTGTGCAAAGGACCCTACGACTTCCACTAAGCACCATATCACAAATACAAAATTGTCCCTGATTCGGTCGTGTGAAATCCAGAATTCAGGAATTATGCATGAAATTCAGGAAAGAATATGGCTAAAACTCAGTCATGATCTGATTAATTTTAAAAGTAAATGGAAATGAATACGGGCGAAACATTCACATGTATGTTTATGCTTTTTTGCTTATTTGTGTCAAACAGCCACAAACCTAAGATTTGAACGAATGCTTCTTTTACAGAAAGAGCCTGTGTACATGCCTGTTTTGGTAACTTCATTACCCTGAAAGATTTTCTAAGTAATGCTCCTTTTCAAACAAAAAGAGCCTGTCTACCTAAAAAATGAATCCACGGCTCCTTTACATATGGATTTATTTAAATCGAGTGTGGGTGGATTCATTTTGATTGTTATCTCTCAATATCATGTTTTCCTAACACCTTTGCCTGCATTTTCTTGTTTTATTTCTAGATACTTGGAGAAATGATATTTTCACTAGAGACATTGAGGATGCTGTTAACAAGGCTATGCCAGGAAAGCTTAGAGCTTTATGTGTTTCTAAAGTAAGATTTACTACAAATTTTATTCAAATTTAGTTGAAATTGCAATATGAGTTTAGAACTTTAGACTCTCTCTCAATAAATGATATAAGGATAATATATACTTCTATTGTAAACTTTGAACACTCGAATATTAGATATGGTTGGAATTGCATGGTATTTTAATTCTTGTAATCAAAAGGTAATAATTGAATTGTTTCCCATACATGAGGAGTTTTGTCTGATCCAAGAGGACCAAAACAAATCAGAATATCTTAAAATTACTTGAAGCTCTAAATCCATGTTAATGATATTTTTATCATGAAGTACTTTTTCAGATGTCTTTAAAAGCATTATGCTACTGTTATTGACATCCATCGCTTCACACTTTATAGGATTTGACCTCTACTAATAAAAACGTTCTATACTTGTTTTTTTGGAATTGGTGATGCCATTTGAATGAAGGCCGGTTAGGTTACGATATTTAGATTCTTGAGGTCCTTATAAAAAGTAACTTCACATGATTTTTAGATTAAATGAATACAGCACAATTCGATTGAGATAAACATTATTAACATGTTCTAAATTTTGACCTGGTACTTGAAGAAATCGTGGCTCACACTGGATATACTTATATTAGTTATCAAATGTTTGCTTTCTATGGTTGATAATTATAGAAAACTAACAAAACACGAAAAATTTCATTTTCCCACCATGACCACTAATTTAATTGTCAGTTATTCCCCAAACAATCTCTAATCTTGAAGATAATATGCATATTTGATGTTACTATTGTAGACCTCAAATAATTTAGAGATCTCAAAGGCTATGTGGTTTCTAAGGCTGTCTTAGTTAGATTTAGCTAAATGAGATAGCTCTAAGTAAGATGTACATGAAATGCAAGTTAGATGGTCTGTGTATAAAATAAGACCACTAGTGATTGAAGGATAGCGACACTGCTTAATTTTTTTTGTTAAATTTCAAATTAAATTTTCATATCATTTGCCTATAAGGATTTCAACTCTACAATGAAAATCTTGTTACGAATTCGTTTTCCAGACCCTCCATGTTTTTATAATTCTCATATCAATGACGATTTCACTGCAGGTGTCACGAATGTTCCATCCCAACTTCACTGCCAAGTGGCGTCGGTATATCTACATCTTCCCAATCAATGATGAGGTTTCAATGGAAAATGTGATGCAATCTGATGCTGTTGCTGATGAAGCATCAGATGGCAAGGTGAAGAATATGTATATTAAGTTAGATAGGAAACTGGATTGCATTCCTACAGGGATCAATGGTGAAGACATGATTTGCAGAAATAGTAAACCCCAAAGTTTTAGCATAGGGAAGGTAAATCAGCTTCTACAACAACTAGTCGGGAAGTCTTTATCGTACAAAATGTTTGCACGAGACACAAAAGCATCAAGAAACTTGTAAGTAGTAATATCTCACTACAAGCTAATCACCACTAGCAAGTAAATTCTAATCAAACACAATGATTAAAGGCCAACGTGATTCCAATAATTATCAGAAAAAAAAAGCACGAACCCAATATAAAATATTTCTTTGTATACATCATAATTCCCTGCTTAGTGAAGCATTACCTTTGAAATGCCCTTTTTTCTGTATCTGCGCTTGCCAATAACTATTGTTCTGGAAAGAAATTCTGGTATTTTGGGGGAAAACTATTAGCTGGTTGTATCAGTATCTAATATTCTAGTTATCTCACTCTGGGACTGTAATAAATTCTTCACACAAGAGAAATTATAGCCCCAAATTTTGTTCTCATTTAAACATATATCCTCTTCTTTTATGATTGATTTTCAGAATAATTTGACTGTCAAAATTTGCTATCTCATATTACATTTCCATACATATATGATTACTGAATGCCTAGTGGCATACTGGCATGTTTATAATTTTGCTTACACAGTTAACTACTACCAACACTATAAATAGAAGAAATAGAAGAAAAGGAAGGCCTAAATTAACATGGGATGAGTTTATAAAGAGAGATTTTGAATCTCTACATCTCAATCAGAATATGGCCCATGATAGAGCTGAATGGAAACGAAGGATCCATGTAGCCGACCCCAACATAGTTGGGACTGCGGCTTAGATTAGGGGTGAGCAGAATTTGGTAATAACCGATTAACCGAATGGTTAATTTCGAATGGTTAATTTTTTTAGACTATTTGGTTAATTCGGTTAATTTGGTTAATTTAATTCGGTTAATCGGCTAAATGGTTAATTTCATGGTTAAAGATATTTTTGGTATGGTTAACCAAATTAACCGAATAGTTATAATTTATTCTTAAATAATATCCTACACACGTATATATACATATATAGTTGTACTTTTATTTCAAAAAACTTCCCCATATACATAGTAATCAAGTTTTCACGAGCCATACAACATTATATTTCCAGAAATACCACTATAATATAACAATTGTTCAAAATTCAATGAGTATTTCAAATAACATTATTACACGTGTTATTTGGTTAACCAAATTAACTGACCGAATTAACCGTTAACCGATTGGACAATAACCGAATTAACCGACGCAATTCGGTTAGGTTAATGGTTAAAATCTCAAACCACAAATTAACCATTTAACTGAACCGAATTAACCGTAACCGACCGAATTAACCGAATGCTCACCCCTAGCTTAGATGATGATGAGTTAACTACTACCCATACGACCCTAATGATTTGTATTTGTTGGTTCTATTTTCCAATCATGTTTTCATGTCATGAGAGGAGGCTCGATGCCCCATGTGATGGAAGCAGACAAACAATCATATATATATTTTTGGTTTTACCTAGTGTATCACCCGTTAACTTTTTCCACAAATTTAGCTCAAGTTTTCCAGGCCATATCTGAGAAAGATGAGACATAAGTCCATACTCCTTCGACTGTTACATACTCCATGCTTTGACTATGTGATCCCAGCCATGACTCCTCACACCACCAGTCTGATTTGACCTGCTGACCCTGGTCCATCCACACAGTAATGAGCTAAGTAGCGAACCTGCCCTCTTTGTTGTCATTAAGATTCTCCTATTTCCCGTGAGTGGTCGACTAAAACGCTGGTCGTCTAGAAGGCTATACGGCCCTTAATCGGCTAACTTGTAGCCCTTGGACCGAGCTATCTCCTTGTTTCATGGTTGGCTCCTACAAGCCAAGGATTGTTCTGATTGGCTCCCATAATTCTGACCTCCCTCGTGTAGGATCAAGACTTGGGGGTCAACTCTCACGAGCATCTTCCCCTTGGCTCCTATAAGCCTGGGTTGTTGTCACAACCTTTCTTCTATTTGGATTGAGCTCAATTCCTCAATAACACTATAGAAATCGGTAGGGCCTCCTCTACAGAGATCAGTAGGGACTCCTTGAACAGGGCCTTAATCTCAAAGGTGGTACACAACTCATAATGAGACAACACCTGTTGCTCTCTTAAGGTCATATTGGACAAGTTAAAATGATGAACGCACTATAGCATCATTCGTGTCTCATCCACTCCCAAGATGTGTGACTAAGACAGAAAGGAGAATACCTTAACTGCTGCTGTTTAAGAGTTCATACTTTACCCAAGCGGTACCACAACCAACGAGGATGTCGAGCGCATCACCAATTATTCCCAATGGGCATCAATAGTTCAAACTTACATTAGTGTCAAGGGAAGCATACCCAGCCAAATGTTATATGATGCCACTGAGAATAAGGTAACGTTAATATTTCTGAGATCTGCAGTTCTTCACACTCTCATATTGCTAACTTGTGCTTGGGTGCAGCAAAGGAGTTATGAGTCCACATTTTGTTTCTATACACAAGTAACTTAGCCCAGAGGTGTTTACTCTGAGTTTCTCATACTGTTACAATAAATTAGGACTGTTATTGAGTACTTCACAGGGCTGTAACAACTTTGTCATTATTTTAACTCTCATATTTATCACCAGAAATGTAGAAGTAACGAGATGGGATGCATTTTTAAAATCATAGCTGGGGTTTAAATTTGGGCTTTAGGTGTCTACGAGTCAGATGGCTGGAGTTGCTGAGATCCTGTCCCTTATTGAGGGCTAGGCTTCAGTTCATCAAGTTAAAATTGGTGACAAAAAGTCTGGGTTCTATGAATCCTGCTGAAAGTTTGCATTACATACTCATTGCAGCTGTAATGATGCTTCTATATCCAAGCAATGACAATGTGATCACATAGTGAAACTGTGAAAGTAAGCAGATGTGGCAGAAAGATCATGAAGGAATGCAATTACTTTGGCATTTTAGGACACTGATGACCTATTGCAAGTCTTATGGCTGTGGAGACCACACTAGAATATCACAACTTAGTTGGTGAAGATGATATGGTAACCATTTCAAAGGAGCATGATAGGGTTTTCAGTCTCAAACTGCTCAATTGGCTTTGAAACGAACTACTTCCATTGCACAGCAGCTCACTCCAACTTATAATGTTTCTTTTGGTTCTTCTCTCCACCTCTTAAATTAAAGCACAATGGCAAATTCGGAATTCAACAATTTTGGTTAGCCTGAAAAAGTCTTAATTTGAAAGTAGAAAAATCGGGAACAAGTCAGCTATATACATTGCCTCATTTATACGTATGTGTGCACGTATGTGTGTATATATGTATCTATGTATATGGTATATATATGTATGTGCATACACATATGCTTATATGACATATATGCATCCACATATATCTCTAATAGTACATTTTAGTGTGCATCGTGTTAGATTCATTAGTGATTTAGTTTTAATGTAAATGGGCCCAAGTGTATTTGGCCCATGAGTGTTTGAGTCCAAGTTGTAAGTGTCCCACTCTCTTGTAGATAGGAGCATGGTTTTGTCTAATAGAATCATGTCATTGCCTCCAATATTGCTTATTTTCCACATGGTATCGGAGTATCGATCCAAAATCTTACCCGTCAATTAAGAAAGAGAAAAGAAAAGAGAGTCCTAATCGGCGGATAGCCGCCCACAGGCCTCTTGCTGCGGAATGCATCTTCTAATGCTCTCTTACACTACTATCGCTGACTTCTCATGATAGCGGTCAAAAGTCTCCTCTCCTCCTACATGTCCCCATCCCCCACCTTGTTTCCCTAGACCTCCGTGCATATGTTTCCTTCCAGCATCACTTCTTCGTTGATGAAAAGGAAGCTGAGAGGCACTTCACGGTTGAATGCCCAAAAGCAACATACTCATCACACTTCTCCGACACTATCTCAGTAAATAACCTTAATGATGATAGCCTATTTTCCACAACATAGCATGGAATATCCTATCAAATATAGAAGACACTGTTGTTCTAGAAGATGGCAGAGACAAAACCTCTATAGTCTTAGTGTGGGAGTGGAAGGATACGCAATGGAGGTCAGGTTAGGGCTGAGGATCGAGGTTTCCTTAGAATCACCATTTTTTTTTGATTTAGGTGCTATCTGCTATAAAATCACGCGACAATGCCGCTGGGATTGCATTTCGTGAAATATTTGGGTGAAATTTTGCCAATTTCGAGGGGTTTGCCTATTGCAACCACGAAGTTGCTGCTTGCTGTTCTAACAGGAGAAAAGGGGGGATTGGAGTGGATTTCGACATTGAAGCTAATGAACTCCTAGATCAAGGTAGATAAACATGTTTACTTCCATTTCCTTAATTTCCTACCTCTCTTTCTCCATTTCTCCACGCTTTCACCTTAAAAAAAGTAATTTATCATCCTAAATTTGTAATACACACTAAATGTTAGATATACTCTAATATTTATCAAATGTTTGCATTCCATACCTAGATGTACACATCTAAGACATATATATAATTTCCAACCTCTCTTTCTCCATTTCTCCACACTTTCACCTTAAAAGTAATAATTTATCATCCTAAATTTGTAATACACACTAAATCTTAGATATACTTTAATTTTTATCAAATGTTCACACACACACACACACACACACACAATATAACTTATAGGGAGCATTTTACCGAGGTTTAAAAAAATTTGTAACAAACACTAATGTGGACACAGATAAAATAAATTTTTTGTCAAAAATAAGATATTTGAATTTTATATATATTATATAGATTTATAAATCTGAAAATTACATATTAATATGAAATTATCTATTTTTTTTGCTTAAATGTGCTTGTAAATGTGATATTAGTTTCAATTATTATCATAACAAATTAGTCCACCTATAAATATATTGATATATATTAGAAGAATAACCGTTCACTGACAACTTATGCAGGGGGCTATGAAAGGAATAGAAGCACGTATAATTTGGTAAACTCAAAAAGAAGGAACAAGTTGGGGGCACTTAGGTTAAGGGATCTTGTGTATGTCCACTACCACATGCGTCTGAGAGTTAGAGTTATAAGAGAGACCAACTACAAAGAAGTGAAATTTGTTGAAGTGTACGATCTAATTGACACCACATACATATTCAATTAAGAGAACGACACATGCTTTGAAACTGATGACGAGGGTGGTACAAAAGAAGATCCGTAGAATGGATGAGTGAAATGGCTGTCCAATTCTAGATAAGATTCAGGGTCTTTCAGATCCATATGTGGAGGAACAATTTGGATATGCTTATGGTGTCATCCTTTAGGAACAAAATAACCAAAGCCCACTTTGAAGACTTGAGCATGAGCCTGAACCTGAGAATCTTGAAATGGAAACTAATAAAGCACTGTACAAGGAATTGGCTGGCACATTTGGTTTTAAATTTACATTTAGATCATCTGGTTCCAAGTCTTAAGATTGATGATGATGATGATAATGGTGATGCAGGTGGTCATCGTTCTCCAGAGTATCTTCCATCAATTGATCTTGAGTATAATGATCACCTACATGTCAACAGGGATATTCATGACTCCACATGAAGTAGTTTTTCCAATGGCCGACGAAACTTTTCAAAGGAGGGAAACCCGAGAGGGAAAAGACTTCATCAATGCACCACCATGGCACCACTTGAGGCTACAACTACAGACTCCTATTCTTCACAATACTAGTGATTATCATTCTGATATTTGCTAAATCAATGATTCTCAACAATCGTTTGGCGATCAATATTTGGGAAACACAACCATATCCATCTCACCGTCTGCATGTGTATTTTAGATATCAAGTTCGATTACCACTGCACTACAGGTTCAAATACTAGAGCATATTGGATATTCGTATATTGTAAATATCATAGGTCTACGTGGAACATATTAGTACAACACCCAGGCGTATTCTGATGATAGGATTAGGGGGTAAACATGGAGCGGTGGTCGTTTAGTTAATTCTATTTCTCAAGTCCCAACACACGTTCCTCTTCTTCAAGCTCCTCATGCATGGGGCACACCACCTACTTCTCAACCTTTAGCCCCTTTAGCTCCAGCTCAAAGCAAGAAAGAGCATCTCGAAGATTAGGAACAATATTATCCAAAGATTGGGATGATGTAATTTATTAATGGTTACGTGTATGAGCAAAACCTAACCTCATACAACCAAGCTTACAGAATGTACATATCATTAGAGGCTCAGAGCAATATGTCAACCTTATCAACTCAACAATGTATGGAGAACCAACACAACACTCACCATACAATTGACGTGAGTTAATAAGTTACTATCTTATTCATGTGCTGTAAATTGTGATATTATGGCATAAGTATGTGTATTTAAGTTTATGGATTGTGCAAGTAAAATTTCAACACTTAATTCCAACATTTTGTCATCAAAATCTTCATCAAAATCCCCTGGAAGCATGATAGTTTCCTTACCTCCCACATGAAGGACCTCCCCCACCCACCCCTATATAAAATTTTATTGCATAAATGAGTGTATGTAGGCGTAGAGATCATACACCTGTAATCTGTCATGGCTTAATTTCTTAATTTTGGCGTCAAATGACCACAATTGCATTTACCAAAATTTTTGTCAAAATTTCCATTAATTTTTATTTGCACACTGTCAAAATGGCATTGAAATTGGATATGTCGTTCCTTGGTAAGGACATATCAAAAGAGAATTACTAAACTTGTTAAGTAAGCTTATCATGCGATATTAACTTGTAAAACATTTTATCAAAAAAAATGTCAAAAACTAAAAGAGTTTGTGAAAAATATTGAAAATTCATTTCAATCATGAGGGTCACAAGAAGTTGTTTAAAGTTGGAAGAAGGTGCCAAATTACATTTTATTGGGGAAGAACATTTGGCCAACCAAAAATTACAAAATTTTTCAAAAGGTCGCCACTTTTTTTGGGTAGCGATCAAAGAACTCTTGACAAAATGCAATCCGTACAATCTTATATCCGAATAATCCTACACCTGCAAAGTATCTATAATGATTTTAAGGTTTTTGTGAAGTACAAAAGTTATAAAAAACTGTGAAGTATAAACGTATTCTGTGCATGATTCTCTCATACAAACCTTTCACACTGCCAATATTCACTTTATATATGTGCATGTGTATTCACACTTTTAAATGTGTATGCCCACTTTGTATTCATGTAACAGTGAACCTAGTGGTCTGAATGGGTGCATCTAGGGACTCAGTACAGATGCTTTAAACAGTAGCTTAAACATGTTCCACAAAACCCGAAATCCTGTAGGATAATTTTCCTAAAACTACCTAGTGTCTGAAGAAAATTGTGATTTGGAAAAGTGAGTGCAGCTTTATTCAAACTTTCTACTCTGCCGGAAGAAAATCAGTATTTTTTTGTGCCCAACCTAAAGGATGTAAAACAAAATAAGAATGCCTCTGCGTAATCTGTTAGCCATATTTCAGTATACATACTGTTGGTGAATTTGAAAATGATTTCTTTGCTTCCTAAACTCAATTATGATCTGCTGAGTCTCACATTCTGTTCTTTATCCACTTCTTCTAGTGGCCCAGCAACTGAGTGCTACATGTACCATGCCCGAGCTGCAGAAAGATGGTTAACTGTTCCAAATAAGGTAAATTAATGAGGCAACAATACCCGTTCCCATAAATTAGCAATGCTCGTTTCTGAATTTTGTAGTATAACTCTTGCAGTTCCTATCCTTGTTTATGAAATATGTATGGTGCTTCTATTGAGCAAGTTGTCGGTTTATGTAGAATTTACTATTAGTTGATATAATAGGAGATCCAATATAAAATTGTTGTTTGCTTCATGACGCAGACCAGTATGCCATTAAAAAATATCAATTGTCAGGCTAAATATCTTTATATAACATTTCAGTTGTCACATCCACAGTTTTCTGATAATACTTCTGTGGCTAAACTTAGAAAAATCTGGTTGCAGCTGCGCAACAGTTCTAGTCAGGCTCAATGTATGGGCCTAGTTACTCCTGGTTGATTTTCCCTGACATGAAATCCTGAAGTGGCAGCCATTATGCACATTCAACTGGAAAAATTTAAAATTCTGGATGTGGCAAACAGTAAAATATCATGTAAATCTCTTAGATTTTGTTTCCATTTATCCCTCCAAATAGGACAACTCAGATCCATCTTCCAACATACAAGAAGTGGATATTGACATAGCTAGAGGACTCCTTAACTATAAACAAATGCTTTAGCTTTGTCCTCGTGCCTACCAATCTATCACCACCTTTCCCGTCACCTACATGATGATGATCTGTGATATCTTGAGAACATCTTCCAGTATCGTATCTACAACTATTCCTTAACTTCTTGCTGATTTGATAAATAATTTCATGGTATCAAATTTGCAACCAGTGTTTTGAATATCTGTATATTTTCCACCTCTCCACTAAGTTTTTGAAGTATGCAGTTAAAACTTCTTACTCTTTGTCGCTACGCTTGGGTGCTAATATAAGTTGCTGGGCTGGGATCATCATCATCAATCATCATCATGATCATATAAGCCTCAATCCCAACCATATTGGGTGGGCTACATGGATCCTTCCTTTCTAATCAAGCTCTTTTATGGGACATACTCTGATCAAGATGTAAAGATTCAAAATCTCTTTATAAGCTCTTCCTAAGTTAATTTAGGTCTTCCTCTGCTTCTTTTAATTGTGCTTGACTCAATAATCTCTGCTTCTTGTAATTTTTCCATTGGCCTGGGACACTCCAATGGAAAAAATATAAAATCAGAATTATGACAAAGTTTGCAAAAGGCAGCTGCATGCTTGTGATTCACTCAATTTTTTTTTCTTCCTCTAAAAATTTCATTTCCCTCATCTAACCGTCTTGGGTTTGGGGGTTGGACGCTCGCTGCCTGCCCTTCTCCTTGGCAACCCTTCCCCTGATTTTCTGCTGCTGCTTTTGCCGTGGGTTGAACTCTTGGCATCCTAGGTGTGCTTTTTTGGTCCTTTTGGTGACCAGTCTGTTGCTTGCATTAGTAGATTTCACTAAGCGTTTCCTATCCTTTGCCTGATTGAGGATCCCAATAGCATCATATTTGTCCTCCGCGTACAGGTGGATGAGTCTTTTGTCTATGTCATTACTTTGGTTTGGCTATCTTGCTTTCCCCTTGGGCTTTTTTGTCGCTAAGCCTCCCTTTGAGGTGGGGTCAGTTTGGCTTCCCCTGTGCTCCTTTGCTTATCTTTGGCGTTTCCTCTTTGGGCATGTGGTCAGTTGCTAAAGTGTGTGATATGCTTTAGTTTTTCTTGCTTCCCCAGACATACTTCTCCGGGTGTTGCTGCCCCTGTATCATGATCACCCCGTTGGACCTATAATGGGCTCAAGAGGGTGGGTGGGGATGAATTGAGTTAAAATCAATTAGACAAAATTATTAGACCTTCAAAATATTTTCTAAGATAATGATACAAATTTTAAAAGCAAGGGAGATATAGATTGAACAGTCCACAATTATGCACAAGTATGTAGAGTGGTTCCGTCTCTCAAGTACATAGCTCCACTACCTCACTAAATTACCTAGAGAGGTTAACCTCTAAGATTTTCAACTGAGCACCACCTTACATTCCTCTATAAGAGAAGAGATACACCATATGACCACTTTTTTAAGATCAAATGCCAAAATGGCTTTTCTTTTTGGGGAAAGGGAGCCAAGAATCTTACAAAGGACTTACCTACTCTTGCTTTAGAGTCTTTCACCTTCCAATAGGCCTACCCATTATTGAACTAGATTCTTTAATCTTCTCTAATGACTTATCCACCCTTTTTGACGATCTTCCGCCTTTGCTAAGGTCTTACTTACTCTTAAGTCAAGAGTCTTCCGCCTTTGACGCTACCTTCACCAAGGAGAAGTTTCCCACCCTCTTTCTTCTTCTCCTCTCTTAGTTAAGTGCGAGAATCTTCATCTTCATGAGAGAGAGAGAGAGTGAAGGTAGGGAAGTGAGAGTTTCACAAGATATGCATGTAGGACTAGCTCTGTTATATATTTTCTACTCACTCTAATGGATGTAGCAAGTGATTAAGCTCATGAGTGTGAATAGGGGCTCTTTGGGGTACTTTTTCTCTCAACTATAGCATGGGGGCATTTGTAATGTTTGACTAACCATGGGATGAAACCCAAGGGGTCCTACGTAGAGTTGAGGATGCCTCCTCGCCGTTAGAATCACTTAGAACAAATCCTAGCCATTATTGAGGGTGTCCTACAAATATATTTTCACTTTTTGGTCCCTCTTTAATAGTTAGTTTTGTAATTTGCTGAACTGTCCAAAATCTCGGCCAACGAACAAGGTATCTCGGTTGATTACCAATAAATTCGGCCGCCGAGAAAATATGCATTTAGCCTTTTGTTCATCGATCAAAATTTCTTTTCATTTAAGAATTTGGCCGATTGCATTAATTGAACCACCAACAATACCGTCGGCAGTGTTGTGTCCAGGACAATCTCGATTAATGAAAGTGCCTATCTGGAGAAACTTAACTAATGCTGTGCAATATTAATGTAATCTAATCAATTCTATTACACTTTTGAGCTTAAGTAAAAGTTATACAATCATTACAAGTAATTATAAAAATGATCTAAGGATGAAAATTATCTATTCTTCATTCTTGATCTTTTTGTATGTATGACTTGAATTCTCTAAGCTAGGATGTGCAAGTTAAGGCATTGAAGTGTGTCCATCTGAAATCATTAGAGTAGAAACATTAAACACAAAGGAGAGGAATTGTTTAATCATCATCAAAACATCGGATTTAAAGCTATATAGCCTCTTGAGTCAACATTTTCCCTCTTTTGAAGTTGGCAAATGATTCCATAAATGTATTCAAAGCTTTCAAATAAAATAATACCTTTGGAGAAACTTAGGGATCTCAAAAATTGAGTTCATATGCTCCCCCTCTATTTATGCTATTGAGTCCAGATATTCCCCCTCAATTTACACGATTTCTTTTCCAAGGTTAGCTTTTGTAACGTTTACAAAAACTATGTCTTCTCCACCTTACATAAGACATGTCTTCTCCACATTTGTCATATCAAAAAGTGGTGGATGAAGAGCTAAAACACAACTTGTTATAAAGGGAGGGTAGAAGGCCATAAACAAATGGCTTGTCCAAGCAATGTATGTAATGTAAATAAAGACATGCAATGAAACAACCCTAGATGTAGTTTTAGGCTTCTAGCACTAATTAAGGCAACGCTATGCAAACAAGCAATATAAAGTAGTATGGTCATAAATATACTTCGTTTAGTCCCATATGGGGGAATGAAAAGTGGTCATTACCATCTCCTATAGAAGTAGATGCATGTAAAGACGTTTCATTTAAGCAATCTGATTACCATTAAAATCTACCATGGGCATGCACATGCTGACAACTTGCTGAAAATAGTTTCTAGAGAAACCCTAGTTAAAGTTTGCATAACTTGTTCTCTAAACTTGCAGTGAAGGTGGATGCCTTCTGCTGACCTTTTTGTGCATGGAGGTGGAAATTTACCTAACATGCTTAGGTCGCGGTTAATAGGGCTGTATGCAAAATTGATTACAAAAAAGTTGAATCCGTTGGAGCAATGTGGGTTATGATGGGACATTTGGGATCTTTGGCCAAGTAAAATGTGTTACCCTTATGAGCCACTTCATATTCAGATCAAGGTTCAAACCAGTTGCTATATGCTAGCGCTAGATCTTCTAACATCTTGCAACCAACTTAGTCAAAATAATTACATACTTCCATGTTCAATAAGCTATCTTTTTGTGGAGTCTGTTTAATGAAGTTATGGTTTCCATAAACTGCTTTGATATGGTTAGGAGTAGGAGCATTACCATAATAGCCATAAGCATTCACAGCATAAATAAGACCTCTGTACTAGTAAAAGAGAATTTTGGCATTCCTCCTTTGTACTCAGAACCAAGTTTTATGATGTCTTGAGATTCCATACGTCTGATCCATTCAATAATGTGTCAGGTCTGCCATCTGGCGTTCTTTCGCAGGTTAAGAGCTTACTTCTAGTACAAAATCTACATAGCAACTTTGGGTCTGGATACCTCAATCCCAAGAAACTATTTCAAGTACTCCCACTCCGACACCCAAGTCCCAAGTATCTACTTCAGATTCTATAGAAGGTCATTTCTTTGATATCTTTGTCACATGTAGATTCTCTCCACTTTAAAACGTGTCATTTCTACACAGTAAAACTACAGTTGCCCCCTGATTTTCATCACAAACAATTATTGTGACGACCCCAATTCCTGTATACTTTCCATAATGACATTCCTTAGATATGCTTGCACTCATATCTATAAGATGTCAAAAGGGAAAATATAAAGGATTGTGATTGTCAACTAGTATATAATAAGAAGTCGGATCGTTGTTCACAACATCATTCAAGTAGTCACGTAACCATCATTCATAAGAATAAAAGGTCATATTACATTATTCACTGGATGAAGAAATAAGTTCTTAAGGAAACAAAATAAATAGGACATAGACATCCTACACATCATCTAATGAAATGAAACAACTAACTAAACAAAAAATAAGATGAGAGGCAGCCATCTAGCTAAACATCCTCCATGAACTTTATTTAGTTTCTTCCAGTACTTTGGGATGCATTGCTTGTTCCTTGAACCTAGAAAATACGAGAAACAAACGATCAACATAAAGTTGGTACGTGGTTGAAAGATACTATACTATGCTGGCATATTTAAAATACTCGAAGAAGAAGAAAGGAAATGAAAACATTATTTAAGGCGGAAAATCAGGTAAACCCAAGTTATTGGTCATATTTCAATGAACATGTATTACTATGGTGGACTTAGGACAATCAACACTTATATTATTGGGCCCTATCCCCGCGTACCTTGTACCATTAGGGAGGTGCTAGTCAACATTAATACTTTTCCTCTCTAATAGGGAGATTAATGAACACCATCACTAACTACATTCCATTTTCTTTCCTTAGTGTTCAAGGCGAAAGAGTATCAATATGTATAGATATGCATCCAAGCATGATTATGCAATTAAATCCAAACAAGTATTCATAAGTATATCATCCAACAAAACTAGTCTTATACTTATATCCACGTACCTTGAATCTCAGATCTGAATTTCAACAAGCCTAGATTAAGAGAGTAGATCACCCTGAAAGAGAAATAAGATCTAAAGTCATTATGGGTTCTCATCATCCCATATTAAGGTTTTTGGGTTATTAGGGTTTGATCTCTAGTTGGGGTTATATTCATCTTCCTATGATTAGAGCAGGGATTATCTTCGACTCTTATCTTGTATTGGAGTCACAAGACTAGATTTCAAGATTAGAGTTTCATCTAATTAATGATGCCCATTTAATATAAGAAAGGAACATTCATTTTAGGGTTTATATAGATGTTTATATCATTAATGATTTTCTTTTGGGATTCACATGATCCAAGGTGTTCAGGGTTAGATCTAGGGTTTTGGGTCAATCAAACATAAGGGGTCATGAAATAAAGTTAGGGTTTGCAATTAATGCATGATAATACACATATATAAAGAGAGAACTGAAAAATTAGGGTTTCTAGATATCTATCCATACTTGCTTAGGATTTCGAGTCATGTGAGGGTCAGGGACCCTAGTAGGGTTTGGGTATCCAAAAAGGCCAGGTTGCATCAAATAATGTCCATTATTGCACATTAAATGACATATATGTAATCATTAGGCTATAGGTAATATTTTTAAAAAAGGGGTCAGATCTAGGTCCTGGGGATATTTTATTTGGATAGCCTGCATTTTTCTGGTGAAAATCATATATAGGTTTGCTATTTTCTGATACTCCTAGCATTTTCTAGGATCTTTCTAAGAAAAAAGATTTCTGTTTAATTAAATAGAGAAAAATGGGTGATGCGAGCTTACGTGGAGGCTCGCGATTAGTCCAGATATGCGAGTGCCCCCCTCTCAGACTTGCGCTGACCCGCCTTTGCTTGCTGAGGTGGCGTTTGCTGATTGGGCCACTTAGGCGAGTGACCTCCTTGTTATTCCTCGTTGACTCGCGACTCACCTGGTGAGATGGTGCTTACAGATTGGTCCACCTGGAGCCACGTAGCTCCCTCCCTTTGCTACTTCTTACTCGAGCCACCCGTCTCGGCGGAAGGGGTCACCGACACCAAGGAGGCTTGGGGGCAGGGGACCTCGGAGTGGGCAGGGATGGTGCCGCTCGAGTTCGTCCGGTTCTAGTGAGTTGTGTGGAGGGTTTTATTGGGAGGGAGGAGATGCGGAGGCGAAACGCCCAAGTTGGCTGTGCGGTGGCGCCGCAACATGTTGTGGAGGGTGATTGGGGTTGTAGGGTCACGAGCAGGCTTGGGAACTATGGGGTTAAGGTAGGGGGTGGAAGAGACCCTTTGGAGGTCTCAAATAGAGGTTCTGGATAGGTTTAGGGTTAGATGGGAACTATGGGGTTAAGGTGGGGGGGGGTGGCGGAGACCCTTTGGAGGTCTTAAATAGAGGTTCAGGGTAGGTTTAGGGTTAGATGGGATCTGGGATATGTTGGCCGCCGCCGGAGTGAGAGCAAGTCATGCTCGGGTTGTTGGGATGGCACAACGGTGCGCGGAGCCAGGTGAAGATAGGGCTCGTTGGGTGGAGAATCTCGTGGGGAAGATTTTTATGCGAACGAAAATTCGAGATAAGGTCTGAGGTGGCGGCTTGACTTGATTGGGTCTGATTCTTCCTCCCCGCCCTTTGCGGGAGGTTAGGGATGACGCCTCAGCCGTCAAACCCCCATCTGATCCGCGACGGCCAGATCGGGCGGCCGAGATCATCAGATCAGTAATAAGGACCCGCGCCTAAGGTCACAAGGGGGGGTGCATGACATTTATGTCACATCGACTGATTAATCAGGCAACTTAGGTCCTAGGTCAAATAATGCACATAATGTTAGATCTAAGAGCTCTAGAGGGGGGTAAATAGAGCTAAAAAATTTCTCACCAAACAAATTAGACCTTCAAATTATATCAATTAGGAGCAATAGCTTAATGGCAATTTGAAGTCCTATCTAACAAGCATAGCAAGGATGAGAGAGATTGATAGCAAACACTTGACAAAGGGATGTAGAGTGGTTCCACACTTCAAACTAGAAGTGAGTCAGTCCACTACCTAGAGAGGTCAACCTCTAAGACTTTGCAAGTGCTTTTCTCTATTATATCACCACATGACCACAAAGATTACAACAATAGACCACCAAAGGACTTACCCATCCAATCACAAGGAGATCTCCACCTTAACAAGGAACTTACCCACTTAGCTTGAATCTTCAGCCTTCACCTAGGTCTTACCCATTCAAGCTCAAGTCTTCCGCCTTGAAGGACTTTTCTTCTCCTCTTGGATCTTTTGCCTTTGCCTTCTCCTTCACCTGGAGAAGATCACCACCTCTTCATCAACCTTGAAGAGGACTAGCTACAACTCCTTCACTTGATGGAGCTTGTTTGCTTCAACTTTTCTTCATGAAAGAAGGGGATACGGAAGTGGTGGAAGATTGAGAGCTTTCCATGCACAAAGGTGAAGCTCTCTTACAATAATCGTAACTCACTCACAAATCACGAAATGAAGTGTAAACTAGAGAGAGAAAGGGGCTCAAGGGGTGGTAGCACACTCAACTATAGCAAGACCTTGTGTGTAGTGAATGAGCAACCTTGGAATGAACTCCAAGTGGTCCTATTTATAGCTGGGGCCTGGGGGTGCTCCCTTGAGTTGGGAAACACTTAGGGTCGAATTATAACAGTTTTTGCACAAGGCAACGGATCTATTTTCGTCCAAACAAGTCACCAACGGTCAGAGTCACTTTTTCTGTGTTTTTCGTACAGTACATTCGGTCGAGATTCAATAAAGGTAACTCGACCGATCGGCTAAAAGACAAACCCAATTTTCAAACTATCGGTCAAGTTTATCCTGGGAAACTCGACCGATCAGTTAAAATCACATTTGGTCAGTAACCCGATCGGTCGAGTTCTGTGAATGCACAACTCGACCGATGCACTCTCCAGAAAATTGATCTAACGGATCGGTCGAGATTGTAACTCGACCTATTGACAGTCTGTGATCAATTTTCTAAAGTCATTAAAAAGTGATTAAAACTTGGTACTAAATGTCCCACATAATTTTCTCATCTTAGTTACAAGTCATATCATTAATACAACTATACAAGTGATTACAAAATTCTTCTATGGTCGTTTGAATGGATTTACTAATTGGCACACTTGCATTGCTTTTGACAAGCTAGGGCTTTTGTAAATTGATTCTTTTCATGTACCTAACACCTGAGATCAATCTTGAATACACATATTAGTTACATATGAATGGAATGGTTGAGTCATTATCAAAATATGAACAATGTATAATCTCTAGGTCAACACATAAATCTTCAACAAATCCTAGAAAATTATAGGAATGTCCAAATGAGGTGAGATTTGGACCATAGGTTCACGAAGGTGTGTAGAATTTATAGAAATTTTTTTTGGGCTAAAAGATGAAGTTATATCTTTAGTGTACTACTTTGGTCAATGTAGTTAATTAACCTAGTTGAAGGGTCACATAGTGCACAATATTCAAATTAATCATCATATTTCTAAATTGAGCGTCCAGAAAGGTTAAGTAATAAAGATTAAATGATTTAAGGCTATTAGTGAACATTATTGAGAAAATAAACAAGGTTTTTGGAAAGCTCACTCTGTCACAATTATCTTTGTGGCTTTATACTAGCTGAATTGCTCATTGCATGCTCAATCTATTGAAGGAGGCATGAGTATATTAACCCATCTAGAAAGTTTCTAGGTGCCCAACGATATTGGCCAATCGTAGAAAACCTTTACCTGTTATGAAACTGATTTGTTGAACTTCAAATTTACACAAAGGTATCACAAAGTGAGATTATAATGTTTTTCTTTCCACCAGAATATAGTCATTGGTCCAGGCCCAACACGATATAAGTCAAGAATAGACGGTGTACTACCATTCAACATTAGAAACCGAGTTATACAATGTTCAACGACGTGTAGGGCCTCATTGTTTATTGTATATTCACTAATAGAGGACAGTACTTCAATAACAGAAGTTCAATGCCAAAGTCTTCTAAAGCAGATAAGGATTTATTCTTTTTTATTAGCGACAAAAGTGTGGCTGGGTCTATGAAATCACATACTTCTCATCCAGGTAGCGACATTTTCTTGCTTTAAGTTATTTGTTTTTGTAGACAAGAAAAGTATGTGCGGAATGAGATGAGATCTGTATTGACAGGGCACACCTATATATATGGACACGGGCGGTGGCCAAGCCGGTTTACACTGCGTGGGACTAATCTCATTTACACAGAATATACAGGGGAATATAGAATAATGAATACAAGGAATAAATACTTATTACTTTTATCTTTCGGAGATCGTAAATTGTGCAAAACTCAAAAGGAGACAGTAGTTTATTTTCCTAGTAAATTTAATGATACCATTGCCAAGAAGGTTAGTAGTTTATTTTCCTAGTAAATTTAATGATACCATCGCCAAGAAGGTTAATTGTATGACTAGGAATGTGAAGACAGATTAATGATTATTTTTTTATCGACAATAGCTCAACATGATAGTAAATCTATTTAGATGTGTGCCCTAAATGCTTCCATGCAAATTAGCAATGTCGAGGGACAAAAATATTCCAAAATAATAAGGGACAATTATTGTTGTTCCATAACATCTCGTAGTGGGATCCTACATCAGTTAAGGGTAAACACCTTGGGGTCTTATATCTCAAGCAGTAAGGATATATTATTGTAGAACTCATGCAACATTATTCTAATTGTTTTTGCTTTATGCTTATTATTAGGGATCTATGTGCAATTTATCTAATGTTTCTACTTAGTTGCAACTTTGTTTTAATTTTATAGCTTATTTGACAATTAACACAATTGACACAGGGCCAGGGTTTCACGTCTTTAATTATATATGATGAATATGATTTGAGAAATTGATATTTAGTTTATCTTCTTTGTTTCTTCTTCCCGCTGTGTCACACATCGATTTGTAATTCTATTTTTCTGTATAAGATTCACGGAAAGGAATTAACATACAACACCCTGTTGCTCAGAGATCATAAGCCAAAACGTTAATATAGCTTCAATGCAGTGTTGCCTTCTAGATATGCAAATAGGCGTCTATTTAACCTGAAGTCCAAATTAGTATATAAAGGGCTTGCTGGAATATTTCCAAATTTTGCTGCAAGACTTTTGGATTTCATTCATTGACTGTGCAGTTTTTTTTGATGAATCGTACTGTAGACACTTATCATGTTTTCAGGAATGCTTGGATGGTAGAAGGGTACTTTGTGTTGAACTCGTGGCCAACCGTTTCTTGCGAAGGGTATGCATAAGAAGCATATTTTGTATCTCGGAGCAGGTTTAAAGATACGTTTCTGTCTTTCTATTGTGGTCTTACGTATAACCTGTGTTCCTGCAGATGGTTCGAGTTCTGGTAGCAACAACCATCAGAGAGGCAGCCGCTGGTGCTGCGGATGATATATTATTAGAATTAATGGTTGCAACTTGCAGACGGGCCACCGCCCCTCCTGCACCTCCTGAAGGTCTTTGTCTTGCTGAGATAGGTTACCGAGAATTCGAAAAGGAATCATGCTGGATCGACTAATTGCTCTCCTTCTCCCACTTCTCTCACTATCTCACATCCCTGCACTACAAGGCTGTTCTTGTATTGTTCGCATGTTTATGGGCTTATCCAGTAAAATGCTCGGATGCAGGAAGCTTCTTTTCTGGTATCAGAGTCCATAATTGGTAGAGGAATCGGACCTGCAAAACGCATATGCGTATTTTAGAATAATTGTAATATTTTAATTTAAAGAATATTGTGGGTTCATTCGATGTAACATGAAGGATAACAGATACCGATCCAGCTTTCGTGTTGGACTATATTTCAATATTCAGAATATAAATTTGATTTAGTCATTCATCATTCACACGACTTATTTTGTTCTGTCATGAAGAAAAGACGATAGAAGTTCAAAACTGGTCAAGAATTTTAAGGAACTTGAGAAACGGAATGCTAAATAACGAGGTTATCTCTGTAAAGGTATTACTGTGGGATGTAAGCAATTAATTCTAGGGAAGTCACTGACCACAATTGCGGGACATATCTTAGATCATGGGGTTCTTTGGACCTTCAACTTTTTGTTTTATCTAATAGTTGGATCAGAACGACCTCCGTTGTATGTAAAGTGCATGCTTTGTACCGTCCGTTAAAGAAAGGTTGATAGATCACCCATTTGTAAAATATCTGTGAATATCAATGACTATAACAAAGTAGATATCAGAATATGTATGTTGTTCAGACAACCTCGGAGCACTAAAATTGGGATGTGCGTTTCGTACTGGGATTGGTACATGACCTCTGTGTCAAAATTACTATAATGTAACGTTTCGATGCATCGCTTTAAGGTACTGGGATTTTATGTAAAATGGTACTCGTGTATATTTAAAGTTTAATTTTTGTCTGTGGAAAGAGGTGCCAATGCTCAAATAGTAAAAAGGCCATCAATTTTGTGAAATTGCCTGTCTGCTAGGATTCAGAAAGTTGTGAAACCCGTGTCAGTCCGTTTTGAATTCCATTCGCTTTACAGGATTGTGAATATTGTTAGCGGAGTGTAACCATCCAAATTAGCTCCTAAGTGTCACAGAAAAACAAGGCTTCTCTTTGATCCGAGTTACTCACCCTAGCCTTGAGAATGACACTCTTCGCGACCACTTGCGGGTGTGTCAAGTTGTCTTAGGTGACCTAATCATTAACAACCATTGGCGCTAGAGTAGTTTTGCAAACCGAAGGCGTATGTTGAAAACGACCCTTTCAAACATAAAGGGCTGGTTGTGGGTGTACAAAAGAGCTATAATTCTGATTTTATGGTCTCAACCTGATTTTCTTTTTGGTTAGATGGAATGCAAATGAGTTTTGGTAGTTAAAACGCACGTCCAACTGTATTTGTCGCAGGAAAGGCATGAATCCATACGCCCTTCAATGTTGAATTGGAAGTGGTCGGGTGCAGAAGTGATCTTCTGTATTGCTGTTGCTGTGCATATTAGATATCGTTCCCTGCTCTTAATCAACGTCAATTTTTTTGAGAGTTTGTTTTTTCAATTCATGGTTTGGCCATGTTTCCTTTCCAAAATGATAAATGTTGGGAGAATTAGTCCGCCTTTCACTAACAGCTAAGCGTGAGGGAAGAAGAGAAGAACACTTCCACCACATTGACCTGGGCATTATAATTGCGTGCAATTATATCCTAAATTCCTATAGAAGAGAAGTTTCATATTCCTAAGAAAAGTCCTATAGAAAATCAGGTTTTTTTGATCATTAAGCGTGTCTCTCCTTTTCCATTATCAAAAATATTCATGTGTACAAGTGTAGGTCAGAAAAAAAGAGAACCTATCTATACATCAAGAGCTTTGAAGTCCTGGCTTATATTACGCCATACAAAGAAAATATCCGGTTTAACCCCCTCGAATATCACCTTGTTCCTCATGAACCATAAGTGGTACATAACCAACACCACCAAGTAACATTCTGACCTACTTCTGCAGTTCAAAACTTGTTGGAAATTATTTGGGCTTGTGTAGTAGGTGCTTCTCAGCCGGCTCCATACTTCAGCTGAAAAACCACACTCCCAGAAGATGTGCATTTGATTCACCAGCCTGGCCGCAAAGCGAACATCTTGACGCAAGGGTAATACCTTTCTCCTGCAGAAGGTCTTCAGTAGGAATTTTTTGATGAAAAACCTTCCACATATGAACTAGCATTCTTCTAGGCAAATCGAATTTCCATAACCATTTCGCCCACATCAGTTCTGGCTTCTTGTTTCTGACGAGTTCCCAGCTGCCCCTAAGTGAAAATTCATACAGGCCAATTAAGAAGCATTTATCCTCTTTAACCAGAGGTATATTATTACAAATTTCCCTCAGTTCATCAGTACCCCTAATCTCAGGTATATTCCTAGCCCCATCGGCAATAATAGAGCCGAGTTTTTGATTCTTTCCGAAATTGTTTTTCATCATCAGGCCGTTACCTATACAATTTTCCAGGTAGTTGCCATGTATCCAAGGATCGCCCCACAAAGAAATGTTGGTACCTTGACCAATGTCAAATCTTACAAGGTTCCCAATTGCATCACATTGTCTGAGTACAGATCTCCAAAGCCAGCTGTGCGATTGTTTAGAAACACAAGACCAGATAGAACAACCCTTTTCTATGTACATGTTGTGTATTCATCTGACCCAAAGGGTATTTTTATTATTAGCCACATCCCATAGATTCTTGATCAGGCCTGCACATACCCAATCTGCAATTCTGCGGATGCCTAAACCCCCTTCCTTTTTTGGCGAGCAAACATTGTCCCAAGCAATGGTGTGTAGATGAGATTCTTCATCCCTGTCTCCCCACAAGAACTGCCTGCATAGTCGCTCAATTTCATCTATGGTAGCTTTAGGTAATGGAAATGTGCTAGACCAGAACAAGTGAGAAAATCATGTTTCTATTCTGTTTTATTTGTTATTATTTCATCTAAATGTCTTACATTAAAAAGATAATTTTGCATTTATTAGAATTTCGAACAATAGAATACGACGAGTTCGCAAAGGAATAACAAGACGAGAACAAAGAGAACACCGCACAACCAAAGAGTACCAGATTTACGTGGTTCGGTCGGGATGGTCTACTCCACGGGAGGGGGCAGGATTTCCACTATATCAGAGAAGAGATTACAAAGAAGAGCACTCTTGAAAGAGGCAGAGTACACCCTGAGTACGGAGACTGCCGTCTAGGTAAACAGAATACATGATGATTTTAAAACCCTAACTAGAGTGCATACTTATACATGTAGAACCGTAATCGAGTTCATATTCGGATCCAAAATTTAGATTGCAAAACCGCAAGGGGCATTGCCCCCGCATTAATCGGGTCGGCAAAGATCCATTTAATTTTTGACAAGATCTACTGTCGGATCAGCATAATTCTTCGAGACACATATCAACATCAACCTAACAATATAACAAAAAGAACTAAAAACAACACCATATGAGATAATAAAGTAAATGAAAGAAGTGAACTAGCAATCATGTCGGTGGTAGGGCTGGAGCCACGATTTCACGATTGCCCAAATCTACATTACGGAATGCTAAATATTGCAAAACAAATCATGTTAGATTCGCTGCACGATAAGATTTATTTGTTCAAATACATGACCAAACCATAAGTGACGTTTCAGAATAGAATGAAAAATACAAACTAAAACCTAGGATCTTTGAGGGGACGATGTACAATATTATGGAGCACAATGTAATATAATGTGATCAAGCGCATATTATTTTAGGTTGTAAATGCATATGTAGGTTTTTGTTGTTTAGTAAAATGTTATAATAAATGACTATATAATCAACTTATATGTGTAGAAGTTAGATGTCGGTTCACAGATTGTAACCACTTAATCTTGTTACAAGAATTTTTGCCTTGGTCATATCTTTTACAATTACATGTAACATCAAAATTGAATTAAGATGTACATTATATTTCACTACCACAAGAGTCTTCATACTCCACGGTCTCTAGAATAGTCCACGGTTAGTTGGGATTACTCCGGACTGCTTTTGATGATTAAGATTAGTCCACGGCTATCCCTTTAATATCCGTCCTCGGCCCAAAATTGCCTCCAAAATCCCAAAGGGTCCCGCTAACTTTTCATTCACGCCCTCCCAAAAGTTTCACCTTCCCCCTTCACGCTTCTCTTGCTCTTCCCGACTAAGGACTAAGGCAGCGTGGTGTTTGGGCGCTTTCAGAACGGCGACAACCCAAAGTTTTCACTCGATGCATGCCAGAAACCGACGAACCTCCGTCTCCGTTGGCCTTCTGTGCTCTTGATCGAAGATCAACATAGTAGTCTTTTTGATCCGTCGTTCGTCGGTGCTTATGATGTGCAACCTAAATAAATAGTCAGGTTAGGTTACCCTTTCTTCTGTTCTACAGTTTCTTGAGGATTTATCCATTATCGACACTTATTTGGCCAAGAGGCATCTCATCATTAGTGTTAAGAAGATAGTATATTTTCCTAGTTCCTATTATCCTCATTCTTTCTACCCCTCCAATGATTGGACATGGGACGAGCACGTGTACTTGCTCGAACGCTTCGTCTACCACCGTGAAAGATATGCCCTTTTCCAGTCACCAATGGCTCCGTGAAAAGGAACTAACGCTATCCATGGAGTTAATATGTGTTTTATAATCTCATCATCTAGTATTCTTGCAATGTTGAGGAAGTAATACGTGATTCTTATTCCCTACAACTTGGTTGACAATCAATATTTTATAAACTTAACAACGACATGTATTGGTAAAACCCATCACAATCTAATCTTTTACGAGTCAATACATCCAACCACTTATGTCGTTACTCAATGAACATTCAATTATGACTCTTGTTTTTGGAACAAGTACATGATAGTGCTTCAGAATCATTCATGTATGGTATAAGAAAAGAGCCACATGTGATTGTTAAGTGTTTATGCTGTGGGTTGAATGTCCAAATAAACTGATTTGATACTTGTTATTTGAACCCATGTCTTGGATAATGTGTTTGACTACTTGTTTCGTCTTCAACACACTAGTACGTATCTAATCCTACATAATACAAAATACACTTTTGCAGATGAAAACATACATCTTTTTCTATGAGTTGTGCATTTACCAACAATGCACAACCAATTTTAACTCCTACCTCCAGTACAAAAAATTCTATTATAATGTATTCACTTTACAATGACCGGTCTTGTTTGGAAGTATGCAATTTATCTATATTGTAAATTTGTTAATATTTTCACACATCACACTAGTATAAAATCTTCTATAATCCACGGTTGGCAGCTTAGTCCATGATTAATATCTTCACACATCACCACCGTAAGACTTTGTTTGGACCACGATTTCAAATAAATGCACAGTTATATTTTGTTTAGATTTTAAAGCATTTCACAATTTAATTGGTGTAAACTTGATAAGTTATTAACTATGTATACTCACAATAGGGTGTTGATTGGAATCGAAAAGTTAGGAAGCAGATTTGTACTTGGTGCACTTTTGAGAAGAATCTTGTCATAGTCGCATACGTCCTGACGCGTACTTCATCTTCTTGTGAGTGCTCTAACTTTTTATTCTTCCAATATAAAACTAACATCAAATACAATAATAATTTTAAATTTCACCACCGTCGACTGTTATAAGGTGCTAATACTTATCGATCAATATTCATGTATGACTTCACATATGCCCTGATCTAGACGAGTGTTAAAGGCTTGTATTTATCCTCCATATTTTATCCTATGTCTTGCATATTACTTTATATTCATACTTATGTTTCGTAGTTGACTATGGGTATTGTATTTTTCATATGAGACACCAAGTTGCATGTTTTATATTAAATGTTCAAATAATTGAAACTCTTTGTTATCTAGATAAAAAATATTATCATAAAAAATATTGAGAAAAAAATGAAGATAATGCATGTATTTAATATCAATATAGGTAACCATATTGTTTGAATTAGCAACACATTTTGATGAAATTTTTAATATTTTTGTTTGTTCATAAACTAGTATTATTTGTAACAATATAAATCGACCTCTTCCTAAAACATGTCTTTTTATGTTAGGATTTGACTATGGACAATCGATATTTTATCGACAGAACATGGATGTATAAGTAAAAAATAAGGTTTGATCGTCGTCGGGATAATGATTTTATTGATGGGATAGATTTCTTTATGGAATTTGCCTCAAATAATGTCAAGACGAGAATGATGCTTTATCCATGTATGAAATGTGAGAATAAGTTTCACAAAGAACACAACATAATTAGGGAGCATTTAGTTCTCTACGAATTTTTCCCTTATTACACTCTATGGGTGTACCATGGTGAACTTTTTTATAACAATCAAACTACTAGAACTTCAACACTTGAGCCAAATGATGATGTGGATCAAATGATTTCTGATGCAATAATTGGGGATGTTGATGAAATGGAACACAATTTTATTTCAAATCTAGATCATGAGTCTGAAAAATTTGAAGAAGTTTTGAAACAAGCTAACACAACCCTATATGAATGTTGTGAATATTCAACATTGCATTTTGTCTCTAATCTCTTTAACATTAAGTGTGATAATCATTGGACCAATAAATCAATGTGTGAGCTTCTTCAGATACTCTGTAAGGTATTTCCAATGAATAACAACTTTCCTAAGACTTGGTATGAGATGAACAAGTTGATGTCTTATTTAGGTTTAACAAAAGAAATGATACATGCGTGTCCAAACGACTGCATGTTATATAGAGGTGATCAAGCCAATCTAGATGAGTGCTTAAGGTGTAAAACATCGAGATGGAAGCCTACAAATCCTAACAAAGAGACAAATTCTAAAATACCAGCAAAAGTTTGTTGCTATCTCTCCATTATTCCTAGATTGAAGAGGATGTTCAATTCAACCAAAATGGCAAATTTCATGACATATCACCATACTAGCCCAAAACCACCTGAAGGTAAAATGTGTCATCCTCGGGATTCAGAACTCTAGAAGGATTTTGATGAAAAATATCCTGAATTCAGTAGTGAACCTCATAATGTTCGACTAGCACTATCTACTGATGGATTCAATCCTCTTAATATGGCATATGGAGCCAGTCATAGTATTTGGACAGTGATTATCCTGAATTACAATTTGCCGCCTTGGTTGGTAACAAAACAATCATATTTTATGATGCCTCTTCTAATCGACGGGCCAAAGTCTCTGGGAAACAACATTGATGTCTATTTACAACCACTGATTGATGAACTGAAGTTGTTGTGGATAGTAGGTGTTGATACATATGATGCTGAAAAGTGTGAAACTTATAGGATGCAGGCTGCTCTTTTAGGAACCATAAGTGACTACCCTGCATATAGGATGTTATCTGGTCAAAAAACTAGTGGAACTTATGGCTGTCCTGAATGTCACATTGACACAACATCCATTCATTTACCATTTAGTCGCAAATTAGCATACATGAGACATAGAATATTTCTTCCTATTGACCACCCATGGAGATATGATGATAAACACTTCGATGGAACTATTGAACTTAATTCTGCACCAAATTCTCTTTTTGGACAATAAATCTTGGAACTATGGGATGATTATGATAATGTTATATATGGGAGGGAAACATCCAATGTACCAAATGTCAGACAACAATTTCCTCTTGGTTGGAACAAGAAAAATATTTTTTTTTGAACTTCCATACTGGAGTAAATTGTTAGTTCGCCATGATTTGGATGTAATGCATATCGAAAAAAATAAATGTGTTAATTTATTAAGTTGGTTGTTGTATAAGGATGGAAAAAGTAAAGAGAACATAAATGCTCGTTTGGACATGTATAGGTTGAAGATTAGGAAATCCTTGTGGATAAAGAAGGCAATGAGTAATGGAAAAGTTGTTATCCCCCTGCATCTTATAGCATGACTCTTGAGGAAAAAAAAACCTTTCTTTCTATTTTAAAAGATCTTAAATTGCCACATGGATATTCTTCTAATTTCTCTCAGTTAGTTCAACTTCATGAGAAGAAGCTTATGGGCCTAAAAAGACATCATCATCACATTCTAATGCAACAATTGCTTGTTCTAGCCTTAAGAAAAACCACTTCAATAATGTAGGGAAAGATTTGATGGAATTGTCCCTATTTTTTAAGTAGTTGTGTGCCAAATCTATTGATGTTCAAAGCATGAAAAAACTTGAGCATGTAATACCTCTAATTCTATGCAAGTTGGAG
Source organism: Alisma plantago-aquatica (assembly GCA_963693085.1). Taxonomy (NCBI): domain Eukaryota; kingdom Viridiplantae; phylum Streptophyta; class Magnoliopsida; order Alismatales; family Alismataceae; genus Alisma; species Alisma plantago-aquatica. The sequence goes on from OY856411.1 coordinate 1,345,513,620, forward strand.
AAGATATTCCCTCCAGTGTTTTTTGATGTAATGGTTCACCTATCAGTGCATCTTCCAACTCAGACTAAACTATGTGGTCCTAATCCATTTAGATGGATGTACCTGATAGAGAGATACCTATTTACTCTAAAAAAGTACGTCAGAAACAAAAGTAATCTAGAAGGTTCCATTGTTGAGGGTTGTTTGAGAGATGAAGTGGCTACATTTTGTTCCCGTTACCTATGTGATTCAGATTCTAAAGAAAAACAAAATCCAGACTATGAGGATGGACCAATTGGATCTGGTCAAATTATTTCTCTTTCTGTTGATGAAACTCATCAAGATCACCGATTTATCCTTTTCAATGATGATTCTATCAATGACTACATAAAGTAAGTTGAAGAAATTTTCAATTACTTCTTCTTATCATTTTATAGTAGCATATCAAGAAGTGTATTTTATTGTTTCTATAGGCATCGTGCAAACATCCTAAGATCTAGACATCCTTCGTGGTGTGAAGATGACATCAAATTAGAACAACATAAAAATTTTGTGCATTGATTTAAAGATCATGTAAGATTTTTTTTATTTATCATTAGAAATAATTGTACTATGTGAATACTTAAACCTATTTACTTTTAATAGGTTAGAGAGTTAAGGAAGCAACAACACATTCTAGAAAGGCTCAAGTATTTATCTGAAGGACCTTCAATTAAAGCATTTTCTTATCATGGTTATTACGTCAATGGATATAAATTTGAACAGAATTATATAGAGTGTAGCCGTGTAACACAAAATAGTGGGGTTGCAACTGTTGGACCGGATGACAACTTATATTATGGAGTTTTATTGGCTATATATGAAGTTCAATTCCAACATTTAGATCCATACTATCGTTTTAAGTGTTTGTGGTATGATAAAGATGATGGAGTTAGAGTTACAAGGGATTATCTTAACTTCACCATTGTTGATACAACCAAACTTGCATTTGACTATGAGCCTTTTATATTCCCTAAACAAGCAAAATAAGTTTTCTATTCTGTTGATTCTGAAAATGGAAATTTAAATGTAGTTTGCTCTTGGATTGCTAGAGACACATATGGCATTCCCATCGATGTTGCCACTTTTGATACAAATATATTAGATGAAGAAATTCTAAAAGAAAGTGTGTAAGATGACGATATAGAGCTTTGGGTAAGAACATATATAGATCCTGAAATGAATCAAGTAGATGAAAACATTATAACTGAATGTACGAACAAAAGAAAACATTGCCAATTTATGGTAAGAATTATCATTCTTTTTAATACATTTTGATCATATGTATCTTCCTTCATATCACTCAAGTATATTCTCTCAATTTATCTTTTGTGTCCTATAGGAAAATGCCTCCTAAGCGTAATTCTGTGAACAATATCATCAAGAAAACTGACTCAATAAGCAAGGCTTCCAATAAAGAGTTTGAAAGACATGGGAAAGATAGACCATCAAGTGGAGGTAATTGTTACAAGTAGAATAAGCTTTTATACTAGATATATAAAGATGATGTATTCTTTATTTCTCAAATGTGATATCCAGTGAATCTTCAAGGCCAAGTTAATTCTCAAAAGAAAAATTCAGACCTAGAGCAAACCTTGCAAAACATGAAAGGTACCAATTTGAGTTAAAAGTAGTGTGTTAAATCAATGTATGTTCATTTTCAATATATGAAATGCAAGAAATGGCAAGACACAAGTGAGTGCCTTGACAAAATTCATAAGACATGGGCATGATAGACCATCAAGTGGAGGTAATTGTTACAAGTAGAATAACCTTTTATACTAGATATATAGAGATGATGTATTCTTTATTTCTCAAATATAATATCCAGTGAATCTTCAAGGCTAAGTTAATTCTCAAAAGAAAAATTCAAACCTAGAGCAAACCTTGCAAAACATGAAAGGTACCAATTTGAGTTAAAAGTAGTGTGTTAGATCAATATATGTTCATTTTCAATATATGAAATGTAGGAAATGGCAAGACACAAGTGAATGCCTCGATAGAATTCACAAGATATGGACAGGATAGACCATCAAGTGGAGGTAATTGTTACAAGTAGAATAAACTTTTATAGTAGATATATATAGATGATGTATTCTTTATTTCTCAAATGTGATATCCAGTGAATCTTTAAGGCCAAGTTAATTCTCAAAAGAAAAATTTAGATATAGAGAAAACCTTACAAAACATGAAAGGTACCAATTTGAGTTAAAAGTAGTATGTTATATCAATGTATGTTCATTTTCAATATATGAAATGCAGGAAATGGCAAGACACAAGTGAATGTCTCGAAAGAAATCACAAGACATGGGCATGATAGACCATCAAGTGGAGGTAATTGTTACAAGTAGAATAACCTTTTATACTAGATATATAGAGATGATGTATTCTTTATTTCTCAAATGTGATATCCAGTGAATCATCAAGGCCAAGATAATTCTCAAAATAAAAATTCAGATATAGAGCAAATTTTCCAAATGGGATATCTAGGAATGAGCATGGCGCAAAGCACATTGGAGGTACAATTTATATGAAAAAAATGATATTTCTTATCTAATATTTTATTTAAACATTTACATACTTTCATTATGTCAACTCTAGGAAATGAACAGAGGCAAGTGTGTAATACAAATCCAGTTATAGGTGTTGAGCATATTAGACATCACAAAGGAGGTACACGACTTATTAATATTGCTATAGTCATTATATCAAATAATTCATATTGATGTTCATTTACTTGCATTATATGAATTATAGTGAATAAAAAGAGAAAAGCGTGTATCTCAACTGCAGTCACTAAGAATGAGCATATTAGACATCACAATGGAGGTATAAACTTTATCAATAATGATGTGATTGTTATCAAATAATTCATATTGATGTTTATTTACCTGTCTTATATAAGTTCTAGTGAATGAAAACAAAAAAGTATGTACCTCAACTCTAGCAGGGAATGGGCAAAGACACACGAGTACCACAACTCTGGAAAATGACAATGGTAGACAACACATGGGAGGTATAATATTTTATGATAAAGTTATATTTGTTATCAAATAATTGATGTTGATGTTTATTTACTTTTACTATGCAATTCTAGGAAATGAACAGAGGCACATGCGTACCACAACTCCAGAAAATGAAAATGATAGACAACAGATGGGAGGTATAATATTTGTGATAAAGTAATATTGATGTTAATGTTTATTTACTTTTATGATGTTGAGTATATATTTCCTTATTTTTCTACTATACCAGGAGTGGATGATCAAAGCCAAGATGTAGTTCATACAAATTTAATAGAATCAATTGAGCATGATGCCACATGTGTTATATTTTTCTATAAATATTTTTCATTATCAAAATAAAAGTTAAATCACATTTTCTAAATATTTTTAGATGTTATCATACCAAATGTTAACAAGAGAAGGACATGACGTAGAATCAGTTTAAAGGCAGTGGCCCCTACATCTGGTCAGAAGCATAAATGCATTATTCTCAATGATGGTAGAATTGCTGGACCAGAGAGACGTAGTTTGAGCAACTTTTTAGGAATATTAGCTCGTAATTCCTCTTTATTTCCGATACATAAGGAGTGAGGACAAGATCATGAATTGGCGATTGAAATGGTTATGACTAATGTTCTAGTAAGTGTTCTACTCTCAAGATGCTTTTATATTTTTATTTTTATCCAACTAAAATAGCAAAATACTTTTAATCTTATTGTTTTCGTTATATTACATTTTATCGATGCAGTGTGACTTTGAATTTTTCAATACATATGATACAAAAGTGACTTCTTATGATGAAGTAACTACTTTTGTCCAAAAGACGATCAATCAACAATTGTACAATTTTTGTAAGGATCTAAAATGTAGGTTAAATCCTAATATTCCCATTGTTGAACAAATGGAAACTATAGATGATCGAGTTCCATAAGAAAGTTGGGTATTACTTATAGATCTTTGGAGTAGTCAATCAAAATAGGTAAAGTTCAAAAAAATATTGCATTGTCTTACTATGTTTTACCATTCATACTTATATCCAATTCATAAAGTCACTTGATCATTGAGTAGCAAGAAGCGAGCATTAATAAACACAATCGAAGTATTTTACAAGCTACACACAACTGGACCGATATATAATGCTGAAAGCATTTGAATGTGGTAAGATTTCTAATATAATTTAGAATAGTTGAAACAACTTATACTTTTTCGTATGTTACATTTGTGAATGTTTTTTAGGAGAAAAATGGTGGAAAAGAGACACTCCTGCAAACTTGGGTTGATGGTCATAAAGGAATAACGAATATATAGATGAAAAAACAAGAGTGATTTGTGTAAGTCTTTATATCATCATCTATATTCTTCTAAATTAAGAAAAATAACTCGATCTGTGAATTTACCTTATAGGAAAAGGTAATAGATATGTGTATAGAATTGGGACTGGAGAATACAAATGATCCATTGAAGTTTGCTCCTATTGTGGACTCTGTGTATGGGTCCCATCATGGAGGGTATGAGAGAGGAATAAGTAGAGGTATTACTAGAAGAAATTTAAAGAAGAAGAGGCTAGTAGAAAATTCAAATAGAAGTGTGACTAAAGCTTGGGAATCCCAATTGCAAGAGAAAGACCATCAGATCTAAGAACAACATTGCCATATTAAAGAAAAAGAATGTGAAATTGAGGATTTATGAGCTCGGTTGAAGATATTAGAGTCACATGAATTGTTTAATATTTAAAACCTATTATAATTATATTAAATATTTAGATTTGTTAAAATAAAAATTCTTTATACATAGTTATTGCAGGACAAGACAACAACTCTTGAATCTAGTTTCGAGGATGCACTAGAATCTTTACTATGCTAGCTATCTTGTTTTTCTATATTTATATATCACTCTAGAATAATATTTTAATGTTGTTTTTCAATCACTGATACAGGAAGGAACGTATATTGATTCTCCTCATTTGGGTAAGATTTACTTTTTATTCAAGCATAACAAGTAATATTTTTGTTTAGTTAATGTGTTATTGGTGTATTTTTTCTTGTTAGATACTAAATGAAATGTCATGTGTAATGTGTCATTCAATTAATATAGATACATACATGTTTGAATTTATTTTACATGATACAACCATGTTTGTATTATATTACTTTGTTATGAAACAATAACATGTGCAAAAACAATGACCTGTTGTTTACGATTATAAAATTATCATGAAGTTATCTATATAAATGAATGTTGAGAAATATATTTTGTTGTCATGTATGTTTGACTTGAATATTTTGTTTTTATAGGAATATGACTATTATACAACATGTTTGGGAAGAAAGTGAACACTTCAAGAGTCAAGATCTGAAAGAGACTAAAATATCATACAACATTGTTGTAGTTACTGCTACTATGATACCTTGTTGTCAGATTCTCAAAACACATCATGTTGTAATGTTTAAGTCCATAATGTATATAGAAATACTATGACATTTTTAGAATTTCTAGAGATGTGGCTGAGACAGATTGAGCTATCATGTTATTATTTGTTTCAAACATATGGATATTATTTATGGAATCACTTTATTATCGAGATCACTAGTAATATGATTGCCACAAATTTGAGCAGAGTGTGAATGAAGTATTATGTCTTTTTAATTATCTCAAATAAACATATATTACAGTTACAATTTGTTATGATTGTTAAATATTTAGAATTGTAAGATCTAATATGAGTACATCATGAATGAATATCACAATATAACATGTTCCTTTTTATATGATATCTTATATAAATGAGGTTTTCACCATGGAATGTAAAATCTAATTTAATAATAAATGAATAATAGTCCATGATTGTCATAGTGGATTATATGATTTTTAATTTGAGATACAAGAATACAAATAGTCCATAGTTTTATAATAGTCCATGGGTTTGTCTGTGGAGTATGGAGAATAGTCTATGACTACCTAATCTACGGTAATAGTCCACGGTCATTTTATACTCCATGGTTAAAACCATGGATTATGAAGCATAGTCCACAGTAATATTTGTGGACTATAAGCCTTTTTCCTCTAGTGAATTTATATAATATTTATACTAAGTACATGTAAAACTTAATAATAATTTGAAAGCATGTCCTGCTTTCAATTTCTACTACATGATAAAGTAGGTAGTAAACACCACCGTGTTAATAAAAACATATGAATGTTAATGCACATTGAGCAACTCACCATAGATTAGAAATTGTTCAATATTACTCTAAAGTTCTATGACGTTATTATTAGGAACAAACATGTGATAAGGTATAAGATCTTGGACACTAAAAATGACATGTTAACCAGTTGGATGTGAAATGGTTGGCAATCAACTAGATACTACGGAGAGTAACTGTTACATTCAATGAAAAGCTCATTTGACTATTACAGTTTCAAATACCAATAAAAGAGTAACCTAGCAGATTGCTGATATTAATGGGTTTGAAATAAGTAAGTAGTGATGGATACATGATGAAGTTGAGGTGGGTGGCTATGAATTCAAATCTAATTAGTTTTGAAAGACCTACAAAATTCCATTATTGAACATGTAGTACGAGTTGGTTTTACCAGATTCAGAAGCAACCATCTGATGTTAATACAAAATTTACCTGCATGCTGAAACATGACATCTGTATGAGATCTAAGATGTTCCTTAGAATTGGTTGCCAACAATTCAAAGAACCTAAAAAAACAGTAACATATATAGACAAGATTGAAAATTAATTAGTTGTTGACATTGGAGGGTGTTACAAATTTATTCTAGGGTACTAATAACTTGAAAAGAAAAGAAAAGTTCATAAGGTATTTTAGTGTTCTTAATAAAATGATTACATCTTAACAATCTATGTTCAACAATTGATTATCCACTTAAAAAATACTAAAAATTTATAGTTGGTTTGTTACAAAAAATACAAAATATTCTTTCTAATGTGTCATAATCTCTATGAACATGTTGTTCAGTCTAGGGAATGCCTAGAGTATACTATCACACATGAAGAACTTTCTTTAAATTGTTAACAAACAATAGGGATACACTAAATTATTTTTCATGATCACATAAATTTTATTATAACTATATATCAACGATTATTTTAAAAAAATGTGAGAAAATAAAATAAAATTATACGAAGAGTGTCACTCAGGAAAAATATCAAATCTAGAGCATAGAAAATGTAAACTAGATAACCAAACTTCCATTTGTGTATAACTATAACCCCCTTAGCTCCCTTGCAAGGAAGTAAGCTAACTAGCTCAGACTGGTTGAGGAGAAGCCAAGTCAAAGACGAGGAAGCTACACATAAACATTATTTAGCTCAAAGATAGCTTGACCAGCTTAGGAGTATCTCAACTCAGTGTACTCTACTAGTCTATGCCCGACTCATGCACGAGTCATCTAAGTCCACCTCTACGCCAAATCAAACGAAAGTTTGACTAAGGCCCCTTGTCCATCTCAGTCCCAAGTATGATGAAAGCTGACCCTAGGAGAGCTAGCACGAGATCTAACAAGGACTTCGGCCACACACACCAAGTCCATGGCCTTGAGGAGGTGCGAGGTAAACAATGTTGCTGTCTATTTTGACTTGAGTCGAATTCGTAATTGCTTGAATTGTGTCTCTTAACCATCCCATCAAATAAGTGGAGGATTCATTAAATTGTGAAATGTTACCCTGCCATAATGTGATGTTGCAAAGAGGCGCCTCCAATGAGTGGAGTGCAAGCAAAAAACAATTGTTGTGGGAGGTATTCAACCCAGGTGTATGAGCGGTGACACTAGCTTAAGCACCCTCGATGAGCTATGCGTAAGTGAAGCATTACAAGTGGGTTGCACCCAACTATGGGGTGAGATCTAACCACGAGTGCACATAGAAGTTTCTAGAGGGTAAACAAGTTGCAAGGAGCTTTAGATGTAACTTCCAAGGGTGAAAGCGGGCATGCCCGACCCCCAAACCAAGGTAAATGAGGGAAACACTACAATTCCCAAAGATCAAATGCTGTGCACTGATGAGGAGAGAATGGAGGCTCTTCCTTAGGAGTTATGGAGATACCCCTATGCCACTTAATGCCCCTTGGGATTTTCTATCAGCTTGCACCACACAATGTAAATACAAGGACCACTATGCCAACCGAGGATCGTGTGCAATTGGATTTTTTGGCATTGGGACTTTGGATTTCTTAAGTGTGACTGAAATGCACTCAAATGTGCCAGTCTGCCCCAACAGTTTTGCCTCATTATTTGTCTGACTGAGAGTTTGAGAGTTGAAGGTTGATCCCACGTTCAAGTGCTTTGATGCCTTGCTCTAAGTTTTCCTAAGTGTTCTTCAACCTTGAATTTCTTGGGAAAAATAAGTATATTAAACTTTTCTAAGTTTAGGTGAGTGAACAAGTGGTGTCAGAGCTTTTTTGATGCCTGAAGGGGGATTCTTTCAATGGACTACTCGATGGACCTGAGGAATATTCTCATAGACATAATTCTTCCTTAGAGAAGGAATTTACAATTCTATCTAGAAAAAATGGATACATGAGAACATATCTTCAACGATTCTAATGAGGATACAATAAGTGTTGACGGTGTGTAGTCTGCAATTTAAATTTAGGCACTATAGAAGCCATCAACAACCTTGAGAGCCTGTACCATTACTCCATTAAATTTCAATAAGGAGAAGTGGATCTTCAGAAGAAAGCTATGTTAATGAGTGTAACTGCCATTGGTAGTAAACATCCACAAACCCCTCTCCGAAACTCCTTCTATAGTGTTCAACAATCAAAAGAGTTGAGAACTTCTTATGAGATGTGAATCTATACATGAGTGTAGTTGGCATGTCAAATGGCAAAAGGGCCCACATGAAGAGCATGTTCCCTGTTGATGATGTGAAGTTATGGTGGTGCACCTAAAGTGAGGACTCGAGTCATCTTCCCTTTTGCACATGAGATCTCTTTTAGAAGAAAATCCAGGTTATCTTCTTGCCAAAAAACATAAAATATGTTACCCAATATGATCTCTGAGCTTGAAGCACACATGCAACATACATCAATATTTCTGTAAGTTTTCATCCATCATGTTGGATATATCTATCATGAACAAGGTGGATAAACTCTTCCACTTCAAATTATAACTGAAGACTTGAGTTTGGAATAAATTAGGACAACCCTGAGTAGGGGACTTGACATTAGACATGGCTATTGAAGAAGGTCTCAATGACTTGGTAGTTCCAAGCACTATGAAGGGAGAGAGGTAATTTGAAGCGTCAACTTCCAAGGGATCATCTCTGAGTTGATAATCTGATGAGTCCCCATCCTCTAGCAGATTGTTTGAAGGGTCTGACTATAATGAATCTTGTCAAGCAAGGAATAGGTTCCCCTTGATCGCCTTATCTGAGATAAAGTAAAGTGCCATTGGTGGTTACATCTAGAGGAGCATGTGACCTTGAGACCCAGGAGTGGTTAGATGACCCCTACTTGAATCTTATGACAAGCACTTGAGTCACACTAGAGTTGTGTGAGCGTTTATCTAAGGGACACTTGCAATGAGTGTGAGAGTCCAGAAATGGTTGAAGAATCGAGGCTCTAGCAACCATAGAGTGATTACTAGGAGAACTCCTTGATACTACAGATAGATTAGGAGTTACCTATCGAGAGAGGAAATGAGTATCCCTCCAATAGACACCTACAACGAGTGCAACCATAACCCATCAATAGTTTCCAACATAGAGGCACAAGTGACTTAGGACCCAGAGAAGTTAGTGGATTACTTAGTTCTTTGACTCTATGGTGAGCACAATAGTCACTTGGAGTGGCAACTAGTGCTACTCCAACAAGCACTTACAATGACTGCAACCATCCAACCGGAGCGGTTAGAGGATCACTCTAGGTGCTGTAGTTAAGCGACATCAAATGACTTGGGACAAGCACTTGTCAATATTTGGTGAAAGATAAGAAAGGGGATGAGACAGAAGGAGAAGGACATTATGCATGCACCTTCAACGTTACAAGGGTGCGTGCATGATTATGTAATTAGAGGCTCAAAATTCAACATAACAACATTACAATGAATGCTTTGCCTTAGTTGCTAAAGAGAACATGATGAACTGGCATGTAGAGGCATGTTGGACATGTCGTAGTTAGAAGTATTCTCTAGGATGTGATCGTAAGAATTGCAACCCCAATCATGCATGAGCACGATACTGAAAAAACACTATGAAGTAAATTTCTAAAGGTAAATGACGATGATAGAGAATTCCAACAAGAAGGCACTTCTGGTTAAGATTTGAGTGTCCCTGTGCACAACTCGAACATGGACCTTGGTTGATATAGAAGCATGCTATACATTCTATTTTAGGAAGGTTTTTCCAACTAGAGGAAAGGAGTTCGACACCTCCAATGAAGTAGGCCGAATTTAGTGGGGGTGGGATTGTAGCCTACCTTAGCTCCCTTAGAAGGAAGGAAGCTAAGTCAATCTTGGACTAGCTTGGGAGAAGCTAAGTCAAATATGGAGAATCTACATGGAAGCACTATTCAACTCAAATCCAGCTAAGGAGTAGCTCGACCCAGTATCATTCAACTGGTCCATGCTCAACTCATGTGCGAGTCAACTAGGTCCAACTCTGAGCCAGCTCAAATGAAAGATTGACTAAGACCCCTTAGCCACAAGTCTGACAAAGGCCGACTCTAGGTGTAACATACTAGAAATAGAACCCTATCCTAGTAGTTTTACCCTTTTGTCTTATCCAAACAAGAGTAAACTAATACATGTAATTAAGGGAATACAAATTACTTTGTGCTTAATAATAACTCATTTAGGTGATAATAAGAAATTAAAGAACTTAGTTGGATAAGTACCTTCTCATATAATCTTAATGTAGGGTTGAAGTATAATTTGTCACTAAGTAATAGAAATCAAAAAGTATTTCGTCTTAGAATTTTCTAGCACTTCCTAAAATAAGAGAAATAAGAGAAAATCCGAATTTTATATAAAGGAGAAGATAAATGCAAAATTAAAGGTAATATGGGAATTAAGGGGTAAAGAAGATAATTGAAAAGGTAATGTACCAACAATTTATAATTGGAAACCCATCAGGATAATTTGACACTAAAATTCGTTTTCTTGACCAAAAAGTAACTTAAGAGCCAAGTATCAATTAATTTGAAAGATAATTGTATATATTAATGTCCTTATCTAAAGAAAATAGGAATTAGACCAATAAAGTGAAATAAAATAGTTAATGCCCTCAAATTGGAAAACTAACTCCAAATTCGTAATCTAAACATAAAAATAAGCCTTTGGGCAAGTTTGCAACTAATTTGGATAATGTTTGATTATTAGGTAATTGTAGGAGAGAGAAAATGCCTAAAAGGTGTAATTAATAAATAAATGTAATTCATGACACCAAAAGTTGGAAATAAAAGCATATTCATATCCAACACATTAATTATGACTCGTGTGTCAAGTTTCATAAATTTTGGATAATCCTAAAGCCATAAATGAAGAAAGAAAGAGGAAAATGATATTTGATTTATTTAACCCATTAAAGGTTTCCAAAAGGCAAAACTAATTGGATATTCGGAATCTACATGGTTAATTTAACATATGTGCAAATTTTAGTTTAATTTGGATTATTCTAGAACCCTTAAATCAGGAAAGAGAATATACATAAATTAATTGAATTTCACTTTGATTGATTTTCCGATTTTCCTATCTTGGGGCTATCACGCGGCCCATTTATTTCGGTTTTCTTCGAGGCCCTTAGATGAGAATCTGACGGAGATGGAGTCATCTCCTACCTCCGTTAGGACTCTCTCTCGCGGCTACAGTAACGCGAGATTTCCTCCAAGCTTTCCTCTTCCGTTTTTCCTTCTTGCTGTTTTCTGTTTTCCTTTTTACCATCAGCGTTTCCTAACGATTTGGTTGATCCCTATTTTAGTAGGGTCTCTCTCTCTCAATCTCTGGGTCGACTAGAACTTTCCTCCCTTTCCCCTGTTTCCTGGTTCTATTGGGTTCCTCGATGAACCTGGACTCCTCCCTTATATATTTGGCATCCTACACGATCCTCGAACCCCTACGAACCTCGTTCCCTTGTCCTTTTGGTCCGGTTTGCCCTGCTTTCAACTCTCCCTACTCCGGCTACTTGTTGCGGCGGCGGCGAGATCGTTCTGAGAGTTTTGGTAGTCGCCGATGTTCGTTTCTGCTTGGCTTCGGGTCGTGAGGGTGTGGGCAAGCTTCGAGGGCCCTCAATTCGGCTGATCAGGAGGTATCGTGACTTTCTCCCTTTTTCTCTGGTTTCTAATCTACGAGCAAATCTCGGTGCTTCCTTTCACCTCAGCGCTTGTTTTCTTCGTGTTTGACTCCGGTTTTGGCTGTCTGTCTCTTCCCTGTTCTTCTTTTGGCTTCCCGCTGTTTCTTCTTCAATACCCGACCATCTCAGTGTTGGCAGGGTGTTGCGGAGAGAGTTTCTCGAGCTACCGATGACCGTTTTCATCGCGGGTTGGCTCTCTGAGTTCGTCGGAACTCCTGGAACAAAGTTCATGTAGGGCGCATCGCCCAATTCACACCCTATGGCGATCTGGAGTTGTGGTCGACCTGCTGACCTCTGCTGTCAGGGTGCTCTTCGCGGGGGTAACAAGCGTCCTTGTTATTTGTCCTTTATACCCCTTTTTCCCTCCTTATTTTGTGTTTTTCGACCAGGGGTATTTTGGTCTTTTTGCGCCTTCCTCTTCCTTTTAGCTTTGCGCCTGGTTCCGCTGACTTGGCTTAAGTGGTCCCCTGACGTGGGTGGCTCTGATTGGCCTGTTCAGGTCCACGTGGATTTTCTCTGCTCTGTATCTGCGATCGAATTATTTGTAATTATCTGATTGGTTTGTAGTTAAAAATTGATAACTAATTATCGGATGATCAGAAAATCATGGAAAAATATTCGTTGGATTCAGAAAAATGCAAGCTTTCATTTGGTATTGGTTTTGATTCCCGAATCTGATGATTTAAAAGGGTGATTTTATGGATCTAATTAAATAAGATAAAAACTTGAATAATTCATAACTAATAATTTATAAGTCAGAAAAATATAATAAAATATGTTTTAGACTCATAATAACATAACCTAAAATATGGAATAGTTTTCATAACCTAATTCACATAATAATAAAAAGGTAGTTTTTAGGGTTTGGTTTATATATATGAAATTGACATAAAATGTCCGACCAGCATAGCCCGGCTGGTTGCGGCTCGGGGGCCCCTAACAAAGGGTCACGGGTTCGAATCACGACCGAGGCATGCTGCGAACGGCATCCCACGCCTACCGGGCATGGGAGGGGGTGACCGGACCACACCTCTCAAGCCCCAAGGGGTTTACACTGTCCGCGGGGGTCACAAAAGTGGCGCTCGTGCGAGAGTGGTTCCCCTTGTAAATAAAAAAAAAATTGACATAAAATTGGTATATGTGTTTAATAGGCTCTTTGGTGACCTAGTTTTGGATCCAGAAGTGCTTAGGACATGTTGGACTTTGATACTAAGGTATGTTGTATCCCCTATTCATCCATATTGAGCAATGCACCTATTTTACCATTCTTTTGACTTTTGCCTACACACATGTCTATTCTTTTGTTATCATAGTTCACGTGAACTATCCTGGTTATTGTGATCTTGGATAATTTCTTGGAATCTTTTGTTGAGATATGTAGACATGATGATATTGTTGATGGTATCTACCATTGTTATGTGGAAGGTTATTGATGTTTCATATGTTGACTATTGTGGAAAATCTAATTTGATGTTGGACTAAACTTTCCTACTTGCCTCTACATTTTCCTGCTATGTGATTCAGTAACCCTAGAGTAGTATAATTGCATTGGTTTTGTCTCATTTGTGGCAACAATATAATATTTTGATGGTGGATGTGTGATTCCCCATTCCCGGGCAGGATGTGTGATTCCTGGCCCATATTATATGAATTTGATGGTGGATGTGTGATTCCCCATGCTAGGGCAAGATGTGTGATTCTTGGCCCATGTCCCACCATGTTCAAGATGTGTGATTCTTGACCGCCTTTGTGTTTTATAATATTCTAGTGTTATGCTTATCTCACATGTATGTAGGATATTGGTCATGATATGTGCATGTGGCATTTCTTTATTGTTTACATATGGCACGTATCTCTTTTGTTAAGAATCTTATCTATTATGCCCGTGCGGGTAGTCCTATTCTTTTGCATGGGAATCATTCATACTTGATGTCCTTAATGTCATATATTGCTCAAGCTTTTCTTTAGAATACACATACCAGCTTTTGCTGATATATTTCTCTTTTCTTCTTCTTTTGTCGGGGTATGCTTCCAACCCCAGATTTAGATCGAGGAGAGTGAACTTCACAACAACCTTGTAGCTGATCTTCGGGAGGCTTGAAGAGGTGGTTAGATGACCCTCGGCTTAGTCCTTGGCTTTATGTTTAGTTTTCCTTTAGATTACCTTATGTGGTGAAGAGTTGTATCAAGCTTTGTAAATTGTTAGATAAAACCTTTTTTTTCTGCTGCTATTCATTGTGTAATGATACATACATGTTGAATGAATTGATTTCCATCCCTTTGGCGAAAAATTTTACGTGGTGTTTGTTTTAAGGGATGTGGTCTTTTCTTTCTAGTAGAGGAGTGGTTTCACTTCTTTACACTAGGATTGCTATAAAGGACTTTAGTCACACACATCAAGTTCATGACAGTTACATCCTCAACTTTTAATGTATATATATATATATATTTAATTATTACATATTTGTATACTTTATTTGATAAGATGATAATAGTGTTATATTATGCCCTTTTGGGGGTGTAGTAATTTATGAAATGAATATTTGGTTAAAGATCATGATGAGATAATCTTTATGGCAATTTTTGGAGAGACAACGATACTCCTACATTTAATTAGGAATTATAAAGTTCAAACCTAAATAATTTAATTGGAAATTCTAGTAGACTTTTGGGAATCTAAGTCCTTGATAATTATCTACATGAGAATTTAGGTCTATGATCAAAATTTAACCCAATTTATATAATCCTAGCTACTATTTTGGATATGAGGAAGAAAAGGTGAATGATTACATACATTTTTGCCTAATTATCTAATCAAATGATCAATACATCTGACTTGTATGTTTCCTCCTAAGTTAGACGTAAACTAGATGTTACACATCCTTGAATGTATCTAGCTCGTGTCTGGATTCTCAGATGCAGATCCAATAGTAAGTTGACTATCTTCTTCCTTAAGTCCCAAACTTCTTGGATTCCTCAAAGTTCGCACGACCCTCCTCCCATCTGCCATCTCTCTTCATGACATATCTACCAAACTAATACTACTGACAAAATTGAGACTCTCTCTCCCTCTCTCTCTCTCTCTCGAGTATTTAAGCCCCTATGAAAACCCTAACTCACTCTATGGGAAATATACCCCTTCTCTGACCATCATATTCCTCCGTCAATTTTTACAATGGTTTCCCCACATAGCTACAGAATGTGTCCTATACCCCTTTCAACTCAGAACACTTCTCCCTCTTTTAAGCAAGCCTCCTATGCAAAAATTTTTAGTCGAATAGCATTGATATGAATCCAAAAACTCAATCCTCCTCCATGGTGACAACAAGATCGAAGGGGGATCTCAAGCCACCAGTGTCAAATGATTTTTTCTACCCCTTCCTTGGTTTGGTGGCGGAAAGACAAAGCGATGATTGATGCCCGACGGGGCTCGAGAGAAGGATCATGGCGCCCCGAAACACTTTGGCAGTAAGTTTGATTTAACTAGTACCCTTCTATTTCCATTACCAATTTATTGTGTGATGGATTTTTTCCAGCTATTTCACATTAGAGAAAACCTCCTTACCACCTCTAATGTCAGTCGCCTGACCTCTCCTACCTCATTTCCTTCTAGATGTCCCCCTCTCACATTCATTAGATAGGAATGATGATGTTTCCTCCCTCGGTTTTAAGTTTACCCTACCATACTATTGTGTTCAAGTTTTATGTTTGTCGCTCTGTATCCCCTGTCCTGTAGAAGGATTTTAGGTCATTTGGTGTTTTTACAATGGGATTCTTCCCCTAATTTGGGTAGACAACCATGAGTTGTCCAACTAGTTGGTTATGCTCCTTATACAAGTTTTTCTAGGTCCTCTTCCCAACTTCTCTAGACACATTGGAGGATGGGAGATGAAGATCTAAGACTTCGAGTAAACCTCCATGAGGGCTCTGCAAGTTTGGAAAATTCTAAGGGAGTCCCTTAGAGGGCTATCTTCATGAGTCAAGTCAATTCTTGAGCCTTGATCGAATTTCTATGCTCCCAATGAAGCAGGCTGTTGACACAATTTTACTATGCGCTTAAACGCAAGAGAACGCGCCGAAGTAATATAGGCCTTGTGAGGCCCGAGTCGAGCACAAGGATACTCGGAATTGTTGGTGACTCCTACTAACTAGTTGCGATCAGCTAAGCCGATTAAAAGTTGAGGGTTTTTGTGAAAATTAAAAAGAAAATTGAAAGAAAACAAAACGAACAATCGATTAAATTTTTGGTTTAATCAATTCAAGAAGGTATCTTTAGGATTGCGGTTTCACCGCGGGTTTTCATTGTATTAGATTTTATATAATTCCTCAATTTTATCTCTCTATCTGGGTAGTGGCCTGAAAATAGAATTGCCCACTGTCGTGGTGCAATTCACTACCTAGGTCTAGGTCGGTTCCACCGTCGTAGTAACCTATACCCTAGACTAGGTGAATTATGAACGATCTCTTAGTATCCACCATTAATTTTACACCACCTTGTTCAAGGGATTTGTCGATTAATGTGAATTCTATCTCTTTTCAGCCGTTAATCCTTCTTTGAAAGTGATTAAGGGCATTAATTTATTATTATGGTGATCAAGCATAACAATATATTGAGAAAACAAAACTATACCACGGATTTAAGAGATAAAATATGATTCACTATTATAAAACTGTCATACAATGAATTCCCGGGCT
Organism: Alisma plantago-aquatica; assembly: GCA_963693085.1. Classification (NCBI taxonomy): domain Eukaryota; kingdom Viridiplantae; phylum Streptophyta; class Magnoliopsida; order Alismatales; family Alismataceae; genus Alisma; species Alisma plantago-aquatica. The sequence continues at coordinate 1,345,530,655 of OY856411.1, forward strand.
ACTTCCGGTCCTAAAAACGAAGGATATTAGCCCCGCATGTTCATCTCAAACAAGTACAAGGTAGAGATAGGGGAAATCATGTGAAAAACGTGAATTGAGAGGTGAAACCCCTGAACAGAGAAGAACCGGTTGATCCTTTGCGTAGAACACATGCTCTCCCGCCTTTCGGTGGTGAAATCTGTCTTCTGCGGCGTCCGAATCAACTGGTATGAGCTTCTAGCCTCCGTTCTCCTCTCTACTGCTCCTCGATACTCGTGCAATGGCTAATCCAGATCCTCTTCCCGTCTGGGCGGCCATCCTTAGGTATATCTCCCTCATTAGGTCTCTAATTAACCGTAGCCATCCGATTGAGATCATTAGGAAGCCAACTCATATCCTACAGTGTCGATACCATCGACGCGAGTCGATGGTATCGACCCACTGTAGTAGCAGCCGCCTTTCTTTCCTTTCGTCTGAGTGCCTGATGTAGTCTCTATACCATCGACGCGGGTCGATGGTATCGACTACCCTATAGCGACGGTTTTGTCGTTTTGCGTCACTGTAGCCTCCGTGCGTCAATGGTATCGACTTGGTGTCGATACTATCGACTGCTTCTTCGCCAGCAACCTGATGATAGCTCAATACCATCAACATCCCTGCCAATAGTATCGACTTTTTGCTGATACTTGCGGCTGGCAGCCTGTGGTCCGGTCGATGGTATCGACGGAAGCAGATACTTGTTTTTCTTGAAATTCAAACACGAAACCACATAAATTCACACAAATAATAATATTTTGACACTTGATGCTCAAAATGATGAAATAAAGGAGATTTGACATAAAATAGTAGCAAAGGCCAAAGTGAATGAATTATGCCACATTAACCATAAAAAATGACTAATAAAAGCATAAAACACATATGAAAAATGCGACTCAAAATCATCGCATCAAACTCCCCTAAGCTTGAACGTTGCTCGCCCTCGAGCAACTAATCCTTAGAATAGAATTGCTAATGTCAACTGAAGAACAACACATCCCAACCAACATCCAAATGACTCCCACCTAACAATCACATACCGACCCTCTCTAACCACAGAGTGGTAATTACCCTGTAGGCGATAGTAATCATCCATAAAAGAAATTGACCTCAAAACTGATGAACACTATCACATAAGGCAGTTAACATAATAAAACTTGCCGGTTCAGACTTGGTGCATCTTGTGATCTCCTATACTACGTTGCTCGCCCTAACTACCATCTAAATGGAAGCAGTTCTCCTGATATACATTAGTGAGGAGAAATTCACGGTGGCCTACCAATCCGAGCAACGGGTGGATGAAGATGGGTGATTCATGGAAGAAAATGGAAGTATGATACAGTTTCAACATGCATAAAACAAAAATGTCCTACATGATGCAAATGCACATGAGAAATGCCCTAATGCCTAAAACTGGGTGGAATGATGCATGCACTAACCATCCACCTCAAAACGAGATGGACGTCTATGTAAGATACATCATGTACTCAATTATCTTAAAATGTAGGTGATATTACGTTCCTTTCTCCTTCTTATTCTAATAGCTTCTAAAACTTTCTCTTTTTTTTAACATGAAGATTTTTTTTCATTTTTCAAACCCTTATATCCATAATTGATAATGAATATTTTATTGGGCTTATTTTTCTTCATAACTCAGAAATTTGCACTTATTTAGAAGGTATGTAACAATTTAATTCACCATTGAAGAAAAATTAAGATACATGACATACTTTATGCATGAAAAATTATGAATGCATCTACATGACATGCACCTAAAGGTAATGTGCATGTATCACTATTCTCATTTTTTTTCTTTCTTTTTATGCAAAACATATGGAAAAGGAATTATTGCAAGCCCTATCTACGTGCAATGCAGTCAAAGAAGTTAAAACTGTAAAGTACTTCCAATTCTTGTGGTGGATTGCAAAAAGTGAAAAGGTGGAAAGATCACAAGACTGGGTGACTGAACCTTAGATAAATATTTTGTGTCCCTCCTTACTGACCTGTGTAGTAGTTAAGAAGTTTCTCTCTCCTACTTCTGATTAAAGTCACATTACCATTTGGTCGGATTAGGCTCAAACAAACATGTCCGTCCACTTTCATGAATCATTAGGAGTACATCTGTGAATTGTTGTTTTAGAGTTGACAGAACCAATCATTTTTGTAGGTTAATTGCACAAGGTTAAACACGACAAGCTTTGCACATGTTGTTTTAAAATTCCCTTGATTTTTCCCATGCACACTATAGAGATGACACAAACTTTATGACATCCACGATTACACTAGATAGCATGTGGATCCTAAACAAACTAAAATTGCAAAAACAACTCAAAAGAACAAAAACAATAAAAGAGATAAAGCTGTTCCAACTACCCCCCTAAGCTTGAATTCGACTATGGCCTCATAGTCAAAAACAAACTTAAAGATTGGAACAGTGATACCGAATCACTCCTGTGGTGGTGGAGGCGGGTACTGCGGTGCCGTGGGGTCCCAAGACAGGTATTTCCCCTGGAAATTCGGATCATACTGAGGCATCAGAGGAGGCTGTGGATACCCCCAAAATAATTTTGGCTCCAGTAATGATCGAAAAAAGGCTGCTGTTGCTCCTCCATCCTGTGCAGCCGGTCATGGATGTTCTGCTGATTCTCGAACAAAAGGCACTCATTCTCAAAGATCACCTGCTGATTGACAAAGAGTCGATTGGTAGTATCTTGAATACCGGCAAAGGTGGCTGTGTGGCCATGCTGGGTCTGCTGGATGTCTTGCAGCATCGCGTACATGCCCTACATGGAATAGGCATCCTCGATTGGCTGCGAGGGCAGTGGTGGTGGTGGCGTAGGCTATGATGATGAAGATGCACCTGGATGCATCCGAGGACGCTTCCGGGGTGCCACTCGTGCTCGAAGAGGTGTAAAGGCCTCCTCTTCCTCCTCAGCCTCATCGTCATGTCCGTCATCGCCGCCATCATTGCCGCCTTCTTCATCGGAGTCAGTGATGGCTATGATTGGCCATCGAAAATGTTGTGCCCCGTCGATGTTGAAGACCGGATCGGGCAGCGCACACTCCTGGTATGCGTGGTTGACATGGCAATGCGCAAACGCCACACCATCTCGGAGAAGTAGGAGATTGGACCGGTGTAAATGCTGCAAGTTCACCTTGCTTCTTGTAGAGAGAGGAGTCAGCTGCTCGAGATTCAACCCCAGGTAGCATTATATACCATATATTCAAAAATTCCATCCCTAACATGAAATTAAATTTAGCGTTCCCTGACAACAATTGAAGTTGGCCTTTGAGAAACCCATAAGAATATTTTAAGATTTGAGCTACAGTGACGAACGATATAACATATTTTATCAACGAGACAAAAACTTGATATCTTAGGTTGTACTTTGGGGTTTTACATTTGGCTAATTTAGAAAATATATTGATCTTGAATGAACACACAACACCAAGGGGTCAACCAATGCATTTTTGATGAGGCACATTTGGAGAGGGTGAGAGAAATGTTTGGTATGCCATCTTCTATATCCATGCACTTAATAGGTCTAAGATGACCTAGACTTAGGATCATCTTGGCCATCTTGAGGCGAGGCCAACCTCTTATGGCACAACTCACAAAGGTTTGTCTTGTCAAGGGGGGTTGAGGGTTCCAACCAGAAGGTAGAGTTCATGAGTGAGTCATTGGAGGAGATGGATGGGGTGGAGAATTTTGGGGATCGATGACCAATGGGTATGTCAGGAAGGGGGATGATTTTCCAAGAGCAATGGACATCCATTGTTTGGAGTTTTAGAGGGTGACTAATGACAAAAATACAGAGAGGATTAAAACACTACTTAGAGAGAAAGGTTTGTTTCTTTTTGTGATTCTTGAGCCTTTTATAGACTTAGATAGATCCATAAACTACCTAAACACTGTAGGCTTAGACTAGCAGGTTTCCAAAGGAAACATTGAGGCAAGGTGTGGATTTTCTCACTAACCAAATTTGAAGCGGTTTTCAACTATTGTGAAGAAGTAGGACATGAGAAGTAGAAGAGATGATTAGTAGGTGGGCAGACGAGGAGTATCAATGGGAGGGTTAGGTTATACAAAGCAAATCTATCTCCATCAATGGAAGTGTGGCAGTTGCAGGTACTCCGTTAATGCATGACAAACACTAATTATGTTATTGAATAGAATAGAACAGTAATGAGGAGGCATAGATACAAATAGATACATGACATGTGTTTCCACTCATGAGAATAATGATTCATATGCTTGAATAGTCAGTTCCCTAAAAAAGCAAGTTATTATTTCCATCAAATGCTTCTTATTAGGTCAACGAAAATAAGCAATTAGTTCCTCCGAATGCCGGTTTTAGCATTTTAAAAAAATGGTTATTTGGCCGATCGAATGTTAGTAAGTTGTGAAGTTAAAAACTGGAAAATTGTGTCAATGATTGATGATTTACTATCATAATGAGAACTAGTTAGTGCTAGTGACAAAAGCTAGTCAATTACCTCAGTGAATGTTGGATAGTTGTACACAAAAACTAGTTAGATAGACCGTGAACGATAGTTAGATGTACAAAGCTAGTTAGTTGTTTCATGGAATGTTGAATATCATGAACACATTATACTCAAGAAACATGCTAGGTAGAGTTCCACACTAGAAGACTAGTCAGACTTTCTTGCTCAGTTAGAAGTGATTCTTTAAAGGAATCTCCCTCCACCTGTGTTGCTTCTGAATTGAGTTCTTAGTCATTGGAGTGAGTAGTGGGTTTGGCAAGTTCTTAAGCTATTTTGAAACATTAGAGAGGAGTTACATTAGAGGATAGAATAACAATACATAGAGAAGATCCATTCCTATGAGGGTAAGTAGCATAACAAATAAGGAGAAGTTGGGGGAAAATATGGAGACTAAAAATATTGCTAGTATCCACCACTTGGGTACCATATTGGAGATAGGTATCTACCCTGTTATAGAATGACCATTTAGCATGCATGCCAAATCATGGTAGTTAAGTGGGGAGGGATGGCTTGGCATGGTGTTCTTGAGTGAAGTATTTGTGACCAAAAATACCCCTTGCAGATAAGATGAAAAGTAGACTTCGATGTGTCTATCTGATAGATGAATGGCCTAGTCACATTAAGGACACTCTGGGAAAACATCCATCAGGATCAAATCTAAACCCAATCCACATAGTAGTGTTGAGAAGGGTCTTATAATAATTAGCACTTAATTTTACAATTTACTCCACCCCAGACACAAGATTGGTAATAGGGCTTATTTATCACATTTTCTCTATTGTAGTGTGGTCACTAATCGATGCCTATGATAGTTGATTCAACACAAAATGTTTTATAGATATATTATCATGCATTGGGCTTCCATGATAGAGTGTACTAGGTTACTAAACAATACATATGTAGTGTATCCTAATGGAATTATTTTTGTATCTCTTTTTAGAGTTTTATTGCCAAAACCTCTTGCCTTTCTCTGAAGTTCCAAAAACCTATCTAACAATACATATGCAATAGGTCCTGATGAAATTATTTACATATCTCTTTTCAGAGTTTTATTGCCATAACCCTCCTCCTTTTTCTATATTCTAAAAGGATTGTGTAGATATACTTTCTTTGGATATTTAAACATGATACACTAATATTAATGAAAAATAAACTACAATAAGTAATATGTGTAAATATCATTATAGGTATATGCACTGGGAATCAAGACAATATCACGAAAAGATTGACATAATGGGGCATAGAACTTACTTTTCCATAGTGACATATTATATTCATCCTGTCTTAGGGCTAAGAGATGGACTCTAGGAAGAATTAGATCATCTCTAGGGTAGAAACCCCAAATAACCATGAATAAATGCCAGGTTTTTTTAACACTTATAGAGTGAATGAGGAGAGAATAGGGTGAGGAACCATGCCATAGATTGATCAAATATTTAAATTATTAGATTGTGTCTATGAACCAAATTGATATTCCTTTCACGTGAAGCAAGTTCATCTAAGTCAACAAACAAGAAGGTACTTCCCCAACTAAATGGGAAAGACTTAATCCAGGCTTCACTAACCACCTTTGGCCCGATACACTGAATATCTCAGAAGATCCCTCAGTGAGGACCATGGCCTCAAAACATTGTCCTCTTCTCTATTCCATCTCTCCTATAGAAGCATAGGTTACCACTCCATCTTTAGATTTGAGAAAATATGGATTAGACACAAAACCATTCTAGAGGTTGTTAAGGAACATTGGAAACCAGACACCTGGGGTGACCCATCATATAGTCTATTTGAAAAGCAAATATACCTTAATCACGTCCTTCAAACATGGAACAAAGGTGTGGTAAGAAACAATTTTAACCAAGTTAGAGAACAAGAGAGGAATTTTAGAGCATAACAAGGATTAGGGGTTGCATCATAGGATATTGATGTACATGTAAATATTAGGAAGGGGGAAATGTCCTAAAAGAGCTACTCACATATAAGGAATTTTTTTTGGAAAGAAAAGTTTAGGCATTAGATCGCTCAAGGGGGGATACCCATTGCTTTCATGCCCTTGTGAAAGCTCAAAGAAAGTGATATAGGGTCAGAATACTCCAAAGAGGACAAATCATGGGTGGAAGGGGAGGAGGTAGTACTACAAGAAGCGTTGGAACCTAACACACACATTTTTAGCAAGACTATGCTAGAATTCTAGATAGAATGGAGAAGGATACAGACGAACATAATTTAAGTGAAGAGATCACTGAGGGTGAGGTTATCAAGTGTGTATGGATACATATGGAGATAGTGTACTAGGTCAAGATGGATTCACCAAACCTTTGCCAAGACTCATGGGAGATAGTTACAAAGGAAATGCTTATGATTAGTGCTTATACCAAAATAGAACTTACCTATTACCTTAATGACTTTAGACTCGTTAGCATGGGAAATGTTGTTATGAGAATTGCCTCTAAGCTTGTTTTTTCTAGGTTGTTACTTATATTCTTGGGACTTCTCCTTAGAACATGGGGTCAACATTAGGTTATTTCAAGAACTTATGCATAATTTGAACCAATGTGGGATTATGAGTGAGTAATAATCTATAAGGCTGACATGTCGAAAGCTTTCAATCGAATGGGATGGGTTTTATTTCAAGAGGTTCCAATCTCTTTATGTTTTAGCGGTGAGTTCACCCACTACATCATGAACCTAGTAAAAGGGGCACGGTTCTCCAATGCTATGAATGGAACAAATATGGAATTTTTGTGCCCTCTAGAGGTTTACAACAATGTGATCTTCTCTAACCCTTTCTATTTATCATGACCTAATAGACGCTAAGACACTATATAAAAAAAGATATTGATATGAGACTAATATCAAGGTTCATAATCAGAGGTGGTTTAGAGTACCCACATATCTAATATACACCAATGATTTGATCTTCTTAACAAATCTTGAGGGATATACCATAGAAAAAGTTGACGAGGTGTTAGCCACATACTCTAGGGCATCTAGATAGGTGATATAGGACTAAATCTACCTTCTTAATGGGAATTTCTCTAGATCATATGAAATACCTAGTAGTTACCTGATGGATTTGTTCATGTAGCTTGATACCTATTCTATGACTAGGTTTCCTACTGGTAGGAAAGAATATGATTGGACACTATGAAAACATGAATGAGAAGGTCACAAATAGAATGTATTCTTGGGTTGATGCCATCTTTTTGAAGAAGATAGGCTCTATTAAAATCCTTTAATCATCTATTCCGATACATTGCACGGGGGCTTGTGTCATTCTGACCATGCCTTTTAGAACCATGGAATGGGAAAATAGCAAGTTTTCTATGGGCTTAGAGAGAAGGGACAAATAGAAAATAGTTAGTAAATTGGAACTAGATTGCTTCACCCTTAGAAGAAGACATCTTAGATATCACTAGAGTTAGAGAGAGATAAAGATCCTTGCTCGTGAAGGGGGTTGGGGTGTCTTACAAATAGACTCCTTATGGGCCACTTTTTTTAGAGAGAAATATGTTTGAGTGCCATGGAATCTATATGTTTACTACCCTTGGTTTCCTAGAAAATCTAGGCATGCATCTCCTTACTAGAAGAAGGTTTGGGACTCTTTTTGTAACATCCTAATTTTCTATAACATACACATTACTTAGAAGAATCATCTTCCCAAGAGGGGTGTCACAAAATGAATAGATTGCATAAAAATATACTTTAATAAACCAACAAATGATACAACATGCAATTTCTCACATCTCAAGCTTATAACATTCTCTTTCAACCTCCAATCTCATTGATTTGACTAGATTGGTCTGAGGTAGTCATGAGCCCAAAAATAGGTCTCCGCCATGACCAGAGGAGTGTTCTTGGAAGATGCTATCCTAGTAGAAGTGTCGACCAAGATAACTTAAAACACAATTGTTAAAACCAATCATACCAAATAAGGAAATATATTGCCAAAAAGGTCAAAGGCATCACAATTGGTCTATAGGTCAAGCTAAAGAGAAAAAAGGGGAGTACTAATTTTATTGATTGACTAGTGAAATTGGATTCTCCATTGGCAACAACAAGGAGCAGAGAACCAATTATGGTGCAATTTATGGATAGGAGAGGACCCTACAACTATGTTAAACCCTAGATAGAAAGTAAAAATAAATGGAGCTTGGGGGTATGCAGGATATTTCAAAGGGAAAAAGTGAGGTGTAGAAAGGATTCAAGAGGTGTTTGCTTGATTTTCTAATATTTTCTTATATGGTTTAGTCTCTATAGGAGGGTATCCCACAAGTGTTAAAATAGGGGAGGTTCACGTATATGAAGAAGGGGAGTATTGTAGGGCAAGGTGAGGGTTGATTCATGATTCTATATGTCTACATGTCAATATAGATGGGTTAAATATATTGGGGAGGTCTAGAAATCATATAGAGTTCATGTTCAAAAGGAACACATATAGTCCCATCATTTGGGTTAACTAGGGCATGAAATCCCATGGAATTTGGGATTGAATAAATTGGGGAGGTGTGGTGGAAGTGAGGGAGGAGTCAGTTGGTTATGAGATGTTAGAGAGAGAGAGAGAGATTGCAAGAGTAGGGACTTTTGGAGTCCAAGAAAGAGGGAGTTAGGTATGGGTCAAGGTTTGACAACACAAAGTCGCCTCTAGGTCTGAGTATGACCTGAATTGGACTTTGTCTCTGTGTGTGACATATTGGTTAGTTATGAAAGGTTGGGACCAAAATCCAGTTAGATTAGGATTAGATTATATATGTATGTAAGTTATTTTCTTTCAAACTCAATTTGGAGCATCAAGGGGAGTTAAAACTTAACCACAACTAGTATGTTACATAATTGGACCTTGATGAATCCCAAGATATATATAATCAGTTTCATTATTTATAAGTCCCATTTATGTGTATTTTACTTTTTTTAGAATAAATATGAATTAATTATATAGGATAATCTAAAATCAATTTGTGGCTATTTTGGGAAAATCCAAATTTGTTGTATCAATCTCAAAGTAATTTCATCAGGACAAATCATGCTCATTAATGAGGTCATCTTCACTTTACTGCTAAGTGTCACTTATTGACTAATTTTGGTTATATTATGTGAAGTTATATTGCATTTATAATGTGTGATTTCCTATTAATATAGTGGGAACATGCTTTAAACATTACCATAGGGTCTTAGAGTCACATTAGGGATCAATTGAGGTATTAAATTTTAAGATTTAAAAACTAGGGTTTCTAGTTAGCAACTATTGATAGGATTTATAATTTTAGAGTGTTACAATATTGCTCACCTTATATGAACTTCATCCTTAAAATTCTACTACCCTACCCACCTTAGGGTTTTCCTTATTACTAATATGAACATTCTAACATCTCAAGATTATCATGCATTTCTTCACATGTCCATATCATAACTATAGTCTATATGTGCAAGATACTAAAGAGAACAAATCATACCTTTCTCATTCTTATCATGTTCATCCTTGTCTACCCTAGATAAGATCCTAGGCTGTCGTTTATCCCTAGGATATTGGTTATCCTAGGGCTCTTTCTTATGCAAGACCTTGGGACAATTGGGTTTGATATGGTCAACCTATCCATAGTAGTAACAAACTCTAGTTTCATATCAACATTCACCTACATAATATCTATTGCACTTGGTGCACTATGTTTTTGCAAGAGGGTTTGAAGAACCATCATATTGAGCCTTCATTTCTTATCATTATGGTTATCAGAGTTTCTCTAAGGTAGTTGTGCTTTTCCTTCTTCCATGCCCTGCCTAGGTGGTCTTCTAACTCCAAGGATGTTATGACCCACTCCATGATTAACTAGTAAGCACATCGATTAGTGCATCATCATGTTGATAAAGTTAAGTAAGTGCTCAAGATGCAATTAGTGCTTTGATCAAGTGAGACAGTCTAATTAGCATGATTTCTTTCCTTGAGGTTGTATAGGATCTCTTGCTTGAAATTTTTCAAAAGAAATCGTTCGAATCGGACATCTGAGGCAAAAGATATGGCATTTTCAAGACTTTTGGGTTGAATATGCATTTTTTCCATTAAATGACTTATAACCCCCTTCCTTTTTTTTTCTTTTTCCCTTATCCCCTTTCTTCCCCAACTGATCGATGCCCAACATTCGTTAAGCGGCACCCAGCGCCCGATCGACCTGCAATAAAGGAGAAGCGATGACCGATTTTGGGACTCTTCACCTCCGACCAGCAGCGCCCACCCTTCTCCACCTTCTTCCCCTTCCTTCCTTCACCCTTTCCTCGCCCTAGTGCCACCTGACCAGAAACAGCACTGGCCGACCACTAGCAGGTGATGCATCGACCAAGCAGCAGCAACGACAACCGATTAGGGTCTTGAGAGGGCCATTTCAGTGGCACCCTGCTTCCCATCTCCTTCCTCCTTCTTTTCCCTTTCTCCTTGCTCCATCTGATGCCCAGCTAGTAGGGGCGGTGCCCCTACTTAGCGGTAGCAGCAACTGCACTAAGTAGCGGCCATGGGTTGCTAGGGCATGAGAAGCAGCACCAAGCATCGTCGTTGAGTTTGTCCTTGAGCGAAGACAAGGATTCATAGCCAATAACCACAACTAGTAGCTATCCCAGCCCCCTCTTCAACCTGTACGTGAAGAAGGTCCAAACCGGGCTGAACCAGAGGTTGAAGACGACCCCGCTGATGCCTGGAAATAGGACTCTGGATGCATTTCTAGTTGAATTGTGGTCACCTCACCAGATGTGAGTAGAATTTCACTCACTAAGCACGTATAACTCCAACAATCGGGTGTTTTTGGTTAAATCAGTGTTATTCGTGGGTAACAACACTTACCCAAGAGCCGAGCAGTGTCGGTGTCGCCATATTTCTAATTTGCAGGAATTTCTTAATTATATTTGCATGACATTAATTGTTTGATTGATATGAGTGATTTGGATTACTGGAACTGCATAATTGATTAAAACCTAATTTTCTTAGTTTAAAAGTTGGAATCAGTAGCATATGACCAGTAGTTGTACGATTTCAGTATAATCCCAGGGTGTACATTTTTAGTAATTTAATATATGTACGATTTCAAAGAAATGACAATGACATGAAAAGGGTTCAATAGAATCCTAGTTGCACACCCCCAGTTATATTTAATGTGAGTGTATTAGTAACTATACGAATCGACACATTTCTCAAAGAAATCATTTGAAATTATCAATTAATGTTAATAATTCATGTCATGACAAGTAACTGACTTTTAATTGGGTTATGTGATGCATAACTTAGAATTTGGGTTGATGTGCTCGATTTTTGAGGAATTACAGATAATTTACAAGTGCTACTGACAATTTCTAATATATCGAGTAATTAACTCTTGTTAGTGTGTTACGATGATCAATTGCATAATTCCAGCGTATATGAGCCAATTTGATATGAGTTTAGTTTATTTATGAAATTTCAATCTATCTGCATGCATGGTATATGGATTATTAAGTAAATTACAATGTTTTTGAGTATACTGCTCTGTCAGGTCTAGAATTGTGGTCTGTGCCTTAGGGGTGAAACGACCTAACCCTGGAAGCATCCATTATACGGGGGTCAAAACATACTATCAGGTGGCATGGGGGACGAAGCCCTAGTGGAAGTCTCCTTAAATTATAGTTTGTAGTGTCCAACCAGTACTACAGAAACAACATTCAATGTCGCTTTTCTAGGCGTCAGTTATTTAACAAAACTGACGCCTATACTATTCAATGTCAGATATTTAGGAACCCCGACGTCTATATTCGAAGACCAGCCAGACACGGGTACCGCTTTGTATTCAGCGTCGGCTGGGTAAAACAAACTGACGCCTAAAATTGCCCCTGAAATCCAATTTTCGAGCGAAACTTTTTTTGCCCCAAAGTATTACATACAACGTCGGTTTTTTAACTACTAACCGACACCGATATAAGATGGAAATTTGTGCAAAAAGTTCCAATTTAGGCGTCAGCTATCCTTTGGTAACTGACGCTGATAATGGTTCCCGCCAAATAATTTAGGGCAAAGATTGTCTAATTGGACGTCAGTTTTTTAATATCTACCGACGCTTAAAGGTAAAAGGCGTCAGTTTTCCAGATAACCAATGTTGTTGACAAACTTAATAGACGCGTATCACCTGACTCTTGCCCTTCGTTCCTGTTTCATCGTGATAGTTTTCTGTTGTGATCGCCGCTCGCCTAAAATCGCCCGACGATCGCCCGACAACCCCCGCTGCTGCTCGCCGCCGCTGCTGCTCGCCGCCGCCGCTGCTGGTGCGGCTCTGCTCGCCACCGCATCCTCTTTCTCCTACTTCCGCCGTCGCTTGCCACCAATGCTACTCGCCGGTCTGCTCTACTCTTCTCCTGGTGCCACTGCTGCTCGCCGCTCTGCTATGGTCTTTGCCTGCTCACCGCCACTGCTGCTGCCAGTCACCGCCACTGCTGCTGCCAGTCACCGCCGCTCTTCTCCACACTAGCTCTAGGTACCCTAGCCTGTTTGCTTCTTTCTCGGTAGCTTTCCTTCTCTGTAGCTCCTTACCAACAGCAAGCACGGCCGTGGTAGGCCAACACAGCCACAGTCGTGCTTGTTGTTGGTAAGGATATGAACAAATCTTTATTTAATGCTTGATGTAAATCCTAGGATACAGACAAATCTTTTGCTTGCATATATTTGTGTTTCTAATCCTAATGTTTGACCTAATTCAGTAAATTTTGATGCATGTTGAAATAAGATTTAAAATTGTCCATTCTAGCATCCCAATTTGATTTGATTAAACCCTAACATTTATGAAACCCTAACATCAATTATGATGAAACCCTAACATTAATTGTGATGAAACCCTAACATGTACCTATCTATTATTGTGTTTGTTGCCCTAGAAACCCATCCAGGATTTACTCATTAGGAGTAAATTTTAGATAGTCCTCAGTTTGGGACTATTCTTGAACACCTAATCTCACTTAGGATGTAAGTGTAAAATGTGTATTGGGTTTTTGAGAAAATTTTGGTAGCATTTCCCCGTTTGTTCTCTAAGTACATATGTACTTAAAGAACAACGGGGAAATGCTGTCGAAATTTTCTTGAAAGCTCAATACACATTATATACTTACTAGTGAGATTAGGTGTTCAAGGATGGGATAGGTGGTACACATTTATTATATATCAGAATGATGACTTATATGTGCGCGGAGATCACAATGAAGGATTGTTAATTGATAAAAGATCACAATTTTAGAGGCATGCATGTTTATATTTTTTTATTGAAGCTAAATGTTTGCTTTTTTAATATCAATATCATTTTCAGATTTGATGTTTCATTATCTTCTAGTTAATACAAATGCTAAATGTTTGCCTTTTTAATGACATTTTCAGATGGCTGACCATGACGAGCATGATGTCCATGATGAGCATGAAGTCCATGATGAGCATGATGTCCATGATGAGCATGGAGAGGATACCAATGTAAGTTCTAAAAACATATCCTATATTTCTATAAAATTCATTATCTTCTAGTTATGTCATATATCCCATATTTCTATATTGGGCTAATTCAGTGTGTTTATTTTTGTCAAATTTTAGGTTGATGATGCACATGTACCCACTGAAGCACTGGAGGAACTTGATGCGCATCACCAAAAACTTAACAAGAAAAGGGGTATCACTCTGTTGAAGAAGTTATTAGTGCTAAGTGGCAGTGGATCCAGATTGGTTGTGGAGTTTGATAATGGAGGAAATGCAATTGGAGTGAACCGCAATAATTTTGTAAACTATCTAGGGGTTGTCACTCGAAGCCATTGTGGTGTTAAGTATGATAATTGGCATAAAGTTCATCAGGTGAAGAAAGACATGATATGGAAGGATTTATGTGTGAGTTATTATTATTTGCAATTCTATTTTGTAGATTACAAATTCTATTATTTGCAATTATATTTTTGGATACTAGTTAATAACAATTCTATTTTACAGAATCTGTTTGCATTGGATGAGAAGCTGCATCATAAAAGTGTGATGCAACACACTGGAAAGATGCTAAGGAACTATAGGACAAATCTCAACAGAGAATATATAAAAGATGGTGATAAGAAGAAGAAGTCAGCCCTTGAACAGTGGAACTTCTTGGACAAAGAAGATTGGGACACGTTTGTTGCTTTAAGAAAATCTGAAGAATTCAAGGTATTAGGCGTCACTCCCAATTTAATTAATATACGTTGTATTCACCTATTCAAGATTAACATTTAGTGCTACTAACCAAATTATTAGTGTGCATACTAACTAGGCCCTCAGTGAGGCGCAAAAAGCAAGGCGTGCACTGAATGTGCATGATCACACTATGGGTCCAAAGGGCTATGCAAGCGTTCGCCAAAGACTACATGCAGAGTCTGCTGCTACTCAGGAGTCCTCTACCACATGTGCCACACCCATGCCTCGCCATGATGTCTGGATAGCTGAGAGGCAAAACAAGAAGGGTGAAATAAAGAATCCCGTAATTGCTGAGGCGGCTTCAAAAATGGTAAAATATAACTCTTAGAGCAATCGTTTGAATATTGATTATTTGTGTTATTAACTTACCAATTTCTATTGATGGTGATTAGCGGGAGCTGCACGACCAGAGGAAATAGGCACGTTCATCCCTCAGGGCACAAGGGATGAATTGACAGTTGCTCTGGCTAACCCAGAGCATCCTGGACGTGTTAGGGGTGCATGCACTGGTGTGGGCATCAAAGCATTCTTTGGGCCATCCCAGCGCAAACCCAGAGCAGGACTTTCACAAGAAGAGGTAACCTATTCTTTGTTTAGAATGTTACTGCAAAAGAAAATTCAATAATAAGAAGCTAATGTTTCTTTCATCCATGTATAGGAGAATAAGAGAGTCGAGGATATAGTTTCTAAGAAGGTCAATGATATAGTTGTTGAGAAGGTCAAGGAAGAAATGGTGCGGTGGCTGACATCTCAGGCTTCCAATTAGCCTATGGAGACCCACTCTTCTCCTGATGCACAGACTGAGAGTAATCCTGTAGACCCACCACCTAACACGTCTGCTGTAAGTATTGTTTATGACATTGTAGCTAGTCTTTTCAAGATGATATGTTTTCAAGATGATATGTATATATGTATAACATTCTTTACATAAATTTGTAGGTGTTGAAGCCATGCTGCTTAAGAATGCAAGACTATGTTGTTGCAGAGGTGCAAGCTTACCCGTCCCTTCCTGGGGCAACGTTTCACGAGACTCCATTGCCACAGGGCTATGTTCGTGTGAGCTCGATACGTGTATTACCCGATTGGAGGGAAGCTACATTGCCATATGCCCACCCGGATATTGATACACTTGCTGAGGTAGAAGGCGGGGTGATATTGTGGCCCAAAGCAGATGTCATCTACACTATTGAAATTATAAGATAAATTTACATTACTTTAGATTGTTAATGTGTATATATGAGGTTAATTGATCTGAAATTATATATGCAGGTTAAAAAGAAGACACCCGGAGCACCTAGGCCTCCACCTCCACTTCCTGCATTACCAAGTTGGGTTCCAACTGACCTAAAATACCTATTAGGTCCTGCTTGTAGGGGAATGTCATGTTGGCTACGGGAACATAATATACATTTCCCTATAATTGTGTCTTTAGAAGTGAATTATGTAGGTCAATCATACGAAAGATCTTTATTTATACAAGATATGATTGAGTTGTTTATATATGATTGGCTGAACACATCAATGATAGAGACATAGATAAGGTGAGAACTTGTTTATACATCCATATACCTTGTGTAAGATTTGGTGATCTGGTTTCTTATATATTAATGCATACATAAAACATGTTTTGCAGCTACTTATTCGAAAATCAATGCAAACAATTTGCATTTGACCATGTGAGATTTTTGATTCCATCATTGATTAGTATGGTAGCTAAAGACCCTAATCGTGTTCAACAATACTGTATAGATGCTTTTATAATTTTTGGTCTGCAACAGAAGATGATAATAATAGCTCCATTCAATGTCAAGTAAGTTTACTTTACTTATAATTTGGACTTAAGAAAATTACATTTTTATTGTGGATTTTGAGTTATTAGTTTTTAACTTTTTACCTCTAGCGGTAGGCATTGGGAGTTACTAGTTATTCTCCCCGGGACGTTCACTGTTTATTATCTAGATCATGCGGGGATTACATTGAATACTAAAATTGGACACGTAATGAGATTGCCATTATTCTGGTGAGAAATATTTCATTTTTATATCCGTTAACATATGTTATTACATTACTATTTAATTATGCAATTTACTGTGTTACATTAACATGTAGGGGTTTAGATGCATTAAAAAAGACTGGAGGAAAGGTCCCAAGGAAAAAGAACCAGCCAATAATTTGGGAGAACGTAAAAGTAAGTTCTTGACTACAATGTATATATTATTTATGTGAATCGTGCTTAGTTGTATTTTTTAATATTTTGTATGTTTCAATTTATAGTGCGCTACACAAGACAACGTCTGGGCATGCACATACTATGTGATGCAATTTATGCAAATGATTATCCAATATGTTGCATTGGACATCGATATCATACATTAGGTATTATATATAGTCTCATTAGTTAGTATGAAATATATCAATCTTATTTTTATATTATTACTTATATATATACATCATTATCTTTGTTGGTGTTTAAAACTGACCACACTATAGGTAAACGCTTAAAAGATGTACATTCTCCATATACGATGGAAGTATTAAATGAAGTAAGAGAAGAATGGGCAAGAGCCATACAAGCAGTGGCGATTGTAAGATATAATTGGGATGCTGATAGCGATGTTGAATGCTATTTTGTAAATGAATATTTCTGAATGTTTATACATGTATGAATGTTTCTACATGTATTTGAATGTTTCTACATGTGTGAATGTGAGAATTAAATTGATGTCTAAATGTATCTACTTGTGTGAAAAGTATATTTGTTGATTTTGCAGGTTTGTGGCCTGTTTGTAGGCTGATATCAATGGATGTTGTAAACCTACAGTTCAGAAAACTAAACTGTAGGTTCTCATCCTGCTGACCAGCCACAACAGGCCTGCAAATTGATAAGAAAAAAAATATAGGCGTCAGTTATTTATAGAACACCGTCATAAAAGGCTTACATCGTCGGTTATTGGATAAAAACCGCCGCCTAATGTGACAAACAACCTGACCGTTTAGGAAAGCACGGCCGTGGCGGGAAATGTCGTCAGTTATTAGTATAACACCGATTCCTATAATACTAAACACGGTCGTGCAGGGAAGCACGGTCGTGGCATCTTGAAATATGGCGTCGGTTATTTAGTTGCAAACCGACACAGAAAGTGTCCTAGATGGCACCCTTTTTGTGGTGTGAACTCTTTTGGCGTCGGTTATAAAACCGACGTCGAAGAGTTCGACCTTTAGTGGCGCCCACATAGCCGTCGCTTGAAAACCGTCACTAAAAGGGGTTAAACAACCGACGCCAAAGACATGTTCTGTAGTAGTGAACATCAACTAGAAGTCTTGGTGGCACTAGAGTACATAAAAGCGTGTCCAACATCAACCAGAAGTCCTGGTGACACTAGTGTATAGAAAAGCCAATAGGTTGCTTGACTCTCCGCCTGTGTGCTCAGGTTAGAGGAGTCCAGTTTACGACACAATAGGAGTGTCGAGGCCAGAGATCCAGTTTCCCTGTTGCAGACTAGGAGAGTAGTTATACTGAGCTATCCTAGGGTGTCGGCTAAGTCTTATACGGTGGGATCATAGTTCGCTACGAGTCTTCATATGCAGAGTACACTGCATATGATTAGGGCATAAGATAAAATATGTTCATATAAGTTCACATAGTTTCTTATAAGATAAAGAGTTAAGAAAGATTTGAGTTAGTTTCACAACAGTTGTCCTTTAAATGAAATTTTAGTATTCTCTCTTATTTAATCGTATCTACAACATTGCAACAGTTGTTATCTTAATGAAATGTTGACATCTCTTATAGTATTAATTATATTGCTTAGATATGCTTAGTATAGTATTATCTGGTATTTTATTCCAATTAATAAACATAAGATGAGTTATCTGCGATGGTTGGGTGAAATTATATTCACTGATCCAGTAGCTAACCAACCTACTGAAACATTTTTCAGGTCAGCGTCAGCATGAGGAAGCTGAAGGATCGTACCACCCAAGTTCTTAGAAGGTAGTTCGTAGTTAGATAGAGGTCTCTTAGTCCTTTCCCCTCAGTCCTTGGGCATGAGGTGTGGTAGAGAGAGAATGTAATGTAATATGAAGTTAGTTTTAAGTTAACTGTGTGCTTTATATTCCACATGAAAAATGTAATATGATGTGTAAATCTGCTTTATCTACCTAGAAATGTAAATAGTAGTTTCTTCCACAGTTTAGTAAGATTTGAGTTTATTCCAAAATATAAGATTTTCCTTTAAGTTAATTTTAAGTGATTAAGAAAATAAAAAGTTAAGGGTGATTTTTGTATTACTTTAAATCTTCAATTTATACCCTAATCTCATGATTAGTGGTAATTGTGAGATCGATGTGTGACAACGTTTGGTATCAGAGTATAGGTTGAGTACATAGTTACTCTAAGTCAAAATCAGAGGATGATAAGAGACCAATATGATTAGGACTTAGGTGTTTTCCTTCTAACTGTAATTTCCTAATAGGAAGTGTTTTGTTATACTATTACAGATGGCAGGAAGAGGACATGGTCATGAGGACCAAGCTGAGAGCCACATTGGACCTGATCCTCAAGAGATGGGTCCAGGTGGTGGAGATGATGTGGATGAGGCATCAAAGAATGTACAAGATGTTTCTTGAGACTAGGGAAAAGTATAAGATGGAGAGGAGATCTTCTACCTCGAGTAGCAAGGATCTGATGAGATCTTATGAGCTGGTTAAGAAGCTTGGAGGTACCAAGTTCATTGGAACTACGGACCCTGTAGTGGCAGATGAATGGTTGAGACAGTTAGAGAAAGTGTTCCATCTGATGGAGCTATTTGAGGAAAGACAAATCAATCACACAGTTTATTTGCTTAAAGGTGATGCAAAGCTCTGGTGGCGTGGAGTGGAAGATAAAAGGAGGAGCACGATATTGACTTGGAAGGATTTCGTTGATGAATTTCATCTGAAGTACTACCCACCTACCTTTTTGAGTGAGAAGATAAGACAGCCGCAAGACATCAGGTGAGGGAATATGTCAGTGGGAGAGTACGGGGCACATTTCACCAAGTTGGCAAATTTCTACTCGCAGCTCATCCCAGACGACGTAAAAAAGTTTAGAAGATTCCAGGAAGGATTGAAGCCCAAAATTCAGCATAGTATAGCTGCAATTGGCCAAAGAGACAGAGAGAACTTCAGAGAATTTCTTGAGGAAACAAGACGTGTAGAGGAGTCTATGAACACTGATAAGCGTTATGAGAATAGAAAAAGACCTGAAGACTTCGGCAGAGGACAACCTAGTAGTGGTCACCGGGGAAGTGGTGGTGGGTTCTTCTCAAAGCTTGGACGTGGTTATAGCTATTTCACTAAACAAGGATCTGAGGATGTGATATCTTCTCAGAGTAGGGGAAGATCTAGTCCAGGGAGATGGAGCAATATGCCAAGAGGAAGGTCATCTGGATCATCAGCTTCAGTGACAGGTCTGCCAAGGAGAGAGGTACCAAGTTGTGATATCTGTGGGAAGCCGCACTCTGGTCTGTGTTGGGGTGTAGATGTTCAGGGTTGTCACAACTGCAGATAGGTTGGACACTTTAGAAGGCAATGTCCTCAACTTCAGCAAGTGGCGCCACATGGTTCCCAGTCACAGTACCAGAATGTCCTGAGACATGCTCCAACTAGAAGACCTGGTTCCTCTGTAGCTTTAGGCTCCCGAGGTGGTGCAACACCCAGTGCTAGGAAAGGACAATGAGGACATCATGGGAGAGGAAGAGCTTCAGGACGCTTCTTCTCTTTGACACCACAAGAAGGTATTGTTTCTTCTTGAGTAATTACAGGAGAAATGCTTTTCTTTAACAACATTTCAGTTACAATTTTGATAGATCCGGGTGCCACTCACTCGTTTATACAAAGTTCTTTAGCTTGTGAGCTTAACCTGTTAACCCAAGAGTTACCAGTTGAGTTGTTGTTGAGGCATCTGTTAGGTGAAATGACAATGTTGATAGAGTTTTGTCCCAGATGTTTGTTGACCTTTGGTGGTTACACCATTGCGGTTAATTTTATACCCCTAGATGTTTACTCTTTTCAAGTTATCTTGGGTATGGATTTCCTAGAGAGTATTGATTTCATCTCGACTGTTGGAAGAAGGAGGTTGTCTTTCAACAAGGTGGATTGTCTTGTGTCTTTTCTGGAGACATGAAAGTTTTGCCTACATGTATCATCTTATGCATCTAGATGCAGGAAGGCAATGTAGCATCTTATGCATCTAGATAGCTTAAGAAGAGTGAGGAGAATTACCTGACACATGATCTGGAGTTAGATGCAGTAGTTCATGCTCTTAAGACATGGCATCACTATCTTTATGGTGAGGAATGTCATGTGTTTACGGATCGTAAGAGCTTGAAATATATTTTCACCCAGAAAGATCTGAATCTTAGACAGTAGAGATGGTTAAAATTGATCAAGGATTATGATGTGATAATAGATTATCATCCTGGTAAGGTGAATGTGGTAGTAGATGCCCTCAGCAGGAAGTCAAGTTCAATAACAGATGTATTCTCTATGGCATGCTTCAAGAGAGACCTTCTAGTAGAGATGCAGAAGTTGAACTTATACTTAGGGGTGACAGAGCATAGTGGTTTGATTGAACAGATGCAAGTCAAGCCTACTTTTTATGATCAGATCAAGGAACTTCAGCAGAGTGACAATGAGTTACAACAGATCATGCAAGATATGACAGAGGGAAAGAGACCAGAGTTCAAGTTTTCAGATGATGGTTTTTTGTATCAGCATGACAGGTTGTGTGTAACTATACATAGTGATTTGGAAGAAAATATTGTTGAGGAAATGCATGCATCGATGTACGCTATGCATCCAGGCAACACTAAGATGTACATGAATCTCAAGGAGTTGTACTAGTGGTCAGGTATGAAGAAGGATGTAGCTGAGTATGTGAATAGATGCAATGTGTGCTAGTAGGTTAAGGCTGAGCATCAGAAACCTATAGGTACCTTGCAATCTCTTCCTATACCAGAGTGGAAGTGGGAACATATCACAATGGATTTTGTGGTAGGGTTGCCCAGGACACCTAGAGGTTGTGACTCGATATGGGTGATTGTGGATAGGCTGACTAAGTCTGCTCACTTTATTCCTATTAAGTCAACCTTTGATGTCCCGAAGTTGGCTAAGATATATGTGGATGAGATAGTCAGGGTGCATGGTATCCCAGTTTCAATTATATCAGATAGAGATCCTAAGTTCACTTCCAAGTTTTTGAAATCAGTTGCATTGTTCTTTGGGCACAAAGTTGAGGTTCAATACAGCTTTTCACCCGCAGATGGATGGCCAGTCAGAGAGGACCATTTAGACTCTTGAGGACATGTTGAGAGCATGTGTCTTGCATTTCGGTGGAAGTTGGGAAGAACACTTGAGACTTATAGAGTTTGCATACAACAATAGTCACCATTCCAGTCTTGGTATGGCCCTGTATGAAGCTCTATATGGCAAAAAGTGTAGATCACCTGTATGTTGGTACGAGGTGGATGAAAAAGCGATTCTTGGACTTGAGATAGTGGATTTGACGACAGAAAAGATTATAGTCATCGGAGAACAGTTGAAAGCTGCATAGGACAGGCAGAAGAGTTACACTGAGAAGAGAAGAGACGTAGACCTCTTGAGTTTGAGGTTGGTGATGAAGTGTATTTGAAAGTTTCACCATGGAAAGGAGTGTTGAGGTTTGGTAAGAGAGGCAAACTGACTCCTAGGTTTATGGGCCCATATCCTGTCATTGAGAGGATTTGACATGTAGCCTATAGGTTGGATTTGCCATCCGAGTTGGCTAATTTACATGATGTGTTTCATGTATCGATGCTGAAGAAGTGTTACCCTAGTACAGAGAAGATAATGGACCCAGAACTTGCACATCTTAGAGCAGATGTGTCCTATGTTGAAGAACCAATTCAGATAGTTGATCGGAGGATCAAGAAACTCAATAATTGTTAAATTTCGTTAGTGAAGGTTTTATGGAGGAACCATAACCTAGAGGAAGCTACATGGGTGCTTGAGTCCGAGATGCATAACAAGTTTCCTTTTCTCTTTTAGGAATTTTGGGATGAAATTCTTATAAGGGAGGGAGATTGTTATGACCCACTCCATGATTAACAAGTAAGCACAACGATTAGTGCATCATCATGTTGATTAAGTTAAGTGCTCAAGACGTGATTAGTGCTTTGATCAAGCGAGATAGTCTAATCATCATGTTTTCTTGCCTTTAGTTTGTAGAGGATCTCGTGCTTGAAATTTTGCAAAAGAAATTGTTCGAATCAGACATCTGAGGCAAAAGATATGTCATTTTTAAGACTTTTGGGTTGAATATGCAATTTTTCCATTAAATGACTTATAACCCCCTTCCTTTTTTTTCTTTTTCCCTTATCCCCTTTCTTCCCCAACCGACTGACTACCAACATTCATTAAGTGGCACCCAATGCCCGATCGACCTGCAACAGAGGTGAAGCGATGACCGATTTTGGGACTCTTCACCTCCGACCAGCAACGCCCACCCTTCTCCACCTTCTTCCCCTTCCTTCCTTCACCCTTTCCTCACCCTAGTGGTGCCCTAGAGCCACCCGACCAGCAGCAACACTGTCTGACCAGCAGTAGTGCCGACCAACCAACACCAGCGTCGTCCGACCAGCAGTAGTGTTGACCGACCAGCAGCAGGTGTTGCGTCGACCAAGCAGCAACAACGACGTCTGATTAGGGCCTTGAGAGGGCCGTTTCAGTGGCGCCCTACTTCCCATCTCCTTCCTCCTTATTTTCCCTTTCTCCTTGCACCATCTGACACCCAGCTAGTAAGGGTGGTGCCCCTACCTAGCAGTAGTAGCTGTTGCACAAAGCAATGGCCATGGGTTGCTAGGGCGTGAGCAGCAACACCAAGCATCGTCGTTGAGTTCGTCCTTGAGCCAAGACAAGGATTCACAGCCAATAGCCACAGCTAGTAGCTAGCCCATCCCCCTCTTCAACCTGTATGTGAAGAAGGTCTGAACCGGGCTGAACCAGAGGTAGAAGACGACCCTGGTAACACCTTGAAATAGGACTCTGGACGTGTTTCCAGTTGAATTGTGGTCACCTCACCCACTGTGAGTAGAATTTCACTCACTAATTAAGCACATATAACTCCAACAATCAGGTGTTTTCGGTTAAATCGATGTTATTCATGGGTAACAACGCTTACCCAAGTGCCATGAAGTGTCGGCATTACCATATTTCGAATTTGCATGCATTTCTTAATTATGTTTGCATGACATTAATTGTTTGATTGATATGTGTGATTTGGATTACTGGAACTGCATGATTGATTAAAACCTAATTTGCTCAGTTTAAAAGTTGGAATCAGTAGCATACGACCAATAGTTGTACAGTTTTGGTATAAACCCAGGCTGTACATTTTTAGTAATTTAATAGATGTACAATTTCAAAGAAATGACAATGATATGAAAAGGGTTCAATAGAATCCTAGTTGCACAACCCATGTTATATTTAATGTGAGTGTATTAATAACTATACGAATCAACATGTTTCTCAAAGAAATCATTTGAAATTCTCAATTAATATTAATAATTCATGCCATGATAAGTAATTGACTTTTAGTTGAGTTATGTGATGCATAACTTAGAATTTGGGTTGATGTGCTCGATTTTTGAGGAATTACATATAATTTACAAGTGCTACTGACGATTTTTAATTTATCGAGTAATTAACTCTTGTTAGTGTGTTATGATGATCAATTGCATAATTCCAGCATATATGAGCCATGTTGATATGAGTTTAGTTTATTTAAGAAATGTCAATCTGTATGCATGCATGGTATATGGATTATTTAGTAAATTACAATGTTTTTTAGTATACTACTCTATCAGGTCTAGAATGATATTCATGTTGTGAATTGAACTACAATTAAATAGATGAGATTCCATAGAAATACCAAAGTCGAGTATAAGTAAGAAAAAGGTTCAACATAGTAAGAGTTTTCTAGGAAATAATAAAATTATATATTTAAGGGCCCTGACACCGTAGAACCCGTATGTGAGGTTTGCTCCTTAGAGGTGAAAGGACCTAACCCTAGCAGCATCCAGTATATGGAGGTCGGAATGTTCTATCAGGTGGCACGAGGGACAAAGCCCTAGTGGATGTCTCGTTAAATAATTGTTTGTAGTGTCCAACATCAACCAGAAGTCCTGATGGCACTAGAGTACAGAAAAGCATGTCCAACATCAACTAGAAGTCTTGGTGGCACTAGAGTACAGAAAAGACAATAGGTGGCTTGACTCTCCACCTATGTGCTCAGGTTAGAGGAGGAGTCCAATTTATGACACAATAGGAGTGCCAAGGCCAGAGAGCCAGTTTCCCTTAGTAGACCAGGAGAGTAGTTAGACTTAGCTATCCTGGGGTGTCGACTAAGTCTTGTACGATGTGATCGTAGTTCGGTATGAGTCTTCATATGTAGAGTACACTGCATATGATCAGGGCATAAGATAATATATGTTCATATAGGTCCACATAGTTTCTTATAAGTTAAAGAGTTAAGAAAGATTTGAGTTAGTTTCACAACAGTTGTCCTTTAAATGAAATTTTAGTATTCTCTATTATTTAATTGTATCCACAACTTTTTAGTAGTTGTTATCTTAATGAAATGTTGAAATCTCCTGTCATTTAAATTATATTTCTTAGATCTGCTCAGTATAGTATTATCTGGTATTTTATTCCAATTAATAAACATAAGATGAGTTATTGAACGATGGTTGGGTGAAATTCTATTCAATGTGCCAATAGCTCACCAACCTACTGAAACATTTTTTAGGTCAGCGTCAGCACAAGGAATCTAAAGGATTGTACCACCCAAGTTCTTAGAAGGTAGTTCGTAGTTAGATAGATGTCTCATAGTCCATTCCCCTCAGTCCTTGAGCATGTGGTGTGGTAGAGAGAGAATGTAATGTAATATGAAGTTAGTTTTAAGTTATCTATGTGCTTTATATTCCTCATGAAAAATGTAATATGATCTGTAAATCTGCTTTATCTACCTAGAAATGTAAATAGTAGTTGCTTCTGCAGTTTAGTAAGATTTCAATTTATTCCAAGATATAAGATTTTCCTTTAAGTAGATAATGGCTCATCCCGGGCTCCCATCTACAGTGGGCGACAAGGCGACGGCGGTGGCAAGCATGAGGGAGGCGGCACCTTGCTGGTCTCCTCTAGGAAATTTCAATAGATCCAATAGATATGAAGGCATCCGTCGCGCACCAAGTAGGATACCAGTGCAAAATCCGACCAAGTGGGAGAATCTGAAGCCATTATCAATCGGGACTGAGTCAGATCTGAGGAGATCAGAGATATTCATTATTGATGGGAAAATCACTTATCCGAGGAAGGAAGCAGAGGAGAACGCAGACAAATGGAGTAGATGTTTGATAGGCTATGTGATAGATTTCCATCCTTATATCCCTTTCTTAGCAAATCACTTCACGAAAATCTGGAACGTGCAAGGTTTTTTTGAGATTTTCGATAGGGGGGATGGTTTCTTCTTGATCCAATTTTCTGAATCTGAGCATCTAAAGGCCATGTTAGATGGAGACTGGTACGTTTGGGATAGACCTGTTATTTTTAAAAGATGGTATCCAGGAGACAGGCAAGAGAAACTCGCTCTGTCAGATGTTCCAATGTGGGTGAATATACGTGATTTACCTTTGGAGCTCTGGGACAAACGATCCTTTGATAGAATCAGGTCTTTCTTAGGCACACCAGTGAGAATGGATGATCATACCACATTCCTACGATGCCTTGACCTGGCAAGGATCCAAGTTTTAATGGATAAAGATGCCAAGTTTCCTGAAAGGGTCACACTCATGAGTGATAAAGGGGAAGAACACAACATTGTTTTGGAGTATGAATGGATTCCGTTTAAATGTCCCAATTGTGGGTTTCTCGGTCATGATGATTTCACACCTGTTGGGGAAATGAGTCAGAACTTACAGAAGGAAGTTCCAACCAAGGTCTGGGTGGAAAAAAAGGTTAAAGCTATTCAGATGTTTGTTGAAAAGCCAAGGTTGAATGCTGATGAAGTGGATTATATTATTCAAGAGGTAGAGGATGAGGAGGATATTCGTCAAGGTAAATATATTGCTCAGCAGGAAGAGTTAATAATTGATGATGAAATTTTATCTAAGGAGGTTAATGTTGGATTCGAGATTGAACAGATCCCTGTGGTCAATACGGGTCATCCTGTTGAATCTGCTGTGAAGTCTGTTCCATAAACTCCAAATGCCATACCTGTCTTTCTGAAGGATTCTCCAGAAAGTGCTCCGAGTTCTCAAGCTTCGTCATCTTCAGTTTTGGTTGTTTATAGAGATAAGATCAATCGAGAACCGCCTAGATGCCTTACAAAATTGGATGCTGGAATCTTTCATAAAGTTGAATCTTCCCTTTATTCGCCTATTACAAAAGGGCTTGAAATGATATCTGAAGACACTGAGGCTGCCAGTCCAACAACCCCAGGTTACAAATGAATCCATATCTTTCCATAACCTCTTGGAACGTCAGAGGTATTAATAATAAAATTCAAGACGTTCAAAAAGAGATTATGAAGGCTGACTGCGATATTGTGCTGCTGAACGAGACAAAGATCAGGAGGAGGAAGGAAGACAAATTTATGAAGAAGTACTTTCCTAACTACAGGTGGTTGTCCAATTCTAGTTCCCATGCCCTTGGCAGAGTTTTTATTCTGTGGAAATTTGACTCCTGTGATGTGACTTATATTGATGAATGTGATCAAGCTGTCCACTCTAGAGTTACTAAAGATAATTATAGTTTTCTTCTATCTGCAGTGTATGGTCACAACGATGATTATGATAGGGTCAGCTTGCGGTCTAACTTGGATAATTTTGCTAACAATTGCTCTGATCCTTGGATAATTGTCGGTGATTTCAATGCGGTTAGAAAAGCTGAGGAAAAAAATTGTATTTTGCCTCCATCTACAAAATCGATGGATGATTTTAACAGTTGTGTTTTATATAATGGTCTTTTTGAGCTTGAACTTAAAGGTCCATATTATACTTGGGACAACAAGCAAGAAGGATTTCATTTTACTGCTACTAAAATTGACAAGATTTTATATAACAGTGCTTTTTCTTACTACTTTTGAGAATTTCCATGGTGAAAGTTTATCCAATATAGTTAGTGTTCATAGAAGAATTGCTCTATACATTGGTGATCGTAAGAAGAAGAAGTCACCTTTTAGATTCATTAACAGCTGGACTAAGCAAAGTGAGTTTGACTCTATTCTTAAAGACGCCTGGAACTTGGAGGTTGATGGTTATGCCACTTTCAAACTGTTTCGTAAATTGCATAATCTTAAGATCAAGCTGAAGAATTGGAATTTTGATGTTTTTGGTAATATTCTTGAGAATGTTGCTATGCTTAAGGATCTAGCCTTAGCCATGCAGAAGATGGCCGATCTCAATCCTAATGATGAGAATTTAAGAATTATTTCCAATCAAAGAAGAAAAGATGCTAAGAAGGCTGCTGATATTGAGGAGGATTTCTATAGGCAAAAATCACGTGTTCAATGGCTTAAGGAAGGGAATTCCAATTCTAAATTTTTCTATTCAAGTTTAAGAACTAGAAGGAACAAAAAAACTATCAACTCTCTTAATATCAATGGAGTTCTGTCTAATGATAGCGATAAGATTAAGACTTCCATTGCTGATTTTTACTCTTCTTTGTTTTGCAAGGAGAATAATGGAGATGTTTGGAGAAGTACTTGGTATGGTCCTACTGTCAAACCCGATCAACGTACTATTTTGACCAAGTCTGTTTCTAGAAATGAAGTGGATGAGGTTGTTAAAAATCTTAATTCTGATAAATGTCCTGGCCCGGACGGGTTCAATGCTTTTTTCTACAAGTATGCTTGGGATGTTATAGGGGACGACGTCTATGCTACCATCACTGGATTTTTTTTGAATGGGAACCTTTTGAAGGAAGCCAACAAGACGTTCATTACTTTGTTGTAGAAAGGTATTGATTCTTCTCTCATCAAAAATTGGCATCCCATTGCTTTGTGTAACACTTTTTATAAGATCATCTCTAAAATCCTTTGCAATAGACTGCAATCAGTCTTACCTGACATTATTGATAGAAATCAATGTGCTTTCATTAAGGGGAGAGGTATTAAAGATGCGATTCTCCTTGCTAATGAAATTCTTGGGGATTTTAAAAAGAAAAGTTGTTCAAATATGTGTGCTAAAATTGATATCTCTAAAGCCTATGACACTTTAAATTGGAAATATTTGTTCTCCATTATGTTCAAAATGGGTTTTCCCACTAAATGGATTAAGTGGATTGAGACAATATTCAATACTACTTCGTATCAAGTCCTTGTGAATGGTGAACCCACGCTACCTATTTTCCCTTCTAATGGGGTTAGGCAGGGCGATCCCTTGGCTCCTTATTTATTTGTGATCGCTATGCAAGGTCTGACTGAGATGCTTAAAGAAAGTGTGAGGAAAAAAGAGATCACTCCTATTCATGCGTCGAAGGATTGCCATTGTTCTCACATTATTTTTGCTGATGATTTAATGATTTTTGCTAAAGCTAATGCCCTTAATGCCAGAAATATCAATAAGTTGTTGGACGACTTTGGGAAAATGTCTGGACTCATTATGAATGAAGAGAAGAGCCTTGTGTTTATTGGTCCGGGTACCGATGCCAAACAGATTACTGATGCAATTGGCATTCAGCTGGGAGTCTTGGAAGATACTAAATACCTCAAATTACCTCTGTTTTCTGGCAAGATCAGGAAATCTCATTGTGAAAGACTTATGGATAGAATAAATAGGAAGCTCGATTGTTGGAAATCAAAGCTGTTGTCGCTGGCGGGCAGAGTAGAATTAGTCAAATCTACTCTATCTTCTATGCATCTCTATTGGGTTATGGCTTTTCCTATTCCTTGTTCTGTTTTGGATGAGATCGATAAAATCGGTAGAGACTTTATTTGGGGTCAATCTGAAAATAAGAAGAATTTACATCTTATTAAGTGGGACATTGTTTCTCTGCCTAAAGATGAAGGTGGGCTCGGTATTAGAAGAAGCAAAGATGTATCAGAAGCTTGCTTGATTCAAAATACATGGGACATTGCTAGAAAGAAAGACTGGTTGTGGGTCAGGTGGATTAATGAAAAATACCTGAAGAAGGAAACACTTTGGACTAGTGAGCCATCCTCAAACAATTCATGGATGTACAATTCTGTTATGAGATGTAAGAACACTATCATTCAATATGTTGATATCAAAATTGGGTCTGGTAGAAGTCTGAAAATCTGGAAAGACCCTTGGTACTCGGGTAAGCTTCTTCATGAGGTCCTTGACAGGAATATGTCTATAAGAGCAGGTCTATCTGTTGATGCTCCCTTGAGCGCTATTATAAAAAATGGTACTTGGTCTATTATCAATTCTTGATGTTCTCAGCATGTGCTGGAGATTCTATCTAAAATTTCCATTAACAAAGATATTGATGATGATGTTTGGTTGTTTAAAGGGAAAGACAAAGTGAGTTTTAAAGAGATCTGGGAGATTATTAGACATAAAGGCACGTGTATGTTTAATTTTGAATGGTTGTGGAAGAGCAAAAGTCACCAAAATAGTAAGATTCATGTTTGGAAAGCTATGCATAATAAATTACCTACTTCGGATTTTCTGAGAAGGCGAGGTATTCCTACTGTTTCTATTTGTTTCTTATGTAGATCCGATTACGAGGACACAATTCACATTTGCTTTAACTGTAACTTTACCAAAAACCTATGGAGCTACGCTGAGAATAGGAACCTGATGGATCTGGGACTTACACCAAAAGATTTTCAGTCTTCCAATGGGAGTCCCAGGATTCTATCACCAAAAACCCTAGAGAGGATTGATGTCTTCCCTAGGTTTACCTAGAACTGGTGCTTAGATAACAACTCCAACCCCATAAGAGTATGGAAGCCTTATCATAGTACAAATTTAGGATCGAACCCAAAAGACAACGGTCTTGTTGCAAGCAACAAGATGGAAAACGTACATCACTTCACTTAGTTATTTTACTAATTGGCACTTATATCAAAAGGTTGGATTTTGATTGGTTTTTAGACTAAAGCATGAAAAGTAAATAAAGCAAGTAAAACTAAGATTTAACAAATGATGATGAATCACTGGGGTTAAGCAGGTATTCACCACCGCTACACATGCATTGTATATGTACTAAGCAAGCAAGACTTATAAGCTAGATGCATGGATGTTCCACAAGACCGATGCCTTATAAGACAAGAGCGATGCATTGCATCCAAGGATGTTCCACAAGACTGATGCCTCGTAAGACAAGAGCGATGCATTGCATCCTTCAATGTTCCACAAGACCAATGCCCATATAAGACAAGAGCAATGCATCGCATCCTTCAAGGGTTAAGTAGCTCTCATTCGGTACATTTCTACGTGTCAATGAAGATATGTAGTCTTCCAAAGAGAGAATCTTACTCAACCTCATGAAACGTGCATCTAAAACTAACAAGCGAGCGATAATTATCAAATCGAATAGTGTCTTTGTAGGCCTAGTCTCCTATTCGGATAACCTAGCTATGAGAAGTGCGGGAATGTTGCAACGCCAGCCATTCCCGATCAAATGGTCACATGCTTTACATCATTCCCCTCGCAAAGCATGTTTCTCGACTTACCAAGGTTACTTCCATACAGATGGAAGTGTAACGGATGATAGTGAGTTTACTCCACTCTTTGAGATACACTCCTAGACACCGAAACGGATGCGTGGTGGATACACACACCAGAAACCAACACTAAATCGGTATTCGAGTCTCGAGAGCGGTCGTAGACAAACCACAACAAAAGACAATAGATGCATACAAGAACGTGGCCATCATTCAAGCATGTATGAAACGATTTAGTATTAAAACGAAAGGATAACATCTTTTTAGTACAAAGTACAAAACATGGGCAACGGGGCTAGTCCCCGCGCCCCAGTGGATGGAACTACTCGCTCCTCATAGAGGGAACAACAAAGGAGGAGGCAAGAAGAGATAGAAAGAACATCATCTCCACTGAGGAGAGGAGGTTGAACCCTTGGTGGAGAGAGTAATGATCTTCACCCTTCGTGGCTTGCTTGATGACGGATCTTCTCCTCTCACCTTCTTTGTTGATGAGAGAGAAGGTAGCTTTGCAATGGAACGTGAGTCTCAGACCGGCAGCCTCGGGCGGTGGATGGAGTTGTTCTGGTAGTAGAGAGACAACCTCTAGACGTCTGGACCCTCCTCAGGGATGGCCCTTGAGGTCTTATTTATAGGCCTTGAGTGAGGTCAAACAGTCTGGAGACCGTTTGGGTTCAAACGGTCTTGGGACCGTTTGGCGTCAAACGGTCTTGAGACCGTTTGGCGTCAAACGGTCTTGAGGCCGTTTGGCGTCAAACGGTCTTGAGATCGTTTGGCGTCAAACGGTCTTGAGACCGTTTGGCTTCAAACGGTCTTGAGATCGTTTGGCGTCAAACGGTCTTGGGACCGTTTGAACTCCATGCGGTCTTGGGACCGTTTGGCTTCATGCGGTCTCGGGACCGTTTGGCTTTATGCGGTCTTGGGACCGTTTGAACTCCATGCGGTCTTGGGACCGTTTGGCTTCACGCGGTCTTGGGACCGTTTGAACTCCATGCGGTCTTGGGACCGTTTGGCTTCATGCGGTCTCGGGACCGTTTGAACTCCATGCGGTCTTGGGACCGTTTGGCTTCATGCGGTCTCGGGACCGTTTGAACTCCATGCGGTCTTGGGACCGTTTGGCTTCATGCGGTCTCGGGACCGTTTGAACTCCATGCGGTCTCGGGACCGTTTGAACTCCATGCGGTCTTGGGACCGTTTGGCTTCATGCGGTCTCGGGACCGTTTGAACTCCATGCGGTCTTGGGACCGTTTGGCTTCATGCGGTCTCGGGACCGTTTGAACTCCATGCGGTCTTGGGACCGTTTGGCTTCATGCGGTCTCGGGACCGTTTGAACTCCATGCGGTCTTGGGACCGTTTGGCTTCATGCGGTCTCGGGACCGTTTGAACTCCATGCGGTCTTGGGACCGTTTGGCTTCACTCGGCCTTGAGGTTGGTTTATTCTTTTATGATTTTTTTGTGCTTTTTCTGCAAGTGTAAAAGGAAAAAGTTAGTTTGATGATGTATTTACAAAAAAGGGTAAAATTAGGTTTATGTATCGTATAAACGTAAAAAGAGTATGGAAAACTAAAGAAAAAGACTAGGATAAACTACTAAAATAGGAGGTTATCACCCCCCCTAACTTAGAGTCTAGCTTGTCCTCAAGTTAGATAGAGCTGAGACATGAAATGGCGAGGCGATCTTAATTAGGGTCTCCATACTCTTGCTTCAATTCTTGACCTGAGTTCCCCAGGGGTCATATCGAGGCTTATTGCATGCCTTGATTCTTTTGGATTTCGAGAGTTGCTTGGATCTCAGGGTTTTTCCGTATCTCAAAATTTTGGCTTGGGACCACATTTATTTTGTGCATGCCATTGACTCTAATCAACTTTATACCTCTCTGGAAACCTACTGGAAGCTAGAGAGGGTATGAGGGTTGGCTAAAGGCTTTGAAGTGTAGCTCCCCTTCGAGTGGGGGAGGGGCTGTCTATGCTTTTTAGGATCTCACTACCGGGCACGACACATCTGCCTTTATGAGGGCAGCTGAATGTACCGGCCGGGCAAGTCCTTTATGAGCCTTTTCATATACTTGGAACTTTTAGGGTTTCACTACCGGACGCGACACATCTGCCTTTGTGAGGGCAGCGGAATGTGCCGGCCGGGTGAGCCCTTTATCAGTTCTTCATATAGGTCCTTATGCGTGGCACAACTCTCATGATTTTATTCGTCTCTCTGGCTTTTATTCAAAAACTCACAGGCTTGGGTTTTGGAATGAGGATTTATTTTGGGCGGCCAAGCCTCTTTTATTTTGAAGAGAGGAAAGTTGTTCTTAAAGTTTTTCAGCATGCACTTATTTGGTTTGTGGTCCACTTGCAAAACTTTTTGATTCAGAAGTTGCCTAATTTCCCTCTCATCCTCGAGATCTCGGCTTATTTCTACCCTGATTTTGACCTGTGGAGAGTCAGATAAAGAATTGAAGCAAAAATACGGGATCCATAGTAGGTGGAAATTGATAAATCGCCATTTGATGTCTGAGTGCTATTTACTTGCAGAGACTAACATGATTCTAGGGTTAGTTGAGGTGACTATTTTTGAAAAAGAATTGTGAAAAGAATTAAGACTTAAAGAATTGTAAATTTTTTTTTAAGAATGAAGAAATGTATGGAAAAAGGAAGTATAGAAGTTGATACCTAGCCCTTGTCTAATGTATCCCCCCCTAACTTATCACACACTCTGTCCCTAGAGTGGCAAAGTGATAGGTTGAGAAATCATTAGAACAAGGGCTGCAGGTTAAGGTAGATTTTCGTTTGCCCCTGGAGAACGGAGTAGTGTAGATGCGAACTGCCCACGTAAGGCGTGGTAGTCCACGTCAGTCATTTCCTCCACTGGTCTTTGGAGAACGATTATGGTGTACATCCAGTAGAGGACGTGGAAGCCGCAGTCGTTGGATTGTCGTATTTGCTGGGGGCATTTGTGGCAGAAGGCGGGGCGATTGAAGTGTTCCTTGCTGTATGCCTTAGTGTGCTGACTCAGAAGCTCTATTAATTTCGCAGCGCACTCTTTTGCCGTTTCTTCTGTCGGCGTCTTGGGCGTTACGACATAGTGTCGTTGTTGGGTGTTGAACTGGCTGTCGGAACTGTTGTATATTGTAGTTGTTCCGTCTTGGAGGTTAGTTGCCAGAAGAATCCAGTACCCTTGATGCAGGATTGGTAACATGATGAACTTCAGCGTTGTATGTTGGAGATATGCTATCAACGCTTCTGTTGTGCTGAAGTTTTTGAGTTTGAGTAGATCATCCTTCATGTATGGGGACGCCATGTATGTATCTGGATTATGTTGGCCAATCTGAGACTGGTAAGCTGTCATGAGACTGACAGAAAGTTGCCCCTTATCTTGCAAAGTCTCTCGCAGTGAATCGGCCATCACGATAATGTCTTGAGACATGAATACTATGCCATCTTTTTCTGCGGAGAGATTCGCCATGATGATGCACATTTCAAGGTCGGTGAGACCTTTGCAAGAATCGCGATCAAAATCAGGAAAAGTTGGTTTAGTGGTGTAAGCTGGATCGTTCTTGCTGGTGTCTTCTTCTGGCGACTTGTGTTGTTCAGACTCTTTCAGAATTTGGCGGAAAGGTCGCCGTTGTCGACGTTGTACAGCTGAATAGAGATACCTTGGAACATCATCTGGTGACATAGTCGGATCGTTGAAATATCTTCTGTCACAGATGAGCTCCATGGCGTAGCGTCCTCGTAACGAATGGAAGTCTTCAGCTGCCAAATCGGTGAAAGGAATTTCTTGGTTCAGCGCTTGGATATGTCGGATGGTGTAGAAAGCACTGTCCCCAGATCCCGTGGTGGCTTGAACTGGAGGGTTAATGATTCTGAACCAGGGTTGGCTCTAGTCTTGACGAAGAGAAGGGCGTACAACCCAGATTACTTTGAGCAGCCGGAAGGGTATACACCGGGCTTCACCTGCTGCGTCTCCGACAAAGTTTATTATGCCGGCTGGTAGCTCGGCGCTATTGAAGTTGTAAACTTTAGCGTCCCTTGCTTCGGTATCCACTATCATAAAAAGCCAGTGGTCCGAGACTTGGAATGGCATTGTGATATAGCGTGCCCGACGCGCTAAACCGGCACGCAACCGCTCAATCGACCGCGCACGCAAGCTTTTGTGTAAAAGGCCAAAAGACAATGCGGGTGAAGCGTTGAAGGCTGGTTGTATCCGCTGTTTACTTCTATAGATTTCTATACAGTTGGCGAGGAGGACACGGAAGATTGGCATTGGCATCGTAGACCGGGGTCGGAGGATGCAACGAAAATTTTCACGTGTCAACGTATGCCTGGTTTTTGTATTATTGTAAACTATGTCGTCCCCCGCTTTTGCATCGTCTACTATAGTGTTCAGGATGAAGATGTCCTGAGCATCTAAAGTAGAGATGGCTGTCATATCAAGATCGTGCATTTTTTGTGGGAGAGGAGGTGGCGGGGGGAGGTCTTGTGGTGGAGGGGAGGCGTGCTGTTCGATGGCCTCTTCATGACCTTTGAGGTTGTCATCTAGATCGGAGGCGGAGTCAAGATCTACATCAGTATCTAGACTCACTCGGTCTGCCTCGTCTAGGTAAGGGGGAGAAGGTGTTGAGGAGGGGAGAGAAGCTTTTGGCGAGGTAGCGCTGGCTCCTAGTATGCATTGTTGGAGCTCAGCGAAGGCCGCATCCTTGGCAGCTTCCCCCATTGACCCCATAGCGGAGTAATCAAAGAATTGGTCCCCGTAAGAAATGTTTACGTTGTCATGCTGTGGGGACTTGGGGTGGTAGTCACTTTCCTGGTGACCCTTATCAGACCCTTTATGGGACGGTCCTGCTGCGTTCCCTGGATCTTCACCGTCATCGTGCTTGTCTCCTGAAGATGTGTCTTTATTGGAGTCAGCAGATGAATCGGATTCGTCTTCTTCTTCATCATCATCGTCGTTGTCGTCTGCAGCTTCGTCGGTTGTCTTCTTTTTAGTCGACTTTTTGCACCGCCGGTGAGTGGCTAGTAGCTCATCGAAAGCCACTTGCAGATGCTCGTGTTTCTCGAGCAGTGCGTCGTGGGCTTCTTTGAGATCTGTGTATCTGCCCTCGGCGGAGAGGAGGCGTGCTGTCAGATCTGTGATTTTGGGCACGTAGTTATTGTGTTTCATTGATATTAGCTTCCTCTTGATGATGATGGAGCTGCGTGATTGTTTCGTCGATGGAAGCCAGGCGCGTGCTTAGCTCTTCTTGATTCTGCTTAAGCTTGCGGAGATTCCCTTGCAGAGGGTGAGTCTGGTTAGAGATGTCATCGACTTTTCTTGTCGTAGCTTCTTGCTGGCGCGTTGCCCCAAGGATCAGGTCTGGCAGGTTGTTGGTGTGGCTGTTGATATGCTCAACTTGCTTAGCCACTTCATCCTGTCGTTGCTGGATACCTTGTAGGACGACAGGAAGAGCTCGGTGTTGGTTGTCGATCCTGGTTACCTGTTTAGATAAATCCTGTACACAAGAAAAAATAGAATGTAATAGGTTAGAAGGATCGGTGAGGAGGTTTCGGACAGCGTCAAATTGACGGCCGAATTCCTCACCGATGTTAGTAAGGGGGGCCCCAGAGGCGGAAGGGTGATGTGGCTGGGGCCTATGTGGGATGGTGGTAGTGTCTTGCGGAAGAGACACTGATGATGGCCCGAACTGCGTAGTGACTGTTGATGAAGTCGCCAGCGGTGTCGGGGTGGTGGCGGATGTGAAGAGTGGTGGTATTTGTGGTGAAAAAGGTGGCACTGATGATGAAGGGGTGGGAACTGTGGATGTGAATGGAAAGGTGGTGAAGTCGGGCATGGAGGTGGATAAAGGGAAGCCCGATGTTAGGGTGGGTGAAAAGGTGGATGCGAATGCTGGCGTGGATGTGGGGAGGAAAGTAGTGGTGGGGGCAGCGGAGAGCTTCTCATTTAGACCCTGGATGAAAGAGTCAAATGAGGAAGTTGTTAAGATTTCATCGTTGAACCGCTCGTCCTCCGGGTTTGGGTGGGACGTTGGTGTCCCCGACAGCTGTTGGGCCTGCAGCAACCTCCTAGAATGTCGTTTGACAGGGATTTTTGTAGGTCGAGCTGTCGGGGCTGTGATGCTCGTTTCAGTTGGGCCCGCAATTTGTTTTTTTGCAGAGGGTGTGACCGAAGCTAGTAGATGAGTAAGCTCCTCGTCAGAAAAGAGGAGCTGTGTCATATCATAGTGTGCTAGCTCCAGTAACGGAAGGAGGGTTCTTGATGACTTAACCATCGGGCAGAATACATAGTGTAACTTTCCATCCTTTTCTTTGATTATAAACGAATTTTTCAAAGATTGTTCATTTGTAAGGATGTCGCCCTTTATTTGCGTGCATTGGGGTAATAGCCTGTCCATCTTAAAATTTTTTATTATGGATGTGACATGGCCCCCCAAACAGATCTCTTTCCCTACGAAGGCGGCGGATAATTTCTGGACCATCAACCGTCTGATGTTGACTAGCCTTCCGTGGAGGATAGACCAGAGGACAAAGAGGTCTGATATTGTAACGTTTCCTCCCTCCGTTCTTAGAAAAAGTGCACCATCTAGGATTTTGTGCAGAGTGCGCACAAATCCGGAGTGTATGTTGGACGCTTTGCATGTTTTGGCGTCGTATGTGGGAATCCCAGTTAAGCTTTTCCAGAATGTGTGGCGGTTGAATTCTGGATGATCAGTTCCCACTGATTTGGCCTTTTGTAGCTGCTCCAGGTCGTCAATGAATATTGAATTGAGCATATTCTCTGTTAAGACGACGTTGCTACCGAAGATTTGGGTGACAATCCTTCTATCACCCCCATCCCGTGACCTATCTGCAATGTCGACGGGCTCCTTTGTCAGGCAGGAGAAAAATTCCGCTGTGGGCTCGATGTAGGACAATTCAGGTATTAAGCACAACCTGGTGAGGTTGGCTTTTTGTAGCGCTTTGAAGATGCGCTCGTGAATTCCCATTTTAGCTAGTATGCTGGAGCAAACATACTTAGTTGGTTTAAGGGTTTTATCGGTGGTGATGGAGGTTTCGATGGATAGGTGCTCTGGTGGTGGTATTGGGGCAGTGATGGGAATGAAGGTGGTAGGGATGGTAGCTGCAGGGGTGATGGTGGTAGCAGTGAAGGTGGATGGTTTGGCGAGGGGTTGGTCCATGGCAGATAGAGGGTGGACCTATTTTCTTGCCCTCTTGGGAGGCTGCCCAGATGCAGCCTTTGCAGCCTTGCGTTTTCCCTCTGTCTCTTGGGCAGAGGAGTCTTCATCGGGATTCGGTATGTAGTCCGATCCTTCATCATCGTCAGAAGAGATGTGCTCGATGTCCTCTTCAGGGGCCTCACCCAAGCATTTGGTGAGGCGGGTTATCTCACACAGGTTGTCGATGATCTTGGTCTTGGGAGGGACGGCGCTGGTGGTGTTGTAAGTGTCCCTGATCTGTATGAGCCTGTCTCGTTCTTCCATCATCTGCTCCCTTGTCAGAGCAGGGGCAGTTCCTGAGCCGGAAGTTTTGTTTGCTTGTGACGCCATTTCTGAAAAAGAATAAGAGTTTCATAATTAGAGAAGATTTGAAACAATGTAAATTTGATTTGTAGTTATATCTTTTATATTTTGTGAAAGCAAAAGGGAAACGAAAACCAAACGGTTTCAAGACCGTTTGGTCCCAAACGGTTTGAGGACCGTTTGGTCCCAAACGGTTTGAGGACCGTTTGGTTCCAAATGGTTTGAGGACCGTTTGGTTCCAAACGGTTTCAAGACCGTTTGGTCCCAAACGGTTTCAAGACCGTTTGGTCCCAAACGGTTTCGAGACCATTTGGAAAGCGAAGAGTCGCAGGTTGCCGGCGCGGGAGAAGGTGGAACGGCGCGAA
Source organism: Alisma plantago-aquatica (assembly GCA_963693085.1). Lineage (NCBI taxonomy): Eukaryota > Viridiplantae > Streptophyta > Magnoliopsida > Alismatales > Alismataceae > Alisma > Alisma plantago-aquatica. Next base: position 1,345,569,957 of record OY856411.1, read on the forward strand.
GGTGAAGAACGCGCCAGCGCCTTCGAAAACGATGAGAAGAACGGCGACGGCGATGAAAACGGTGGGAGAGTCGGTGAAATCTTTTGACAGCGACGGCGATGGCGGAGCAAGAGACGTCGTGCGATGGTAAAGGGAACGGCACTGGCGCCATGATGGTGGCGACAGAACGGCGCGGCGACGAAGGCGATGGGTCGGTTGATGAAACCATTCGATAACGACGGTGATGGCAGCGTAAGCAGCGACTAGCGATGGAATGAGCAGCGTGGAGTCGCCGGACTACCTTGCAGAAGGTGGACGGACGGGTGACTTTGTGCGGATGCAACAGGAGCAAGAAGGGAAGTTCTTTGCACGAAAACTCTGGAGAATTCGAAGATTCGAAGAGAGAAAGACGGAGGGGTAGGGTTGATATTTATAGTGATTGGTTGGTGACCTTTTGTATTCCAAACGGTTTGAAGACCGCTTGGTCCCAAGCGGTCTCAGGACCATTTGGTCTCAAACGGTTTCAAGACCGTTTGGTCCCAAACGGTTTGAGGACCGTTTGGTCCCAAATGGTTTCAGGACCGTTTGGTCCCAAACGGTTTCAAGACCGTTTGGTCCCAAACGGTTTGAGGACCGTTTGGTCCCAAACGGTTTCAGGACCGTTTGGTCCCAAACGGTTTGAGGACCGTTTGGTCCCAAGCGGTTTGAGGACCGTTTGGTTCCAAACGGTTTGAAGACCGTTTGGAGTCCAAACGGTTTCAAGACCGTTTGGAGTCCAAACGGTGTCAAGACCGTTTGGCTCCAAACGATTTGGAGACCGTTTGGAGGGGCACAAAGGGTTTGTATATTTTTATGTTTGTTTTTTGAGTATGTATATTATTTTTTTGTATTTTGGTTTATGAATTTTTATGTTGTTTGTTTTATGTATTGTTTTTGTAGTTTTGATTATGTAGATTTTTTTGTATTTTTAGATTAATGATGAAAGAACTTAAAGAAAGCAAAACAAATTCAAAAGAAAAATAAAAGACTAGAAATTAGAGAAGGTGATACTGAGGTCTTGGGTTGCCTCCCAAGAAGCGCCTTGGTTTTATGTCGCTGGCTCGACGAAGTTAAAACATTATTATGCTGCTGTCATAGTATTTGATTGCTCATGTCTATTTGGCCCATGTTTAGGGTTCGATTCAGGCTGCCCAACGAAAGTGCCTGTTGGGGGTTTCAATTGTGCAGCAATCTGGGCAAGCAGTGCTTCAACTGCCTTCTGTTGAGCTTGTTGGTTGGCCAGCATGGTTTGCTGAGACTGAAGCATTTGTTTTATCAAAGATAGCTCATCTTCTGGTTGTGCAGTGACGTTTTTCTGAGGGTTTTGTTGTTGAGACTGTTGAATATGCAATTGCGGGTGAAGCGGGGGATGAGTGTACTGATAGTAGGCTGATTGATTTCTAGGGTAGTTAGCCCTAGGGAAATTGTTCCTTGGGTTCCCTTGATTTTGGTTAAAATTGTTTGGAAATCCAGGAGGCAGCCTACTGTCAAGTCCCCCTTGTGTCTGATGTTGCGGATTCGCAGTTCCAGAGGGATTCCCATACTGGAACCCAGGATGGTTCCTTGGTTGACTGGGATTATAAGAAACTTGTCCGGGAATAGTATGGATGGAGTTGACTTGCTCTGGAATCTGATCTTCAGCCTGATTAGTGATGGCCTCATAGGATTGTGGTGGTGGATGCAGATCCATCATCACATTATAGAGCATTCCGCAGGAAAGAGTCGGATGATCCGAAGCATGACAAGCTTCACAGGATCCTGTGACGGCTTTGACTTGATGAACCAGCGGGGTTTTCTTCTTATCAATTTCCCCTAGAGTTGTTTCAAGGGTTTGCTGTTTATGAGCGATTGTCTTCAAAGCTTCGGCTATTGACTTTAGTTCCATAGATTCCTCAGCTTTAAAGACTTTAAGGACGCCTTTTCCGGCTGACCGCCCCCAGTTGGACTGGTTTTCAGCTCCTAAAGTAACGATTTTCCAGGCATCTTCATAATTTTTCCTCATGAAATTTCCTCTAGATGAGGAATCTAGGAACTGTTTAATGTCATCGCTTACCCCCCGATAAAAAGTTTCAATCAATTGATTCTGTGAAATTCCATGATGAGGGCATTTGCGTAGAAGTTCCTTGAATCTTTCCCATGCCTCAGCGAGGGTTTCTCCAGGTAGCTGGGAGAAATGGTTGATCTGCCCTCTGATTTCATAGGTCAGTGAGGGTGGAAAGAACTTCTCCAAGAATTTTTCCTCTAGAGGGGCCCAAGTGGTTATGATGGGTTCTCTGTCCAATGAGTTGTACCAACTCAAAGCCCTTCCAGATAAGGTGAAATGAAACAGGTGGAGCATTATTGCATCGAAAGCAATGCCAGCTTGCGGGACCAGGCGGCATAATGCCTTAAACCGTTTCAAATGGTCCATGCAATCGTCTCCTGAACCTCCTGAGAAGGAAATTCCTTGCATAATCTGGATCCACTGGGTCCGAATCTCAAAGTTTGGGATGTTGATGATCGGAGGCCGGACCGGGTGGTTGTCTTCGTAATTCTTCGGGATAGCATAGTCCCTCAGTTGCTTGTTTCGTAATTCGAGCTGAGCAGCCTCGGCCTCTGCTCTTATGCGGGCTTGCTCTTCTGCTCGTATCTCCGCTTGTATTTGGGCACGGGTGTCTGCAATGAGTTGTGCCCATTGTGCGGCGATGGCAGCATTGACTCTCTCCATCACCAAAGCGGCTTGATGCTGTTCGTCAGCCATTTGACTAGCACGTTGGCGATTGAGATGGATTCTGCGGTGGAAACTTCTCTCTACCTCGGAGTCGAACTCCGGATCAGGGGAGAATCCTCGATTATGCGGTGATTGCATATACGGGTTCTACCTGAGTAAAGAAAAGAGAACACCTTTAGATAATAGAGACAATATGAAAGCTTCAAGAAGATGATGAGTTATGATTCAAAAAGAAAGTGTAAAAATCCTAACCAACTAGAAAAATAAACTAATTGAAATACTAACGTTCCGTTGTCCCCGACAACGACGCCATTTTTTGATGGAGCTGGGACTTACACCAAAAGATTTTCAGTCTTCCAATGGGAGTCCCAGGATTCTATCACCAAAAACCCTAGAGAGGATTGATGTCTTCCCTAGGTTTACCTAGAACTGGTGCTTAGATAACAACTCCAACCCCATAAGAGTATGGAAGCCTTATCATAGTACAGATTTAGGATCGAACCCAAAAGACAACGGTCTTGTTGCAAGCAACAAGATGGAAAACGTACAACACTTCACTTAGTTATTTTACTAATTGGCACTTATATCAAAAGGTTGGATTTTGATTGGTTTTTAGACTAAAGCATGAAAAGTAAATAAAGCAAGTAAAACTAAGATTTAACAAATGATGATGAATCACTGGGGTTAAGCAGGTATTCACCACCGCTACACATGCATTGTATATGTACTAAGCAAGCAAGACTTATAAGCTAGATGCATGGATGTTCCACAAGACCGATGCCTTATAAGACAAGAGCGATGCATTGCATCCAAGGATGTTCCACAAGACCGATGCCTCGTAAGACAAGAGCGATGCATTGCATCCTTCGATGTTCCACAAGACCAATGCCCATATAAGACAAGAGCAATGCATCACATCCTTCAAGGGTTAAGTAGCTCTCATTCGGTACATTTCTACGTGTCAATGAAGATATGTAGTCTTCCAAAGAGAGAATCTTACTCAACCTCATGAAACGTGCATCTAAAACTAACAAGCGAGCGATAATTATCAAATCGAATAGTGTCTTTGTAGGCCTAGTCTCCTATTCGGATAACCTAGCTACGAGAAGTGCGGGAATGTTGCAACGCCAGCCATTCCCGATCAAATGGTCACATGCTTTACATCATTCCCCTCGCAAAGCGTGTTCCTCGACTTACCAAGGTTACTTCCATACAGATGGAAGTGTAACAGATGATAGTGAGTTTACTCCACTCTTTGAGATACACTCCTAGACACCGAAACGGATGCGTGGTGGATACACACACCAGAAACCAACACTAAATCGGTATTCGAGTCTCGAGAGCGGTCGTAGACAAACCACAACAAAAGACAATAGATGCATACAAGAATGTGGCCATCATTCAAGCATGTATGAAACGATTTAGTATTAAAACGAAAGGATAACATCTTTTTAGTACAAAGTACAAAACATGGGCAGCGGGGCTAGTCCCCGCGCCCCAGTGGATGGAACCACTCGCTCCTCATAGAGGGAACAACAAAGGAGGAGGCAAGAAGAGATAGAAAGAACATCATCTCCACTGAGGAGAGGAGGTTGAACCCTTGGTGGAGAGAGCAACGATCTTCACCCTTCGTGTCTTGCTTGATGACGGATCTTCTCCTCTCACCTTCTTTGTTGATGAGAGAGAAGGTAGCTTTGCAATGGAACGTGAGTCTCAGACCGGCAGCCTCAGGCGGTGGATGGAGTTGTTTTGGTAGTAGAGAGACAGCCTCTGGACGTCTGGACCCTCCTCAGGGATGGCCCTTGAGGTCTTATTTATAGGCCTTGAGTGAGGTCAAACGGTCTGGAGACCGTTTGGGTTCAAACGGTCTTGGGACCGTTTGGCGTCAAACGGTCTTGAGACCGTTTGGCGTCAAACGGTCTTGAGGCCGTTTGGCGTCAAACGGTCTTGAGATCGTTTGGCGTCAAACGGTCTTGAGACCGTTTGGCGTCAAACGGTCTTGAGATCATTTGGCGTCAAACGGTCTTGGGACCGTTTGAACTCCATGCGGCCTTGGGACCGTTTGGCTTCATGCGGTCTCGGGACCGTTTGGCTTTATGCGGTCTTGGGACCGTTTGAACTCCATGCGGTCTTGGGACCGTTTGGCTTCACGCGGTCTTGGGACCGTTTGAACTCCATGCGGTCTTGGGACCGTTTGGCTTCATGCGGTCTCGGGACCGTTTGAACTCCATGCGGTCTTGGGACCGTTTGGCTTCATGCGGTCTCGGGACCGTTTGAACTCCATGTGGTCTTGGGACCGTTTGGCTTCATGCGGTCTCGGGACCGTTTGAACTCCATGCGGTCTCGGGACCGTTTGAATTCCATGCGGTCTTGGGACCGTTTGGCTTCATGCGGTCTCGGGACCGTTTGAACTCCATGCGGTCTTGGGACCGTTTGGCTTCATGCGGTCTCGGGACCGTTTGAGCTCCATGCGGTCTTGGGACCATTTGGCTTCATGCGGTCTCGGGACCGTTTGAACTCCATGCGGTCTTGGGACCGTTTGGCTTCATGCGGTCTCGGGACCGTTTGAACTCCATGCGGTCTTGGGACCGTTTGGCTTCACTCGGCCTTGAGGTTGGTTTATTCTTTTATGATTTTTTTGTGCTTTTTCTGCAAGTGTAAAAGGAAAAAGTTAGTTTGATGATGTATTTACAAAAAGGGGTAAAATTAGGTTTATGTATCGTATAAACGTAAAAAGAGTATGGAAAGCTAAAGAAAAAGACTAGGATAAACTACTAAAATAGGAGGTTATCAGAACCTTATTGACAAAGCACCTTCGGATTGGGATCAAATGTGTAAGACACATCAGAAAAACTCTAGTATTATTAGTTCCCTTATCATTTATCATGTTTGGCTGGAAAGAAATAGAAGGGTGCATGATGATATTTGCAAAAATTCTGAGGTTAATTGGAAAATCATCGAAGCCGTTTAATATACTCAAGGTCTAGTTGTAGAATCTTTTTTTGCTGGTTCTATCTACGGTTTCATCTCCTTGCTGTCTGTGTTCTTGTGTCTGTTGCCTATCACGAGTGATATGGTTCCTTGTTTCTGTTGTTTCTTTCCTGCTCTTGTGTTGGTCTTCTGGTGAATTCTCAAAGATGAGGATGATTCTTTCTGGATATGAAGTTGTTGTGTTTAGTTCTACCCCAGGGAGCTGTTGCTTTGCTTTTGAGCTGTTTTTTCTGGTAAATTCTCAAAGATGAGTGTTTTGGAGACCCACAATATGTTCAGTTTATCTGCAGATTGTTGTGGAGCAGCTGTGTTTCTCCTTTTTTTGGGATGTTCTATTTTTTGCTGATCTTTTCAAGGAGTTTGCACCTTTATGTCTTATTCTGGTTCTTCAATAGAGCTACTTCTATGGTTAGATATCTATCTCAGGAAGGACGAGGAGTGGGTGTTTTCTGGATGATCTTCGATAGCAGGTAGAGGTATGGTAGCAGATCTTCTATCTTGTAATTCTTTGTAGTTGTTGGGTTTTGTGTTGGAAGTTTTTCTCTGATGTCTGGTCTTTCCCGTGGAGTGTGAGACCTGTAGATTGTTGGTCCTGTTTGATATAAGTGAAGGGTCATGATGCTTGCGAGGTTCCTCTCTCTTTGTTCAGTGTTGATGTTATGGTTGAGGTATTGTTGTGCTTCTTACTTGGGATGCTCCACACTCACGACCAGTATGTTTAGTGTTGATTGAATTTTTAGTTCCATATGATTGGTCTGCCCTTTTTCTACTTGTTTTAGTTTGGTTGTGCTTCCCTCTCACTGCTCAGTGATGGTTGAGCCTTTCTCCCCTTTCCTTGGAGCATGGTTATGCTCTGCTTCACTGTGGGTTTTCTGGTGGTTTGGTGTGGAGTAGCTACGTTTCTCCTTTTGGGGATGTTATGTATATAGCTGATTTTTTAAGGAGTTTGCACCTTTATGTCTATTCTGGTTCTTTAATAGTGCTGCCTCTTTGGTTAAATATCTATCTCAGGTAGGACGTGGAGTGAGTGTTTTCATTGAATGAAGAAGAAATTAAGAGCTCCCCCCTCATTGTTGAGAAGTGATGGTCGAGCCTCTCTTGCGTTTACTAGAGCCTCTATGTTTTCATGGAGGTTTTGGATGTACTCTGGTCTTAAAGCTTTAGGCCATCTGAGAAAGCTTCTATCTGGCTCCTTCCCTGGTTTTTCTCTATTTTCAAGTGGAGGATGCATAGAGCCTTTTCCTTCTTTATATGTTGGATCGTCTTTTTTCTTCTGGTTCGGTCTTTCGGGCTTCAGTTTTTGTGTCTTGTATCGAGGTGAAGGAGAGAACACCTGAACATGATGGGAAGGTCGTTCTCTCCTATCCCTTGATCCTGAAGCACCCATCTCTATATGTTCTATTGAGTTTCCCTGGGGATTCATATCACAGAAATCTATCTGGGTCTCTTTGACTTCAGCATGATTTTCTGAAGCTCTGCTGGTGTGGAGGTCTCTGTTTTCTTTCTCCTGAAGATCCTTTTGGCAGAAGGCTGAATTCCTTTGATCATTCATTTCTTTTGTAATTAGCCTTTGTACAGTTTCTTTATTCTCTATCTTCAGCTTTGAAGGTAGTAAGCATTGTACAGACAAAAAAGAAAATACAAAAATAGCAACACGAGTTTTCACCGACCAAAAAAAAGATTTTCCTTTAAGTTAATTTTAAGTGATTAAGAAAATAAAAAGTTAAGGGTGATTTTTTTTATTATGTTAAATCTTCAATTTATGCCCTAATCTCATGATTAGTGGTAATTGTGAGATCGGGGTGTGACAAAGGCAGCCTCAAGTACCTCCTACATTATGTTGATCTTGCATCCAGTTAACACATCGCCTAGATCATGTTCAAAGAATGCATGAACTTCTTTTCCATATCCATATTTCTCATCTAATCCATATCCATATTTCTTTATCATACAAAACTTTATTGCATACTAGCTGACTACTGCATCACTAAACTACTTTAGGCATCAAAATTCAATCTCCTTCTTTTCAATCATTGCCTCCAAGATGTAATTGTTCTGAAGGCATTTATTAACTCATCCCAGGTCAATGTCTCAACATTTGTTCCTAGAGCATCGATGAAGTTATCCAACCAAGTGCATGTTGCCTTCTTCTACATGTGTGTCCTAAAGTAGAACTTGGAATGCTTATGGAATTTCAAATCATAGAAATAATGCTTGTCATTGGGCAGATACTCCTCAACATGATTGAGCACACCAGTCTCATCTTTTCCAGAAAAGGCCTCTAGATTGGTCTTCAAAAAGTTCACCATGATCAACTCTTGGTTTCTCATTTGTTGTGATCTTCCTTGTTGACCAGTTAGGTCATCAGTAAGAGCCTTGATAGGCACATCTAAGGCTGCATTAGGTTTACCATTAGGGTTGACCCCTCCAAAACTTGGTTTTAGCACCATATTGTAACATCCCAATTTTCTAAAGCATATGCATCACAAAGCATAAGCATAATTCTCGACTGGGATGTCACTTGCATAAAGTAAATTTAAATAAACGAACATAGGATACAATGTGCAATTTCTCACATTTCAATCTCATAACACAAAACTCACACTGTAGACTATAAAATATATCTCATAATCATAAAGGAAATATGATCTATGGATAGTTGGAACCCTAACAGAAACATCGTGCTCACTTCCCGCACTATTGGAGACTTTCTCTCCATCTATGTGCTCTTTGCCCTTATCAGATCTCTTCTTGGGAGCCATCTACTAAAGGAACATAAACTACATGCAATTTTGAGAAAATCCTAGTGGCCAACTATATGTTTTTCTCTATTACTATATTATAACATTCCAATTTTATAACACACATGCATTAATTACTGGAAGTATAATTCTAAAGAGGGATGTCACAAAATGAAATTCATTACATAAAAATAAAGATAAATAAATCAACACAGGATACAGTGAGCAATTTCTCGCATCTCAAACACATAAAAATCACACTCTTGTATCATAATCATAAAGGAAATGTGATACATGGATCCCACTAGGCCTAGCCTCAGAAGTCCTTGAGCTCTTCCATAAGTTGGTACTCAGACGGTTCCATCATTGATGTTGATCCTTTCCTATGGGCATCGTGCCCCCAACTGTGCATAAAATAGTTTGTAAGTGGAATTAAACATGTATAATAAAGAACTAGCATATAATTTTGATACGAAAGGATTAACATTATGAAAATACAACTTAGCATTTTATCATTATCTTTTATCTTCCTTATGTAAAAATCCTTATTTTTTGTGTCGAAGTGCCTCTTATTTATGCACCAAAGTGCCTCTTGGGTTGCAATGAAGTTCTTTGTATGCTAGGAAGCCCATGATAAGGATCTCATACAAGGTCCATTCATTAGCTTTAAACTTATTCTTGAATATTATTTACTCTATCTCTTAAACATAATATCATTTGATATGATGCTTCTTGAAAATTAACAATAGTATAAATTTTATTTATCTAATAACTTTTATCTTTAATAAAAAAACTATAACATGAATAATGCATTCACATTATAATATTTACATTGTAATCAATAACATAAAAACATCCAATAATTATTTTCAAAGTGTTTGAACCACTTACAGAGATTGTAGCATCTCCTAATTGGTCTCTTAATGTTGAGGAAACCCTAACTACCATGTTAGAACAATTAGCATTCATTAATGATATAATCAACTTCATTTCTAGGATTTTAGGGTTCATTTAAGGATTTATGGAATTTAAGATCACAACAAACTTCAAAACCAAATTATAAAGAATCCTTGTGTTTTAATCTTTCCAATGAGTATTTGTAAGTATTTTTCTGACCAAGAGTTTAATTATTGTGAATGTTTAAAATTTGGATCAATCAGAAAACAAGTTAATCTAAAACAAAACAAATAGGTCACGGGGACCTTTGTTTAGATGAGCCAATGCCAATCACTGTGTGGCCCAACTCCCACATGAAAAAAATCATGTGCATTTCAAACTATTAAGGAGACAATGCTACATACATGCCCATGTTAGTGTGACATTTATCACCGAAGATTTGGGGAAAAACCATAAACTCAAATCATGTAGTGTTCTTTAGAGAAGTAGAGGTATCCAATATTTGAATTGGGAAAAATTGATATGGGGAGAAATGTAGTTGGGGGACCATTACATTGTGTTCCCCATCAACCTCCAATCTTGGTGATTCAGCCAAAATTGGTCTCAGGCAGTCAAGAGCTCCAAAACAAGTCTCTCCCATGACCAGAGAAGAAGGGATCTCAGGAGAATCTATCCTAGCAGAAGCATTAACCAAGACATCTTAATACACGTCCACAAAAACCAATTGAAGTCAACAAAGAAATAAATAGAGGAAAAAGTCAAAGGCATCGCAGTTGGTCTGTAAGTTAGGCTAAAACAAAAAAGGGGGGGGGAAAGGAGTTTACCAATTGACTAGTAAAATTGGATTCTTTATTGGCAGCAGTGAGGAGCAGCAAAGCAATTCCTATGAATTTCATTGATAGGTGAGGACCTTACAGTGATGAAAAACCTTGGATAGCAAGTCAAAGTAGATGGATCTCAAGGGTATGAAGGATATGTTAGAAGGACAAAAATGAGGTGTAGAAAAGTTTTTGGAGGTTCCTGATTTGTTTCCTAATTGTTGTTTATCTGTATTAGGGTCTATAGGAGATTGTGTATCCCACGAGGGTTGAACAAGGAAGGTTCACTGATATGAGGAAGGGGAGTATCATACGACAAGGTGAGGGTAGATTCATTCTTATATATGTCCATTAGTGGATACATACAGGTTGAATAAATAGGGGAGGTCTAGAAATCCTCTAGACTTCAAGTTGAGAAGAAACAAGGATATTCCTATCATCTAGGGTAACTAGGACATAAAATTCCATGGAATTTGGTATTGAAATGATTGGGGAGGTGTGGTGAAGGCGAGGAAGGATATTTTTGGTTCTGGAACTTGATAGAGAGGTAGATTGGAGGGGGAGTAGAGAGTAGGGAGTGTGGAGTCTAGGGAAAGAGGGAGTCAGGTAAGGTTGGACATTTGACTACATGTGGTCACCTCCAGGTTCAAGATTGACCTAGCTCAAACTTTGTCCCTCAACATGACACATTGGTTATTTATTAAAGGTTTGGGACCAAAATCCAATTCGATTAGGGTTCAGTATTTATGTGCTTATGTATTTAAGTTATTTTATTTCCAACTCAAATTGTAGCATCTTGTGGAGTTAAAACTTAATCGAAATTGGTATGTTACATAATTGGACCATGACTGTTATGACCGCATCTGAGCTTAATTGGTAAACTAGGGTTTACCTGGATGATTATATGCTTAATTGGACTGATCATTGATTAAATCTAATTAATGATGATAATTCAATTATGATGTTTTAAACCTAATAAGAATGTTGAGTATTCTATTGTTTGAGAAATTAGGCTTTGAGAAATATAAACCCTAGTTGTCTGAAATTAGGGTTTTGATGATACATGATTATGAAATTTGATCAGGATAACAGTGTGATAAATGATTTTTCATATTTTCAAAAAATTTTGTATTTAATTGAATTTTGGATATGATATGTATAACTCAATCATGCATATTGGAGAAAACTTTTAGAATATTTGAGTGTTATTTGAATGTGGTTCTTGGTCGAACTATACTTTGACCAAAATGCTGACATAATGCTTTTTAGTAGTGTAGTGTTTTATTTTTATTTATTTAATGGTAACTTCAAATAATCTGAAATTTTAAATGCATATCGGAAACGCAATGGTAAACAATCTGTAAAATTTTGATAATTTTTGGATGCGTTTAGACCTTATCAATAGACAAATTACAATAACTGACATTTCTGTAGAATTTTGGATAGTAGTGCACTATTCGATTTTTATTTGTTTAATGGAAGCTTGGAATAATGTCATATTTTAACTGAAGATTTGTAACTCTATTATACATAACATGCTATATTATCATAATTTTTTGAGAAGGTTTTATCTCTAAAATACACGAATTCACATAAACCTTTTTTGATAGAAAAATCCGCTGAAATAAGAAAAATTTAGTGAGGGGTCAAAGTGCAATTGACCCAAGCAAATCAATTGCTCTATATGGTCAACCTAACACACTAGAATCTATCATAATTCGTTATTCATTCCAGATAAACGAAATCCTAGAGAGAGAGGGAGAGTTAGGGTTTGAGAGGAGAAAGTGATGGAGATACTGACCTAGGGTTTTGCGGTCTGAGGAATGATGAAATCATGTAAGTTTAGCTTCTTTGGATATAGTTTCATGGTGAATCTTCTCTCACATATCAAAATTCCATCCCTACTATGATTTGATCCAAAATAGTATCAAAAATTCCCCTTTTCTCACTCTTTCTTCATAATCCCTCATTTTTAGGGTTTCCGAGTTGAAAGGAAGAATAATTGGGTGAATTGCTAGGGATTTGATATGGATTTGAGATTTTTAGATATGGGATAAGTTTTTAAGGTGTTTTCACACCTTAGGGTGAGTGGTAACTTCATTTAAACAATATATTGCATGAAAATTGGTTAAATCATCCATAATCTTTAATTGCTTAATATGCGACTACAAACGCTGAATCTTCTATTTGTTCTAAGTTGTTGCAAAACGATATGAAATGGATTTTTCCTATGTTTGGATGAATTTTAGATGATAAAATCATATTAGAAATGTATACAATACATCCTAATGAGAATTCCCTAAGTATTCACAGAGGTTATAAGAATAAACTAAAATATAGGGAATTTGTCTATGACTGAAGTTTGTTGTATAAGTAAATAGAGAAATTTGCTTATCTAGATCCCCTTGGTTATGAATGATTGTTTATATAAATTTATAGTACATATATGTCAGATACTATCTTGATTCATTTAAAGTGAATAGTGTTTGTTTGATATCTCAGTGAAGAGGGTGAAACCCTATATGTGAGGAAAGTTGGATATTTGTGAATAGATATCGTGAAATCCATTTGAAGGGATTTTCTTGACATGATAGACTTTATTTATTCAATGTTATTATTGATGCATGATATCCCAGTGAATGGAATGGAAACCCAAATTTAGCTCAGTTCTAAGGTTTCATACATATATTGATTTTATATGATTTGTTGATAGTAGTCTTTATTCAGTAAATGTTTATGTCACATGAAATCTTTATGGGAGCCATGGGAATAAGTTGTTGCCTAGTGAGAGGTGACAAGATGTGTGATGGCCTTGTGAGCCATGAGAATACTTGTACAACCAGTGAAATCAATACCTTGGTCTAAGGACCTAGAGGTAATGGTTACCTATTATAGAGGTAACAATGCTATGTGATGATCTAAGGGTTTGAATACCCAGATCCAATAATTATGATAATGATGTGAAGGGATAAGAATTCCTAGAAATGTGATAAGGGGTTGAGATCCCAGGTATCATGTGTTGTAAAGATTTGAAAAGTACGTGATAGATTTATTACACCTTTCTTTGTAGCATTTGTGGTGATTAAATGAAACCCTAAGGGTAGGATGTTCAATGAATCAAGTATTGTGATATCAATGTTCTCAGTTATTATTAATAATTATTGTCATGATAAGTAATTAACTCTTAATTGAGTTATAAGATGCACAATTCAAAATTTGGGTTGATATGCATGATTCTAGTGTGTATGTGCCAAGTGGACATGAAATCTATTTATTTAAGAATTTTAGTCTGCTTGCATGTATAGTATGTTGATTACTCAATATATTACAATGTTTTGAATATACTGCTCTGCGAAGTTTAGAATGATATACATGTTGTATTATAACTTCAAATAAGTAGATGTGACACCATAGAGATACCAGATTCAAGTATAAGTAAGAGAAGGGTACAATGTAGAAAGAGATTTCTAGGAATAATAAAATAATAGATTTAGGAGCCCTGAACACTGTAGAAACCCTATGTAAGGTCTGCGCGTTAGGGGTGAAATGGCCTAACCCTGGAAGCGTCCAGTATACGGGGGTCAAAACGTGCTATCAGGTGGCACGGGGGATGAAGCCCTAGTAAAAGTATCCTTAAATTATAGTTTGCAGTGTCCAACATCAACCAGAAGTCTTAGTGGCACCACAGTATAGAAAAGCCAAGAGGAGGCTTGACTCTCCACCTGTGTGCTCAGGTTAGAGGAGGAGTCCAGTTTAGGCCAGAGAGCAATTTCCCTTTTATAGGCCAGGAGAGTAGTTAGACTTAGTATTTCCCGAGTGTGTCAGCTAAGTCTTGTATGGTGTGATCGTAGTGCACTATGAGTCTTCATATGTAGAGTACACTACATATGATCAGGGCATAATAAAATGAATGAGAGGTCAAACACGTGTGTATAGTTATTCAATTATTCTTTGTATGTTCCTGAATTATTAGTTCTCTTTATGATCAATCAAGCATATCATATATTGATTCACTCTTATAGATATTTAGAGTATCCTGCCATATTTATGATTGTCAATTATTAGACTCTCTAAAGCTTTCTACTATTATAATTGATATCAATTACTCAAAAGTATATCTATATTTATATCAGTGCTTTAGTCTGTCTCTTTGAAGTACTCATTCACTGAGCGAGTAGGCTCACTCCTTTACTCAAAATTTTTAGGGAAATCACATGGACTTGAAGAAGATATCATTACATCAGAGTAGATCTGCCACAAGAGTTAAGTCTGAGTATAGTTAAGTTCAGTCAGTCCCTGTCACTCTAGGTCCTTGTATAGATCTGAGAGAGAGTTGTAAATGATGTTTTGTATGTTTGTTTCCTTAATAGGAGAGAATAAAAATGATTGTCATGTCGTATGTATGTGGAAGTGTGAGAAACATAATGAATGTATGGATGTGTACCATTAATGCTGAGATTATATTAGAGAAATAAAAGTTTAATTCTCTTGTAAAGTTAGTTTATGTGGTTCAATGCGAGAAAACAAAGAGTTTTAAAAAGAATAAAAAGTTAAGGGTGATCTTTGTATCACGTTAAATCCTCAATTTATACCCTAATCTCATGATTAGTGGTAATTGTGAGATCGGGGTGTAATAACGATGGATCAAAAAATATAATTAGTTTCTTATATGATAGTCCCATTTATCTATATTTTGGTTTTTATAATAAACATGAATTAATCATATAGGATAGCCTAAAATCAATTTGAGGCTCATATTCTAGGATTATCTTAACAATCTCAAAACAATTTCATAGGGATAAATCATGCTCATTAATGAGGTCAATTTCACTTTATCCCTATGTGTCACTTATTGTATAATTTGGGTTGTATTTTGTGAAGTTAAATTACAACTGACTTTTATAATCTAGAATTATCTATATATGAAAGGAACATGCTTTAAAAACTATGTTCGGGTTTTATAGTCATATCAAGGATAAGGGTTTCTAGTTTGAAATTATTCATAGGATTTAAATTTTTATGGTGTTATAATATTACCCAACTTATATGAATTTTTTCCTTGAAATTCTACTACCCTATCCTCCTTTGGATTTTCCTTATTACTAAGATGAACATTATAAACATCTCAAGATTATCATGCATTTATACACATATCTAACTCATTACTATATTCTATATGAGCAAGGATACTTAAGAGACCATGTCATACCTTTCTCATTCTTATCATCTTCATCCTTGTCCACCATGCAAAGATCCTAGCTTGTTTTTTCTCCCTAGGATCTTCATTAACCTGGGACTCTTTCTTCTGTAGGATCTTGGGACAATTGGGTCTCATATGGTTAGTCCCACCATAATATTAACAAACTTCAGCTTCATATCTTCTTTCACTTACGTAATATATATGACACTTGGTGCACCCTGTCTTTGTAGCAGGGTTTGGATCACCATCATATCGAACCTTCTGCTTCTTTCATTATGGTTGTTGGATTTTCTTTGTGACATATTGTTCTCATCGTTCTTCCATACCTTGGTGATCCTCTAACTCTAAGGATGCCTCGAGTGATTCCTCTATCTTGATGTTGCATCTAGTTAGTTCATAGCCCAGATCAGGATTTAAACCATGCATGAATTACTTTGCTAGACATGTCTTGTCTAAGCCATATCCATATTATTATAGCATACAAAACTTCATTGCATATTGTCTAACTGTGGCATTTCCAAACTGCTTTAGGCCTTGAAATTTAGCCTCTTTCTTTTCAATCATTGCCTCTGAGATGTAATAGTTATACAAGGCAATGGTGAACTCCTTCCAAGTAAATAGCTTGACATTTAGTCTGAGTGCATTGGTCAAGTTCTCCTTCTAAGTGAGGGTTTCACTCTTCAGCATGTGTGTCTCAATCATACCTTGGAATGCTCATGGCATACCAAATCACAGAAATAATGATCAACATTAAGCAACCGCTAATTAGCATGACTGACCACATCATCTCATAAAAGGTCTCTAGCTTGATCTTCATAATGTCTACTAGGGTCAACTCTTGGTTTATCAGCTGATGTAGACTTCCGTGTTGTCTGGTCGGTCATTGGTAAGAGCCTTGAGAAGCACATCTAATGGTGCATTAGGGTTTCCCTCTCTACAACCATACTCTGATACTATATTGTAGCATCCCAATTTTCTAAAGCATACACATTATTGAATGGAAGCATAATTGTCAAGAGGGATGCCATAAAATGAGGTTCAGTATGTATAAATAAAGTTCAATAAAATATCATAGGATAAAATGTGTGATTTCTCACATTCAAGCTTAGAACATAAAACTCACATTCCATACTATAACATATGTGTCATAATCATAAAGGAAATCTACTCCATGGATAGTTAGCACCCAACCAAAGACATATAGTTCTCTCCCCACACTATAGGATCTTTCCTCTCCATCTACATGCTCTTTGACCTGGTCAGATCTCTTCTTGGGATCCATCTACAAAAGGGAACATAAACTATATAATATACCAAGAAAAGCCTGGTGGCCAGCTATATTTTTTGCTCTAATACCATATTGTAACATCCCAATTCTGTAAAACATACACATTCACGAGCAGAAACACGTCAAGAGGGATGTCACCACATGTTATGTATTGCAAAAAACTAAAGTTTAATCAACCACCTTAGGATACAATGTGCAACTTATCACATCTGAATCTCATAACTTAAAAATCACACTCTAGACTATAACAAATGTCTCTTCTTCATAAAGGAAACATAATTTATGGAAAGTTGGCACCCCACCAGGTGTATCCTTGGAAATCCTTAAGCTCTTCCTTAAATGGGTCCTCAAATGATTCTATCCTTGACACGCTCCTTTCATGTGGGCATTGTGCCACAGCCATGCATAAAACAATTTGTAAGTGGAATTGAACACATTTAATACAAAAATAACGTATAATTTGAAAGGAAATAATTTAACCTCATGAGAAAACTTTGCAATTTATCATTATCATTTATCTAGCTTATATAAGAATCCTCAAGTTTGGGACCAAAGTGCCTCTTCTCTTTGCACCAAAGTGCCTCTTGAATTACATCGAAGTTCTCTGCATGCTAGGATGCCCATGATTTGCACTAAATTGCACTATATGCTAGGAAGTCCACGATGATGATGTTATACAAGTTTCATTCATTAACTTTATCCAACTCCTAGATATTCTTTAGACTTGCTTTTAAACATGAATATTATGTGATATGTTGATTATAAAATAAACAATAGGATTTCATTTATCTAATATTTTTTATCTTTAATTAATAAAACTATATCATGAATAATACATTCACATTATTACATGTACATTGTACACAATAACCTACAAACATCCAATAATTATGTTCAAGGTGGATGGACCACTTACAAATATTAGAGGAACTCCTAATCAGTCTCTTGATGTTAAGGACACCCTAATACCCTATTAGGACAATCAATATGTTTTGATCATTAATAATCAACTTAATTTTTAGGTTTTAAACGTTCATTAAGGATTGATGGAAATTTGATACCAAAACATGCTTCAAACCCAAATTAGAAAGAAACATAATAACTTATTACCTTTCCATGGAGTATTTATAATTTTTTTTCTCACCAACAATTTAACTACTATGCTTCTTTAAAATTTTGACCAATAAAAAAATAATTTGAAACAAAATAAATAGCACGTGGGGCCCTTTGTTGAGATGGCCTAATACCTACCATCATGTGACACATGTCCCACATGGAAAAATTATGCACATTGTAAGCTAATGAGGCATCTGTAACATACCGAAACTTAGACCCTACCCTAGAGCTTTGACCTTTTGGGTTTGGCCAAACAATGTTGAGGTTGGAATGTTCCTAATAATGTAATGCATGAATAATGTAATCTAATATGTCACATAATTCATTTGGATGGTAATAAAATGATAAAGAACTTAATTGAATAAGTAATTAAGATAATGGGCCACTAATGGGTCATATGACATATCTCATAAAAATAAATCCCAAAAGTAAAATCTAAGTTTAAAATCACATTCCTTGGGTCCCAATTTCCTTGGGATTAAGTTTCACTTTATTCACATAATAATAATTCATTTAATTCAAGTTGGAAAAGAAGATGTGTATTTCCCTAAAATATCAAATAAAATAATTAATGACTACAAAAGAGGAAAATAATCTTATATTAATAATCTACATAACAAATAAAGCCTTTGGGTGAATTTTCATCCAATTTGGAGAAAGTTTACTTAAAAGGTGAAATCAAGAGAAAGAAAGTGTGTAAGACCTTCAAAATATTAAATAAATGCTCAAACAACTCCAATATGTAAAATTGATGGCAAATTCATATTCAACACACTAAATATAACTTTTGGGTCAAGTTTTATCAAATTTGGATAACCCTATTGCCATTAATGAAGGAGGAAAGAGAAAATATGATTTGATTTATTTAACACATTAAAAGTTCTCAAAAGGAAAAACTAATCTCATAATCAGAATCTACATGCCTTAATTAGCCTCTGTGCAAAATTTAATCTATATTGGGATAGTTTTGCACCCTCAAAAGAAGAAAGATAAAAAGAGATATTAATGCACCCATACTTTATTCCAATCGGTTTAAGAGTTCATTTACATGTCACGCGGATTTTATTTCCTCATCAGCTGATGCATGTGTGACGTAGACTGTTGGATCGATATCAAGCAGCTCCAGAGTTGTCTTCTAGCTTGCACCAAAATAGGAAACATGCCGCAAGTTTTTAAGCGAGCTAAAAATGGGATTTCTCCCTCGTTTCTCCACCTTTGCTCGAGATTTCTTCGGTCACGGTTTTATTTTGAATTCTGCACATAAAGATCCCATATTAGGAATCTATGATCAAGTAACAAGGAAAACCCCATGTTGGACTTGAGGCTCTCTCACGGCTGCCGAAGATGTGCCCTAGGACCCATCTCCTCTATATATAATGATACCTTCAGCATTATCGGTTCATGTACAACTGGTTTGACAAGCCAATTTCTTGTTTCATTGTGTGTGGTGCCACCGCCAAGGCAAAGTTCAGAACCCCATGCTAGAGCTATCTTCAACCTTCAAGCCCTACACCTAGAACAATCCCACCCCAACACCTGTAGCCAATTCCTTTGGGAAACACCAACCTTAGACCTCCTCGAACCTCTGCCCAGTATTCAAAATTCAACGTGAAAAGCTAGTCCTTCCCATCGACAAAGCTCATGGAGGACGTTATGGATGGACTTCAAGAGATCCATTTTAGTGATCTCCAGACATCAGAAAAAAGGAGTGTAACACCTACTACTATTCCTAAAAAGCTTCCTATCCCCTCAATTCAACTAGAGGGAAGGTACATCCTTATGTTCGAAGTTTGATCTTTTCCAACATTTTTTGATGATTCAGTGTTTTTGATCATCATTGTGACCACTGCTATAGCAGTACCCGGACGAAAGGGTGCTCAAAATCAGCTACCACGGCATTGTGGTAGCTCATCGATTTCCCTTGCGGCATCGTCACCAACTCGGAGAAGATGATGTCGTAATCGGTGTGGTTGTCCGGCCGCCGGTGGTCGTACTGAGAATGGTTCTAGTTGAAGATCCTGTTGAAATGCTTGAGCGTGAGGGTGTAGTCTTGGTTGTACAGCCGGAAAGACACCCGACCCTTGATCCACTCACGATCGGTGGTTACGATGTCGTTGAGCACGACACAGACGTCCAACGACGCCATGAATTCTGCCACCAATTCCTTGTACGTGGGCCAGTCGCCGAAGAACGGCTGGCCATCTACATGAAGTTCCAGCTCACCAGGCCTTATTGGTGTGTGGCGTGCTTGCCCCTTCAGAACGTAGGCCAAGTTGGCCTCAAATCTGAGATCTCGGATCATTTCCCGGTCCATGTATCGGGTGGGCTCTATCTTCCTCTGCATGATCTCCTCGTAGATCTTCTGGACCTCCGAGGAGGGATGGACAAGTCAGGGACGTGCGATCGACGATGGTGGTGGCGGCACGAATTCCGGGATGTCCATCGATTCGCACGCGAGGAGGAAGCTCCGGCCACATGCGCCATGCCTGCGATGAGAGATGGGGATCAGAAAGAGAGCTCAGTGAAGATTGGAGAGTTGAATCTCCGCTCGATGAAGATCGTCGCTCGGTGATGCTTTTCTTCGGTCTTGGACGGCTCGGGGGAGTGCTCGGCGCAAAGGGAGGAGATCGCTCTGAAGGTGTGACGTAAACTGACGTAATGAATCTCCTTAAATAGACTGGGCCGGCGCCACTGTTGGCCCGTCGATACCATCGACGTGAGTTGATGGTATCGACACTAGTCGATGCTATCCACCCCCATCGCGAGTATCGACGGTTGTCGATGGCTGGATCTGGAAACCCGGATCGCTGACGTGTCGATACCATCGACATGGGTCGATGGTATCGACGCTGCACCCGGATCGACCGTCTTGATGCTGCGATCGCCGTTGATTTGTTCGCGCAGATCGGTGACGTGGATGGTCGATACCATCGATGCAAGTCGATAGTATCGAGTTTTCTGATTAGGGTAAATCCTCGCGAGACCGGCCGCTGCCTTTTTCACTTGAATGTGTCGATACCATCGACACGCCCGTCGATGGTATCGACTTTCCTGAGTCGATTTCTTCTATAAATATTTAGAGATCTCGATGGTATCAACGACCATCTCGATACCATCGACTTTTTCTTCACGACTTGCCTGTAGGTAGGTCGATACCATAAACGAGGCCGTCGATGGTATCGACGCAGAGCAAAATCTGCAGTCGTCAACCTGTACCATGGTCGATACCATCGACCAGTGTGTCGATGGTATCAACTCTGCCTCAGCCTGCACAAGGAACGAAGCGATCACGGTATCTTTTTTACACTAAAAATTGAACCAAAACAAATCAACCTACGATTGTACATAAACTAAACTAAGGTACCGATGGTTGGGTTGCCTCCCAACAAGCACCCTTATTTAACGTCTTAGGCTAGACGATTTTCGGCACCTCATGCATCCAAAAGTGAAATGAGTTTGATCTCATTCACCTTCCTCTTATAATTCTCACCAAAATAGAGCTTCAGCCTTTGTCCATTTACCAAAAACGTGGTATCACCATCACACACTAAGATCGCGCCGTGTGGTTTGACCTCTTCTACCACGAACGGCCCACTCCACCGGGATTTGAGCTTCCCGGGATGCAACTTCAGTCGTGAGTTGAATAACAAAACACTATCTCCCTTTTTGAATGTGCGCAACTGGATGTGGCGATCGTGGATCAGCTTTGTGCGCTCCTTGTATATCCGTGCGTTCTCATATGCCGTCATCCGTAGCTCGTCCAACTCATTCAATTCCAGCAGTCTCTTCCTCCCCGCTTCATTGTAACTCAGGTTTAGCCTTCTCAGCGCCCAATGTGCTTTGTGCTCTAACTCTATCGGCAGGTGACAAGCCCGACCATACGCCAACCTAAAAGGCGTGGTGCCTATAGGTGTTTTGTAAGCCGTCCTGTATGCCCACAGAGCATCCGGCAGTAGGGCACTCCAGTTCTTCCTCGTGGATGTCACCGTACGCTCTAAAATCTTCTTAATTTCACGGTTGGAGACCTCCACCTGGACTTGCGTTTGCGGATGATATGGGGTACCTATGTTGTACTTGACCCCATATTTCTTCAATAATGTCGAGAACTTCTGATTCCTAAAATGTGTACCCCCATCACTGATTATCATTCGGGGTACCCCAAACCTACAGAAAATATTTTCTTTCACGAATCTGCACACTACAGTGGAATCATTAGTCCTTGTGGGTATTGCTTCCACCCACTTTGACACACAATCAACTGCTAATAAAATATATAAATTGGAGTTTGAGGACACAAAGGGTCCCATGAAATCTATGCCCCACAAATCAAATACCTCCACTTCCTAAAACACATTCAGGGGCATTTCCTGTCGCTTTGAGATATTACCTGCTCATTGGCAGGAATCACATTGCCTCACAAACTCGTAGGCATCTCGAAACAAAGTTGGCCAACAAAGACCGCTTTCTAAAACTTTAGCTGCCGTGCGCGAGCTGGCGTGGTGTCCTCCCGTAGGTGAAGCGTGGCAATGATGTAAAACGCTCTTGTACTCTACTTCAGGCACAAACCTGTGCAAGATACCGTCCCTGCATTGCTTAAGAAGAATTGGATCATCCCAAAAATAATATCGTAAAGAATGGAAAAATCTTTTCTTCTCCTGATATGACCAATCTTCCGGGATGATCCCGCAAGCCAAATAGTTTACAATCTCAACGAACCAAGGATCCTTAGAGTTAATTTTCAAAATCTGTTCATCCAGAAACGTCTCGGTTATGGGTATATGTGAATCTTTTTCATCCACCCTTTCTAACCTAGACAAATAATCAGCAACAACGTTTTCAATCCTAGATTTATCCTTGATTTCGATGTCAAATTCCTGTAAGAGCAAAATCCACCTAATGAGTCTAGGCTTTGCGTCTTTTTTCTCCATTAAGTATTTGATTGCGGCATGGTCAGTCCATACAACTACTTTAGATCCCACTAAATACTACCGAAATTTTTCAAAAGTGAAAACAACGACGAGTAATTATTTCTCAGTAGTTGTGTAATTTAATTGGGCGTCATTCAAAGTCTTTGAAGCGTAAAAAATCATGGTGGGTTTATTGTCCACCCGCTGCCCCAACACAGCTCCTACCGCAAAGTCCGAGGCGTCACACATTAGTTCGAACGGTTTCGTCCAATCCGGCGTTTGAACAACCGGTGCAGAAATTAATTTTTCTTTTAAAACGTCGAACGCATGTAGACACTTATCATTGAAATCAAATACAGCGTCTTTCTCTAAAAGCTCGGATAGAGGTTTCGTGATTTTAGAAAAATCTTTTATAAATCGACGATAGAACCCGACGTGTCCCAAGAAACTTCTTACCCCTTTAACAGAATTTGGTGGGGGCAACTTGGAAATGACCTCAATTTTGACCAGATCTACCTCTAAACCTTTGCTAGACACCTTGTGTCCTAGCACTATCCCCTCAGTCACCATCATGTGACATTTCTCCCAGTTGAGGACCAAATGTGTGTCCTCACAGCGCTGTAAAACATTGTCCAAATTATAGAGACATTCATTAAACGATGCACCATACACCGAAAAGTCATCCATAAAAACCTCGAGACAACGCTCTACCATGTCAGAAAATATGGCGAGCATACAACGCTGAAACGTCGCAGGTGCATTGCATAAACCAAAAGGAATTCGGCGGTACGCGAAAGTCCCATAAGGACAAGTGAAGGTAGATTTCTCTTGATCCAAAGGATCAATCGAGATCTGGTTGTACCCCGAGTACCCGTCTAGAAAACAGAAGTGCGACCGGCCGGCAAGATGCTCTAGAATTTGATCGATAAAAGGTAAAGGAAAATGATCCTTTAGCGTAGCAACATTCAGACGGCGGTAATAAATACAAACTCGCCACCCGGTTACCAATTGGGTGGTGACAGGTTCATTTAACATATTTTGGGTGACAGTAATTCCCCCCTTCTTAGGGACTACCTGTGTGGGACTCACCCATGTCGAGTCTGATATGGCGTAAATAATACCTGCAACCAGAAGTTTAATAACCTCCTTCTTCACAACCTCCATCATGCTTGGATTGAGACGTCGTTGAGGTTGGATCACGGGCTTGGCTCCCTCCTCAAGCCGAATCTTGTGCTGACATAGAGTAGGGGAAATCCCCTTGATATCTGCAACAGACCACCCAAAAGCTCCTCGGTGGTTCTTCAGCACTATCAATAGTTGGTCTTCCTCTTCCGCACTCAGATAAGCAGATATGATCACTGGTAACTTGTCCTCCCCAACTAGGAAGACATATTTGAGATGCGGTGGCAGCGACTTTAATTCTAGATCCGGCGGGCTGATCAAAGATGATTGAAATGGTAGGGGAAGTTCACCTAGATCTTCATAATGCCTCGCATAGAAGCATGGAAGCATCTGGAGCATCTTGGCGCACTCCTTGAGAGATTTGCTTCTCATCCAATCATGTGTAATATTTACCAAGCAAGCCTCCAATGGTAATTTAGGATATGCATCAAAAACAGAAATAACAATTACATCATCTTCCATGGAAAGCGGAATGTCCTGATCCTCATCATTTGGGAATCCCACAACTTTGCACAGAGAAACTACTTTGGTCTGCTCCACAATGTCCACAGCCAAAGTTCCATTGTCCACCTTGCTCATCACATGAGCCATGTCCAGAAATGGCTTCCCAAGACAGAGTGAAATATTATTATCTAGATGTTTTACCACCTTGCATTGTTCCTTTGCCTTAGATGACACAGTACTAGAAGGCATGACCATCTCAAAGCGGTCATCGGCTATGCCCAAGGTCAAGCGACCTCTCCCCATCTCTAAGATCATGTCGGCTGTAGCTTGGAAAGGACGTCCAAGTAACAGCTCGTTGCCATGTTCATCCTGCATCTCCATGACTACAAAATCTACTGGAAAGACAAATCTATCCACCTTCACTAACACATCTTCACAGATTCCATAAGGTTTTACCACAGAGTTATCCGCCAATTGAATCGTCATATTGCTTGGCCGTGACTCCTTCAATCCCAGCTTTTTGAATGTAGAAAGGGGCATCAAGTTGATGCTTTCCCCTGAGTCACATAACGCTTCACCGAATTTAACCTTCCCAATATAACAAGAAATGTTAAAGCACCCTGGATCTTGCCTCTTTGGTGGCAAAGTGCCCATGATGAAGGCACTCACTTGCTCCTTTAGCACGACAACCTCTGTATCCGGAATTTTCCTCTTCTTCGCAATGACGTCCTTTAGAAACTTCCCGTATGAAGGAATTTTCTCAATGGCTTCCAATAAAGGGATATTGACTGAAAGCTTCCTAAAACTGTCTAAGAACTTCTTGAATTGCACATCTACCTTCCTTGCCTTAGCACTGTTTGGATACGGGACCGGGACCGCTTGTGCCCTTTGATGCGGTGGCACATAGGGTGTCTTTTTCTGAGGTTCCTCCTCTGCAACCTGTTCTTCAGTATCATCCACGGCTGTGTCATCAAACTGTCCTATGACTGGTGGTGGTAGCTCCTCATTGGCTTCACCTTCTATCTCAGCTTGTGGTGTGCTTGTTTCCTCGGCCCTTGGATTTAACAACTTCTTGCCGCTTCTTAGCAAAACAACCTTTACCTGCTGGTTTCCCCCTGGAACATTGGTATTCCCCGGAAAACCTGGATGTGCCGGTTTCTTCAAACTGGCGATCTCTGCTGCCATTTGTGCCATAGATGTTTCAATGGTCCTCATTTGCGCCCCATGGCTCTGCAGTGTTTGCCCAAACTGATTCATAAACTCCCTTTGCTGTTTAATTTGCTGGCCAAACGTAGTCATGAGTTCTTGATTTTGCTTAATCACCTGATTAAGCAGCTCTGTGCTCTTATCCTCCGCAGCTGGTTGGGGTTTGGCATCCAGATCCTACAGAAAATTGTTTGGATCCTTCCACGAAAACTTTTTGTCTTTTCTCCACGAATAATCGTTGTTCCTATAACCTTCCTGCTGCCTCATAAATTTCACTTGAGCCTCATCCTCGAACTCAGTATCCTCCTTTGCGAGCAATTTCTTTGCGAGAAGATCCATCTTCTCATTCAGTTCTTTTATTGCCTTAGATTCTCCTACTGCTCGGACCTATTCCACGATGCCTCTTTCGCCCCATGATTGTTTCCTAGCCATGTTCTTTAATATCTCCCAACACCTGGTGTCCATGTTATTAAAAAAGAATCCTGACCCAGCCGAATCAAGGTTGATCCTATCGTGCTCGAAGAGAGCAAAATAGAAGATCTTTACCTGTGTTTCTTTATCCAGCCCGTGATGCGGGCACCGTCTCAGCATGACCTGGAACCTCTCCCAGGTCTCAAAATATGTCTCACCTTCCTGTTGAGTAAAGTTATGGATCTTCCTGATCATGTCGTTGGTCTTCTCAGGAGGAAAGAACCTCTCAAAGAAGACCTCCACCATATGGTCCCAAGACTCCACAAACTCATCATCTAAATTGTGTAGCCATTCTCGTACGACTCTTGCCAATGAACTCAGGAAAAGCTTAAGATAAAGTGCATCCTGTGGAAACCTATCGATTTTAACCATGTCACAGTTCTCAACAAACTGACTTATGTGCGCAATAGGGTCCTCATTCTTGAGTCCATGAAAAGCATTGGACTTCACCAAATTTATCAAATCCGGATCAATCTTATATGTAGGTATGTTGATTGCTTGCTTCTTTATAGGCCCTTTTGACTCGGATGCGGAAGAAGCCTTGCTCTTCTCCCATATTGTTTGTGGCTCGTCCATCTCTTCTTGTTCAGGTTCTGACTCTATTTCCTCAAGATGGTCCTGATTATAACTGTCCTCGTCTTCTGGTCCCGTAAATGAGCCCTCTGGTGCACGTCACGTATAATCAGTGTTACGCGTCCGCACCATACACAGTACCTAAAATAAGAAAATTCGAGTTCAGTACAGTGCTGTGATGAGTATAAAAATTATCGAACAATTTAGAAATATTTGAAGTTGTTTCAAGATAAAAAAAATTGTGGCCTAGAATGGCCGCTCGTAGCACTCAAAGTGCCAACAATTCGTCGTATCCCCGACAACGACGCCAAAAACTTGACGCAATTTTACTATGCGCTTAAACGCAAGAGAACGCATCAAAGTAATATAGGCCTTGTGAGGCCCGAGTCGAACACATGGATACTCGGAATTGTTGGTGACTCCTACTAACTAGTTGCGATCAGCTAAGCCGATTAAAAGTTGAGGGTTTTTGTGAAAATTAAAAAGAAAATTGAAAGAAAACAAAATGAACAATCGATTAAATTTTTGGTTTAATCAATTCAAGAAGGTATCTTTAGGATTGCGGTTTCACTGCGGTTTTCATTGTATTAGATTTTATATAATTCCTCAATTTTATATCTCTATCTGGGTAGTGGCCTGAAAATAGAATTGCCCACTGTCGTGGTGCAATTCACTACCTAGGTCTAGGTCAGTTCCACCATCGTAGTAACCTATACCCTAGACTAGGTGCATTATGAACGATCTCTCAGTATCCACCATTAATTTTACACCACCTTGTTCAAGGGATTTGTTGATTAATGTGAATTCCATCTCTTTTCAGCCGTTAATCCTTCTTTCAAAGTGATTAAGGGCATTAAGTTATTATTATGGTGATCAAGCATAACAATATATTGAGAAAATGCAACTATACCACGGATTTAAGAGATAAAATATGATTCACTATTATAAAAATATCATACAATGAATTCCCGGGCTACTTCCGGTCCTAAAGACGAAGGGGATTAGCCCCGCATGTTCATCTCAAACAAGTACAAGGTAGAGATAGGGGAAATCATGTGAAAAATGTGAATTAAGAGGTGAAACCCCTGAACAGAGAAAAACCGGTTGATCCTTTGCGTAGAACACGTGCTCTCCCGCCTTTCGGTGGTGAAATCCGTCTTCTGCGGCGTCTGAATCAACTGGTATGAGCTTCTAGCCTCCGTTCTCCTCTCTACTGCTCCTCGATACTCATGCAATGGCTAATCCAGATCCTCTTCCCGTCTGGGCAGCCGTCCTTAGGTATATCTCCCTCATTAGGTCGCTAATTAACCGTAGCCGTCCGATTGAGATCATTAGGAAGCCAACTCATATCCTACGGTGTCGATACCATCAACGCGAGTCGATGGTATCGACCCGCTGTAGTAGCGGCCGCCCTTCTTTCCTTTCGTCCGAGTGCCTGATGTAGTCTCGATACCATCGACGCGGGTCGATGGTATCGACTACCCTGTAGCGACAGTTTTGTCATTTTGCGTCGTTGTAGCCTCCGTGCATCGATGGTATCGACTTGGTGTCGATACTATCGACTGCTTCTTCGCCATCAACCTGATGATAGCTCGATACCATCGACTTTTTGCTAATACTCGCGGCTGGCATCCTGTGGTCCGGTCGATGGTATCGACTTCCGTCGATGGTATCGACCGAAGTAGATACTTGTTTTTCCTGAAATTCAAACACGAAACCACATAAATTCACACAAATAATAATATTTTGACACTTGATGCTCAAAACGATGAAATAAAGTAGATTTGACATAAAATAGTAGCAAAGACCAAAGTGAATGAATTATGCCACATTAACCATAAAAAATGACTAATAAAAGCATAAAACACATATGAAACAGGTCTATAAATGCGACTCAAAATCGTCACATCAGCTGTGCATGCCATGGATGGTGAAGAAGCTAGGCATATCTTTGACCTCACTGCTCTTAGGCCGAGCATTATATGTCACAATCGAGATGGGTATTTTAGGAATCAGTGGATTTAATTCAATGTATAACACACATCTATCTTAAATAAAGTTTTCTTGTTGTTTCCATATGTCATGCCCATGTTTGGGAAATAGATTTATGAGCATGTCCATCATTTTCTTTATTCAATCCATGGATAAAATAAAGTGAAATACCCAAGTTTTAATTGACCAATACATGGAAAATCATATCATTTTATTGATGTTTCCAATGAGGTTAATATATATATGATTTTTGATCAATTGTTTTTTGAAATCTAGCCAATGGAATAGGTCATAAGTCTTAATTTTGATCTTAGTTTCTCCAATTTTAAAAATCTACGTAATTAGGGTTTGAGTTATAATGATAGGAAACTAAACGGTTGAGATAAATATATTCTAGGATCAACTACTCTTACAAATGTTAGGTAAGTGGTCCATGCCTTGGGTTTCATCATATTGCATCGTCAAATTTTACTCGTGTTATCATGTTGAAAGTTCATAGTATACATGCTATCATGTGAACACTTTAATGATTTATGAGGTATCTATTATATGCACATCTTGTTATGAGTTACTGCATCAATGTTTATATGTTAAAAGCAGACCGGTTAAGAATTATACTTCTTCATGTTTAAGTAATGCAAGTATAGGCCAAAACCCTAAGTAAGATAAGATCAAACCAAAAAATGAATTAATAATTAGGCCGATCTCATGAACATGTTATGGAAGGTTGGTGTCTAATGAGCCCTATTCACTTACGGTTTCAAGTCCAAGCATGCACACCTTGAGTGTGCTAAGTGATGTTAATGTTTTTGGGTTGAAGCCCAAGCTTGCACGCCATGTGTATTTTAAGTGATATTAGATCAAATAAGATTAATTGAGTAGGTGACCTATTAAGAAGTTTGTACAAGTTAGGAATGCATACCAAATACATTAATAATGTTTATGTATGGTCATATTAGTTTTAAGCCTTATGTTAAGTTACATTTATATTATTACTGAATTCCAACAACTTATAATGGTTTGTCGAATGCTTGGCTATGTGTCGATGCACATAGCTTGTTTTCATCATGGGATAGATCTTAAGAGGTTGATGTAGGTACGAGTTCAAAACCTATTGGGGTTCCATCTATATGACCCAAGGAGGTTTAAGTAACTTTCTACTTCTTCATGTATCGTGTTCCTTTGTTGTTAGTTTGGAAAAGAATGTGAATATGAGAATAAATGTAACTACATCTTGTGTAAAGTTATTGTTATTATTGCAATCAATGATATATGCTATTTATGACATTCAATGAGCGTGAATTTGATGGACCATGCTTGTATGTTGTTATATATAGATCACACTTGGGGGGTGTTGCAAAGGTGGTACCAGAGCAATAATATAGATGGGAACTAGGAAAAATTCTTACATTCTTATCATCATCACCTCTTAGACGAGTCCTAACACTGAGAAAAGTTAGATTATGATTAGTTGTAAGATTCTCGTAAGGATATACATGTAGGTTTCTATAATTTTGAGCTTTGAGAAATTATGAGTGTTTAAGGATATGGAATATCCTAGATCACAAATCAAATATACTATACATTATAGATCTAGAACATGAAGAAGATAATTAAGTGTAGATAAAGTAGGATGAAATCTTCCATAACTTGAAAAGGTTCGTGCTGCTTATCTTAGGGAAAATCCCTCACATTTGATGCATGGCTAGCATTAGTGTACAACTATCGATTTATGTTGTCTCAAATAATGATACTAGATCCACATTTATGATGGTTTTAGCATTTATCTTGAGTTCTTTGGCTATGATTGACGAAATACATTCTTGTAAGTATTATTTTACAAACTGTTAAAGTTTTCATGAAATCTCTATTCTCAAACTCTTTTCATGGAAGGAATCAAAGAATCTTTTTATTGGAATTTCATGTTTAGAAATCAAAGTTGTTACATATATAATGTGAGAGAAAAAGAGGGAAAACAACCTTAGGTTCACATGTCTTTTTGTAATGGGATTTGAGTGTTGACTCCATATCTCATATCCTGTCCTCTTTCTTTGACAATAGTTTGTGGTATAGGAGTAGATAAATTAGAAACCTTAGAGATTATGTTTAGAGGAATATAATTTTGTTATTATACTCTCCTCCCTTCTAGTTCTTGTGGTATGGGAAACTAGTACTAGAGGATGTTTAATATGAGTATAATATGACCTATTATCTCCAAATACATGTAGTGTCAAGTATGTGTCAAGAGATCCCATAAAGAGTTAATGCTAAGAGACTATACATATGGTCACTTGAGTCTAGTAGTACAAGAACTATGTAGAAGTCCACAAATCACGGTAGATGGTAGATTCTGGAAAAAAGAATAGAATAATGGTCCTAAAATAATAACTTGCTTGGGGATACACAAAGTTGCAATAGTAAGACTCCTTAGTGTACATGTTCATTTAATCATGCATGCTAAAGGTTATCTAGAAATGGTTGAGGACTATTCAGAATTAAGTAATTCATAACTTTTTTAAATATATTTTTTGAAAATATAGGGAACATGTGAAAGTATAATAATCAATGATATCTTATCTTAAGGTTTCTTGTTAAAGGAGATGACAATCTTTGACATCCATAAGTGTATTGAGGGCTCACTATTAATACTTAGGAATCCTAACCTCATAAGAAAGGATATAATGTATATTTAAGGAGGGATACCTTAATACATATGTGTATGGATATTTGAGGTGCGTGAAGGATTATGAAAATCTTGATGTATTAATTGAGTAAAGTTCAAACAAGATTATGTTTCTTAGTTATTAAAAAGAGGTGTACTTGTATCATGGAATATGTTAATGTAATGTACCTCTTAATAAATGAATATAAACGTTTTTGGTTGAATGACTATGTGTTGGACATATTTAAAATTTAAGATTTGATCGATGAAGAATGCGTCTACATCATGCCTCATGAACATAAATGCTTATGTGGATGAAAACCCTAAGTGCTAAGTAACTAAAGAAAACTATATGCAAAACTCTACCCTGGCTTGTCACTATTGGACTATGTTGTGGGACTTGGTCTTTGTAGTCGCTGACATCATATAGTGAGGATACATCAACCCATGTTTAATGTGGCTCTCATCATATGATAAAGGTCAACCTACTTATGTGTACCATGTTGTGTATCAGATCAAATCAATTCCATGTGTATATTTTCTGCGTATAATTCATCAAGTGATTAAGTATTGAGAAAATGCATCCTTAAGCCAAGTGGATGAGCATGGCATTATATATTTCATGATATTAGTGATACTATAACATACTAGATTTTGGGTTCTAAATATGTATTGAGCTATAATTCATAATTCTCTCAAAATCAGAGTCCATTTGAAATTAGTCTCTCATTCTCAATCTCTTTTGATTACTATGTTAAATTATCATGTTCTTGGATATTAGTTGGCCAACTTTTGAATTCCTTGTATATAAATGAGTTCATTTAATTCATAATATGAATATTTATAAACCACCTTTCTAAAATTATTTTCATGAGTAAATTTGGCATCATTAGTAAAACTTAAAGTCTTGATTCTTGAATACTTTGATTTGACCTACTCTTTTGAATGTTGGAGTTAAAATCACATTCAAGTACATTTTAATCATGTAACATTAATATATGACTTGTGTTAGAATAGTCCCATACCTCTGAGTGTTGGGTAGGTTCTTGGACTTATAAGGTGTGTTGTCCCTTCACCCACATCCAATTGGTTTTGGGTTGAATACCACACAATCTAATATGGTATCAGAGCAGTGAACAATAACGACGGCGTGAACATTAACTCTGATGTGAATAGTAATTCCTACGTGAACATTACGGCGGAGTGAACAGTAATTCCTGTGTGAATAGAGCGCATCCGCTCCTGAGGGAAACCTAGCCGCCGCCCCTCCTCCCTCTCCTTTTCAGTGCACACGCAACCCTAGCCGGTACTTGTCTTTTCTAGAGAGCAACTGAGGGAAAGAACCCCCGCATGCGGGCGGCCGTCGCCGTTGTCATGGCTTAGATTGGCTGCCCGCTGGGCATTTCTGGACTCCAAGGATCTCCTTCCATTTTTACATAGATCAATACGTCAGTGCTACCCGCGATCAATGTTTTCCAAATCCAAACCTTAAAGCCACTGATCTCCTTTCCGGACATCACATATCCACTGCCATCGTTGCATCATTACCCACCTTCCACCTCTGCTGCTCATATTCCACGAACAGCAGCAGTAACGCTATATTCTCAATGCCTCCGATCGACATATGTCCATTAGCAATTCTTTTTCTGACCTCCAAGCAATGATCTCCGTGCCTTGGCCGCCTATCGACGTCACTATCACTGTCACACCCGCATCCCACAATTACCACTAATCACG
This sequence comes from Alisma plantago-aquatica, assembly GCA_963693085.1. Classification (NCBI taxonomy): domain Eukaryota; kingdom Viridiplantae; phylum Streptophyta; class Magnoliopsida; order Alismatales; family Alismataceae; genus Alisma; species Alisma plantago-aquatica. The sequence continues at coordinate 1,345,602,910 of OY856411.1, forward strand.
AGATTAGGGCATAACTTTGAGGATTATAATTAATACAAAGTTCACTCTTGATTATTATTATTATTTTCTTTAAGTCAAACTCTTTGTTTTCTCGCATCCAATCACATAAACAAACTTTACAAGAGAATTAAACTTTGATCACTCTAATATGATCTCAACATTAATGATACACATTCATACATTCATTCTATTTCTTACACTTCCATGTACATATAACATTATAATCAGATACATTCTCTCTTATCAAGGAAACAAAGATACAAAACATCATTTACAACTCTCTCACATCTATACAAGGACCTAGAGTGATAGGGATGACTAAACATAACTAATCTCATACTTAACTCATGTGGTAGATCTACTCTGATGCTTTAACATTATTCAAGTCCACATGGTTCCCCTAAAAATCATGAGTAGAGGGGTGAGCTTACTCGCTCAGTGAATGAGTACTTCAAAGAAATAGATTAAAACACTATTATAATTACATATATATTGTTGAGCAACTAATATCAATTATAATAGAAGTAAGCTTTAAAGAGATTAATCATTCACAAATGGAAATATGTCAAGATACTCTGGATATCTACAACAATGAATCAATATATGAACATTCTTGATTAATCTCAAAGAGAACTAATAACTCAGAAACAAACAAAGGATAATTTAATAATTGCACACACACGATTAACCTCTCATTCATCTTATTATACCCTGAACCCACATGAGGTGTATGATGTGAGGATTTTGAGTCACTTTTATAGGCTAGTTTTACATTCGTTTTATGCGTTTATTAGTCATATTTGTGGTTAATATCGCATGATTCACTTTCCTTAGTCTATGATCTCAAAATGCATCAAATTTACTTTGTTTCACCTTATTTGGTATCAATGATCATATTTATCAGACTTGATTGGTGTTCTTCTCGTTGTTTTAGGGAATTCACATATATGAGGCCGTCGATACCATCGACGGCTGTCGATGCCATCGACATGGCCACAACAACAAGCCAGAAAACTACCAGAACTAGTCGATGGTATCGAGATCGCCTCAGCAGAATGAGCTTTTGGCAACGAATTCCATAGAAGAAGCGGCGTCTAAGGTGTCAATACCATCGACCCATAGTTGATGCTATCAAGATTACATTAGCATGCCAAAGATCAGCAAGTCTATACCATCGACACCACCATCGAAGGTATCAAGCCATCTTCAGAGAGGATGCCAGAAATTGAAGAAATGTCACTACCCCAAGGAGTCGATACCATCGACATCACGTCGATAGTATCGACACCGCCCGATTAGGAAAACACTCAGGACAATCTTAATCGTATGACTGTGATCTAATGGTGGCCATAGGTGATACCTATACCTAAGAAAGATGGCCCAATCCGTATGATCACGTCATTAGCTACCAGACAAGTCTCAAGAGGGAGAGGAGAGAAGAACGGAGCCGAGAGCTATGCCCGATCATTTTGAGAGCCGCAGAAGATGTTTTCCACCACCATAAGGCTGTAGAACGTTCACCCCACACCAAGGAACACCCAAATCTTCTCCATTCAGGGTTACACAACATCTATCCATGTTTTCTCCTTTCCTCATGTTGTTTTCATTGAGATGAACATGTAGGGCTAATCCCCTTTATCTTTAGGACCAGGAGTAGCCCGGGTAATCATTGTATGATACTTTTGACATAGTTTATCATAATTTGTCTCTTAAATCCGTGGTATGATGTCATTTTCTCAATTATATCATTATGATTGATCACCCTAATGATAATCTAATACCTTTAATTACTTTGAAAGAAGAATTAACGGTTAAAAAGAGACGATAATCACATTAACTAATAAATCCTTTGAACAAGGTGATGTACAGTTAATGGTGGAAACCCAGAGTGTGATCTTTATGCACCTAATTTAGGGTATAGGTTAATACTACTATGGAACTGACCTAGATTTAGGTAGTGAATTGTATCGTGACAGCGAGCAATTCTGACTACATGCCACTACCCAGAATAGAAGACAAATTAGGATAATTGTGTGAGAAATTGTACAACGAGAACCTATGGTGAAACACAATCCTAAAGATGCCATTTTAAATTGATTAAACCAACCATTTAATCGATTGCTCCATTTTTTATTTTTCTTTTAATTTCTTTTTCAAATCAACTCTCAAACATTTTTAATTGGTCTAGCTGATCACAAGTAGTTAGTAGGAGTCTACTAAGAATTCCGTGTCCCTGTGTTTGACTCGGGCCTCACAAGGCTTGTATTACATTAACACGTGCACTTGCGTTTTACACACGGTAAAATCGTGTCAAATTTTTGGTGCCGTTACCGGGGATACAGAAATTGTCGGCACTACGAGTGCTGTAAGTGGCCACTCTAGGCCACATTTCATTTTTAATTTATTTTTTTAATTCTTGAAATTAATTGTTTATCTTTCATATTCAGTAATTGCCTAGCACTGTGATTAATCAAATTTACTACCTTGCAAGTACTAGTGCATGGTAAAAATGTGTAGCACAGACTACACACAATCATCAACCTGAGGATTCAGATTCAGATTCCAAACCAGAAGCCATGGCTGAGGAACAGACTATATGGGAAAAGATCAAGGCTTCTTCCTCTTCTGCATCTAAGGGACCAATTAAGAAGTAGGCCATCCACATTCCTAACTACAAAATTGATCGAGGCCTAATTAATTTGGTCAAGTCTAATGCATTCCACGATTTAAAAAACAAAGATTCAGTGACCCATATAAGTCAGTTCATGGAGAATTGCGACATGGTAAAGATCGGCATGTTTCCACATGAGGTGCTTTACTTGAAGTTATTTCCTAGTTCTCTGGCGGGAAATGCAAGAGAATGGATAAATAATTTGGACGACGAGTATGTGGAATCGTGGGATCACATGGTTGAAGTGTTTTTCGAGAGATTCTTCCCACCGGAGAAGACGAATGATCTCGTAAGAAAGATCCACAACTTCAGCCAGAAAGCCGATGAAATATATCCTGAGACTTGAGAGCGCTTTCAGATAATGCTGAGGAGGTGCCCACATCATGGATTAGACAAGGAGAAACATGTCGGAATTTTCTATTTTGCTCTTTATGAGCATGATAGAAGCAACCTGGATTCAACATGTTCGAGGTTCTTTTTGAACAACACAGATACAAGGTGTTGGGAGATTTTAAAAAACATGGCTAAAAAGTAGTCCTGGGGTGATAGAGATGCACCGGAACAAGTTAAAGTTGCAGGAGATGCCAAAACCATAAAAGAACTCAATGATAAGATGGACTTAATTGCGAAAAGGCTACTTGCACAAGAGGAGGAATATGAGGAAGAAGCGCAGGTCAAATACATGCATCAACAACAAGGGTTGACGCATTGTGCGCCTTCATTTTGGGTACATTGCCACCAAAGCGACAAGATCTGGGCTACTTCAATATTTCATGTTACATTGGCAAGGTGAAATTTGGCGAAGCATTGTGCGATTCTGGGGCAAGTATAAACTTGACGCCCCTATCTACTTTTAAGAAGCTGGGACTTAAAGAATATATAGACAAAGAAACATGACAATTCAACTCGTGGATAATTCTGTGGTTAGGCCATATGATATTTGTGAGGATGTCTTGGTGAAAGTTGACATATTTGTATTTCCAGCTGATTTTGTAGTTATGGAGATGCAAGATGAATAAGGGAATGAGTTGCTCTTAGGAAGACCCTTCCAGGCTACTACTGATATGATATTGGAAATGGGTAGAGGCCGTTTGACGCTGGGTATAGCTGATGACAGATTTGAGATGGTCATGCCACCAAACACAAAACAATCATAGACAAAGGAGCAATGTCTTAAGGTGAAGCACTATGATCATAATATTTCTCTTTGTTTAGGGAAGCCATTTCTGGATATGGCTCACGTTATGACTAACGTAGACAAGGGAACACTGGCCGTGGATATTATGGAACAAACAAAAGTTGTATCTCTTTGCAAAGCCGTGGGTTATCTAAACGATCAAGAGGAAGAAATTTCTCTATCTACTGAGGATGATGTTATAGCAGTCTCAATGATCGACTCATATCTGAAATTTCCCCTTGAGGCATGCCTATTCAATGTCATGGATGATTGGATGAGAAGCATGTCTTTATGAGAATGTGTAAAGATGTTTCAAGTGCTTCCTTGTTTCTACACCAAGCATTATGAAGATCTAGGGCCGCTGCCACCACCGCTTCAATCTTCATTGGTCAGCTCACCAAATCTTGAGTTGAAGCCGCTACCCCCTCATTTGAAGTATGCTTTCTTAGCGGATGATGAGAAGCTCTCAGTGATCATCTCAGCATGTTTGAGTGTCGAGGAGGAAGAAAAGTTGATGATCGTGCTAAAGAACCACCGTGGTGCATTCTAGTGGTCAGTCTCTGATATTAAGGGGATCTCCCCTACTCTTTGTCAGCACAAGATCCGGCTCGAGGAAGGAGCCAAGCCTGTAATTCAGCCGCAACGTCGACTCAACCCGAGCATGATGGAGGTCATCAAGAAGGAGGTGATTAAGCTCCTTTCTGTGGGAATCATTTATGCCATTTCAGATTCATCATGAGTAAGCCCAACACAGGTAGTCCCTAAAAGGGGGGAATTACTGTCACCAAAAATTTGTTAAATGAACCTGTCACTACCCGATTGGTAACCGAGTGGTGAGTTTGTATTGATTACCGTCGCTCAACTCTGCCACTTTAAAAGACCATTTTCCTCTTCCATTTATTAATCAGATTAGCTAGCTGGTCGCAACTTTTTGGATGGTTATTCCAGCTATAATCAGATTTCTATAGACCCAAAGGATCAAGAGAAGTCTACCTTCACTTGTCCTTATGGGACTTTTGCATATCGCCGCATGCCGTTTGGGTTGTGCAACGCACCAGCTACCTTTCAGCGCTGCATGCTTGCTATTTTCTCGGATATGGTTGAGCACTGTTTAGAGGTTTTCATGGATGATTTTTCCATCTACGGTGCGTCATTTGATGAGTGCCTGTACAATTTGGATAAAGTTTTACAAAGATGTGAGGACACACATCTAGTCCTTAATTGGGAAAAGTGTCATATGATGGTTAGTGAAGGAATTGTGCTTGGACACAAGGTGTCTAGAAAGGGTCTAGAGGTGGATCCAGTCAAGATTGAGGTTATTTCCAAACTACCTCCACCAAATTCAGTGAAAGGGGTGAGGAGTTTTCTCGGTCATGCAGGGTTTTATTGCCGTTTCATTAAGGATTTCTCTAAAATCGCTAAACTGTTGTTTGAATTGCTTGAAAAAGATGTAATGTTTGATTTCAATGAAAAATGCTTGCATGCATTCAATGTACTTAAGGAAAAATTGATCTCTGCACCGGTTGTTCAAATGCCACATTGGACTAAACCCTTTGAGATCATGTGCGATGCATCAAATTTTGTTGTAGGTGCTGTTCTTGGACAACATTTCAAGAACAAACCCACAATGATTTTCTATGCATCTAAGGCTTTAAACGAGGCACAACTTAATTACACCACCACTGAAAAGGAACTTCTTACCGTGGTTTTCGCATTCAAAAAATTTCAGCAATATTTAGTGGGGTCAAAAGTTGTGGTTTGGACGGACCACACTGCCATCAAATACTTAATGGAAAAGAAAGATGCCAAGCCTAGATTGATTAGGTGGATCTTGCTCTTGCAAGAGTTTGACATCAAAATTAAAGATAAGGCGGGCATTGAAAATGTGGTTGCAGACCACTTGTCTCGGTTAGAGTGGGTAGATGAGAGAGATATCAATATACCCATTACTGAGACATTTCCCGATGAGAAAATCCTTTCAATAAAATCAAAATCCTTTCAATAAAATCTAAGGATCCGTGGTTTTCAAATATTGTGAATTATCTTGCATGTAAGGAAATACCGAATGATTGGACTTATTAAGAAAAGAAGAGTTTTTTCCATTCTTTAAGATATTATTTTTGGGATGACCCCATTTTGTTGAGACAATACATGGATGGCATCTTACGTAGGTGTGTACCAGAAGGTGAATATGATAGTGTGCTCAGACACTGTCATACACTACCCACTGGCGGTCATCATGCGAGCACAAGGACAATGGCCAAAGTGTTGGAGAGTGGCCTTTATTGGCCTACACTCTTTCGGGATGCCTATGACTATGTGAAAAGATATAATTTGTGTCAAAGGGTGGGTAACATCTCAAGGCGGCAAGAGATGCCCCTCAACATGTTTCAAGAGGTTGAGGTATTTGATTTGTGGGGCATTGATTTCATAAGACCCTTTGTGTCCTCAAATTCCAATTTATATGCTTTGCTTGCCATTGATTACGTATCGAAGTGGGTAGAGGCCATACCCACACAGACTAATGACGCTATTGTAGTGTGCAGGTTTGTGAAAGATCATATTTTCTGTAGGTTTGGTGTGCCACAAATGATCATTAGCAATGGAGGCACCCACTTCAAAAATCGGAAGTTTACTGCGTTATTGGGCAAATACGGGGTTAAGCACAATGTAGGTACCCCATACCACCTGCAAACACAAGGGTAGGTGGAAGTGTCGAATAGAGAAATTAAGAAGATTTTGGAATGCACAGTGGCCTCATCAAGGAAGAATTGGAGTGCGTTGCTGCCAGATGCACTGTGGGCATACATGACTGCTTTTCAAACACCTATAGGCACCATGCCTTTTAGGTTGGTTTACGGGCGGGCCTGTCATTTGCCGATGGAGTTAGAACACAAGACGCACTGGGCGTTAAGGAAATTTAATATGAGTATGATGATGTAGGGAAGAAGAGAATGTTATAGATAAATGAGTTAGATGAGCTAAGGATGAACGCTTATGAAAATTTAAGAATCTACAAATAAAGAACAAAACAAATCCATGATCGCCAAATTCAAAAGCATGTTTTGAAAAAGGGAGATAGTGTATTATTGTTCAACTCGAGATTGAAATTGCACCCTGGGAAATTGAAATCCCGGTGGAGTGGACCATTTGTGGTGGAAGATGTGCGCCCCCATGGTGCTATTGTGGTGAGAAATGGAGAGCAAACATTCTTGGTGAATGGCCAATGACTGAAAATCTAATATGGGGAAGATTTCACAAAAAAGGTGCATAAGGTTAAATTCATGGTGCTTAAGGATGAATGAAAGGGCTGATTTTGTCTAGCCTAAGACGTTAAAGTAGGGCGCTTGTTGGGAGGCAACCCAATCATTGGTAGTTCACATTTTTCTAGTTATTTTATTTTCTGTCGTGTTTTCAAGTTAGTTTTTGTTAATTTCATTTTTAGTGTAAAAATGATACCCTAATGAGTTTGCTCAGTGTGCAGTACTGATAGAAAGTCAATACCATCGACCACAATGTCGATGGTAGCGATGTGGGTGCAGGAAAGAGGCTACAAAAAATTTTCTGAGTCAATACCATCGACGGCCTCATCGATGGTATCGACCTACCATCAGTGACATCGGAAAAAAAGAGTGCACTAGGTCTATAGTATCGACCCCCGAGTTGATACTTGCGATATCCCTGAAGATTTTCAGACGAATTCGTCTCAGTGAAATTGATACCATCGACGGGGCAGCCAAAGGTATCAACCCGGTAGCAGCAAAGAAGCATTGCTGGGGCCTCGTGAAGATAAATGACACATAAAGTATCGATACCATCAACACTTTGTCGATGGTATCGACTTGAAACATCACCAATCCGTGAGAAGATATCAACGATGCTCGCCAAATTCAGAATTCGATCTGTGGGATGGGTCGATACCATCGACTCGCGTCGATGGTATCGACGCATCATCGATCTGGGCCCCCACATCCAGCCATCGACGACCGTCGATATCAGCGAATACCCAGACTGTGCTACAAGTGTTGATACCATCAACACCTCATCGATGGTATCGACGGGTCAACAGTGGCGGCGATCTCATCTATAAAAGAAGGGGTTGAATTCATTTTCTCTTCACACCTTCAGACCTTCTCCTTTCCTACTTGCGCTTGAGCACTTGTGAGCAACCAAAGGTCTTCACTAAGCATATAGCAAGCGAGCAATCTTCCTCGAGCTCTTCATCAATTGTGGGGATCATCTTCTCTGAGCTTCACCGAACTCTTCTTCGTTATCCTTTTCTATTCACAATGGTGAGGACAGCAAGAGCTTCTTCCTCGTGGGCGGCCCCCATGGAGATTGAGACGTTCATTCCACCACCACCAGGCTCTATTCCCCGTTCAAGGATCATTCACCCTTCGGTGGAAGTGAGGAAGATTTATGAGGAGCTATTGAAGTTAAAAATCGAGCCTACCCGATATGTTAATTGGGCCATGATCCGTGACCTCAGGTTTGAGGCCAACCTTGCTTATGTCCTTCAGGGTCAGGCTAGGCATACCCAAAGGTTTCCTTCCCAAGTCCAGTACCACGCCGAGGGCCACCCCTTTTTCGGTGAATGGCCATCTTATAAGGAGTTCGTGGTGGAATTCATGGCATATCTTGACATCTGTGTCGCGCCCAACGACCTCATCACCACCGATCGGGAGTGGATCAAAGGGCGAGTGTCTTTCCGACTCTTCAACAACAACTACACCATTACCCTCGACCAGTTCAATTCTATCTACAACTGGTATCATTATCCTAACCAGCATAGGAGGCCAGACAGTCATGCAGACTATGATGCTATATTTGCTGATCTAGTGACCACTCCAGCGGGAAAGGCAATGAGCTATCATAATGCGGCCATGGCCGACTTCGAGCACCCATTTGTTTGGGTTCTGCATCGCATGTTATGTGTCACCTTCTTTGCTCGTAGCAATCTGGCACTGAGTAAATTTCAAGAGACAGATCTATTTTTCCTCTACAAACTACTGACTAAAGAGGAACTCAACTGGGGCATGTTTTTCTTAGCGCGTGTGTTGGATGTACGGAGGAGTACCAAACAAGCCCCTATCCACTTTGGGGGGCTTATCACGCCGCTAGCTCTCTATCTCGGGCTAGATCTGTCACAACTCACTCCATTGGTCAACAAAAATAAAGTCAATCTGGATCACTTACACCGTTCCAACCTTATTATCGTCGATGGTGGTGCGGCATATGCTCATTGCCACATCGGGAAGGAATATCTACGATTATCACTCTCGGACCCCATCTTCAACATTCAGGCATGCCAACACTTTTAGTGGCCCATCATTCCTATTGCAGAGTATGAGGAAGAAGTTGAAGCTACAGATGAAGACGATGATGCAGGCGGCGGCATGGAGGAGAAAGAAGAGCCTCTCATTCCTCTTTGGTCTCGAGTAGCCCCGAGGAAGCGTCCACGCTTCTACCCGGGAGCTTCATCCTCTTCTCATCCACCACCACTACAACCCTCTCAGGAAGGAGAGGATGTCTACTCATGCAGGGTATGTACTCTATGCTCCAGAGCATCCAGGAGACACAGCGGCAGTACACTGCCTCCTTTTCTGGTATTCCAGATACTACGAATCGGCTATTTGTGAATCAGCATGCAATTTATGAGAACGAGCGCCTCCTCCTCGCCAACCAAGAAAATATTCACAATAGGTTGTATAGGATGGAGATGCATCATCAACTGTTCTATGATCACTACTGGAGCCAAAACTACTTCGGGGGATATCCTCAACCTCCTCCCATGCCGCCTTATGATCCCACCTTTTAGGGGCAATATCCTAAATGGGACCCGAACACCCAGCAACACCCACCTTTTCCACCGCTAGAACAATAATGGGTATCACTGTTCCACCTTTTGAAATTGTTTTTGACTATGAGGCCATAGTTGAATTCAAGCTTGGGGGGAGATGGAATAGTTTCTATCTCAGTTTTATTTCCTTTTCTTTTATTTTAGCATGTCATCTTAGATTTTGGCAATTTCTTCTAGTTTTGAGTAATTTTATTATTTAAAGCTTTCTAGGACCCACTTGCTATCTAGTGTAATCCGTGGATGTCTAATGTTAATGATATCAATGTTTTCACATGGGAGTTATGTGTGCAATCATCTAAAATTGAGCATAATTAAAAACTTGTTCAGAATTTGCAACTTGAATTTATTTGGAATTGAGCACACAACTCATGAAAATAATTGGGTTTGTCAACTTTAAAACATAGGATCATAACTGTACATCCTTATGATTCAAGAAATGTGGACGAACATGGATGTTGAGCCTAAACTGATCAAACGGTAACGGGACTTTAATCAAAAGTGAGAGAGAGAAACCCTTTGATTGATTGTTATATAGGTCAATAAGGAGGGACATATAATATTTGCCAATGGTTCTGTCAATTAGTCTTGTGGTCTATCCACCTCATTTTATTCACATTCCACCATAAGAACTGTGAGCACATTACAATTTTCATTTCTTGATTGCATATCATCTGGATAGGATTGCATTGTAGCTAGTTTTTGCATAAAAATGGAAAATGAAAGAAAAACATGTAGATGAATCATGCATGCACACATTCTCAAGTGCATGTCTTTATAGTGATGTAATTACTTTCATGTAGTTGCATTTTGCATATTTTTGAGCATATAGGACATTATGTGCCTTTTTTCTTCTAAAAAATAAGAAAAGCATGAAATTTGTTCTATACCCTCTAAAAAGTAAGTTGGAATGCTTCAATGATAGTAGTTATGTGAAAATAAGCCGAAAAAAAGAGAATGAAGAAAATAATATGGTTTGGAAAAAAGAATAAAGTGAGATTAGAGGGAGAAAAGAACCTATTTCACCTGCATAAGAGGAAGAATGAGCATATGTTGTAGTTTGTAGAAATTCTATCTCACATTGAGATGGAATAGCAAGAACAAGCATCATTCCACCCAAAATGTAGGCATTAGGTCATGTTCATAGGCATATGCATCATTTAGGTCATTTTTGTTGATTTTGCATGTTAAAACTGTCTTGTGCTTTCATTTCTTCCACAACTGCCCATTTCATCCACCCGTTGCTCAAAATGGTAGGACACCAATGATTATCTCCTCATTCTTGTATATAAGGAGATCTGCTTCCATGTAGATGGTAGTTAGTACATGAGCAACGTAGATAGGAGCTCACAAGATGCACCAAGCCTGAATCGGAGGAATTTATTATCTTAACTACCTTATTTGATAGTGTACGTCGATCAGGGGGTGGGAATATCTTATGGACAATTATTGTCACCTTAGGGTAGTTATCATTCCGTGGTTAGTAAAGGCCGTTATGTGAATGACAGGTGGGAATCATATAGAGATGTCTTTCATGCTAACATGTTCTTTAGTTGACTCTCGCAATGTTATTATATAGCTTTGTTGCTCGAGGACGAGCAAGTTCAAGCTTAGGGGAGTTTGATGCGAGGATTTTGAGTCACTTTTATAGGCTAGTTTTACATTCGTTTTATGCGTTTATTAGTCATATTTGTGGTTAATATCGCATGATTCACTTTCCTTAGTCTATGATCTCAGAATGCATCAAATTTACTTTGTTTCACCTTATTTAGTATCAATGATCATATTTATCGAACTTGATTGGTGTTCTTCTCGTTGTTTTAGGGAATTCACATATCTAAGGCCATCGATACCATCGACGACCGTCGATGCCATTGACATGGCCACAACAACAAGCCGGAAAACGACCAGAACCAGCCAATACCATCGACACAAAGTTGATGGTATCGAGATCGCCTCAGCAGAATGAGCTTTTGGTGACGGATTCCATAGCAGAAGCGACATCTAAGGTGTCGATACCATCAACCCATAGTCGATGCTATCGAGATTACATCAGCATGTTGAAGATCAGCAAGTTGATACCATCGACACCACCGTCGATGGTATCGAGCCATCTTCAGAGAGTACGCCAGAAATTGAAGAAGTGTCACTACCCCAAGGAGTCGATACCATCGACATCACGTCGATAGTATCGACACCGCCCGATCATAAAAACACTCAGGACGATGTTAATCGTACGAATGCGATCTTTTGGTGGCCATAGGTGATATCTATACCTAAGAAAGATGGGCCAAGCCGTATGATCACGTCATTAGTCACCAGACAAGTCTCAAGAGGGAGAGGAGAGAAGAACGGACTCGAGAGCTATGTCCGATCACTTCGAGAGCCACAGAAGATGTTTTCCACTGCCGGAAGGCTGTAGAACGTTCACCCCGTGCCAAGGAATGCCCATATCTTCTCCGTTTAGGGGTTACACAACATCTATCCACGTTTTCTCCATGTTTTCACCTTTCCTCATGTTGTTTTTCATTGAGATGAACATGCAGGGCTAATCCCCTTTATCTTTAGGTCTGGGAGTAGACTGAGTAATCGTTGTATGATACTTTTTACATAGTTTATCATAATTTGTCTCTTAAATCTATGGTATGATGTCGTTTTCTCAATTATATCATTGTGATTGATCACCCTAATAATAATGTAATACCTTTAATTACTTTGAAAGAAGAATTAATGGTTGAAAAGAGACGATAATCACATTAACTAATAAATCCTTTGAACAAGGCGATGTATAGTTAATGGTGGAAACCCAGAGTGTGATCTTCATGCACCTAATTCAGGGTATAGGTTACTACTAGCGTGGAACCGACCTAGATTTAGGTAGTGAATTGTATCGTGACAGCGAGCAATTCTGACTACAGGCCACTACCCAGAATAGGAGATGAATTAGGATAATTGTGTGAGAAATCGTACAACGAGAACCTATGGTGAAACCACAATCCTAAAGATGCCATTTTAAATTGATTAACCCAACCATTTAATCGATTGCTTCATTTTTATTATTTTTCTTTTACTTTCTTTTTCAAATCAACTCTCAAACCTTTTTAATTGGTCTAGCTGATCACGAGTAGTTAGTAGGAGTCTACCGAGAATTCCATGTCCCTATGTTCGACTCGGGCCTCACAAGGCCTGTATTACATTGACGCGTGTACTTGCATTTTACGCATGGTAAAATCGTGTCAGTGTACCACAACATGTGAAAGAATTACAACAAGCTACAATCTCACTGTACAAGGCTTATAAGCATGCCCGGGTTCCTAAGCCTATCTCTTGAGTAAGACCCCGTCTGTAGCGGGCCTCAACACGTCTAACTCTCAGCGGCTAATGGGAGCAGCCAAATATCTCACATTCGACCTCTCAACCTGGGTACTCAAGCAGTGAGTCAAAGCCCTCAGGCTTATTGTGCATCAGTGGACCTACTGACCACTAATCACTCAACATGTAACACAAGTACCACAGACATCCTCGGTTGGTGTTGGGTACTACAAAATTGTAAGGAGTCCACCCTACTGGTCAAGACCCCTACACCCTATTGGTGCGCTCCAACTTACCTCGATCTGGACTACCTCCAGTTAGGAAACCATTTCCTCCTCACAATGCAGGCCTCATCCTGTGAGGATTCTACAATGTTCAGGGCATCTACATGTCTAATTCACTCTTTAAATTCATAATTCAATCATCACATCAACATATCTTTGTTCAGCTTTGTAAACTGTTCATTTCATAAACCATCTGATAATATTTACCACAACAAAACTATTAAGGATCACCACATCTCAAACTGAGAAACATTGATGTCACAATACTTGATTCACTGAACACCCTATCCTTAGGGTTTCATTTACCTCATTCACCTATCACATAACTCACATAAGGATTTAATACATCATAACATCATTCAATAAGAATTTCTCTCAGCAGTTCATATATAATTGAATATGTATATATATATATATATATATATATATATATATATGAAACCCTGTAATGAACTGAACTAGGGTTTCCATGCCATTTACTATAACATCATACATCAAGAATAACATTGAATCAAGATGTCAAGTTGCAAACCTCCAATTTTTCATTCATTTAGGGTTTCACCCTCTTACTGATATATCAAGAAAACATTGATATCATCAAATGAAATGCAAGATCTTATCTGACATATTTGTAATACACATACAAATAAAATAATCATTTGTAAGCAAGGAGATTCAACTAGACAAACTTCTTTATTCAATTATACAACAATTTCAGTCATAGCCGAATACCCTAAATTTTAGTTTACTCTTATAATCTCTATAAATACTTTAAGAATTATCATTTATATGGTTTGTACCCATTTCTAATATGATTTCATCATCTAAAACTCATCATAGCAGGTAAATAATCCATTTCATATCAACTCGCAAAACTAGATCAAAAAGGCAACTTACTATTTGTACTCACATACCAAGCAATTGAAGATTTTTGATGATTTAACTAATTTTCATGCAAACTACTATTTAAAAGAAGTACCCACTCACCCTAAGATGTGAAAACAACTTAAAAACGTAGCCCATCTCTAAAAATCTTGAATCCATAGCAAGACCCTAGAAAATTAGTGGTTTCTTCTTCCTTTCAGCCCTAAAGAAGGTTTGTAGTAGGTAGAAGATGAAGATCAAAGGTTAATCCAAACCTCAAATTCATTGTATCAGAGATTTTGAGCAAGGATAAATGAAGAGAAGGAATAATTGATGGTTAAAACTACTTACCAAGTCGAATCTATAGAAACCCATTTGGATTTCTACTGTTCTTCACATTCTTTCTCAAAAATCACCCCAAAAATAGCCTTGAAGGTCCCCTCTCATAGAGAAAGTTATCTAGGATGATAGATGATCAAATCTCGGTTCCAACACACTTTGTTTCATTGAAAATGGATAAGTATTGCTTGAGATATGATTGTTTTACGATTGGCTGTCTTGGGCGGCGTCGGTCGCGGTCGCGGTGTCGATGCAGTGTCGCGGTCACGGTGCTAGCATCCTGGGTCACAGTGTCAACATAGAGTCACGGTTGTAGTGCTAGCATCACGAGTCGCAGTGTGGACGCAACGTCGATTGCAGTGTCGGCCGCAGTCGCGATGCTCAGTACATGTTTACTAAAAAGGACATAACTCTCTTATTTTAACTCCGATTTGGTTCATTATTTTTTTATGAGATTTATAATTAAATTATATACAATCCTACAATATCATTTTGATAACATTCTCAAATAATAAATTATTTATTAATTATTTCCTCTAATGTCATTAACTCTCTTCTTGCACACATGTATGGGTCAATGCTATGTTACTCCAACTCAAATCTTTATAGTATGCTTAAGTCATGATTATGAGTTGCCCAATAAAGTATTTAATATTACCAAAGTTAAGACAAAGAAAAACATAGAATATTACTAACAAAAGTATGCCAAGCATTACTATTATCTTAAAACTCTAGGATTACCAGCAAAACTAGGAACAAGTTGTAACAATTATCCCCCTCTAATAAAAATTTCATCTCGAAATTTCTAAAAGAGGAGAAGATACTTGTTAAACATCTCTGATTCTACTTTCGAAGTAACTTCTTCTATACATGATTTCTCTAAAGAACCTTATCAAAACTTTTCGAGGATATAAAATGTGTGAAACATAATTTCTCATCTCATCATCACATGGTACTATTCACTTGCCATTCATGAGACCACACTGGTCATCATACTATCATAAGATGTAAATTCTTTTCACAATATCACAGGGGTATCAACCCTTATCAACACAAGAGGATTACACCTCATCCAGGGCTCAACCATGCCCAAAGGTCATTAAGACCATCATACCATTCCCTGCAAAAACAACATTATCTTTGCATGCCTTATAACAAGGCTCAACAACATTACGTACATATAATACACCAGATCAACACAATATTGCATTAATGAGCTAGGAGATATTCATAAGATATCATAGTAGGGTTATATTAACATTAAGAACATTCCTTTATTACATCAATATGCAAGGAATATAGATATGATTAACCCTCATCGTTTTCATAATGCACATGTTTAGCATAAGAAAGTATCAACCATGTGGCTATGATAACCACCAATTAACATATTAAGGTTATGATCATATTAAGGAGGTTATTCCACCATCATTCCATCATATAAGAATGTTAAACATGAATACTCATCTTTATCTATTTGTATTAGAGTTAGGTTCAAAAAGATAAATTATACTAATGTTACTAATCAACACTTATACCCAAACCCTTACTCATGACATCTCCATTGGATCATGGATGCATAAGGTGAATCATGACCATCACATTCTGTACTATTCTCAAGTATGAATCCCACACATAAATCAAGGTGTAACCATCATGTTTAGCATACTAGGGTTTCAACAACACTAACAGAGTACTCCATGATTGTATTAGTCATTCAAGGGCTATTCATACCCAATTACCATCACTTAGTTATATTAAAGCTAGGTATAACAAGCTATACCTCATTAGGGTTACATATCAATACAATATGGTTATCATCCCTTCTATTCATATGAGTGAATAGGTAAGACTACCTTATTCAGGGTAACCCTCCATTTGTTCCATCATTATTCAACCCATATCACCATACCACAATTGTACAATACTAACATGGATTACTGGTATAAATGACTACAACTATCAAACACCTTTAATTAACATATTGCTTGCACATGTACACTAAAATCATATGTAGAACCAATTTATATCCCTCATTATACCTTCAACAAATTACACTTCTAAAAACAAATTCATGTATTACTAAAAGCCATTATTTTCTCTTATCTCCTCATTCATTACTACTTACTTCTTGTTACTTATCCTTCTCATTTTGATCATATAGAGTAAACATCCCAAAAATTGAAACATACAAGGTAAGAATAGATTATTCGTCATTCTTGATATCACTGCAAGAATTTGTTTTAGATTAAACTTTGCTCATCTTGCGCTTCTCCTTTCATTCAAATTACACCTCTTATATTTCAAATCTATATCTTATCCTTTCTCTGAATCATTTCCATATTGTTTATCTACCTTTCAGATTACCTACCTTAAACCCTAGATTACTATAAGTGCTAGTTTACTTCTCATAGTGCAAATCTCATGATCTTGTTTTATAGAGATGCTAGTATTCAAGGTCAAATCACTAGTGACATCCCTTGAACTACTGCAACTCTAAACATTCTAGGGTTTGGTCCTTATCAATAGCATGACGTTATTGTGATGTGACTTTGCTCCCTTAATTTGATAAGAAAACCTAAGCTCTCTTGAGGTTTACTAAAGTCTTACTTATCTTATCAATTGAATTTCCTTTCTCTTACATGGCCATTCAGATAGATTACATTCTCAAGCTACCTTGCTAGGGTTTCATCATCATATTGTGTGTCATTATTACATTCACTAGATGTCTCTACCATGGTGGTTATGCATCATATATGATTCATTTTCTTATTACTTCATTCCCATATTGTTCTCATTTAGTAATATATGAAAGAGAATATGATTGTGAGGCTTAGAATTCTTATCTTCAAACATTCCCTTAATACATTTCTCATATGTAGATTTAATTTGTTATCAACAATGATACTTGACTAATTAGCACTGCTTGAATCTCACAACCTCTTTCTTTTATAATCTATATTACTCCATCACGTTTCAAACCCTTCCTTACTTTCCATAATCCTCTTACCGTATACTAGTCTTCCACCTATCATCTTTAACTTCTAAATTTTCTCTTATGATCATGTTGCTTATTCATGTGTATGATCATGTATACCATGTTGCACATATTTGTTTTTATCCTTCTACTAATGTGGAGTTGAAATTATAAATCAATAATATCTCTACTAGTTTCACATCATGTTTAATACATTACATATCCTTCATTTTAAATCAAACGGCTCATGCATGGGTCAAACTTAGTTTCTCTTTCAATCAAGTTTTTCCTTCCTGAATATAGTCTACCTTTATATGACTTATTCATATGTTAAACTACACTTTTGTTCTTCTTTTAGAAACGAATTTGTTGTTCTATAGAGACATGGAATCCAAAGGTAGTAAGGATGAATGTATTAACTTCACAATAAAGGTATACATTCCATGTTCTCAATTATATCATAACCCTCATTCTTTAATCAAGCTCATCATTTCTACATTTCTCTTTGTTTCAACTAAGTTTGTTATTCTAGTCTTATGACTTACATGTTCATCTAATTCTGTCTACTTCAACTCTTCTTAAGACTCTTCACTTCTATGTACTTATTATATACTTAACTCTTTTCTTCTATTTTCCCTTTACTTTGGGGTACATAAAAGCACTGTACTCGATTATATGATCCATTCCTCATGATTAATTCTTACTATCTTGACCCTTACATACTTTTCTCATATCTTTTGCATATTTCATATTTAGAGTTCATATAATACTAATCATTAAACTTAATCTGAACCTTATGTCATGTTCCTTTATTTTAAGGGTTTCTCATATGAGGCCCCAAAATTGGATCTTAGATATCAGTTCCAACTAATTCTTAGCTATTCTAATCTTTCCCATATGCTTCAACATCTTAGTGTATGTACATTCTCACTATGATGTGGGTCTAATTTATCTAGAGTCTACTCTTATTAAATTGTTAATAAGAGTCATTAGATCCCGGTAACACATCCTGCCAGCCGGACCAGGCCGAACCTGCAGTCCTGAAGCCAAGAACTACTGAATATTAACCAACTCCTATTAATCTCAAACATGTGGAAAGAATATCCACTTAGGGAAAACTCATTTAAAGATAACTTCTGGTCCAGTTGATACAAAGAATGTAAACAATAATTGAATTAACTTCATAGTATACAATAATCTTAAAGGACCACATATATTTCTAAGAACAAAATATTTGAATTCAAAAATATAAGAGCATTTCCATTGATATCCAATCAAAGAAACAATATAAAATAAGAGTTACATCACATTCTATTATTATGCTCAATTCATTCATTTCTTTCTAGTCTTCTAACCCTAATATTTCTAGGGTTTCCCTCTAGCCCATCCTCCCACTACATGCCTGGCCAGGGCATCCAGTGAAGAATAGACAGAGTAGCTTGATATTGGTCTATCTAAGTATTCAGATATTGGGTCAGGGTATCCAAATACCCAGACTTCCTAGAGCTATAGACACATCACCTCCTATCTTCCACACTTATAACTCTAACTTTCTATCCTAATGGTCCCTGATGACTCAGCCTAAGCTCTGATAATCACCATATAGTAGCAACATCATAAGCACTGCCAACCGTAGAAGCAACATCCATTTTTGCCATCAAGTAGCAATCAATTATCATCAACCTGCTACCCGCCTCCTAGAAAGATCTCGCTACTATCGACATCAATTCAGTAGTACCAAACTCAGTATAGGCGCAATTATCAACAGTGACATTAACTCGGTAGTACCGGGTTCTGCACATGCCATCTCTTGACGTCCTCAACATCATCCTTCATTGCTGCTCATGGAGAGGCTCCGCCTTTGGCTCCACATGCATCCTGTTGGCATGCAATATCTCCGGAGCCATGCAGGAGACCCTTTGTCATCTCCTCCATTACGACCACGTGCTACATCAACTAAGTGACATAATCCGGCCATTTTTTTGCTACATCCTGCAAGCTGTTGCTCTTCAACACCTTCCTGACTATCTTCATCACTCAACCATCACCTCCCATCTATGTCTACTCCCATTTATTAATTCCCCCCATATTCATTATGCCTATTCAGATCTTACATTGACCCATTTAGCATATTCTCTCTGGTTATCGATTTCATTCTCCACATATTATACATCTCCATATCACAAAATCCTCTCAAATCCGCCAATTCCTTTCCCATATCATGTGTGTATCCCTTTCCACAGTGCGGGGGGAGTCATATATCCATTTCTCCACACCAAACACTCACTATCGTCGTATTTGGTGTACGGGGGGATAGAGAGGAGAGGAAGAGATGAGAACAGAGAGAGAGTGTATGAGAGAGAGAGTATGAGAAGAGATAATATATGTATTTAAGCAATATATGTTCATGCTATTATCTTCATGGAGCATGGCATTGTTCAACACATCCTTTCTCTACTTCCAGACAACAATGAAGGATCTTCATTCAGCGTCAACACCGAGCTATCCACGTTTGTACCGTGTTATGTACGTCAGGTGTTAATGGTGTACTTTAGCTGCATTCACATGAGACAGAGGGTGCTTCTTTAGATTTTTAGAAGCTCAACAAGCCTGCTAATCTACTTCAGCAAGGTTGATTCATCCAAAGTTATCTTCACCGAGCTGCTTCATCACTTCTTCTCCGAGCTACATCTATTCTTATGGCATCACCTTCTATTTATCTACTTGGGACTTTCCTTGATGGATGATCTCCTTTCCCGTCAAGCCCCCAAGGTTCATGCGCCAGAGTTACGGTACCTGCATTGTATCACCAACATATCGTCCGTTCGTGTTTGTGCCACATTATGCACATCTTCCTAGACAATTTGAAGATTCTTCTACTGCTTCATCGACATTGGGCATCTGTGTTCATGCCACATTAAGTATGTAATCCAATGAATATGACATAGTGATGGTGTTGAGGATTTTTTGCTCCAAGTGGAGAATTACTGTTGCAGTATTCAGGTCCCATTTTAGATGATCTTCATTCCATATGCACTCCAAAAGACCTTCATCAAAGCTCGAGGATCTCCAACATGCAGAATACAATTTCAAAGAAGAGAGGCATTGTCACCACATGGTTCAGGGGGAGTATTAATTAAGGGGGAGTGTAAAATTTCATATGGGGAGTGATATTTATCTTTTATCTTTCATTTATAATTTTATTGAGTCTTGTAAGCTTCAAGCTTTGTGCATGTGTTTCACCCATGCTCTAGCTTTAGGGGGAGTGTTAGAGAGTCTATAGTAGCCTAGTTTGTTAATAGGTTTATTAGTTATTGGACTTTTGTATTTCAATCCATTTAGATTACTTGCGTCCTAAGTCTTAGGGCGTCTCCCCTCTCTTATATAAAGGAGAGGGTGTCCAGTCTTGTATTCATCCCATTACATTCAATTCAATACAATATTATTATTTTCAACAACTTGTTTATGGTAGTAATTAAGTTAGCCATCTCAGGATCATAAATAAAGGATTTATTGTTTTTATTATTTAGCTAAACATAGATTATATCCATGGTTAAAAATGGAGTATCTTTGAATTTATATTCAAGGATTTACAAAATTTGAACTAACTTATATAAGAGGGTTAATAAAAATTTAGCAGACTTAATGCATGATATATAGGAGAAAGAAGAATGACCCCTCCTCCATAGCACCGCCGATGATAGTTATTGAGAAAAATGATAAATCCCTTCTTCTTCAATGGTAGTGTTAGATTCCTAACCTCATTGTGTTGTATCCAGTCTAGAGTCCTCCATCTTCACAACCTCTCAAGCAATCACCTTGAACCCTAACCTGGCGCCACCATTACCCAAAGCTACCTCACGTTAAAGAAACATCAATGAAGAATTTACCAATCGCTGCACCCCGTCTAAGCCTTACCCTAGATGATGACAATCTAACCAAATATCCCATTGTAGTGATCAAATAAAGCCTCAACCTTTTGACACTCGAACAACTTATACACCTCAAATTAATCTTCTCCAAGAAACCTACAAGTAAGGCGAGAATGACCTATAATAC
This sequence comes from Alisma plantago-aquatica, assembly GCA_963693085.1. Lineage (NCBI taxonomy): Eukaryota > Viridiplantae > Streptophyta > Magnoliopsida > Alismatales > Alismataceae > Alisma > Alisma plantago-aquatica. The sequence goes on from OY856411.1 coordinate 1,345,624,450, forward strand.
ATCCACCACAATATCCCTTTTTTATGGACAATCCTTTGATGTTAAGTAACTGACCGAATTGTATTAGCTTATCTCCAACAATCTAGATACCCCTTAGCCTAAGAAGGGAAACCCGACGACTTACAATTAATGAAGAAAGACCTACAATATCATGGATTCGTCTCTACCGAGCTTCATATTTTGCCAGGGTGCACCACCATCATCCTTATTATTCTTAATCCTGCTCCACTTTTGTATAAACCCTATAGGAACTTTTCAAACTCCTATGCAACCATTGATGGGTTTACATCCACCTTCATCTCTAGTAAGTCAGCCTCACAAAGGAACACAGCTGGTACCCAATCCTATCAACGTCAACCAGAAATACCCACATCCTACAATGATGTGGTGACAATTATGGTGAAATCCTAGATATTGATGCTACTCCTTGCCTCCTCTATAACCTCATAAAACATTCCTTGAATCTCCATCTGCAACAATGATCCCAACAATGATCTCCATGAACTCCATACAATCATACTCTTTGATGACGAGGACAATGATCTGAAATTCAAAACCTTGTTTCTCACATCATCAATCATATATTCAGCCAAAACCACCTTGAACCTGTCTCTGTATCACTTCAATACCATAAAAAAGATAGAAAAAAACCTACTTGAAATGGCTGAGATTATCTCCAGCATTTCAAGGAAAACTAGAGAGGAGATTTGGATTATCAACATTCACAAGGACAGTTAGAGCTAATAAAGGCAGATCTGTCTTGGCATTGAGCATAGTAATTCTGTGACATGCTTACAATACTCTAGAATTTAACGATGATTAGGATATCCAATGACCCACTAATATCAATAAATAAAGCAATACATCATATGTTTAGAGGTCTTACACATTAAACTCCATAAAATTAATACATACCATACTAATATATTTACGATTTTAGTATCCTACAATAGTCCAAATTCTAACATACTAAGTAATGGCAATATTTGAAAATATGAAACATGGATATCATAATACTAATTATATTAGTTGATTAATTACATATACAATACATGTTTATGTATTCACATTTCAATATATTAATATTGCTAAATAGAGAATATACAATTTAGTATTAATTCAACTACTAGGTTTAGTTTATCCTACTCCAAACCCCAGAAGGATGTAGACATTATAATTGAAGATAAATATTGATGTAAATAGTATTTTGATTTAAACCAACCTATTTTGATTAAAATAAAAGTTAAATGAGAAAATATAAAAGTTCAAAAAATTTGATTATGATTACCCTATACTTGGAAATGAAGTACACTTTCCATTTTTATATTCATATATTAATAACTGAGACCTATGTAAGAGCATATAACTCGTATGCATTGAACAATGTATGATTTAAATCATAGATATTCCTATAAGGTTATATTAGAAAATGAACATCTTTGAGCATAATGACTAAATATAATTATATTACATATAAATTAAAATAACATTTTAGGATCTAATCTAGAGAAAACATAACAAAACAATTGAGTATGTAATATTAACTATATATAATCTAGCTAGAAACCCTAGAAGAGAATAATAGAAAATATGAAGATCAATCCTAGATGGAAAACCATAGTCACGAATAAAAAAATAAAATAAAATACCAATTGATTCCAAGCCAATGGTAACCAATATCTTTGTACACTTGTAGATGACTCTGTTGATTGAATCTTGGAGCTTTATACCTGGAAGGTTTGGATCTTATACAATTTTATTCAAGGTAAGAAAGTTCTCTTATATTTGAGAATTTTAATTCCCTCTTGAAAGCATGCATAGTAGATAGATTGGTTGGTCTAAATTATTGAAAAGTTTAGCCTTCCTTCTTAAAAGTCCACCAATAATATGTTCTTAAAATAGTATCAAACTGTTTAAACATAAAAAAAGGACATGCTAGTGAGCCTTAGTTTAGTGGAATCACTCTTCCACGCCTCTACATATAGTTAAAGGACATATGATCTCTCATTGGGACACTTAGTTGGCATGTTTTTGTTCTTCTAGGAGAGAACACATGCTTCCCCAACAAAAAGACATTGTGCTATTTATTTAAAATTTATAAATTTCTAGTCCCAAAATTAATATTGAATGCTAGACTTTGAAAACCCCTTTTCCATTTGATACTTGCCTACTTTATATAATTATTTAATTTTTGTTATAAAAATCCTTTGTAGCTAGGTTCATACCCCTAATTTCCAAATATTAATTTTATACCGATCATTTGATTGACCTATGTTTCCCTTGTTGGGGTCCATGTATGGTTTTATTCCCTATGGGAATTCATACACTTGTGGTACAATGAAGACCTAGAAGAGATTGCACAAGATGCCATTTGTTAGAAAATATTGGATTAGCTAAAATTTTGTTCCCAAGCATATTATGTATATGAATCTTTTCTAACAACACCATGTACTCTGACAACTAGCATATTATGTATATGAATCTTTTCTAACAACACCATGCACTCTGAAAAAATTGTATGAATGAAAAGAGTTGTTTATATTTCCTAATGAATTTGTCTGTAAAAATATTGTAAAGATGGGGTCCTTACAGCATGGTATCCAAGCTATAAATAGTCGACACTTATTCACATCTCATAGAAAATTAGGATTTGTAAGGTATACAAATGGAGAAGGTGGTACTTAAAATAATAGTTACAACAAACCCTAGTACATTGGCACAATTATTAGAATATACCTAGACTATAAGAAGGAAACACTAAGAGCCTAGGATGTGAGGTATTTACCTTAATATAGAAAGTCATGAAACATACCAAGCTCATCTACTAGCTTTTGGACTCCCCTAGGCATATATTTTACATGGAGATATTATTGAGGATGTAGTATTTTTAGATACATGTATATAGGTTTAAAGTGAGGACTTTGGAACATTAAACTCACCACTAAAGGTATACAAATGGTGGAGTGCCCTAGAGTTTTTCAGCAATTTGGTAGAACCACAAGTAATTGCAAACTATAAAATAGAATAAAATCATATCATAGCATATACCCTAAAATGGTAAGTTCCATGAATGTATAAGACAATTTGATAACTTCCATTTGGAATCTTAAAATATATTTGAGAGTGATGTAACATTAATAATTTACTTTAGATTTATAATTCGGTGAGAATAATGCATCACCATGTAAGTGGAATGAGATTAGGTGTCTAAGGAAAGATGTTTAGTGAAGATTCTGGAATAATGACTCCCAATCCACTTTGATGGTGTTGGAATTTCCTCACCTTACATACTAAACCGTTCAAGAAAAATTAGACTACTTGGGGAAACTCTAGTATTTTTAAAAAATATTCCACTCGATTCAAACAAAAAAGAAGATAAATACAATCATCAGTAATATAGGAAATAATATTATGATAACGTATATAGAGAAAAATTATACTATGAAAAAATTATTATATAGACTAAAAAATATAATACCACTTATAGACTAGATATTTGGTAAGAATAGTGTCCCTCACAATAACTTCAACCAAATAAGTCATACAGACAATCAATTTGAAAATTGGAAATCTAAGAGGCAACAAATATTTTCCCTTATATATGTGTAAATACAACTCCTGAGAAACTTTGTAGATGTAAAATAATACCACTTGCAATAAATCCAACATTATATAAATATGGATCAAATTGAGGACTACCAATTTTAAAAAAAAGGAAAAGTAAATGAAATCATTTTCACTTCATCCCTTCCCACCCATATCAACTCTAGAAAAACAAATTGTCTCATGATAACTTGAAAATATGATGAGTTGAGAGCTAAATAATGTGTTATCATTCTATATATGTAATTATGATAATTGCAAGAAAAATAAGAAGCATCCAACATTGTATCTATATAGATGTTAATAAAAAATTAGATTTAAAATTTCAATCCAATCCATAATAAGATAACTAAATGTTCAAATTTTATAAATATTAGAACCTCTAGATTTTAGAAACTACCAATTATTGGATATATATAAAACTCTAGATAATTTATGTTGAACTGAGCATTGTATCGAAGCAAAACCCTACCCATTAAAAAGTGGAAAAATAAAAATGAAGTATATCTAACTTTTGACCTAATATAATGTCACATAAATATCAGTCACAACAATATTGGGTAAAATTTTATAAAGGTTGAATCTTAGCTATGATAACTACAGTTTATCTAACAATTTTTTGGTGTAACAAAAATTTGATATTCATAATTTAGATTCTTAACCTAAAAAAGTGTACATGACCCTAGATGACCAGACATCACTAAGTGCTAAGGTGACTCTTTGTGTTTCATAGAAATTTAAATTCCCAAAATGTGTCAAGTAGTTGGGATGATGGAGTAGTAGTGATTAGAATGTAATAATGAGTTGATTGTGACTTAGTTCTCGCATTGATTTTGGCCATTTTTTTAGTGTTGTATCAAAAGCTTTGCATCAAGAAATTATTTTCTTATAATATTATATGTACAAAGAAAAATAATTTTATGGAATTTAATGGATGATTTCTTGTGCTAAATCACAATCTAGAAGGTATGAGAAAAAACTATGGAGCGAGGCCACACATATGGAAGCCAAAAACCTTAAAGGACTTGACTTTGGTGGAAGTTGATGACTAAGAATAATGAAGAATACTCCATTATAGTTGATATTCTTATTTAGTCTTCCAGTTGAATCCTTTTAAGGGGTGGAGGGTAGTATCTGAATAGGCAATGGATGTGTCAATTTTGAGGATGAAATCCACTTTAAGAGGTGGAGAGTTACAACATACTAGATTTTAGGTGTAAATAAATGTTGAGCTATAATTCATAACTCTCAAAATCTGAGTTCATTTTCAAATTAATCTCTCATTATCAATATCTTTTGAATACTTTGGTCAATTATCATGTTCTTGGATACTAGTTGGCCAAATTCCTTGTATATAAATGAGTTCACTTTCTTCACTTTAGGAATATTTACAAACCAAAATTTGAAATTATTTTCATGAGTAGCTTTGGCATCATTTAGTACAATTTAAAATTTTGGTTTGTGAATACTTTGATTTGGCCTACTCTTTCACGTATTGGCATTGGAATCACTTTCAAGTATATTTGTAAACATTAAATACTAATATTTTACTTATATATGTTACTAACTAAGTTAGCCATCTCTAGAGCATAAAGGAAATAATGTTTTTATAATTTAGCTAAGTGGAATTAGAATCATGGTTAAAATTGGAACATCTTTGACTTTATATCCTAGGAGTTACAAACTTTTGAAATAACTTATATAAGAGGGTTAATAACAATTTCATAGACTTAATAATTGATAAACATGAGAAAGAAACCCGGACCCTCTATAATGCCGGCGACGACAGTTACTGAGAAGAATGACATGTTTTCTCTTCTTCTTTGGTAGTGCCAGATTCTTAACCTCATTGTGATATATCCAGACTAGATTCCTCCATCTGAACAACCTCTCAAGAAATCACCTTGAACCCTAACGTAGCGCTACCATTACCCAAAGCTAGTGCTTATTAAAGAAACATCAATGAAGACGTTATCAATTGCTGCACCCCCTTTAAGACTTATCCTAGATGATGGCTATATAACAAAATACCCCATGACAATGATCACATCAATCCTCAAGCTTTCTCGAAACCACAAAAAATCTACATCTTCAATTAATCTTCTCCAAGAGACCTGCAAGTTAGGAAAAGATGAACTACAATGTAGCTACCAAAACATCCCTCTATTATGGGCAATACTCTTGATGCCAAATAAATGATTGGAGTATGTTAATTTTTTTTGAATATCTACAAAACCCCTCAACTTGAGAAGGGAAACATGAGGATCTGCAACTGATGAAGCTAGACCCGCAACACCATGGATTTTGCCACTGCCAAACTTTAGATCTCAGTTGGGTGCACAACCATCATCCTTATTACTCTTGATCCTCCTTCCACCTTTGTAGAACCCTAGATGAACTTCTCATTCTCCCACACAATCACTGGTGGGTTCACATCCATCTCCATCTCCGGCGATTCAACCTCACTAGGGAGCACGACTAGTACCTAATCTTATTGACGTTGACAAAAAACACATGCATCTTCATGATGATCTGGCGACAATGATTGTGAAGATATTAATGGCTTCTCCTTGCCTCCTCTATCACCTCCTAAAATATTCCTTGAATCTCCACTCAGAAAACTGATCCCAACAGAAATAAACATTTCCTCCATACAAGTAGACTCTTTGATGATGACAACGACAATATAAATGTTCAAAACCTTCCTTCTCACACCATGAGTCATATATTTAACCACCCCAACTCTGTATCACTTCGCCACTATCGTAAAGATAGGCATAAACTTGCTTGCAATGGCTCACACTATGTGACGTCCCCGGATTTTCTAAAACTTAATCTGATGTGTGACGTCCAAATTGAAACCCTCACCTCAGCGAGAACTCCAATTTAAACGCCCACACTAGGCTAAGAAAGAGAAAATCAAGGGAGTCAGAAGGAAACAATCAGTAGCACATGTACATGAACAATAATAAAACCATACACACATGTTCACCATTCAACATATAATTACAACATGAATTATTACAACATTTGATATTACATATTGAACAACAAACTTCTAACATATACATGTACTACTACTAAACTACAAGATCTTAAAACAACAGGTCCACCTGGACATCAGCTCGCCACACAACTCTCAACTATCCTGGATCTTCAAGAGCAAAACCACAACCTAAACAAAAGGTTACAAGCGGTACACGTCAGCACAATATTTCAAGAATATTGTACTGAGTATGCCTACGTGTCTTTTTATATACCTCTCATCATATCTTGGCAATAAGAATAAAACTAATATACTTGGCAGTAACAAAAGAATATAAGAAAAGCATATACTTGCACAATGATATTCATTAACAAAAGAGAACACATGTTTTAAGCTCATTTTTCATTATATCATCCATGCATTTACTACCTGAGAGTTGAATGCATTAAGGCCTTTATGATCTACTACCAAAGAGTTGGATCATTTCACAATGTGATCTACTACCAAAGAGTTGGATCACTTCCAAGTACTTTACTACCAAAGAGTTGAAGTACTTATTTCCAACACTTTACTACCAAAGAGTTGAAGTGCTTAGATATAATGGAACATATATATTATGTTTCATGTGTTCATATCAATAAGTATGGAGAATCAAGCAACATAACATACAAGAACAATCATTTCAATCAATACCATATGCCAAGTATTTTACTACACATATAACACAAGCATATTGTATAATTAGCCAAGTAAGAGGTAATAGCGTACCTTCCAAAGAGATAGATCATTCTAATCACATGTTCCTCATGTCATCTATATCTTTGGTTAAACCTGATCAAGACAAGACCATATACTATCATCAGGTTCTCATCCTATTATATCTCATCTTAACCCTAGTCATGTTCATATTAGGGTTTAGCTTAGTTCATTAGGATATTCCCATCATTACTTGTATTCTTGTCTTATACTTATCTCACTGATGTTATTTTCCAGATTACATCTCATTATCAAAGTTCATCATCTGAACATTAGGTTCCATATCGTTTTTGTGCACATATTAACCCTAGGTTACCTCATTAACCTAGATTAGGGTTTAAAACCATGTATTAAGATTCATCTTCATATAACATGGATTATGTTCATCATTATGATCTCATAATTAGTACTGAGGTTCCATATACTAATATGAGCTTATTCTGTAAATTTCATCAATTCTTGAGCATGCATGTATTTAATACATTTTATTTAGGGTTATTAGCCCTAATTAGCCATATTAAGCAAATTACATGATTTCATACATCATCATGACCATAACTGACATCAGGTGCATTATAAACATGAAATATGATTTACAGGTATTTTCTCATAATTTTAGGGAATCGTTTGATATTTATTATCCATCATAAGAGTATTTCACATCTTCCATGATATCACTGTTATTAATGCATCAAAAGACTGATATAAAGGTTCCAAGTTGTTCTAAGCATTTTCTTGAGAATTTTGGTACCTTGTTTGTATTTTTCTGAGCATCGAGCTAATTCCTACGAATTTTACAAGATCTGGACATTATGAAGGAAATTACCTTTTCTGACCAATAGGCCTGCGCCACGTGGAGCTGGGGGGCATGGATCAGGGCTTGGATGTGTCCCGGTTCAAGGCTGGCTCAGGCTGGGCCGGTCCGGTCCGGTCTGACTCCTGGATTGGGCCGATTCAGCTCCCTTCTTCTTTCTCTCGTGTCTGGGTCCCGAGCGGGACTCTGTTTCCCGTGCGTGAACGACCGCCACCGCGAGGTCCTTCTCCGGTGAGCAATCAATAGAACACTGACACTCCTCGACAGCTCATAGGGCCATAATCATCATCGATGACATTCTCCGGATCTCCGCGGCTAGCCTAGTCTCTAGGTTGGCCTCTGGAGATCCACACCCTTGAGACCTCCGGCCATGGCGGCTGCCGCAGCGCCAAGAAAGGGGGATTCATCCCCAGGCATGAAAGTCATCAGGAAAAACTTCCCCAAAGCACCGCAGAACCTCCTCGAACTCACCCATGCCCATAGTTCTCAGAGAGAAGCACTGAACACCAGTCTGAGCTTCATCTTCAAGCTCCGGCCAACTAGGGTCGTTAGACCAGGGAACCACCGTAGCAGGGTACACAAGCACCTGCGCTCAACTCCAAGGACTCCATTCTTCCTTCCCCCCTCTTATCTTCCTTCGAACTACCCTCTGCCTCCATAACCTCAACCCATCCATCACCTACTCCGTGAGGTGGAGAGCCAGGACAGGGAAGGGGGTGATGCTCCCAACACCAAACACGATAATTCTATTGTGAGGGGTCGGGGTATTAGTCCGGATGATCCGAGATCAATGGCTCGCTCTAACTCCCCTCTCACCCCACGATCTTGGAGAGTAGTGGCGGGGGAAACCCACGGCCTCAGCTGGTTCTCAGCTGGCTCTAACCGCAAGGTTAGAGAAGACTCAGAGGCCTTCGATCTTGTATCCAAGGGCCAGGAGATGACACTCACTAAGACGATCCATGGCCTCTCCTTCAGAGTGCCCTTGACCGCAGGGTCCAAGATCCAACGACCAGAAAAGGTCTGTGCATCCTGAACTAACCACAAGGCGCGTGACATTTCATCTAAATCGGAACCTAGGCCCATCAATCATCAATTGTACATTATATCATGGAATTCAGCCCTTAATAACTCCTTCTAGGAACATCCAAATGCCACCAAATTTTAACCATAGCTTCCTTACCTCTCGAGCTACCTTCTACTCAAATTTGGTGACAAAAACCAACCATCATACCAATCAATTAAATTCCTCAAATAGGCATAACTTATGGATCTAGATCACAACATCGACATCAAAAGACCTTCAACTTACTTCAAATCAATTGAAGTTCCTTCATATGATCAAAACACACTTCAAGGACTATTATTATGTCATTATAATATGTTAAACCAAGAATATCAAAATTCCACTCCATCACATCCTACACACCTTAAAGGAAATTCCGTCCTCGAAATTAATCCAGAAATCCAGTCTTTCACACACTATCTCAAGCAGTACAAGGAAAACTAGAAAGAAGATGTGGATCATCCCCATTCACAAGGATCTTTGGAGCTGATAAAGGCAGGATGGTATTGGAATCAAGCATAATAAGTCTGTGATATTCTTTACAATAGTCTAAAATCTAATAGGAAACTAATAATTAGGATATCCTAGGACCTGCTACTACCTATAACTAAGGTAATACATCATATGTTTTGATGACTTAGACATTAATCTCCACAAAATTAGTATATACATACAATACTAATAGATCCACAATTTCAATAAAATATAGTAGTGCAAATTATAACGTACTAAGTAATGGTAATATTTACAGATATGAAACATGGATATCATAATACCAATTAGATCAGTCAATTTATTACATATATGATTCATTTTTATGTATAGACATTTCAATATATTAATATTGTCAAATAGAAAATATATAGTTTAGTAATAAACAAAAACTAGGTTACTAACACTGGTTTATCCTACTTGTGAATTCAAAACCCTAGAAGTATATATATTATAATTGAAAAGAAGATATTGATTTAAAAATTATTTTGATCTAAACCAGGCTATTTTTAGTATAAGAAAAATTCAGTGAGAAAATTTAAAAGAGAAACTTATTCGATTATAAGTAACCCTATACTTGGAAATATAATACATGTTCTTTCTTATATTCAAATACTAATAATTGAGACCTAAATAAGAGTGAATAACCAATATGCATTGAACGATGTATGGTTTAAACCCTAGATAGTCCTACTATGGTAATGTTTGAGCTTAATGACTATATCTAATTATATTACATATAAAACAAAATAACATTTTAGGATCTAATCTAAATAAAATTAATCAAAACAATTGAGTATGTAATATTGATTATATATAACCTATCTAGAAGCCCTATAAATGAGAATAATAGAAAATAGATCACTCGTAGATGGAAAAACATGGTCATAAATAACAATACAAAATTACAGATCAATTGATTCTAAGCTAATAGTAATCAGTACCATTCTAGACTTGTAGATGACTCTCGTCATTGAATCTTGGAGCTATATACCTAGAATGTCTGGATTTTATTTAAGCTATGAAATTTGTATTATGTTTGAAAAGTTTAATTCCCTCTTGAAAGCTTGCACAGAGATAGGTTGGATAGCCTAAATTGTTTCACAAGTTTAACCTTCCTCCTTAAAGGCCACCAAAAATATATTCTTAATACAACATCACACTATTTAATAGTAAAAAAAGGACAGGCTAGTGCCCATTAGTTTAGTGGAATTACACTTCCACACCTCTAAGTAGAGTTAAAAGGAATAAGGTCACCCAGTAACTAGGAAACTTAGTTGGTATGTTCTCATTATCTGTAAGAGAGAACACATGTCTTCCCCAACAAACATACATTGACATGTGCTATCTATTTCAAATTTTAAATTTCTAGTCTCAAGTATGATACTAAATCCTATTGACTTTGAAAACCTTTTTCCATTTGACACTTTCCTTCATTACTTAATTATTTGTATTTTGTCATAAAAATTGTTTGTAGCTACGTTCACACTATTACTTTCCAAAAAATAATTTTGTACTGGCCTTTTGACTGACCTATGTTTCCCTTCTTAGGGTCCATTTTTGGTTTTGTCGCCTCTGGGAATTCATGGACATGTGGTACAAAGAAGAACTAGAAGAGGTTGCACGGAATGCCCTCTATTCGAAGATAAAGATTATATTATGTAAAATTTTTGTTCACTAGAATTTGGTGTATGTGTATCTTTCCTAAGAACACAACATATTGAGAAAACTATATGAATGAAAAGACTTGTTTACATTTTTTGATAATTTGTTTTGTAAAATTTTGATGCTACATATCAAGTCTTCACAAATATTATATTAAAAAGGACTAGTGAGGGCAGAATAAGAATTTTAATCCTTTATATCAATGAATTGTAATAGATTGATCTAATCCTCTTTGTCTTAGTGGATTAATGATTGGAGGTAAATATGGTATTTTTTGTATTATATATTATGAGAATTAGGAAGCCGTAGAACCATGGTTCGAAGTAGGAACTTATGTCACAAGTGAATCTTTTTGGGGATTTTTTTTTTGAAGACTGTTGAATCATGTTTTGCTCTAAGTTTAGGTTTGTAATGTAGTAGTAGGATGGTGTTTAGATACCAAGTTTAGGTTGTAATACAATAGTATTATTACAAATCAAGGGAATCTTGATGAGTTTTAATATTAGTTTTAGGGATGAATCTTCTCACAAGATGAATCATGATGTTTATAAAGGTAGATAGGAACATAATAGAAATCATGCTATGATCCAATTTTAATATGATAAGGTAGTAGTTCGATGTTTTACACAAGTAGACAGACAATCATCATGTTTATACATGATGGTGATTTAAACACATGGTGGTATAAGTTATATGGTAATATGGATCACTGGTTTAGGTTTACATCAATATGAGGTTCTACATGATGTTGATAGGAGATAGATCAATGTTTCACCCAGGGCATGTTTGTTTTGCTAGATTCTCAAGAATCTTACATTTAGACCCTACTGCATTTGTAAAATGTTGCATTGTCAAGATTCTATAACATAAATATTATGTTTGGCTTCATGGACTTGTAAAATACATGATTTATTTTTTTCTTGGCCCACCGGCCAACCATAGCTGGATTTTGGTGTTCGGGTGATTTTGATGGAAACTAAAATGCTGGATTCTCTTTATGTCTAGAAATCAGAGGATCACTCCATTTTCTGAATCCTATAAACCAACCATAAATTTCTAAAGATGGATTCCAAAATACATTCCAATACAAAAAAATCTTGGAAACCAAACATGTCCTTAGTATTCTTGAGTAGAAGAATGGTTTAATGATAAGATGGTGACTAAAATTTCTTGAACTTATCTACACAAGAGAACTTTGATAAGATGTTAAACATTATTAAAAGAAATGTTAAGAAAGTAATGTCAATTTAGTGCTTTTTCAAGGTAATGTGTGCCTGGGTGCATGAACACTTGGATGCAATCAGCTCTTGGGAGCAATGAGGACTTTGATGCAAGTTTATGTTGAGAAATCACTCTTTTTGACTCGCTAATTGCAAGTAATAAGGTCACACTAACAATAACAAATCATGGGATACTATTTAATGCATATTTTCAAGTCTACACAGAAGAATATTTTTACAATAGTATTAAAGCACTATCTTAGTTCCTCAAGAGAAAGATGAATTATAAATTCCACCATGGTGTTAGGAGAATTTTCAACACATAACATGATGGTGAATGGTTATTACCGCATGTGAAATAATCAAGACTTTGAGATTTGAACCACACCAAAAGATCATTTGATAACCTAAATCAATGTATCATATGGTTAGAAGATAATAAAGTAGGAAGGACTTTGAGTATATGAATGCATAAACCCTTCTTTGGATACTATTTTTGATGTTATGAAATGATAGTCCTTGCATGGAGGATTTCAAACTAAGTTTGAGAGTGGAGGTTTTAGATGGTGGTTATATTCATGGAAACACTGTAGTCAACTTAGTGCTAGGTGGTGATCTTAATAGACATATTGACATTTGAGTCCTAAACTGAGCATATTATAAGTATATTGGATTTCTATGACATATTTCATATAGGTTAAGAAATAATATTTCATGTCTGGAGTAGTATCACAGTGATGCTAGGGTTAATAATATATAGTAATGGTTTTTCATATTTTAAAATGAAAGTCCTAGTAACATAGGTGGATTATAACACTTGACCTCTAAGCTTGGTTCTGTATGAATTTAAGGTCCCATTCCATGATCAATATCTATCTAATTATACAAATGGTGATATTTGTACATGTTGGAGTCCCTGGTATGCTTGAATAAATTAGACATATTGTAGTTTTGGATGATAGTCTAACCTGAATCAATTGTCAAGCCGTTTCAATTTTCACTAGATTTTGGCCTCTAAATAATGTAATGCACAACCATAAATCTTATAAGATGGATTTGAAGTAATAATTATCTAGAATTTTATATACTTTTAGTTTCAAGGATGAAACTTCTTTAAGGAGGGGATGATTGCCACATCCTTAACTTTTAAGGTATATATATATGTATATATATATTTAATTATTACATATTTGCATCCTTTATTGGATAAGAGGATAAATGTTTTAAATTATGCCTTTTGGGAGTGTAATAAGTTATGAAATGAACTTTTAGTTAAAGATCATGATGAGATAAGCTTTACAACCAATTTTTGGAAGATAATGATATTCCTACATTCATTTAGGAATAACGGAAGGTTAAACCTAAATAATTTATTTAGGGGTTTTGGTTGAGTTTTTGGGAATATAAGTCCATGATATTAATCTACACAATTTTTTAGGTCTATGATCAAAAGTTGACCTAATTTGGATAATCATAGGTACTATTTTTGATATGAGGAAGAAAAGGTGAATACTTACATGTATTTTCACCTATTTATCTAATTTTATGATCAATATATCTGATTTATCAATTTCTTCCTAAGTCAAACTTAGATTAAATGTCATCCTTTTCTAAATATATATGTATCATGTTTGGACCCTCACATGCAAATCCAATTGTAAGTTAACTATCTTCTTCCTTGATACCCAAACTTCTAGACCCCTATAGTTTGCAAGATCCTCCTTCCATATGCCCTCTCTCTCTATGATATCTATGCCCAAACTAACACTCCAAACAAAATTTGAACTCTCTCCCAAGTATTTTAACCCCCTATGGAAACCCTAAATCTCTAGAACGGGGGGCGGGCCGCCGCTGCCATGGTGGAAGAGAGAACGGTGACCCCCCATCCTCCTCTGCCCACCCACCTCCCTCCACCTCTGCCGGAGTGTCCGTTGCTGACGTGGCCGGGCTCCCTCCATCTCTACTTGCTCCCAACCCCCACCTTAACCCCCCTTCTCCCACCTCCAACCCTCCCGTCCCTGGGGCCTGGTCCGACCCCTCGACTGATGTTACTATCGGTAGAGGGTGGGCTGAGGCACTGGCCAAGAACCCAATTATCCCCGACACCCAGCGGCCGGTGGAAGTGGTTTCTGATCCGAGATCACCCTTCTTCAAGAAAGAAGATTAGTGGCCTTGGATGTGCTTCTCGGATCCCATGCTGGAGGAGATGGATAACTACCACATGTTCTCCATCATTGTTCAAGTTGTGGGAGGGAATAGATGCTTCTTCGAGCAGCTGTATGGTTGGATGCTGTGCTCCTGGAGACCAAAGGGGGAGTTACATTTATCAACCCTACACGATGGGCTCTTCCTGGCGAGGTTCGCGACAGAGACTGATATGAACCACACCTTGCTCAAGGGGTTGTGGTTCTTTGACTGTCAGCTGGTGCTTGTCTGGAGGTGGACACCCGATGTTACACCCTGATCTCACAATTTCCACTAATCATGAGATTAGAGCATAAATTAGGATTTATATGTAATACAAAGAACACCCTTAACTTTTTTTTTCTTCTTTTCTTTAAAACTCTTGTTTCTTCGCATTGAACCACATAAATCATTTTAACAAGGGAATCTGAACATTTCTTTTACTAAACAGACTTTAATAGTAAAGATACATGTATAAACATTCATGATGTCTCTCACACCTTATGCACATAAGACCTACTAATTAGCATACAATTTCAAAAGAGGAATAATATTACACATCGTAATTACAACTCTCTCCCTTATCTCTTACTGAGGACCTAGAGTGACAAGGACCGACTGACTCAACTAATCTTGTACTTAACTCTTGTGGAAGATCTACACTGATGCTCTGACCATCTTCAAGTCCATGCGGTTAACCCTAAAATGTTTGAGTAGAGGGGTGAGCCTACTCGCTCAGTGAATGAGTACTTCAAAGAAACAGTCTAAGGCACTAATGTGATTACAGATATAACTTTGAGTAAACGATATGACATTTAACAACAATAAATACTACACTGAGCAGTTCTAAAACAATATAACTGAAATAACAAAGAATGTAAATATTGCATCCAAAGCATAACTACTAGAAGACTATGCTCTAGTCTTCCTTAACTCTTTCATTTATAAGGAACTCTGTGAACCTATATGATCATATTTTAGCTTATGCCCTGATCTTATGCAGTGTACTCTGCATAAGAGACTCGCAGTGCACTACGGCCACACCGTACAAGACTTAGTGACACACTCGGGAAATGCTAAGTCTGACGCCAGCCCTGCTCTGCCACAGGACCCCAGGCTCATCGGCCTCACTCCACTACATCGAGTGCTCTAGACTCCTCCTCTAACCTGAGTACACAGGCGGAGAGTCTCACGGGGTTACCTCCATGACTCCGCACGGATCTTGTTGCAATAACCCCCAATTTTCTCCAGTGCCACCGTGACATCGCACGCGTTGTTGTTGGACACTGTTTCACTGTCCTCGTGTCTCCATGACTCCGCACGGATAATGTTGCAACACGAGTTTCACCACTAAGAAGCAGATCTGTCAAAGGGGTTCTATGGTGTTCAGGGCACCTAAGTCTAACATTAACATTATAGGTACATTTTAAACAGAAATCATGACTCATTTAACATTTCTTACAAGGCTCACACGGCCTGCCATATCATATCATAAGCAACATCATAACTCATGTATTCAACATATATCATATCTCAATAACATCCCTTTCTAGGGCATGTCATAACTCATTACCTGCAATTTACGAGATATGTATTGAAAATAAGGAGCCCTGCAGTATATAGATATCATCTCAGAGAGAACAAGCATATAAAGTTAAATTCACTAGAAACATACAATTCAACAATTAAGCATCACCACATCTCATATCGAGACCTTTCATATTACCATAACATGATTCATTGAACACCCTATCCTTAGGGTTTCATTTGCTTTATTCATTCATCACATGCCAACACCCTACTCTTAGGGTTTCATTTGCCTCATTCACCTTTTCATTTGCCTCATTCACTTGTCACATGACTCTCATAAGCATTTCATAGGATATGAGCATTCACTAAATAAAGATTGTTTCCAACAAATCATATGCAATCAATATAGACATGAAACCATGGAAATTTAACTAAATTTAGGTTTTCCATATCATTCACTGAGATATCATGTATCCAGAATAAAATTCAATTAAGATAACCCATGAGGTACATCCTAACCACTTATAAGATTACTAGTCCTCTTCATTAAACTTTGACCTTTAAGTATTCATTTAGGGTTTGCTTCAACACGGTCGTGGTGTCACCCCACGGCCGTGGCACAGTTACCTCACCACGGTCGTGGCTCTTCCCCACGGTCGTGGTGTATAGAGATCAGAGTTTCAAAAGCATTCAGTACGGCCGTGCTACCTAGCACGCCCGTGGCACAGACCCTTAACCACGGTCGTGGTCACCCACCACGGCCGTGCCACAGCTCGATTGAGCTTCAACTTAATGAAATCAAAAGTCATAGACTTAATGGTGAATCCAAATGGGCTTGGATATAGAAATATGTTAGACATGCACTTTATTAGGAGCATTAAGATCTAGACTTAGTTCAAGACTAAATGTCTCTTCAATAAGGTTGAAACTCTAGTGATATCTCAATTAGGTTAAACATTAATTACATCATATGGTATAAATCTGAAAAGCATTCTTACTAGGATGTGTTGTATACGTTTCTGATGTGAATCTACCATCAAAGAGTCATTCAAATAGAGAAGGAATCCATATCATATCAATTTGCAACAACTTAAATCAAACGGACATTTCAGGGTTTAGAATCACATATCAAGCAATTAGGGATTTGGATGCTATAATCAAATTTCGTGCATTATACTGTTTAAAGGAAGAACCCACTCACCCTAAGGTGTGAAAACACCTCAAAACTGCAGCTCAACTCAGGGAATCTCGAATTCACATCAAATCCCTAACAAATCTCCCAATTCTTCTTCCATTCAACTCGGGAACCTTGAAAATGAGGGATTATGAAGAAAGGGTGAGAAAAGAGGGAATTTCGACATCATCTTGGATCAAATCAGAGCATGGACGGAATCTTGACATGAGAGAGAAGATTCACCATGAAAGGCTATACAAAGAAGCTAAACTTACTTGATTTCACCATTCCTCGGACCGCAAAACCCTAATTCAGCAATTCCCCCACTTTCTTCTCTCAAACCCTAACTCTCCCTCTCTCTCTAGGAGCTCGTTTCTCTGGAATGAATGACGAAGAATGAGATCTGTGTGTGTGTGTGGTCGATCATATAAGTCAATTTGAGCTGTTTGGGTCAATTGCATATTGACCCAACACTCAACTTTAATTATATTGGCTGAATATTCAGTTATACAAAAGTTACTGTAATTCGTTTATTTCAGAGATCAAATCTTCTCCAAAAATTATGGGAATTTAGCACGTTGTTTATAATTGATCTATAAAGCTTCAGTTAAAATTTGAGATCATTTGGAGTTACCAATAAATAATTAAAAATAGAACAGTGCACTGCTATCCAGAAATCTGCAGAAATGTCATTTGAAGCAAAAATGCCTCAGAACGGCCGTGCTAGATGCCACAGCCGTGCAAGATGGACCCAACACGGCCGTGCTACCTACCACGGCCGTGCTACCTACCACGGCCGTGGTGCATTGTTTTCAGCAGATTTGAGTATAAAAGTTGGTTAATAGTTCAATTCTTTCAAAACGACCGTGTGGCCTTGCATGCCCGTGCCACCAATGACCTAGCACGACCGTGCTACCCACCATGGCCGTGCTACCCAAGCATCCAACTATCATTTCTATTTTTCTATGCCTAACTCTATCATTCCTTCCCAAATGAGCTTATTTGTTGAAAACCCTAATTCAACCGACTAGAGTTTATATATCTCAAACCCTAATTATACAAAGAGATAGCATGCTTGGGGTTCTCATTAGGTTTAACATATTATAATTGAGATATCATCATTAATTAGATTTAAGAAATGATCAATCCAATTAAATATGTAATCATCTAGGTAAACCCTAGTTTACCAATTAAGCTCAGATGGGGTCGTAACAACTCTCCCCCCCTTAGAATGTTTCGTCCTCGAAACATAAGCCTACAAGAAAGATACATTCAAGGTTATTCTAAGCTTCTAAAGCCTTCCATGTCATTATATTCTTGTATTTCATATCTGAATGTAGTTTTTAACATTAGATCTTTTAATTCTTTACTAAATCACAACATATCTCAAATAGTTCTCAATGATATCAAGCAAATTCTTTATGCCGCAGTCAAACATAGAATGCAAAGATAAACCACCACGCTTTCGCTGCGCAACTCTGATACTCTGATACAACTATCTCAACTTATGCGGCTCAGAAAGTTCTATTGTTCTATATCACCTTTAAGTGACAAAAATGAGTTCACCATGCTGTTTTAAACTTTAATAAAGTGCTATTCAAATAGCAAAATAGTCTTGAATTAAAAGACTAGATTCAACAATCAATTGCACAATACTACTCTTGGCATCCTCATTGGGTCATGGATGCATGAGGTGAAGCATTACCACCTCATTCCATACTATCATGTTTCGATCCTGGGACCTGTGGGTTATGGGCCCACACACAATTCAAAGTGTAACCATCGTATTATATCATCTTAGGGTTTCAACAACAGTAATAAAGTAATCCACAATTGTATCAGTCATTCAAGCATTAATCATACTCAATTACCATCACTCAGTTATATTAGAGCTAGGTATAACAAGCTACACCTCATTAGGGTTACTTGTCCAGACAATCTGATTATCACCCCTTTCTATTAATATGAGTGAATAAGTATGACTACCTTGTTCAGGGTATCTCTCCATGTGTTCTGACATCATCCAAACCGTATCACCATATCAAAAATACACAATAGTAAGATGCATATCAGGTATGAATTACTACAACTATCATACACCTTTAATTAACATATAGCTTGCACAAATACACTGAAATCATACATAGAACCAACTTACATACCTTAGTATGCCTTCAACAAAGCATACCTCTAAAAATGAGTTCACATATTACACAAAGCTAGTGTTTTCCTTTATCTCTCTCCTCATTCTTTACTACTTATGTTTTGTTACCTCTCCTTCTCATTTTGATCATATATGATAAACATCCCTAACATTAAAACATTCAAGGTAAGAATAGATAATTCATCATTCTTGCTATCACACAAGAATTTATTTCTTATCGCACTTCATCGTAATGTATGCCACTATTACATTCACTAAATGACCCTACCAAGGTAGTTATGCATCATATATGATTCATTTTCTTATCATTTCATTCCCACCTTGCTATTGTTAAGGAATATATGAGAGAGAAGATGATTTTGAGACTTAGAATTCTTGTATTCAAACATTCCCTTAATACCTTAAATATTCTTCATTTTTAAATCAAGTGGATCATGCATGGGTCAAACATAGTTTCTCTTTCAATCAAGTTTTTCTCTCCTGAATACAGTCTACCTTTGTATGACTTATTCATTCGTTAAACTACACCTATGTTCTTTGCTTAGAAACTAGTTTGTTGTTCTAGTCTTATGAATTACATGTTCATACGATCCTCTTCACTTTTACTCTTTTGAAGACTCTTTACTTCTATGGACCTATTGAATGCTCAACCCTATTATCTACTTAGCCTTTGCTTTAGAGTTCATAAAAGCATTATACTCTATTCTATGATTCATTCTTCATGATTGATTCTTGCTATCTTGAACCATACATACATTTCACATATCTTTTCTATATTTCATATGTATAGTTCATATAATATTAATCAATAAACTGATTATGAATCTCATATAATGTTCCTTTATTCCCAATTAAGGGTTTCTCATATGAGGCCCCAAAATTGAACCTCAGATATCAGTTTCAACTAATTCTTAGTTGTTCTGATCTTGCCCATATGTTTCAACATCTTACTTTATGTACATTCTTACTCTGATGTGGGTCTAATTATTCAAATTCTATTCTTATTATACTATTGATAGGATTCATTAGATCCTAGTAACGCATCCTGCCAACCGGACCAGGCCAAACCTGAAGTCCTGGAGCCAAGAACTACAAAGGATTACTCAACTCCTATTCATATCAGAAGTGTGGAAGAAAACTTATCCACTAACAAAAGCTCATTCAAAGGTCAATTCTAGTCTACTTGTTACAAAGAATGAAATCAATAAATGCTACAACTACATGGTGTACAACAGATATTAAAGAACCATATTTCAAAGTATTGAATATTTCAATTCAAACATATAAGAGCATTTCTATACATTTCCAACAAAAACAACATTATGAAATGTAAGTTCTATCTCCTTTTACATTTATGCTCTTAATTCTTGTTTCTTTTCTTGTTTTCTAACCCTAACATTTCTAGGGTTCCTCTCTAGCCCATTCTTCCACTGTATACCTGGCCAGGGTATACGTGAAAGAATAGACAGAGTAGCTTGTACTGGTTGATCCAAGTACTCAGATATCGGGCCAGGATATCCAAATACTCAAATCCCCAAAGCTAACATCTAACATCTCCTATCTGCCACACATAGGACTCTAACTTACTAACTTAATGGTCCTTGACAACTCACCCTAAATACTCAAATCCCCAAAGCTAACATCAAACATCTCCTATCTGCCACACATAGGACTCTAACTTACTAACTTAATGGTCCTTAACAACTCACCCTTGATACCAAGCTGTTACACCCCGATCTCACAATTTCCACTAATCATGAGATTAGAGCATAAATTAGGATTTATATGTAATACAAAGAACACCCTTAACTTTTTTTTTCTTCTTTTCTTTAAAACTCTTGTTTCTTCGCATTGAACCACATAAATCATTTTAACAAGGGAATCTGAACATTTCTTTTACTAAACAGACTTTAATAGTAAAGATACATGTATAAACATTCATGATGTCTCTCACACCTTATGCACATAAGACCTACTAATTAGCATACAATTTCAAAAGAGGAATAATATTACACATCGTAATTACAACTCTCTCCCTTATCTCTTACTGAGGACCTAGAGTGACAAGGACCGACTGACTCAACTAATCTTGTACTTAACTCTTGTGGAAGATCTACACTGATGCTCTGACCATCTTCAAGTCCACGCGGTTAACCCTAAAATGTTTGAGTAGAGGGGTGAGCATACTCGCTCAGTGAATGAGTACTTCAAAGAAACAGTCTAAGGAACTAATGTGATTACAGATATAACTTTGAGTAAACGATATGACATTTAACAACAATAAATACTACACTGAGCAGTTCTAAAACAATATAACTGAAATAACAAAGAATGTAAATATTGCATCCAAAGCATAACTACTAGAAGACTATGCTCTAGTCTTCCTTAACTCTTTCATTTATAAGGAACTCTGTGAACCTATATGATCATATTTTAGCTTATGCCCTGATCTTATGCAGTGTACTCTGCATAAGAGACTCGCAGTGCACTACGGCCACACCGTACAAGACTTAGCGACACACCCGGGAAATGCTAAGTCTGACGCCAGCCCTGCTCTGTCACAGGACCCCAGGCTCATCGGCCTTCAGGCTCATCTGCTTCACTGCACTACATCGAGTGCTCTAGACTCCTCCTCTAACCTGAGTACACAGGCGGAGAGTCTCACGGGGTTACCTCCATGACTCCGCACGGATCTTGTTGCAATAACCCCCAATTTTCTCCAGTGCCACTGTGACATCGCACGCGTTGTTGTTGGACACTGGCTCACTGTCCTCGTGTCTCCATGACTCCGCACGGATAATGTTGCAACATGAGTTTCACCCCTAAGAAGCAGATCTGTCAAAGGGGTTCTACGGTGTTCAGGGCACCTAAGTCTAACATTAACATTATAGGTACATTTTAAACAGAAATCATGACTCATTTAACATTTCTTACAAGGCTCACACGGCCTGCCATATCATATCATAAGCAACATCATAACTCATGTATTCAACATATATCATATCTCAATAACATCCCTTTCTAGGGCATGTCATAACTCATTACCTGCAATTTACGAGATATGTATTGAAAATAAGGAGCCCTGCAGTATATAGATATCATCTCAGAGAGAACAAGCATATAAAGTTAAATGCACTAGAAACATACAATTCAACAATTAAGCATCACCACATCTCATATCGAGACCTTTCATATTACCATAACATGATTCATTGAACACCCTATCCTTAGGGTTTCATTTGCTTTATTCATTCATCACATGCCAACACCCTACTCTTAGGGTTTCATTTGCCTCATTCACCTTTTCATTTGCCTCATTCACTTGTCACATGACTCTCATAAAAATTTCATAGGATATAAGCATTCACTAAATAAAGATTGTTTCCAAAAAATCATATGCAATCAATATAGACATGAAACCATGGAAATTTAACTAAATTTAGGTTTTCCATATCATTCACTGAGATATCATGTATCTAGAATAAAATTCAATTAAGATAACCCATGAGGTACATCCTAACCACTTATAAGATTACTAGTCCTCTTCATTAAACTTTGACCTTTAAGTATTCATTTAGGGTTTGCTTCAACACGGTCGTGGTGTCACCCCACGGCCGTGGCACAGTTACCTCACCACAGTCGTGGCTCTTCCCCACGGTCGTGGTGTATAGAGATCAGAGTTTCAAAAGCATTCAGTACGGCCATGCTACCTAGCACGCCCGTGGCACAGACCCTTAACCACGGTCGTGGTCACCCACCACGGCCGTGCCACAGCTCGATTGAGCTTCAACTTAATGAAATCAAAAGTCATAGACTTAATGGTGAATCCAAATGGGCTTGGATATAGATATATGTTATACATGCACTTTATTAGGAGCATTAAGATCTAGACTTAGTTCAAGACTAAATGTCTCTTCAATAAGGTTGAAACTCTAGTGATATCTCAATTAGGTTAAACATTAATTACATCATATGGTATAAATCTGAAAAGCATTCTTACTAGGATGTGTTGTATACGTTTCTGATGTGAATCTACCATCAAAGAGTCATTCAAACAGAGAAGGAATCCATATCATATCAATTTGCAACAACTTAAATCAAACGGACATTTCAGGGTTTAGAATCACATATCAAGCAATTAGGGATTTGGATGCTATAATCAAATTTCGTGCATTATACTCTTTAAAGGAAGAACCCACTCACCCTAAGGTGTGAAAACACCTCAAAACTGCAGCTCAACTTAGGGAATCTCGAACTCACATCAAATCCCTAGCAAATCTCCCAATTCTTCTTCCATTCAACTCGGGAACCTTGAAAATGAGGGATTATGAAGAAAGGGTGAGAAAAGAGGGAATTTCGACATCATCTTGGATCAAATCAGAGCATGGACGGAATCTTGACATGAGAGAGAAGATTCACCATGAAAGGCTATATAAAGAAGCTAAACTTACTTGATTTCACCATTCCTCGGACCGCAAAACCCTAATTCAGCAATTCCGCCACTTTCTTCTCTCAAACCCTAACTCCCCCTCTCTCTCTAGGAGCTCGTTTCTCTGGAATGAATGACGAAGAATGAGAGTTGTGTGTGTGTGTGGTCGATCATATAAGTCAATTTGAGCTGCTTGGGTCAATTGCATATTGACCCAACACTCAACTTTAATTATATTGGCTGAATATTCAGTTATACAAAAGTTACTGTAATTCGTTTATTTCAGAGATCAAACCTTATCCAAAAATTATGGAAATTTAGAAAGTTGTTTATAATTGATCGATAAAGCATCAGTTAAAATATGAGATCATTTGGAGTTACCAATAAATAATTAAAAATAGAACAGTGCACTGCTATCCAGAAATCTGCAGAAATGTCATTTGAAGCAAAAATGCCTCAGAACGGCCGTGCTAGATGCCACGACCGTGCAAGATGGACCCAGCACGGCCGTGCTACCTACCACGGCCATGCTACCTACCACGTCCGTGGTGTATTGTTTTCAGCAGATTTGAGTATAAAAGTTGGTTAATAGTTCAATTCTTTCAAAACGACCGTGTGGCCTTGCATGCCCGTGCCACCAATGACCTAGCACGACCGTGCTACCCACCATGGCCGTGCTACCCAAGCATCCAACTATAATTTCTATTTTTCTATGCCTAACTCTATCATTCCTTCCCAAATGAGCTTATTTGTTGAAAACCCTAATTCAACCGACTAGAGTTTATATATCTCAAACCTTAATTATACAAAGAGATAGCATGCTTGGGGTTCTCATTAGGTTTAACATATTATAATTGAGATATCATCATTAATTAGATTTAAGAAATGATCAATCCAATTAAATATGTAATCATCCAGGTAAACCCTAGTTTACCAATTAAGCTCAGATGGGGTCGTAACAACTCTCCCCCCCTTAGAATGTTTCGTCCTCGAAACATAAGCCTACAAGAAAGATACATTCAAGGTTATTCTAAGCTTCTAAAGCCTTCCATGTCATTATATTCTTGTATTGCATATCTGAATGTAGTTTTTAACATTAGATCTTTTAATTCTTTACTAAATCACAACATATCTCAAATAGTTCTCAATGATATCAAGCAAATTCTTTATGCCGCAGTCAAACATAGAATGCAAAGATAAACCACCACGCTTTCGCTGCGCAACTCTGATACTCTGATACAACTATCTCAACTTATGCGGCTCAGAAAGTTCTATTGTTCTGTATCACCTTTAAGTGACAAAAGTGAGTTCACCATGCTGTTTTAAACTTTAATAAAGTGCTATTCAAATAGCAAAATAGTCTTGAATTAAAAGACTAGATTCAACAATCAATTGCACAATACTACTCTTGGCATCCTCATTGGGTCATGGATGCATGAGGTGAAGCATTACCACCTCATTCCATACTATCATGTTTCGATCCTGGGACCTGTGGGTTATGGGCCCACACACAATTCAAAGTGTAACCATCGTATTATATCATCTTAGGGTTTCAACAACAGTAATAAAGTAATCCACAATTGTATCAGTCATTCAAGCATTAATCATACTCAATTACCATCACTCAGTTATATTAGATCTAGGTATAACAAGCTACACCTCATTAGGGTTACTTGTGCAGACAATCTGATTATCACCCCTTTCTATTAATATGAGTGAATAAGTATGACTACCTTGTTCAGGGTATCTCTCCATGTGTTCTGACATCATCCAAACCGTATCACCATATCACAAATACACAATAGTAAGATGCATATCAAGTATGAATTACTACAACTATCATACACCTTTAATTAACATATAGCTTGCACAAATACACTGAAATCATACATAGAACCAACTTACATACCTTAGTATGCCTTCAACAAAGCATACCTATAAAAACGAGTTCACATATTACACAAAGCTAGTGTTTTCCTTTATCTCTCTCCTCATTCTTTACTACTTATGTTTTGTTACCTCTCCTTCTCATTTTGATCATATATGATAAACATCCCTAACATTAAAACATTCAAGGTAAGAATAGATAATTCATCATTCTTGCTATCACACAAGAATTTATTTCTTATCGCACTTCATCGTAATGTATGTCACTATTACATTCACTAAATGACCCTACCAAGGTAGTTATGCATCATATATGATTTATTTTCTTATCATTTCATTCCCACCTTGCTATTGTTAAGGAATATATGAGAGAGAAGATGATTTTGAGACTTAGAATTCTTGTATTCAAACATTCCCTTAATACCTTAAATATTCTTCATTTTTAAATCAAGTGGATCATGCATGTTTAACAATTTGATACCGTATTGTGATATCCAAATTCAGTGCACTTTTATCGCGCTGCCAGTTTTAGAATGATACCGTATTGTGATTTAAATTGAAATCAAACAGATGAGATAATGGAAACCCTAAGAGTAGGGTGTTGCCATGTGATTACTAAATGAGATAACCCTAAGAGTAGGGTGTTGGCATGTGATGAATGATTAAGGCAAATGAAACTCTAAGGATAGGGTGTACGATGAATTAAGTGTTTTGATATCAATTTTCATTATGAGATGTGATGATGTTTAACAGTTAAATTGCATGATTTTATTTTAGTACCAAATTGACATACATTCTGTTTATTTAAGAATTTTAGTTTGTATGCATGTATAGTATGATAATTTCTCAGTAATTACCATAATTTGAGATATTGTTATAACAGTTCTACAAGACAATGTTTTGTGGGTTGATGTGGAATTAGATCTGATGTGTCCTATGTTGAGGGACCAATACAGATGGTTGATCGGAGGATCAAGAAACTCAAGAATCGTAAGATACCCTTAGAGAAGGTTTTGAGGAGAAACTACAACCTAGAGGAAGCCACATGGGAAGTTTTGGGTTAGATATGCGTAACAAGTTTCCTTTTCTCTTTTAGGAATTTCGGGACGAAATTCTTATAAGGGAGGGAGATTGTTACGACCCATATCAGGGTTAGTCCATAAATACCTCGATTAACGTGAAGAACCTTGATTAGTGCTAAGTATCTTGTTAAACATCATGGTTTATTAAAATAAGCTAATATGTGAATCAATAGTTGAGATTGAATTTTCTGAGGTAATTAATGATGATGCAGTGTTAATCATTAAGTTAAATAAGTGCCTATAAAGCGATTAGTATTTTGATTAGTTAAAAAAAACAATCTAGTTAGTATGATTTTATGCCTTGTGGTTGTAGAGGATTTTGCAATTGAAACTTTACAAGAAGAATCATTCGAATTGGACATTCGAGGTAATAGCTATGAGGGTTTCAAGTTCTGGGGGTAAATATGCAAAATTTCCAATTTATTAGTTAAAACCTTTTTCCCCCTTTCCTCTTCCTTATCTCCTTTTTCCCAATCGAACAGACCGACTAACGCAGACAGCTGCGCTTGGTCGATCGCGGAGCAGAGGGAGTCAGAGCGGGCGACCTAGGGCGATTTCTGGAGCTCTAGCCCGATCCATGGCGCCCTCTACCCTCCCCCTTCCTTCCTCTCTTCTTCCTCCTCCCCTTCCTCTCACCTCTGCGTGCCACACCTGCAACTGATTAGCAGGGCGACGCCCCATCTAGCAAGCAGCGGAAGCTGCTGTAAGCAGCTCGTCCAACCTAGAGCCCTTTTAGTGCATGGCAGAGCAAGAGAAGATCAGCTCCGAGCTCGACCAAGATGATGGAGCAGGAAATCCGTAGCCTTAGTCTTCAATTCATCCTTAACCAGGTTCGTCTTCAACCTGTCGTACGAGAGCACCTGCACGTGAAGCAGGCTTGTTCCAGGACTGACCCAAGGTTGAAGAAGATGACCCAGCGTCGCCTGGAAGAAGATCCTTTTGGGCGGAATCCAACAGATTTTAGCTACCACGTTTCTCTGTGAGTAGAAACTCACCCCTGTCATTGAATTCAACTCTAACAAACAAAAAAAATGGAATATCGATTGCATCTGTTATTTTCTTGTAATGAAACTGCTTGTTAGTAGCTCACGCTTGGGTTTTCCTGGCGTACGATTTGGAAGGAGTCAGGTGTATGTTTTTATCTTAAATTCATATGCACGATCTCAAGGGATAAAGGGAAATACATAGTTTCACTGTTTGACTTGCACGATTCATCCCAGCTGTAGTCCCAGCTACAGTGCACGGTTGCAAGGTTGAAGACAACCTGCTTGTATCCAATACAATCAATTAATTTCTGGGCTAACATTGTAGGCTCGAATTCCAAGAACAAGTGTTGAAGTTTAATCACAGCGAGTGATGGTAATAATCCAGCTATGTATTTAATCTAATTAAGTAAAAAGGCACACGACCAAGGGTTAAGTGTGATTTGCACATTTTATTTATTAATGTAGCATGACACTAATTAGTTAATTGGTACGTGTAATTTAGACTTAGCTTTTGATCGAGTTCATCTTCAATGAGTTTTCTGTTCTGCACAGGTTGCACGGCGTGCAAATCAATTTGCACGGCGTGCAAAGTTACAGATAGCGGAACGAGTTTCTGCCCAGGTGCACGGCGTGCAGCCCAGGTGCACGGCGTGCACTCTGCTGTAAAGGGCAGAATTAGGCGTGGTTGTGGACGTTTTTCGGTGTATACGAACACACCGAAGTGGGTGAGTAGTAGTTCATTTAGAAATCATTATTTAACTCAATTTAAATATTTAATTGTTTCTGTATCAGTTAGTATAACTTCTAAACTGTGTAGTGCATACAATAGAGTATGTTAGTTTCATTGGAACTTGAAATACCTAATATGCTTAGTGAAAATGATGAAATTCCTGTATTATGGTTGCAATGTATTTGCTGATTTAAAAACAGATGTTTAGCATCGAAAGTGGATAAATGGTATTGAATCATGTTTAATGATAATAAAAGATATATATTTGCTTCATGTGATATCTAGATTGTGCAATATGCATGAAATGTGATATTCCTGTTTAATGTTTATTTGTTAATCGGTTAATAGACTTAGGTGCCCTAACACCGTAGAACCCCTAAGAGGTATATGCAACTTAGGGGTGAAACTAGGTGCCCTGAACACCGTAGAACCCCTTTGACAGATCTGCTTCTTAGGGGTGAAACTCGTGTTGCAACATTATCCGTGCGGAGTCATGGAGACACGAGGACAGTGAGCCAGTGTCCAACAACAACGCGTGCGATGTCACGGTGGCACTGGAGAAAATTGGGGGTTATTGCAACAAGATCCGTGCGGAGTCATGGAGGTAACCCCGTGAGACTCTCCGCCTGTGTACTCAGGTTAGAGGAGGAGTCTAGAGCACTCGATGTAGTGCAGTGAGGCCGATGAGCCTGAAGGCCGATGAGCCTGGGGTCCTGTGGCAGAGCAGGGCTGGTGTCAGACTTAGCATTTCCCGGGTGTGTCGCTAAGTCTTGTACGGTGTGGCCGTAGTGCACTGCGAGTCTCTTATGCAGAGTACACTGCATAAGATCAGGGCATAAGCTAAAATATGATCATATTGGTTCACAAAGTTCCTTATAAATGAAAGAGTTAAGGAAGACTAGAGCATAGTCTTCTAGTAGTTATGCTTTGGATGCAATATTTACATTCTTTGTTATTTCAGTTATATTGTTTTAGAACTGCTCAGTGTAGTATTTATTGTTGTTAAATGTCATATCGTTTACTCAAAGTTATATCTGTAATCACATTAGTGCTTTAGACTGTTTCTTTGAAGTACTCATTCACTGAGCGAGTAGGCTCACCCCTCTACTCAAACATTTTAGGGTTAACTGCGTGGACTTGAAGATGGTCAGAGCATCAGTGTAGATGTTCCACAAGAGTTAAGTACAAGATTAGTTGAGTCAGTCGGTCCTTGTCACTCTAGGTCCTCAGTAAGAGATAAGGGAGAGAGTTGTAATTACGATGTGTAATATTATTCCTCTTTTGAAATTGTATGCTAATTAGTAGGTCTTATGTGCATAAGGTGTGAGAGACATCATGAATGTTTATAAATGTATCTTTACTATTAAAGTCTGTTTAGTAAAAGAAATGTTTAGATTCCCTTGTTAAAATGATTTATGTTGTTCAATGCGAAGAAACAAGAGTTTTAAAGAAAAGAAGAAAAAAAAAGTTAAGGGTGTTCTTTGTATTACATATAAATCCTAATTTATGCTCTAATCTCATGATTAGTGGAAATTGTGAGATCGGGGTGTAACAGCTTGGTATCAGAGCATGGACGGAATCTTGACATGAGAGAGAAGATTCACCATGAAAGGCTATACAAAGAAGCTAAACTTACTTGATTTCACCATTCCTCGGACCGCAAAACCCTAATTCAGCAATTCCCCCACTTTCTTCTCTCAAACCCTAACTCTCCCTCTCTCTCTAGGAGCTCGTTTCTCTGGAATGAATGACGAAGAATGAGAGCTGTGTGTGTGTGTGGTCAATCATATAAGTCAATTTGAGCTGCTTGGGTCAATTGCATATTGACCCAACACTCAACTTTAATTATATTGGCTGAATATTCAGTTATACAAAAGTTACTGTAATTCGTTTATTTCAGAGATCAAACCTTCTCCACAAATTATGGGAATTTATCAAGTTGTTTATAATTGATCTATAAAGCTTCAGTTAAAATTTGAGATCATTTGGAGTTACCAATAAATAATTAAAAATAGAACAGTGCACTTCTATCCAGAAATCTGCAGAAATGTCATTTGAAGCAAAAATGCCTCAGAACGGCCGTGCTAGATGCCACGGCCGTGCAAGATGGACCCAGCATGGCCGTGCTACCTACCACGGCCGTGGTGCATTGTTTTCAGCAGATTTGAGTATAAAAGTTGGTTAATAGTTCAATTCTTTCAAAACGACCGTGTGGCCTTGCATGCCCGTGCCACCAATGACCTAGCACGACCGTGCTACCCACCATGGCCGTGCTACCCAAGCATCCAACTATCATTTCTATTTTTCTATGCCTAACTCTATCATTCCTTCCCAAATGAGCTTATTTGTTGAAAACCCTAATTCAACCGACTAGAGTTTATATATCTCAAACCCTAATTATACAAAGAGATAGCATGCTTGGGGTTCTCATTAGGTTTAACATATTATAATTGAGATATCATCATTAATTAGATTTAAGAAATGATCAATCCAATTAAATATGTAATCATCCAGGTAAACCCTAGTTTACCAATTAAGCTCAGATGGGGTCGTAACACCCGAAGCTAACGTTTGCCGCACTGCCCTAAAGATAGCCCCCGTCTGGGTCACCCTGCCGGACATGGGGAAGAACTAGACGCACAAGGCATTGTCCATCATCGCTTACACGATTGGTACTCCTCGGGCCATCGATAACAAAGTGGTGGGCAATCACTTGGGGATGGCTAGGATGTGCGTGGAAATTTCTGCTGACAAGGTGCCGCCTCCTGTGGTGATGGTCAAGTTGCCGAACGGGGGTGAACTGGAAGTCCATGTGGTGTATGACGCTATGCCTGACCGGTGTGAAAAATGTTGTATCTTTAGGCACAACAACAGATGCTGCCCCGGTAGCAGGACGCCTCCACAGATGGACCCTCCGACGCGATCCAGGAGAAGAAGGCCTAGGAGGAGGACATGTAAATCCGTTCAAGATGGCACTGTGCCCATGGGCGCTGGTGGCCATACGGAGACTAGGGCCACTTCGCCGACTGAATCTAGTGGCGTGACTGTTGCGGAGGTAGGCAGAGATGGGCCCGATGGAACGAGGCAGCCAGACCCAGAACCAGAACCAGAACCAGAACCAAAACCCAAGCCTGAGATGGAGACCACGTGACAAGTTGAAGGTAATACCCCTGTGGTGGAGGCCAGACAACGAGTCGACGGGGGCACCCGAGTGGAGGACACGATACCTGTAATCAACCCATTTGATGTGTTGGATGATTTGGGTGTGGAGGATGCCAAAATGCTGAGAGAGACCAGGAGCTCCGCAGCGAATAGGGGAAGGGGAGGAACATCCCGTGGCCGGAGGGGCCGGGGGGGTCAAGCAATTGCTTAATCATGTGCATTCTCTCTTGGAATCTGCATGGTGCCTTCTGCCGTTGGAAGCAATAACGCCCGAGGAGTGTTATCGAAGAGAACTTGGCTTATTTGGTAGTGTGCTTAGAGACCCGCATAAGGTGAGGTGTGGAGGACAGAGTGAAGAACCTATTTCCACAAGGCTGGGAGTTTGCATCCAACCTTGAGCAAGTGGATGGTGGTAGGATTGTTGTGGGATGGAATCCTACAGTGTGGGATGTTCAGTTCATTAGCGCAATGGACCAGATGATCACGACTAGCTGCATCAACCAAGGTGGTTTCCAGTTTGTCCTCACTGCGGTGTATGGACACATGTTGAGGGGGCCAGGAGGAGACTGTGGGAGGTTCTTACTGGGACAAACCAGGAGGCTTTACCTCAGCTGGTAATCGGAGACTTCAATCACATAAGGAAGGGGAACGAGAAGATAGGTGGTAATCATGTACCTGACTCTGTGATGTCTAGGTTCAATGAGGCCATTGATGCCTCTATCCTAATGGAGCTGAACATGGCATGGAATGAGATCACCTGGCACAACCAACAGGCGAGATGGATTGTGAGTAACCTGGACAGGGGCTTGATGAATGAGGCGTGGCTCTGAGTCTTCCCCAAGACGGTTATTGAGCTGGGTAACCATCCCAATAGTGACCACTCATGGTTGAAGATTGATCTTACACACACTAAGAGGAGAGCTAAGCTATTTAGGTTCCTAAACTACTGGCTTCAGTGGACAACATGCAAATAGGTTGTCAATAAGGCGTAGAGTAGCAAGGTCGAAGGTAACCCACTGTACGTGGTTTCCTAGAAGTTGAAGAATACAAAGATTGCGCTCAAGACTTGGTCTAAGGAACAAGTTAACCTCAAAAACATGCTGGCTATAACGAGTGAGGGATACATGACGACAGCTGAACAACTAAGGTCCACACCGCTGGATGATGAGTGCATGTCTAGAGAGGAAGAAGCAAGGAAGAGGCTGGAGCAGTTGGAGAAAGTGGAGGAAAACATGATGTGGTAGAGGAGCCAGTTGAGATGGATTAACAACGAGGACTGTAATACAAAAATCTACCATGCGACGGTGCACAAGCACAACATGAGAGATGCGGTTCATGCAATCATCAAAGAGGATAGAACCATTGCAAAGGGGGCTGAGGAGGTTGCTGAGGAGGTGATCAACTTCTACAATAGCCTGTACAACCACAGTAGGAGGTGCATAATAGACATTCAACTCCCTGAGAGGAGGGTGACCAGCCAAATGGATGAGAAACTTTGCCAACATGCTTCCGATGAGGAGATCAAGGCCGTCGCTTTCAGCACAGGGGCATCCAAGGCTCCTGGTCCTGATGGTATGAATGGGAAGTTCTTCCATAGCATGTGGCATGTTGTGGGCAGAGACATATGTGTTTCCGTTCAGTGGTTCCTTGGGGGGATCAATGCTGCGAAGCCTTAACCATGCTTTCATCAAGTTGATACCCAAGACGAGCCTGGTCACTAGTCTCAATGATCAAAGGCCGATCGCCTGCTGCTCTATTATGTATAAAATCATAACCAAGCTGCTAGCTAGACACCTGAGAATGATCTTACCAAATATCATAGGCACCAATCAATTTGCATTCGTGGAGGGCAGGCACATCAGTGATGCTTCTCTTCTCACTGTAGAGTTCTTGATTGGTTTCAATGTGAAGAACCAAGCCAAGAGGGTGTGTACCAAGCTGGACCTCACGAAGGCATATGATAACATCATATGGGGGGTGATGTGGAACATCATGGAGGCCATGGGGTTTGACTCGGCTTGGATCGATACTCTAAAGAGGTGTGTGGAAACAACGTCTTTCTCTGTGTTGATCAACAACCTCCCATATGGCCTGTTCAAAGCCTCTAATGGCCTTAAGCAGGGAGACCCTCTCTCCCCTTTGCTATTCACGATTGTGATGGAGTGTCTTACCATGATGGTGAGGAAGGAGGAGATGGAGGGTGGTCTTAATCCTTTCAAAGTGGAAGGGGTTAAAGCATATAGCCATCTAATATTCACCGATGATGTGCCTTTCTTCCTCGACGGCAAGGTGAGTGCCCTACGATGCTTCAGAAGGATGATGAAGAGATTTGTCCAACTAACGAGCCTCTTCATGAGAAACATCAAGTCACGTGCCTACTTATCCATATCTTACGATAATAGGAAGGGAAGGATGAAGACCACCATTGGTATACAAGAGGGCACTCTGCCCACCCAAAATCTGGGCATCCTCATTACTAGCGGAAGGGGGAAAGGAGCTGACTATGTGGCCTGCGTCGACAACGTTAGGGAAGCAGTCAACAAATGGACCGATCTCAACCTGTACATGGCTGGAAGAGCTGTGCTGATCAGATCGATGCTCATCGCCAAGGTTCGCTTCTAGTGCGGACATGCAGAAATTCCAAGCTTTGTTCTTTCAAAGTTCAGAGGGGTGATGGGTGGCTTCCTGTGGGATGGAAGGGCTCACGCGATGGCTTGGGATACCCTGGCTAGGCCGTACGAAGAAGGTGGCTTAAACATCATTGTAACGTCTATCTCGAGAACAAGATTAACTAATGCGAAAGCGTTCACTAAGCAGCGGATTACCAAAAATCACTAAAAATTTAAAACTTTTTGTGCAGAGATCTTTAAACCATAACTCCTTTATAATAAAACAAGGTAAACTGTTTACATCATAGCTTGATACTACATCTCTGTGATTACATACATCCATTGCCTTATTATCTGAAGAAGGCAAGATACAAAATCTCGAGGCACTAAGCCAAAAACCTCAGACCTACTGACTCCTAGGACCTGAGAGTACAGAGACGACATAAGGCATACTATCTATAAGACTTGGCACTCAGTATCTCCACCTGAGATTCACTGCTGCCCCTGGTGTTGCTGCTGCTGATACTGCCCACCCTCAGATTGGTTCCTCCGTCCTCGATGTCCACCTAAAAAGTCGAATCCCACGGGGGTGAGACAATTTTATATAACTGTCCCAGCGAGAGTTATAACTCTTCACCAGAAGCTTTGTTATAGCAATAAAGGATTAACATAAGCAATATAATCTTTAAGGCATTCAACAACAGATTTGGTATTAAGTAAGACCACATTTACTTAATCAATCATTAATCATTAAAACACTACTATAAAAGAAGAATACTAAATGTATCAAGTTTAACTCATATCAATTATCATATGGATATTAATTCTTAACCATCTCATCGTTTGATTCAGGAACATGGTTATTCAAACCCTCAGATTATCATAACACTTGCTACCAAGTGACATGTAAGCATCAAGTCATCTAACAACATGACCTTGATTGAAGCAATGTATATACTTTTCACATATCATTACTCTTAAAAGCTTATAATTGTTTTCAAGGAATAGGACATCATAACTCTTACCTGGCTATGATCACCTCATAATATCAACCTGTATGACTTATACAAATAAGGACATGCATATATAGCAATGTCAGCATAATACCAAAACTTTTAAATTTCTTTATAGAACACCACGGCCGTGCCACCTTGCACGGTCGTGCAAAGTAAGGCTACCACGGCCGTGCTCCCTTACACGGTCGTGCTACCGAAGATCATTACATAATTCATATTTATATATATATATATATTCTAATCTTTAATTCTTTCAACTTGATTAGGTCACATCAACCCTTCAATCAAGTACATACTACTATGGTTAACATAGTGTATCAAGCTATTAATCCTATAAGCAATTAAGAATTCTCCCTTTAATTGGTACTAGTCACTTAGGTACTATTAGGGTTTCAACCTTTGTGCCTTCATTGTTTGTCATTACTAATCATTATTGGATCAATAGAACATTCATCATCTTAATTCTCAAAGATTCATTCACATTGAACCTCCATTACATAAGGTATCCAATTGAATTAGGGTTTCCAATGTTGATTACTTCAATCATTGAATTCATGGAACCAATCATCAATTGGGCCTATACTCATACCTCAAGTGAGTTTAATAGGTCAACCTTCAACTAATTTGACCCTTAATTAACCCTCAATTGTTCATCAATTAGGGTTTGATTCAATTGAATTAGGGTTTGGAATCGATGATCCTTCAATACTAATCAATATAAGACTAGTTACTTTGAAACCATAGATCCATCATCCAAATTGGGTATGATCTGACCCCAAACAGTCTTGAGGTCGTTTGGATGACCTCCAAACGGTCTTGAGACCGTTTTCCCATCATATCATCAAAATCCAAGTCAATCAATTAAGGTTTGGGTCATTGGATTGATCACCAAATCAGCAATTGATTACACTTTAACTTAGTAACATTGGATCATCAATTGCTTAACCATACTCACCCCTAGACCTCCAAACGGTCTTGGGTGACCTCCAAACGGTCTTGAGACCGTTTGGATGAGTTCCAAATGGTCTTGAGACCGTTTGGATCACC
This sequence comes from Alisma plantago-aquatica, assembly GCA_963693085.1. Classification (NCBI taxonomy): domain Eukaryota; kingdom Viridiplantae; phylum Streptophyta; class Magnoliopsida; order Alismatales; family Alismataceae; genus Alisma; species Alisma plantago-aquatica. The sequence goes on from OY856411.1 coordinate 1,345,661,049, forward strand.
CAACCCTTGGATTCTAGTGAAAAACCATTAGGATTTGAGCTATTGAGTTTATCATCAAATCAGCAATTGATTGCTTTGTAATTATGTACCGTTGGACCTTCAATTGGTCAACTATACTTAACCCCAGACCTCCAAACGGTCTTGGGTGATCCCCAAACGGTCTTGAGACCGTTAGGGTGATCCCCAAATGGTTTGGAAACTGTTTGGGCCAATCAATCCAAAACAATCAACTCATCACTTGCAAAATCAACACTTAGCCGATTAGGGTTCATACCACATCTTTGGATCTTCAAACACATATCCATACTTGAACCTAGACCTTCAAACGGTCTTGGGTGACCCCCAAACGGTCTTGAGACCGTTTGGATGATCCCCAAACGGTCTTGAGACCGTTTGGGCAAGAAAACCCAAAAAGTCAAATCAATCAAGTTGAAAGTCAGCACTTAATCCAATTAGGGTTTACATAATTAATTAGCCTTCAACTCACGATTCTTTTGGAGTTAATACCTAAAATATGGAAGGTTATTAACCAACATGATTATGAACAGGAATACCAAACGGTCAATGCTTGGTCAACTCACTCAAACGGTTTGAAACCATTTTCCCAAAACGTTCAAGTTAATTAGATTAGAAAATCAGCACTTAATCCAATTAGGTTACCTAATTGTTTACCCTTTAAATCATGATTCCTTGGGATTTAACCTATAAAATTTGGTGGGTTATTAGAACACATCATTAGGAACTGTAATCCCAAACGGTCCACGCTTGGTCAACGCACTCAAACGGTTTGAGACCGTTTGCCCAAGAAGTTCAAGTTAATCAGATTGGAAATCAGCACTTAATTCAATTCGATTTGCCTAATTGATTGGCCTTCAACCTACGATTCCTTTGGAGTTAACCCCTCAAATTTGGTGGGTCATTAGCCTACATAATTATGAACAGAAATCCCAAACGGTAAACGCTTGATAAACGCCCTCAAACGGTCTTGGAGACCGTTTTCTCCAACCGACCTTGTGAAACCGTTTGCCCTTCAAACGGTTTTGCAAACCGTTTGCCCCAAACGGTTTTGCAAACCGTTTGGCCAAAAGGGGGGAAAACAAGACCGTTTGATAAAGTAACATTGGTAATCATGCCCATCTTCTTCTACCTCCATATCAAGGTCTGTTACTTGTGGTTTTAGTTGCAGGAAAGCAAGGAAGAGTGGAGAAGAAGAAGAACTAAGTACTAATTGCAAGAACAAAGATATGCATAAGAAAGCAAAAGGTTTAGAGTTATAAAACCCGCCTTAAGGTCATTCCTAGAGCTCCAAGCTTTCAAGCTTCCAGGCCTCTAATGGCATCTTGAGATCCACAGGTCGGCCATGGGTGTTTCTCCAAGAATTGGTTGGGAAAGATCGGCTAGAAAGAAGAAACAAGTAAGGAAGACCATAAAACCAACCTTGCACCATGAATTCCTCCATGAATCCGAGCAAGAAGATGACCAAAGCTTACCTAGAACTCCTTATCCGTCCTCCTCTGCTCCAGAGATCTGTCCTAAGTCGGTCTAAGCAAGGGGATAAGAAGGGAAGTGAAGGAAACGATCCTTGCTAAGTGAGAAAAGGTGTATATATACTTTGGGTGAAATTCCAACATAAGGACAACTTGTTTCTCCATTTCTCATCTAGGTCCTTCCCTTCTTCTAAGCCATGTTTCTCCCTTCCATACTTAAGCAAAACTCATCTTAAACCCAAGGTCTAAAGGTGAATAAAGCCAACTTTTTACTAAGTTGCACTTATATAAGGGTTTTTAGGCTTATAACTTGATTATTTAATTTATAAGGGTTATCATTCTTATTTGATTATTCAATTGAAGTGCCCTATTCATCATTCTTACTCTAAATGATTCCAAGAGTCATAAAAGATACTCTAGCAGGTGTATTTTACAAGTTATACCCCATATTTTGGGTAAATTGCACTTTATACCAAAACTAGAGTTTAAGTACAAGGATTGCTCTACAAGCTGCATCTTGGTGCCCAAGCTTGGAGAATCCATCATACTTCATCATATTCATTCTTATGATGTCTCACCACCAAAGGAACATCTTAACATGTGCAATTTGCAAGTTAACCCCTTTTAATTGGGTAATTTGCACATAGGTCCCTGTATTACAAAATAATATTACAACATTGTTCAAAAGGGACAGAAATGGAAATGAATGTTCCTTAGGAGCTTTAATTTCATACCAAAAGATAATCACAAGTATCTAATTAGATAATTAAGCAAAACACCTAGGGTTAGTTCATAACCCAGTTCAGGTATGTTACAAGTTATAAACCCCTAACAAGGATTTCGTCCCCGAAATCCCAAGAAAAGGAGGAATATATTATTCATTAGTAGGGCCCTCAAGTTTCCCCATATTATCTTAAAATTTATGATGATATTATAGATTTGTAATGCACACAAAGCCCCTTCCATTAATTCCTTCTTATCACTGTTTATGTTTGTGCAAAGCATAAACCCCTAACATAAGATGTCCATATTTTTAAAGAAAGAAGCATAAAAGAACATTCTTCTAGTATCACTCAAGAATGTTTACCAAAAGAAAAACATATATACCTAAAATAGATAATTCACTCAGCAATCCTTTATTTATATGAAACAGTTCACTAAGAAAGCTTGCTAATCAATTAAGTTGGAAATATTCACTGAGAATATTCATTGAGCAATTTGTCTTGGAAGATCTTACTAAGTAAATTTACTAAGTATGTTGTCTCAAAAGCACTCACTGATGAAGTTCATGTAGTATGATTACTAAGTATTTACTGAGGAGATTCACTGAGTATGTTCACTAAGTATGTTCACTAAGTATATTCACTAAGTATTCTCTGAGGAAATTCACTAAGTATATTCGCTAAGTATGTTCACTAAGTGTTTACTGAGGAAATTCACTGAGTATGTTCACTAAGTATGTTCACTAAGTATTCACTGAGGAAATTCACTAAGTATGTTCACTAAGTATTCACTGAGGAAATTCACTGAGTATGTTCACTAAGTATGTTCACTAAGTATTCACTGAGGAAATTCACTCAGTATGTTCACTAAGTATGTTCACTAAGTATGTTCACTAAGTATTTACTGAGGAAATTCACTGAGTATGTTCACTAAGTATGTTCACTAAGTATTCACTAAGGAAATTCACTGAGTATGTTCACTAAGTATGTTCACTAAGTATTCACTGAGGAAATTCACGGAGTATGTTCATTAAGTATGTTCACTAAGTATGTTCACTAAGTATTTACTGAGGAAATTCACTGAGTATGTTCACTAAGTATGTTCACTAAGTATGTTCACTAAGTATTCACTGAGGAAATTCACTGAGTATGTTCACTAAGTATGTTCACTAAGTATGTTCACTAAGTATTCACTGAGGAAATTCACTGAGTATGTTCACTAAGTATGTTCACTAAGTATGTTCACTAAGTATTTACTGAGGAAATTCACTAAGTATATTCACTAAGTATGTTCACTAAGTATTCACTGAGGAAATTCACTGAGTATGTTCACTAAGTAAGTTCACTAAGTATGTTCACTGAGGAAATTCACTAAGTATGTTCACTAAGTATTCACTTAGCTTTTCTCATTTAATTTATTTATACTCTCTAGATTGTTTCAGAATAATTACCTAATCAGGGTAATAAAAAGATAACAATCTAAGAGTTTCATACTTGCCTTATCCACAATAACCATATACCTGGCCAGGGTATATAAGTATTGAGATTAGGTATTATGTATTTTACTTATCATTATATTCCCCACTTTTCATATCGTTATACACACATGATTTACCATACTTGATTATTCTTCAGGTATCACATCTATATCTCATCTTTTAATACACAATTAAGGAAGATTATAAGTTGTTTTTAAAGAATACTGAGTAAGATATAAGTTATTATCTCCCTTGTGTCCTTATAGGATTAGTCAAAGGAATTCAAAAACAACTAATTTCATATCTTTAACACATAGAATCCTGATATGAAATATCAAAACAAAACTTATTTTGTCTGACCTGTCTGGGATGTCTGTCCACATCCTCTATTATTATTAGAAAATTGCCTCCTTTGTGATCCTTGCAGACTCTGCCCTTGAGGTGGAGTCATCATCGTATTCCCATCTGGACAGTCCCTTTCCAGATGCCCCGATTGTCTACATTGGTAACAGATCCTGGGTGCAAAATGTCTATGCGATCCAGTTACCGATGTTGATGCTATGTCAGAGGGTCTTCTTGGAATGCTACTATAATCCCTACTCCCACTTGACACCCATTGTGTTTGGGTAGGAAATCCTGATATAGTTGTCGGTGTAGAAAATCTTGGCTTCTTAAAACTTTCAGGCCTTTGATCTTGAGGCTGGGTGTACATCTTCTTACTACTTGTCTGTCGTTTCTCGGTTTCCGACCTCTCTATCCTTCTTACTGACTCCACAAAGGTGGAAAACCTTTCTCTATTCTCTAAGGTAGACACAGGAGTGGTTAGTTCAGTGTTTAATCCCTTTTCAAAACGTCAAATTCTTTCTTCATCACTAACTTCCATCTGCGGACAAAACCGCAGCAACTCCATGAACTTAGCTTCATATTCGCTAACGTTCATCTGTCCTTGTGTGATCCTCTCAAATTGAGAGATATTATCATCTAGATACGTCTTAGGGAAGTATCTACTGACGAATTCTCATCGGAATACCTCCCATCCTATTTCTTTGCCTGGTCTCTTATCTTCCTCTATCATCCACCAATTACCAGCACTTCCTTTTAGGAGGTATACCACATGTTTTACCTTTTCAGCTTCAGGAATATCAAGGATCCTGAAAGCCTTTTCCAACTCTGTCAACAACAGATCAGCATCTGCTGGGTCATATGTACCAGCATAGTCTATGGCTCCCACCCGACAAAGTCTCTCAAAAGTCTTGCCGGCTCCATAACCTTCCTGATGGGCTGGTGCCCTAGGTGTAGATGGTGGCACCCTATCTGCTATGTGTGTTATGGATGTCAGGAATTTATCAAATAAAGCATGGAGAGCTAGGTTTTCTATCTCAGTTGGGTCAATCTGGGGCTGTTCAGGTACAAGCCCCTCCCTATTCTGGTCTCCTACACCTCCTCCTGGTGCAGCAGTACTGCCTTCATCAGCACGCTCTTCATGTGGTCCAGACATCTTCAAGTTCTTCTTCTCCTATATGAGCAGAAGATACTATCAAATAATCTGGAAAACACTTAGAACAGACTCTACAACCTTAGTCCTATGTCTCTGTAGACTCAGCGAACCTAGAGCTCTGATACCACTAAATGTAACATCTATCTCGAGAAAATAATATTAACTAATGCGGAAGCGTTCACTAAGCAGCGGATTACCAAAAATCACTAAAAATTTAAAACTTTTTGTGAAGAGATCTTTAAACCATAACTCCTTTATAATAAAACAAGGTAAACTGTTTACATCATAGCTTGACACTACATCTCTGTGATTACATACATCCATTGCCTTATTATCTGAAGAAGGCAAGATACAAAATCTCGAGGCACTAAGCCAAAAACCTCAGACCTACTGACTCCTAGGACCTGAGAGTACAGAGACGACATAAGACATACTATCTACAAGACTTGGCACTCAATATCTCCACCTGAGATTCATTGCTGCCCCTGGTGTTGCTGCTGCTGATACTGCCCACCCTCGGATTGGTTCCTTCGTCCTCGACGTCCACCTAAAAAGTCGAATCCCACGGGGGTGAGACAATTTTATATAACTGTCCCAGCGAGAGTTATAACTCTTCACCAGAAGCTTTGTTATAGCAATAAAGGATTAACATAAGAAATATAATCTTTAAGGCATTCAACAACATATTTGGTATTAAGTAAGACAACATTTACTTAAGCAATCATTAATCATTAAAACACTACTATAAAAGAAGAATACTAAATGTATCAAGTTTAACTCATATCAATTATCATATGGATATTAATTCTTAACCATATCATCGTATGATTCAGGAACATGGTTATTCAAACCCTCATATTATCATAACACTTGCTACCAAGTGACATATAAGCATCAAGTCATCTAACAACATGACCTTGATTGAAGCAATGTATATACTTTTCACATATCATTACTCTTAAAAGCTTATAATTGTTTTCAAGGAATAGGACATCATAACTCTTACCTGGCTATGATCACCTCATAATATCAACCTGTATGACTTATACAAATAAGGACATGCATATATAACAATGTCAGCATAATACCAAAACTTTTAAATTTCTTTATAGAACACCACGGCCGTGCCACCTTGCACGGTCGTGCAAAGTAAGGCTACCACGGCCGTGCTCCCTTACACGGTCGTGCTACCGAAGATCATTACATGATTCATATTTATATATATATATATATTCTAATCTTTAATTCTTTCAACTTGATTAGGTCACATCAACCCTTCAATCAAGTACATACTACTATGGTTAACATAGAGTATCAAGCTATTAATCCTATAAGCAATTAAGAATTCTCCCTTTAATTGGTACTAGTCACTTAGGTACTATTAGGGTTTCAACCTTTGTGCCTTCATTTTTTGTCATTACTAATCATTATTGGATCAATAGAACATTCATCATCTTAATTCTCAAAGATTCATTCACATTGAACCTCCATTACATAAGGTATCCAATTGAATTAGGGTTTCTAATGTTGATTACTTCAATCATTGAATTCATGGAACCAATCATCAATTGGACCTATACTCATACCTCAAGTGAGTTTAATAGGTCAACCTTCAACTAATTTGACCCTTAATTAACCCTCAATTGTTCATCAATTAGGGTTTGATTCAATTGAATTAGGGTTTGGAATCGATGATCCTTCAATACTAATCAATATAAGACTAGTTACTTTGAAACCATAGATCCATCATCCAAATTGGGTATGATCTGACCCCAAACGGTCTTGAGGTCATTTGGATGAACTCCAAACGGTCTTGATACCGTTTTCCCATCATATCATCAAAATCCAAGTCAATCAATTAAGGTTTGGGTCATTGGATTGATCACCAAATCAGCAATTGATTACACTTTAACTTAGTAACATTGGATCATCAATTGCTTAACCATACTCACCCCTAGACCTCCAAACGGTCTTGGGTGACCTCCAAACGGTCTTGAGACCATTTGGATGAGTTCCAAACGGTCTTGAGACAGTTTGGATCACCCAACCCTTGGATTCTAGTGAAAAACCATTAGGGTTTGAGCTATTGAGTTTATCATCAAATCAGCAATTGATTGCTTTGTAATTATGTACCTTTGGACCTTCAATTGGTCAACTATACTTAACCCCAGACCTCCAAACGGTCTTGGGTGATCCCCAAACGGTCTTGAGACCGTTTGGGTGATCCCCAAATGGTTTGGAAACCGTTTGGGCCAATCAACCCAAAACAATCAACTCATCACTTGCAAAATCAGCACTTAGCCGATTAGGGTTCATACCACATCTTTGGATCTTCAAACACATATCCATACTTGACCCTAGACCTTCAAACGGTCTTGGGTGACCCCCAAACGGTCATGAGACCGTTTGGATGATCCCCCAAACGGTCTTGAGACCGTTTGGGCAAGAAAACCCAAATAGTCAAATCAATCAAGTTGAAAGTCAGCACTTAATCCAATTAGGGTTTACATACTTAATTAGCCTTCAACTCACGTTTCCTTTGGAGTTAATCCCTCAAATTTGGAAAGTTATTAACCAACATGATTATGAACAGGAATCCCAAACGGTCAACGCTTGGTCAACTCACTCAAACGGTTTGAAACCGTTTTCCCAAAAAGTTCAAGTTAATTAGATTAGAAAATCAGCACTTAATCCAATTAGGTTACCTAATTGTTTAGCCTTTAACTCATGATTACTTGGGATTTAACCTATCAAATTTGGTGGGTTATTATACCACATCATTAGGAACATTAATCCCAATGGTTCACGCTTGGTCAACGCACTCAAACGGTTTGAGACCGTTTGCCCAAGAAGTTCAAGTTAATCAGATTGGAAATCAGCACTTAATTCAATTCGATTTGCCTAATGGATTGGCCTTCAACCTACGATTCCTTTGGATTTAACCCCTCCAAATTGGTGGGTCATTAGCCTACATAATCATGAACAGAAATCCCAAACAGTCAATGCTTGGTCAACGCCCTCAAACGGTCTTGGAGACCGTTTTCTCCAACCGACCTTGTGAAACCGTTTGCCCTTCAAACGGTTTTGCAAACCGTTTGCCCCAAACGGTTTTGCACACCGTTTGGCCAAAAGGGGGGAAAACAAGACCGTTTGATAAAGTAACATTGGTAATCACGCCCATCTTCTTCTACCTCCAGATCAAGGTCTATTCCTCATGGTTTTAGTTGCAGGAAAGCAAGGAAGAGTGGAGAAGAAGAAGAACTAAGTACTAATTGCAAGAACAAAGATATGCATAAGAAAGCAAAAGGTTTAGAGTTATAAAACCCACCTTAAGGTCATTCCTAGAGCTCCAAGCTTTCAAGCTTCCAGGCCTATAATGGAATATTGAGCTCCACAGGTCGGCCATGGGTGTTTCTCCAAGAATTGGTTGGGAAAGATCGGCTAGAAAGAAGAAACAAGTAAGGAAGACCATAAAACCAACCTTGCACCATGCATTCCTCCATGAATCCGAGCAAGAAGATGACCAAAGCTTACCTAGAACTCCTTATCCGTCCTCCTCTACTCTAGAGCTCTGTCCTAAGTCGGACTAAGAAAGGGGATAAGAAGGGAAGTGAAGGAAACGATCCTTGCTAAGTGAGAAAAGGTGTATATATACTTTGGGTGAAATTCCAACATAAGGACAACTTGTTTCTCCATTTCTCATCTAGGTCCTTCCCTTATTCTAATCCATGTTTCTCCCTTCCATAATTAACCAAAACTCATCTTAAACCCAAGGTATAAAGGTGAAGAAAGCCAACTTTTTACTAAGTTGCACTTATATAAGGGTTTTTAGGCTTATAACTTGATTATTTAATTTATAAGGGTTATCATTCTTATTTGATTATTCAATTGAAGTGCCCTATTCATAATTCTTACTCTAAATGATGCCAGGAGTCATAAAAGATACTCTAGAAGGTGTATTTTACAAGTTACACCCCATATTTTGGGTAAATTGCACTTTATACCAAAACTAGACTTTTAAGTACAAGGATTGCTCTACAAGCTGCATCTTGGTGCCCAAGCTTGGAGAATCCATCATACTTCATCATATTAATTATTATGATGTCTCACCACCAAAGGAACATCTTAACATGTGCAATTTGCAAGTTAACCCCTTTTAATTGGGTAATTTGCACATAGGTCCCTGTATTACAAAATAATATTACAACATGGTTCAAAAGGGACAGAAATGGAAATGTATGTTCTTTAGGAGCTTTAATTTCATACCAAAAGATAATCACAAGTATCTAATTACATAATTAAGCAAAACACCTAGGGTTAGTTCATAACCCAGTTCAGGGATGTTACAATCATGGACCCTGGTTCCATTTCCGATGCTACAACTAAGAGAAGAATTGATAGGTTCCTCTAGGAGCCCCGATCTACCTGGAAAAGATGGATGCATAGAAGATATGGGGATCAGATGGGGTTCCATGTGCCGAGGGAAAAATGTTCACGCACATGGAGGGCCATGGTGAGCAGATTCCCAGAGATATGTGGGGATTACGTCTTTGCTAACAATGCGTGGAACCTGTGCAATGCGAAGATACCCCCATGGAAGATATCCTTCAATGCGCCCCAGGTGCCATGGCACACCATTCTCTGGTGCAAGACACACACGCCTAAGTGGAGCTTCTGTGCTTATAGGGGCCTGATGCGGAGGCTCCCCACCTTTTACAGGGTCAGGAAATGGGAGTTGGTGGTCAACCCAACTTATCTTCTTTGTAATGAAGGAGATGATTCACATGAGCACACCTTTTTAGTTGAAGGTATAACTACTATATCTGGTGTAGGATCAACCTAAAGCTCGACTGGGGTGGTACTCCCCCTTCTAACCTTCATGACAACATCCTATGGCTAAGGAGGAAGATAGCACACAACAGGTTGAGTTTGTTTGCCAGTTCATGTTTTATTGGTCTACTGTTCTTGGTTTGGACGGAGAGGAACAACATGCTTCATGGTAAAGGGAAGACAGATGAAGTTGCTCTATTTCAGCGTCTCTTGGAGATGCTACACCTACTATCCAAAGACAAACCAAAACTTGTAGATAGAGTGGATCCCTCAGTTATTAGGATGTGTGATTTTGTAGTTTAATCCACTTGTACAACTTGGGGTTTTGTATAACCCAAATATAACTCAGATATGATGGCATTTTGTTTAACCCATCAGTATAGCGGAGCCGTTATGGGTTATAGTTAGTAGCTTGCTACCACTCTTTGGAATACATTTACCTTTTTTGAAAATAACCCCTAAATCACTCTATGATAGGAATATTTTTTCTCCATCCATGATATTCCTCCGTAAGTCTTCACAGTGGTCTCCCATCCCCTTTCAACTCAGAAAGCTTCTCCCTCTTCTAGGCAAGCCACATTTGCAAGTAACTTTAGCCTAATACCACTGATACAATGCCGCAAACTCAACCGTCCTCCATGGTGATGACAAGCTCGACCAAGGATCTTAAGCCACTATCATCGAATTACTTGCCTTAAAGTTTTCTCCAACCAATGCCCTCCTTTCTCATTACCAATTTGTTGTGCGATGGATCCATCTGTTCCACCCTAGAGCAAACCTCCTGGGCGTCATTGACATCAGTTGTCGGGCCTTTACTACCTCATTTTCTTCTAGGTTTTCCCCCTCCTGCATTTACTAGATAGCAATGAAGATATGTCTGCCCTCAATTTCAAGTTTATGCTGCCACACTCTCATGTTCAAGTTTTGAGTTTGTAGATCTATATTTCCCAACATGTGGAAGGGTTATAGGGATTTTTTGGTCTTTTCCATGAGAATTCTTATACTAGTTTTAGTATACTACCACAAGTTGTCTAGCTAGTTAGTTACACTTCATATGTGAGTCATTTTGGGTCCTATTCTCAGCTTTTGCAACCATGATGGTGAAATGGGAGCTGAAGGTCTAGGTCTTCAAGAAAATTTTCATTAGGGCCCGGGGGTTTAGTGAATCCTAAGGGATCCTCTCGGAAGATCATCTTCACAAGTCAAGGAAAGTCATGAGCCTTGATCAAACTCCTGTTCTCCAAATGAAGTAGGTCACACATTCCATGGTTGAGGAAGAAGACACATAGTGCTTTGACCTCACTATCCTCAGGTCGAGCATATGTCACAACCCTAGATGGATATTTTAGGAATTAATGGATTTAATTTGATGTGTAACGTACATGTATTTTAAATGAAGTTTTTTCTTTGTTTCCCTCTATCATGACCATGCTTGGAAAATAAATTTATGGGTGTATTAGTCATTTTATTTTTGTATTATCCAACCCAAAAATGAGAAAAAGTGACTTATCTAAGCTTTTATTGACCTATACACTAAAATTCATATATTTTTATTAATAAGTCCAATGGGGTCAAGTTATATATATTTTTGGTCAAACTTTTAAGATCTAACAAATGGAATAGGTCATAAGTCACATTTCAAAATCTTAGTTTCTTGGATTTTGATAATTTACCTAATTATGGTTTATAAGATGTAAATAAAGGTTTGGATTATAATGACATGAAAGTAAAAGATTGAGATAAGGAGATTCTAGGAGAAATTATTCCTACATAGATTATGTAAATGGTCCATTCCTTGGGTTTCATTAGATGGTATCATCAAGTTTTGTTTACATTATCATGTTTAAAATTTATAGTATACATGATGTCATGTACTTTAATGATTTATGAGGTATCTATTATATGCACATCTTGTTAACATTTACTGCACACATGTTTATATTGTTAAGATAAGATCAATTAAGAACTATACCTCTTCATGTTTAAGTAATGAAAATATGGGTGAAAACCATAAGATAAGATCAGATCAGAATAAGAATAAGAATTAAGAATTAGACCCTATCTCATAGACATGTTATGGAAGGTTGGTTCCTCTTGAACCCACTTTAGCTACAAGTTCAAGATCAAGACTACACACAGTGAGTGTGTTCATAGCTATTAATGTTTTTAGGTTCAAGCCCAATCGTACACATCATGTGTGTGTTCAGTGAGATTAGATCAGATAATGTTCTTTGAGTAGGTTCCCTAATTAAAATGTTTAAGAAAGTTAAGAATGCATCCCAACCCCATTAATAATATATATATGCATGTTCATATCCCTTTTATACTTTATGTTAAGTTATGTTCATATTATTACTAAAATCCAACCACTTGCAATGGTTTGTTGAATGATTGGCTATGTGTGGATGCACCTAGGTTGTTTGCAGTATAAGATAGATCTTAAGAGATTGATGTACATACAAGTTCAACACCTGGTGGGGTTCCATGTATACGATCCAAGGAGGTTTAAGTAGTTTTCTACTTCTTCATGTATCATGTTATCTTGTTGTTAGATTTGAGAAAATGTATATATGAGAATCAATGTAACTATATCATGTGTAAAACTATTTGTATTGTTGTAGTGAATGCTATATATTGTTTGTGACATTCTCTGAGTGTGATTCTGATGGTCCATATTTGTGTGTTGTTATATATGGTCACACTTGGGGGATGTTACAATGACCCCAAGAATGTAAGAGGAAAACATTGTGAGACAAGCACTACCATTAATTGTTAATAGGAACCTCCAATGAGAGGAGTGCAAGCATGCGACAATTGCTATGGTAAGTATGCAACCCTGTTCTGTGAGCAATTATGCTAGTGCAAACACCATACATAAGCAAATAATCCCAAATAGGTTGCGCCCAACAAGGGGGTGTGATCCAGCTGTGGGAATAATAAGCACTTACTAGTGGGTAATGAAGTCATGAGGAGCTTCAAATGAAACTACCACGTGGGAGAGAGGGTGCGATCACCACCCCCCCCCCCCAAAAAAAAAATCAACACAAGTTAGGGAAGCACTGCAATTGCCAAAGGACAATTATTGAGTGTGGATGAGTTGGTTACAAGGGATCTTCCTTAAGAGTTATGGATATGATGATGTGTAGTTATGGGACCCCTCACCACTGTGATGCCCCTTCGGATTTTGTACCGGCTTGTGTCATAGATGTATATATGCCATGACCATTCTACAAACCCGAGGGACTAGTGTAATTGGGTTTTGTGGCATTAGGCCTTCAGATTTGTTAAGTGTGAGTGGAAGGCACTCAAGTATGCCATTCTACCCTAACTAGTTTTTACCTCATTCCTTAGTATGATTGAGAGTTTGAGACTTGAAGCTGATCTAAAGTTTAAGTGCTATGGAGACTTGCCCTAAATTTTCATACGGCTTCTGCAACTTTGAGTTCCTTGGAAAAAATAAGTACCTTAAACTTTTCTACGTTTAAAGGTGGTAACAATGACAATGTAATTGTTCTTTTATATGTATTGAAAGTATATATGTATATCCAAATGTTTATTCATTAGTTGTGGGGGAGGTATGCCACCTACTTAGTTCCACCCCTATATGTAGGGGTTGTTGCATAAATGTTGACATCTGATATGTTGAAGTGCAACATATTTATAATTGATGACTTACATCAATCTGAATGAACCATTCTAGAATTTACAATGTCTAAGAGAATCCGGTTCATTTGCATGAACTTAGGGATTGATATTTTAATGCACATACATATGTGAAGTCAAGAAAACCTAAACCTAAATGAAAAGCAACAACTAATATAACTATATGTCCAACATATATCTCTATAAAGGCATTATGAGTCAGATCTAATAATTATACTTTTATTAGATTATCAGAAAGTAGGACTAAACCCAACCTATCTAACTCACCACACTAGCTCTCGCTAGATATTTAAGTGGCTAAACAAGGTAGATGCACATTCCTAAGCCTCCAAAGCCTACTATGTATTAGCATGTATCCAATAAGTGTAATTATATACGTCAACACAAATTGGTATATCGATGTTTCACAAGTGGACATGAAATGAAATGTGTAACTATCCTACATGTCAATATATGATATTCTTATAAAGAAAACATAGTAGTGGAACAATTAGCATATGCAAGTCATCAAGCATCATGGTCCTGGTGAAACATTTGTGTTACAATACCCTTTGGAAATAACCAAATTGGGGTGGTTGATATTGAGACTTTTTTTGTGTCTAACAAGGACTCTAATAGCTAAGTAGAGCATAGTCCCTACAATTACTCTCATGTGTTGGTTGTCAAGGTGACTGGGGCAGCAAAAACAAGCATTAGAATACTATTGGAAACCCAACAATCACCCTTACAAATTTTAAATAAACATTTACTATACTTTTTTTATAATTGATACTCATTTCACCAATAAAAATTGTACAAAGAACACTCCATTTACACAACATCAAACTCTTCTTGTGATACCCAGACACAAGATTATGAATAAGCATATCCTATGACCAGGGTTACTCAAGAAAAACCAAAATTTGTTAAGACCAAACCTGATTTTATGCACTAAAGACTAACAAAGAGAGTTGAACAAGATATCACGATTAACTATTTCAATTTAGTCTAGATAATTAAAATGACATGGTACTATATTCACCAAATTTTCACTTGGAAAATATCATCCATATGATGTACCAGATGTGAAGCCAAAGGAAAACCCGAATGACACAAAAGGATTAACAATTCATATTCAATACTTACACCATTTACATCAAGTAACTAAAAATATGAGTCATTAGTAAAATGTATGAAAGACCCTACATGGGATTCAAATGTATAGAGATGGAACTATGACAAAGGAATCCAAATAACTCACACCTTATATGATTTATTGTCCTAACACAACAATTTATGTTAAGACTCACCACAATAACACTATGCTAGTTGTTGAGACCGTACAACATTTAAAAAACAAGCACATGCAACTATTAAAAAAATGATGAAAAAACTTGAAATTAATAAAAATATGCAATTCTATGTATCTTAAATAGATAGTTAGTTATTCATAGCAATATTATATCACATGCCATGATTGAATGCTAGAAACATGCATTGACAACTTAAAATAGATAGACTATACAATTCAACTATAATAGGCTATTTGATCATATTCATAAATTTATTTGATTAATTTTATTATATCATCCAAGTTATAGCTAATGGATAGAAATCCACTTATACCAACATATAAGGTTTTTATATTACTTGTCCAACTAAGATCTCACTACACCTTGATCTATGTGTGTATTTACCATTGTAGGTATTCATCAATCTACCTCCTACATAAATCTTAGGCTCAAACCTGGGTACTCAAGAACCAACAACTTATCATATCATTATATAAATCACTAAGGGATAAGTATTAAAAAATCCTAAGATTCATAAAGTCAATAGACTCAATGATTTTTGTTGAATATTTCATTCCCTTTATATCATGACAATCTACATGATCATTATATCAGTTGGAGATACAAACCCATCCACACCCATAAACATGTGATCTTAGGAATATGAGGGTATGGCTATTGAGGATGCATAGTACCTCTTGTATACTAAAAAGTATGAATCTAGGAAAATATCTAAGGATTCTTTAATTGATACAAGTAAACCTAATATTCTTCCCCAAATCTGAACCACTAAGTAAATTCTAAGATGCTCACACATACTATGATGAATGATATAGGGTTAATCTTATTGTTTAACATTTTAATAAGATTAAAAAAAATAAGAGAGTATCATTTACATATGATTCTATAGTAATTTAAAAAAGAAAGAAAGTATAAATAGAAAATACCCTGATGTGAGAACCATTCATATCATGATTAGTCATTTTCCTCAGAATTGGCCTTTTATTACATAAGTGAGGCAAACTATTTAAAAGGATAACAAACTATTAATTAGACCATGAATATCAATATATGATGATAATAATTCAATCTAAAAGGTTTCACAAAGAAATATCTTCATTTGAGTTCAATTTGATGATGACATGCAAATCATGCCTAAATTGAAATACTGAGTGATAAGTGATGTAAATTCAGATATTGATATGGTATTTATATTTTCCTTGTAAAATATATTAGTTTGTTATTTTATAAGAACATTATAGTTAAAACTCCCTTGTTACATACCCCAAATAAACCCAACTTCCATTTCTAGTTCATTTAGGATTCATTTCACTAATACACATGAGTTAGTTACACATGAATATCTAAATCAAGAATCAGATCAATTTCTTATGATCAAGTGTTGAACAACTTCTAAATGTCAAGATCTAAGTCCTATCTCTAAAGCTTTATCAAAGTGGATTCTTCACTAAATCCATCACCAAGACCTCAATATAGGTCAAACAGACATAAACTATGAATCCTAGTACAAAAATTAGGCTTTCGCATGGGGAATCTGAAGAGTTTTACCATAAGTACTTAAAGGAGAAAAATGATAAATTATATGATGCATATTTAAGAAATGACTAAGAATCACACTCTATATTGATTGGGAACTATATTCCTACCTTGAATGCACATTATACCTATATCATCACCTTCAATCATGTTCATCTCCTAAGATCTAAGCTTCTTAGTTGTAGTACAACATTGAACAAGAATAGGGCCAACAAATGACCTTAAACATAGGCTAGTATGATCTGAACATTCCATTTAACTCCATTTAAATTTATTTTGTGTATATATTTCATTTATTTGTCCAACTAACACTTAAGCTCAGTAAAAACTAGGCTGGTAGCATAGCTTAACTGAGCAAACATACCTTAAACCAACAATATTAGAAACCTTATTATCCAATTGACTAATGTCAAGTTGGCTTAACAATTGTCCTGATTGTATCTATAGAAAGACTTCACAAGAAGGAAGGGGGACCAATTAGTCAACTAACGAAGGGGCAAGTTGGCTCAACAACATGTTGGACTCACCCAAATTTTTGTTTAAGTCATCCAGTCCATATATTGACCCCAAGGCTATTAAAAAAGGTTTAATTTCTTATAAAGCTATCTCATATCATCATAAAAACCTAAAATAAGGCATTTGGGTTATTTCTTAGCATGTTTTATATGTTGAAGGAACAAACACCCTAGAATTATAGTTTACTTGTAATTAGGGTTCCATTGCACCAAATCCTAGATAATCAAGCCTAAGGCATATCAAGAATGCATTAATAATTTTATAAGGTTAAACAAAAATCATATTTGATAAAGAATACATCTTGTACTTAGTCAATAAATATAAATTTGTGTTAAATTAGAAAATGTGGTTTCACAAATCGCCTCTCCCTATATGATTTCCCCCCTAAATTACCAATATAGAGACACATATCTACTTTGTATCTATTTCTTTAGATCCCATGTGGATTCTTATACACCATGGTGATGCCTTGACACATCCACTAAGGGTGTTTATCATTTCATCAACATATCTAAACATCTTTCTAAGATCTATAGTTGTCCCTCTTCATATATCAACATCTAATGACTGTCATAAAATGGATGGAAAACGTGATTTGTTTGTGGATGAACCATTCTTTACATGGATCAATGGTACCATTTGTTCAATTTACTAACTATAGAAGTAAATATGGTTGGTATGGTAATTTTCCAACTTGTTCTACTATTGGGTAAGGTCCCATGTATGTCGGATCTAGCTTACTCTTCTTTCCAAATATTAAAACTCCATTATTTTAACACAAATCTCAAATGGTCTTCTACATCTATGAACATATAATTTCTATCTTTCCTATGCCAATTTTTATTGATATTTTATAATTTATATCTTCTCTCTGGTCTTCTTTACGATCTTAGGACCCAAAACTTGCCTTTCACTAGTCTCATACCAACATACTAGTCATCTATAACACCTACATACAAAGGCTTATATGGTGCCACACACACACACACACACACACACACACACACATATATATATATATATATATATATATATATATAGTTTTAGGCTAGAATAAATTTGAGTGTACCAGAGACTTAATACACTCAAGTCATTTTCCATCACAAAACATTTATTTTGAAAATCTAAACCATTGATCTTTTAAAAATCATATGAACATAATACATATAAAATTTGAGCTCATTTGGACACTTATAGGTCATGCATATAAATGAGACAAAAATCATGTAATTCAAATTAGTTTTATGCATCGATTTTTTTTGGTCATGAAAGAGTGACTTTGGAAATTCCAAGTGATACCAAAATTTTAATGTAGCCTCTATTTGTTATAAAAATGAATATCAATGGTTTGGATTTGTCAAAACAATTGTCTAGATATGTAAACATAACTTGAGTGTACACTGTGATCTATATACACTTGAGTGTATTCTAGCATGACTCTATCTCTCTCTCTCTCTCTATCTATCTATCTATCTATCTATCTATCTATCTATCTATCTATCTATCTATCTATCTATCTATCTATCTATCTCTCTCTCTCTCTATCTATATGTATATATATGTATATGTATATGTATATATATATATATATATATATATATATATATATATATATATATATATATATATATATCCTAAGAACCTTGATATAATCCTTTGGGATGATCTTAGGGCTTGTGGAGAGCTTAAGTTCCAAGTTTGAGCTTGTTTGGATGATTTTTGTGCTTTTTTGGGCTAAATTTGCAATTTACCCATTGTGAGGGTTATTTTGTGATTTTCCACCTCTAGAGTGTTCCTTCTCTCTCTTGTCTTCTTGATAGAGAGTGTGGTGCTTTGGTGTGCCTTGGTTGAGTGAGGGAACCCCTAGTGGTGATTAGGGTTTCTAGGGTTTTGGTGTACGTTGACCATGTGTGCCTTGTTGGAGGTGGTGACTCTTGTCTCGACCTTGAGAGAGTGTCTTGAGGGGGTGTCATGATTGAGACACCTCCTTTACATGGTCTTGTCTTGACCAAGGTGGTTGTGGGTGTCTTGGGTCGATACAATGTCTTCTTATGGGATGTCTTAGCCTAGCTTGTTGGTGACCCCTCCTCTCTCTCTCTCTCTCTCTATATATATATATATATATATATATATATATATATATCCTTGACCTGTGTTTTGGGTTAACCTTATTTGTTTTTCTTAAGTAAGTGGTTAAGAACCTTGATATAATCCTTTGGGATGATCTTAGGGCTTTTGGAGAGCTTAAGTTCCAAGTTTGAGCTTGTTTGGATGATTTTTGTGCTTGTTTTGGGCTAAATTTGCAATTTACCCATTGTGAGGGTTATTTTGTGATTTTCCACCTCTAGAGTGTTCCTTCTCTCTCTTGTATTCTTGAGATAGAGTGTGGTGCTTTGGGGTGCCTTAGTTGAGTGAGGGAACCCCTAGTGGTGATTAGGGTTTCTAGGGTTTTGGTGTACCTTGACCATGTGTGCCTTGTTGGAGGTGGTGACTCTTGTCTCGACCTTGAGAGAGTGTCTTGAGGGGGTGTCATGATCGAGACACCTCCTTTACATGGTCTTGTCTTGACCAAGGTGGTTGTGGGTGTCTTGGGTCGAGACAATGTCTTCTTATGGGATGTCTCAGCCTAGCTTGTAGGTGACCCCTCCTCTCTCTCTCTCTCTATATATATATATATATCCTTGACCTATGTTTTGGGTTAACCTTATTTGTTTTTCTTAATTAAGTGGTTAAGAACCTTGATATAATCTTTTGGTATGATCTTAGGGCTTGTGGAGAGCTTAAGTTCCAAGTTTGAGATTGTTTGGATGATTTTTGTGCTTGTTTTGGGCTAAATTTGCAATTTACCCATTGTGAGGGTTATTTTGTGATTTTCCACCTCTAGAGTGTTCCTTCTCTCTCTTGTATTCTTGAGAGAGAGTGTGGTGCTTTGGGGTGCCTTGGTTGAGTGAGGGAACCCCTAGTGGTGATTAGGGTTTCTAGGGTTTTGGTGTACGTTGACCATGTGTGCCTTGTTGGAGGTGGTGACTCTTGTCTCGACCTTGAGAGAGTGTCTTGAGGGGGTGTCATGATCAAGACACCTCCTTTACATGGTCTTGTCTTGACCAAGGTGGTTGTGGGTGTCTTGGGTCGAGACAATGTCTTCTTATAGGATGTCTTAGCCTAGCTTGTTGGTGACCCCTCCTATCGCGACCATGTTGTGTTTTGTTCTTTGTTTCAACCATGTGGAGGTCACAACAGTGACCTATGTGTTGGGTGAACTAAGTGGTCGAGACCCAACATAATTTTTATCACCATCTCTTGCATGTGTGTTTGAAGTGGTGTCATGTTAGCTTCTTGGGTGGACAACTGTCCCTTTGGAGCCCTATTTTGTTGACACCTCATCCCTCACCCAACTTCTCTCATCCTTTGCTTTATAAACCCTATTGTCTCCATGCAAGAAACTCTTTTCAAACATCTTTCTTCTCCTTCCTTTCTTGGTAATCCTTGGAGACTTGAGGAGGTATACGTTTGATCTATGGGAGCTTGGTGATTGGATCCTTTGCATGTGGTGATCCTTGATCATCTTCAACCTTGGTAAGTGTTTGCCTTTCCTTGATGGTGTTTCTTTTGATATTCTACCTCATCTTTTTTTTTCAGCCTTAGACCATGGATCCCCAATGGTGGTCATACTTGAGAAGTGAACCCCTCATCACAAGGGTCATAGACCATGTTTTAACAAGGTGGACCCAAGTGTGAGGAAGTTTTCTTCTCTCCTTCCCCTTTCTTCTCTTGGTTTGGCCTAGAACTTCTTGTCCTCTTTTCTTGGGTTATCCTTTGACCATGGTGTCTTACTTTTGGAGGTGATCTTGTGGCCAAAGTGGTGATCCTTTTTGGAGCTTCCTTTCCTCTCTTAGAGCTTGAGCTTGGAGCTTGTTCTCTCTCCAAAATAGGTGGGTTATGTAACACTTTGCCTTCTCTATTATTGCACTTTTCATACTTGCATTTTGATGTATTTCTCTATCTAGAACGTACCCCTAATGTGCTAAAAGTTAAGGACATACTATAGATCTTGTTTTATAGTAGTTAACTTGCTTGGTTTGATTGGAGTCTGAAATCCTAATTGGTGGAACCCAATTTTGAGTGATTGTTGTGTAATGGTGGTTTTATCCTATACTTTGGCTTTGCTTCTGGTTGCATGCCGGTACTCGTGTACTTTGATGTCCTATGAGGTATAGGTTCTGTTTTGGAGGTGTTAAATGCAGTTTTACCCCTCTTGTGTGAGATGTTTTCATGGAAGTTTCATGATATACATTCTAGGGTTTTTGGTGACCGTTTAGTGTGAGGTTTCTTCTCCATGTCCTTGATGGTTTTCCTTGTTTCACCTTCTATTTTGGCCATGGAAATCTTCTGTCTTAATCATGGTTAATCTTTATTTTTGGTGCTGTTCTCTTGCTTTGGTAGTATCTTGACCTATGTGGTTGCCACTCCATGTTTTAGTGATGGTCGCGACACCGTGTGTGCTGGTCCCGATCGAGACACCTTGAGTGGATGGTCGTGACACATGGATGATGGAATGTCAAGACACATGTATGATGGGTAGTTGAGACATGTACTTGAACACACATAATCAACTTACATGTATATATGTTTGTGAGTAATGTATGAGCCATGTATAGTGCTATTTGAGTGGTTTCTTTATCAACTGTACTCATCATCCCTAACTATAATATACTATAGGAAGTGGGAATTCATGTACCTAGGGCTTGGTAGTTGGATACAACTCTAAAACCCTAAGTCGGCTATGAATGGGAACCCTAACCCTAATGATGGACATATGATATGTTTACTTATCTTCAATGGAGTGGCTATTATCTTATGCTTTTTTATTTCTCCTATATATAAACCCCTTATCTTGTAGATGATAAGTACGCCATTCTTGTGTATTCTATGGGGATGATCATGTGACATAAAATGGTGACTATGCATAGTGTTGAGGAATAATGTGGTGATGGACATGCATAGTTTATATGTTTGATTCTGATGACTTAGTGATGGCATGATGCCAGTTAAGAGGGATAACCTTTAATGATATAATGGAGGAACCGAGGTTCCCCAGTGGAAGTGACATTTGGTGGTTGCCTTGTGTATGACAATGCCACAAGTATCATGTAGTGATAGTGTGACAAGTTCACACCTTATACGTTTTATATCTTTTGAAGTTGTTCCATGCCCTTATTCTTATAGAGTTTACTATGGCTCAATACGTTGTAACTTGATTGATGCTAAAAGTCACCCAATTGGCTAACTAATCAAGTGAAACCCTAATCATATATTTTCCCTATTCCATATATCCTTTCTAGTGTCATCTCTAGTTGCTAGATAGGTGAAATGAGTATAACTCAGAGCATATTTTTGAATATACGGGGGTGCAAATCGAGGTATCTCTGTGCATACACAATTACAGGTTGTGTGAGACGGCCATGCGTGATCCAATCTCCTTGTGATTTAGATGGCCATGCATGAGATAATCCTTCTTTTAAGAACGACCATGTGTGATCTTGTTCTTCTAGTACCGTTATCTATACCAAGGTGGGCTAGGTGTTTATATATGGATGACCATGTGTGAGTCGATCCTTTTGTTGACTATATGTCACCTTTTGTAGTTAACTAATATGTCTATGCGATGTCTTCTCTTGTGTTGACCAAGAGTGTGGAGAGGTCATGGATTCTAGCTCTTCCATATGACCTTGTATGTCACCAATTTTGACTTAGCAGTGGTCAGTTGGATTTGGGTGGTACGACTCAAATCCTCAAGGCAATAACAATAAAACATGTAACACAACTGTGTAGTGTATCTTGCTTAGGGTCAAATACAAATAACATTGGTTGAACCCTTTGCCTCATCCTTTTACAAATTTCTTGAATTATAAGATGGTGAGAGAAGTCAATTGTTACACATGTTCCTCATATTCCTTTTTAGAATATAAATTGATCTACTATTCAGTGGCTACTATTCAGTGGTAGGTGTCTAGTCTTGCTTAATATACTTTATCTTCTGATTACATATCATTTAGTTGAATCTGCTCAACCAACTTAGTATATTATTTTACCCACTTAGCTTATCTGTGCTTTTAAAAGACATTGGCAGAGAGTTATATCTCTCACTGGGTCATTTGGTCTCACCCTGTGGGTTTCCACATCTTTTAGGTGGTCGAGCACGAGGAAGTATAGATCGTGCTGTTGGTGCTAAGTAATAAGAGGACCAGTAGTTTCTGAGAGGTTGGGTATGCTTCTTGTGTATAGAAGTAGAGTCCTATGTGTCATCCCTATATTCTGAGGTCCTTGGGGAGTTTTTTTTTGTATGTACTGATATGAGGTTTTGGCTTTATGCCCGTTGTTGTTTAGAGATGGCATATATGTATATGAACATGTTATCATGTGCAATAGAAGGTGGCTTGAGAACCAATGAATGATATTTTGTATATTGTTTTGGCAGGTGATATGTAATACATGTGGTTTTTGTGGACTCAAGTGCAAATGTTGAAACTCCTACAATTATATGAAACTGGTTTTAATTTCTTGTGTTTTATGGTAACCTGGATGTTTACTTTTAATTATGCAGTTTGGTTTTGAGTAATCTCGTTTGTGGTGAGTCAGGGCATCACAAGTTTCTTGGTATCAGAGCTTTAGGTTCACTGAGTCTACAAGGGCATATGACTGGGGTTGTGTTTGTTCTGGTGTCCTCCAATTTATCTTACGATCACTTCTGCTTACGCATAAGAAGGAGAAGAGTTGGAAAGACAACTAGAGAACATGAAGAACACGCTACTGAGAGTGGAGTTGCTGGACCGAGTGGAGGTGTAGGGAGGTAGGTTGTTAATGGGGGGGGGGGCACCTGAAGTGCCCCAGTTTGACCCGACTATACTAGAAAACCCTACCTATTAGTCTATGTTTAGACAGTTTATTACTCCGATTTCACATATGGGGAATAGAATGCCCGTTCCTCAAATGAGAGAAACACTCCCCAATGTGGAATCCTCAGGCATTGGGAAGACCTTTGAGAGGTTGAGGCATGTTAGAGTCGTGGAATATGCTGGTATGACGGATCTAGTGGATATGGATCTTTGGTTGATAGAGATGGAGAAGGCCTTCAAGATACTTAGCATCCCCAAGGCTGATAAGGTGAAGTATGCAGTTTACCTTCTGAAGGGAAGTGTTGGATTTTGGTGGGCCATTGAGGAGGAGAAACGTCTGGGTGTTAATATCAGTTGGGAGGAGTTCAGATAGGAGTTTTTCAGTAGGTACTTCCCGCATATCTATCTTGGTGAGAAGATCTCTTAGTTCGAGAAGATCAGGCAAGGACCCATGACGATTAATGAATATGAGGCAAAATTCATGGAGTTGCTAAGGTTCTGTCCTCACATGGCAGTGACAAATGAGGAGAGGATTCAAAATTTTGAGAAGGGTCTGAATAATGCTCTGACAAAAGTTGTGGCAGCGCTTGAGAATCATGACAAGTTTGTGACTTTCATGGAATATATCAGGAGGATGGAATAGTCTGTGATTAAGAAGCGGGAGAAGAGTGCCAAGAAGAGGCATGTGCAGTACTAGGGGAAGTCACTAGGAGGCTTTTGGAAGACTAGGTCTTTTGCACCACCATCTCAGTAGAGATCCAATGCATAGACTCAGTGGTCACCCAATAAAGATAGAGGTCATAGTTTTCCACCGATACGAGCCACTAGCGCAATGTTACTCTCAATGACAGGACCGTCAAGGCCATGGTATGAGAGTAGAATGTGCTACAATTGCGGCCAAGTTGGGCATACCAAGAAGTTTTATTCCATCAAGGATGATGAGGTGACCCAGTAGCTGAGGTAGAGTTAGCTGGGCTTGTAGAGACAAAATTATAGTAGTGGAGGATGATGAGGATGTGGACATGCATCACATGCTAGTTCTTTAGGACATGCCAATAGGGGATGGATATGTCAACATGTGATGACTAGATTCTATGCCATGAGTCATCTGAAAGGAGTGGTCAACCCACGAGTAGTGACAGGTCAGATGGAGTTATTTCATTATGATTTTTCTTCTTCTTGCTTTATATCTATTTTTGTTGATTCAGGTGCGACCCACTCTTTTATCACTTGTGAAGTGATTACTAGTAGCTCTTTTCCTAATAGATGTAGACATGATAGCCTTTGTTTAGAAACCATGTTGGTCGGTTCTACAGAGTTGCGGGAGGTGTGTACTTTCTTTTTTAGGAGATAGAATTCAAGTGCATCTCATACCGCTTCAATTGCATGGATTCGATGTGATCCTTAGAGTGGATAGCTAGGAGAAGTATCATGTGATATAGGATTGTAGTTCCAAAATGGCAATGTTTCAGGATGGCGATGAAACATGCATCTTCCAAGGAGATAGGAAAATTCTTCCGACGTGTCTAGTATCAGCGATGGTGGCAAAGAAGCTTATGAGACAAGGTTGCGGGGTGTTTTTGGCACATGTGAGAGATTCTAAGGTGAGGAGTCCTAGTATCTAGGAGGTACCAGTTGTCTGTGAGTTTGAGGATGTATTTCTACAGGAGTTTCCAGGTGTTCCCCCACCTCAAGAGATTGATTGTGAGATTAATCTAGTTCCAAGGTACCCATCTGATAGCTCAGACACCGTATAGGACGGTGTCAGCTGAAATGGTAGAGTTGCAAAAACAATTGAAAGAGCTTCTCGAGAAGGGTTTTATCAGACCTAGTATGTCACTATGGGGTGCTCCAATGCTGTTTGTAAAGAAGAAAGATAGATCCATGAGGCCGTGCATAGACCACAGACCGTTGAACAAGGTGATGATAAATAACAAGTACCCCTTGCCACAGATTGATGATATGTTTGACCAGTTGTGAGGAGTCGTAGTGTTTTCCAAGATAAATATGAGATTGAGATATCACCAGTTGTGGATGAAGGCATATGACATACCTAAGTTAGTGTTCAAGACTTGGAATGGTCATTACGAGTCCATGGTTATGCCGTTTGGGCTAACCAATCTGTCGACATCATTTATGGATCTGATGAATAAGGTGTTTAGGCCCTATTTGGACTAGTTCATGGTAGTGTTATATATGATATCTTAATCTACTCTAAAGACAGTGAGCAACATGAGCATCACTTGCATCAAGCATTGACTAGAGAGAATACTTTTTGAAGACTTGGTGTATGATTCAATAATGCAATTTGAATACTTTTTCTTTGTGTCAAGCCTAATCCAGAGAGAATACCCCACACCTCAGATTCAAGTACATTTCTCTAAACTTTGTATGGTTTCTGGTAGGGATCCAACTACCATTGTGATAACAAAACAACCACAACAATTTCTTATAGGCCTTCTGTGTTTCTGGTTGCATTAATGTTAATCTTGATATAATCAGAAGAGGGTCCCTCCTAGTGTTTTATAGCACCTTTTTTCTTAAACACTTAATTGATTCCTAGTGAGTGAACCATATTCATAATTAAAGGTCCAAAGGATATCTATAGTGGTAAGAAATATCAGTTGGCTTGTACTATCAACAAACAAAGCCAATTTAGCTATTCATACATGTCAACAGGTAAAGCTAAATTTATAGAATCAACAAGGATCATATTTATCATATTTAATGTTGCATTCAATCTAGTTATTGATTCCATAGATGAGGAACTCACTAAAAGAAGATGCAATACTGATTGTTTTCTAGATATTATGATTGTATGGACAATTCTCAGAGCTTGTAGTCATGCATTGTAGTATGACACCTTGGCAAGTACCATCATCATTTTTCCTTTCCTTTCATGGTTTGTAAAGAGGGTCATATGTTGAATGACTCCAAATGTGTCTCGTGATATTCTTTGGTAAATTGAACTTCTTTAAAAGCATTCAATGACTAGAAATTTTAATGTTCAAATATGTAGAAAGCCCATATCTTGGTGTGTTTGACCCTCATTTCTTCAAGCTTCCACATGGTACATAGTGGGGGTATTTGAGTAATTTAAATAAATTATTTAAAAACAATGTTTGCCCCATATAACATTCCATGATATAGGCTTGATGTCATTTCTTGACTTATATGTTTTTACAATGCCCAATAATATGAGTGTCCCCCATGATTGGATTTTATAGCTCTACCGAGAGTGTTAAAAGAATGGTTCCAGACAAAAAATGTTTATGTCCATGCAAAACAACCCATTGTTGAATTGCTATGAAGCTGAGTTATTTGCAAAGTGGAAAATCTATAAAAGAAATAACTTTTTGATGTAGATAAACCACAACTGATTCAAATTATAATATATAATAACTAAAGAATTATTTTACTAGTGAATATATTGGTATATTTTTATTATTTTATGTTGTAGTTTGTTTATTGATATATGACACATCATAATGTCATGTGTATTTAAAGGATGAAGATGGAAGTGATTTGGTAGCTGGCTTATAAAAAGACCTAATTTGTACATGATCAATTGTTAAAAGGGATCCTCAATTGAATAGGGGGTCTTGGGTTCAGATCCTTTTGGGAAATAATGTGTGGATAAAAAAACCTCATAGTTGGCTCACAAGAGAAGGTCTATACTTGTGATGGTAATTCATGCTATTCAACATTGTGGCCCCAACTAAGAGGGTTTCCTTGATACTAGAAATGTTTTGGGTTCTAGTTTTGGAAATTTGAGTTGTTTTTGGATTTAAAAAAACTGACCAAAATTCAAGTTTGTCTTCATATTATGTTCTAATTTATGTAACTTAGATCAAGCCAAGAATTGGACTAATCTGGGTGTGTTCATCTGAGAGATACAAGTGACATCATGGATGACACCATGGGCCAAGACGGAGTTCTTCTCTCATTGGGACTTTTGATGAGTCTCACCAAAAAAATGGCTCTTGGTTCTAGTTTCTCCGTGTTGGTTCTGGGTTCAAACTAACCTACCAAAATCAGGACTGTGTCCATATCAAGTTGTAATTTATACAACCTAAGTTTTAGGGCATGGACGAATCTAGATTTTAGTTTTGTTTAGAATGATAAAAGATATTGATTATATGGAACTAGATTTTTTTACAAATGTGGCTTATATGTTCTAATTTTGAAAAGTCTGAGTCAGTTCTGGTTGATCAAAATCTAGATCTGATTTAGTTTTAGGTTTTGAATTTAACAATCAAGATCAGTTTGGAATTTTAGATTGGACAAAATAACCAAAATTTAGGATAAGGTTAGTTCTTGGTATGACCATTTTAACATTCAGTCAGGACCTCTGACATAAATTTGACCCTGCCTAGATTTTTTATAGCCATAATTATTTGTCCAACTTGACACTCCTACAAACTGAGTAAATGCTATAATTCCAATGTTGGAGAGACTAATATAAAGAACAAATTAAATACATATTGATTCTAAATTATTAGTTCACGTGCTTTTTATGTTAGAAATATTTGATAATAACCGTAGGATAGGTTAGGTTCCCTTCCATGCCAATGTCTGGTTCACTCAGCACCTACCAACAATAGAATCCCACACAAAAATGTTCTTGTTGCACATTCTCCTCATATCAAATCAAATCAAATCACATGAGTACAAGAATAACTGTCAACGAGGGATGGACCGATACAAGAATGGAAAATGTAAATAGAAAGGTAATTAACTTTATTAACAAAAATGTATGGAGACCACGACAAGCTAGGAGACTCTCGGGATAAAAGTAGTTGGGATGTATTATATTTTGACTGCTTTGTAAGTCTTGCATTATAGCAACAATTAGTTGAATAGTTTATTAACCAAAATCAAGACGAGCTGACTGGGACGGTCATTTTGAGTGTTTAGAGAATTGACAGGCATACTTTATTAATAAAGGGAAAATGACATACATATGTAAGAAAGGAAGATGAGAAATGGGACAAATTTTGTCCCTAATTACCCAGATAACCAAGCGGGCATGTTTACAACGGTTGTATTATTGCTCCATTTGGTAAAGCGGTGTGATTGCTCGAGCAGTGGTGGGGCAAGGTCAGGTTGCAATCACTCGTAATTGCTGTTACCAAACGCATGATCACTTACCACTTTGAATTTGTATTGTTTTTAGTGTTGACTAGCGTTCAATGGTAGCTTTTGCTCATCGGACAAAAATCTTGCGATGATCCATCTCACCGCACCAAAGCGTTGGCTCGCCAATCGTGTTGCCAAACACTGCATATGTCTCATCCCCAAATGTAGGCACCTAAAACTATGGAATGATGGAAAACATGAAAAAGAGAGAAATGCAGGGAAAATGGATGATGTGAGAGAGATGAGAAACGTAGGAGAATGATAGAGTGGGGAGATGGGAGAGGGAAAGTGTGTGGAGAAAGGGGTGACTATGGGAGAAAAAATAAGAAGATGTTATTATTGATAATATCTTTCAAACTATAATGAAATTTCTTAACAAATAAAAAAAATTATGTCATTTATAAAAATATTTTAAGATAAGACCAATGTCAACATTTTTTTAATAAAAAGAGATTGAGGAGAGATGGAGGGGGGAGGGAGTGGTTGTAGGAGAGACAAACAAGAACAAATTATTTTTATTAATATCTTTCAAACTAAAATGTATTTTTGACGAAACAAAAATATTTTAGTTTCTTACATATAACACTTTACCAATGTCAACATGTGTTTGTTAAAAAAATGAATGACACTACTTTCCTCCTATTTCTCATATTTTTAATAATATCTTTCAAACAGTAATGATTTTTTTGATGAAAAAACCCATTGCGTTCCATACAAAAATACTTTAAAACATGACCAATATTGATAAAAAAATGGTGAGAGAAATTTATTTTTCTTAGAACTTTCAGTTCGTGGTGAAATGTTTGAGGAAATGAAAATCACTAGATTCCTTATAAAAAAAGTTCAAACAAGACCAATTGGATGTTGCCCTCGGTCCAATTGGATATTATCTCTAGTCTAATTAGATGTTATCTTTGATCCAATTCGATGTTATCTTAGGTTCCAATTGGATGTTATCTTCAGCCTAATTGGTTGTTATCTCTGAACCAATTGGATGTTATCTCCGGTCTATTTGGATGTTATCTCCGATCTAATTAGATGTTATCTCTAATAATTTGTAAGTTCTGATCACGACGGTTGTATAGGCTATACCAACCTATGTCATGAGTGTCTTCCAACTTCCGACGGGTTTGATTGAGGACCTTAATTCCATGGTGGCAAGGTTCTGGTGGGGGCGAAGGTGGGAGAGAGGAAGATTTCATGGATGCACTGGGAAAACTTGTGCAAATCAAAGAAGGAGGGTGGCATGGGCTTCCGTGATCTATCTACATTCAACCAGGCGCTATTGACAAGGAATCTATGGAGGATTCTCACAAAGCCGGAAGTGTTGGTCTCAAAGGTCTTAAAAGCTAAATATTTCCTGAATCACAGCTTGTTAGATGTGCGTCTTGGCCTTACACCCAACTACACATGGCGCAGTCTTTGGGGAGCAAAACCTCTCTTTGTGCAGAGCCTTAGTTGGAGGATTGGAGATGGCAGAAACATCAATATATGGGAGGACAGGTGGATCCTGGGTAAGGAGGAAATTCTTTCTAGCTCAGGAGATGTGATAGCTGGTTGGCCCATAAAAGTTCATGAGTTGATGCGGACGTCTGGAAAGGAGTGGGATGTGTAAAAACTCCTTGACTTATTTTCTAGAGAGACAACAACTATGGTGAAATCAATTCTTCTATCTACATGGGACACGACAGACACAGTATATTGGTGGCTACAACAAGATGACATCTTCTCGGTCCAGTCAACATATTGGTTGGGGAGGCTGGGGTGCGGTGGACTTAGAGAAAGACAGATGCGAGTACCGCATGCCCTATGGCGCCTTATATGGGGGAAATGCTGGCCTACAAAGCTAGCTCATTTTCTTTGGCATATTGCTATGAGCAGCTTGGCTACTAGAGGACACTTGCATGATAGGCATGTTACAGATGATGGTGTTTGTCCCATTTGTGCAACACAAGTGGAATCCATTCAACATATGCTTTGTTAATGTTCTGGGACAGATATAGTCAGGCAGGAAAGTTGGCTGGGAGATGCTAAACGGCTTGGGGAATCTGGAAATTTGCATGATGATATGGTCGAGCTATTCGAGTCTTGCATGGAGGCAGAGATGGATGAGGTTGCAGCTATGTGGTGGACGGCATGGACATGTAGAAATAATAAAATCTTTAAAGATGAGTCCCCTGCCCCACGACCAATCTTACAGATGTATAGGGCACTGATAGGTGACTATAGGAGGATGGCGGCATGCGAAGGGCAACATGCTTTGGGAAGGGGGCTGGGAGGAGGGAGGGATGATGATGGTTGGGGGTGGGGGCGACAAGGTGTGGACCGGTCATGGGTGTTTATACACTCAGACACAGCTGTGTTGGAGGGATCGAAGAGGGGGCTCGGGGCTATCCTTCGAGATGGGGATGGAAACTTTGTGGGAGCTATTCAGCATCACATATCAGCCAACTGGGATTCGTCAGTAGCAGAATCCGTAGTAGCCAGGATGGGACTTACACTGGACAAGGAAAAATGTCATCCAGACATGAACGTAGTACTATGTTCAGACTCACTCTCTCTGGTGAAGGCGCTGAAGGACCCGGGTGGAAGAAGGGACTACTTGGGTCTTCTTGCTGAAGACATACGCAGCGTGGCTGCCTATTTTAGTCATTTCCATTTTTTCATGTAAAAGATCCCAGAATGCTCTGGATCATTTTATCTGTCATGATGATATTGACTCGGGAGGCCATACTATTGAAAACAGTACCATGCCAAGTCGTTGGTCTGATGTCGCCGAGAGTGACAGTTTCTTTGTACCTTGATTTCCTTTTATAAATGATGATGGGGTTTTTAAAAAAAAGTTATCTATGGTTAAATTAGTTGTTATCTCCGGTCCAATTGATTCTTATATCTAGTTTGATTTAAGTTATTATCTCTAGGTCGATAGGATGTTATCTCTGGTCGAAGTCATTGTCATCGCTTGTCCAATTTGTTATTAACTCTTGTCCAATTTAATGTTATCACTGATCCGATTTGTTGTTACATTTGATCTAATTTGTTATATGTCTTGCCAATTTGTTGTTATCTCTGATCCGATTTATTGTTATCTCCTATCCAAATTATCATTATCTCCGCTCTAATTTGTTTATATCTCCAGTCCAAGTGTTGTTATGTGTGGTCCACTTTGTTGTTAATTTTGATCTAATTTGTCAATATATCTCTGGACTATTGTGTTGTTATCACTGGTCCTCATTTCACTCATCACAAAGATATGTGTTGTTATCTCCGACTTGTTGTTACCCTGGTCTAATTTGTTGTGATCTCTTGTCCAACTTGTTGTTATCTTTGATCCAATTTGTCTCTATATGTGGTATGTTGACTTGTTATCTTTGGTTCTTATTTCACTCATCATAAATATACATGCTGCTATTGTTTGTACTAATTTTTTTTAGTTAAGCTGTTACCCCTGGCCTAATTTGTTGTTATCTCCGGTGCAATCCAATTTGCTATTATATCCGGTTCAATTTCTTATTATCTTTTATCCAATTTGTTGTTATCTTCGGTCCAATTTGTTATTATATCTTTCACATTTTTTGCTATATCTGTTCCTTTATGTTGTTATCTCTATGCAATGTTTTATTTTCTCTATCCTCCTCATTTAAAAATAATTTTCTCTCTCATATTTTATTTTAAT
Source organism: Alisma plantago-aquatica (assembly GCA_963693085.1). Lineage (NCBI taxonomy): Eukaryota > Viridiplantae > Streptophyta > Magnoliopsida > Alismatales > Alismataceae > Alisma > Alisma plantago-aquatica. The sequence goes on from OY856411.1 coordinate 1,345,693,782, forward strand.
ATTTTAGCCACTCCACTCTCCTATTTTAGATTGAATATTATATTTCTCAAAAGCATGTCAACATTGGTCTTATTCTAATGTATTTTTTAGGGAATGTAATATTTTTATTTCATAAAAAAATTCATCACAGATAACTTATAAGAAAAATAAATTATTATCTCCTATTTTCTCTCTCCTTCCAATCAATCTTTATCACATCTGAACACTCTCTCTCCCACTCACTCTCTTTTCAAGCCACTCTCTCTCTATCAAACATTCTCTCTCCCTCCCTCTCTCTCTCTCCCAGTCCCCCATGTTTTCTACCAATCCATCTTGGGCGGCGTGGAGCTAACCTTTTCTGCCCCCTTATTTTCTTTGGGAACATATGTTGCTAAACGACAAAAGTCATCCTGGATCTCATCCAATCTAGCATATGTATAACATATCTCTTAATAAATATAAGCAAGAGGTAGAGATCCGGATTAATGCCTCACACACTTATACAGAGCAATGGACTTGTATAGGATCATATATATATATATATATATATATATATATATATAAGTTATTCTGAGTAACTCTACCTATGTTTTCATAATTTGTGCAAATGTAGCCAGTCCCAAGCCCGGGTAAAGGAGGAGGGTTGGTGGTGGGTTGACAACTAGACATAAAAACTTTGTCACTCTTTTAATGACGTGGATCCTTATAAAAATTTCATTGGATCGTCCCTACCTAGCGATGCACTGCATCGACACCCGGGTGCAATGATAAAATGCAAGGGATTTCGACACAACGATGCCCGATTGTGTTGAAGGACAAGTCAGAGTTTCCACATCTTGGACGAGTGTGGGTAAATAAGCTAGTCCCGCTGCATCATCACCCAATGTAGCAAAACATGTACAAGGGTTTCAACATTTTGGACGAGTGTGGGTAAAGAAGCTAGTCCCTCCGCATCATTGCCCTGATGTAGTGAAAAATGTACAAGGGCAATATTTTTGACGAAGGCAGGTAAAGAAGCAAGTCCAAGAAAAAAGGTTTAGAGTTGGATCTTGGAATATTGGCTCTTTGACAGGAAAATCTTTGGAGATAGTAGATATAATGATGAGAAGAAAAGTTAGCATAGCTTGTTTACACGAAACTAAGTGGACATGGGAACGTTGTAGAGAGATTGGAGACACATGATACAAAATCTGGTATACAAACATTGATAAACATAGAAATGACGTAGGTATTATTGTTGATAAGATGTTGAAGGATGAAGTTATCAAGCTCACTAGGATGGGTGATAGAATCATATCTATCAAGGTCATTTTTGGGGGAAATATTTTTAACATTGTTAGCACCTATGCCCCCCAAGTTGGACTTAGGGAGGAGGCTAAGAAGGATTTTTAGGATAACATGGATGAATTGATGCAAGGAATACCGACAGAGGAAAAGTTCATTATTAGGAGTGATTTAAATGGCCAAGTGGGGAGTAGCAATGATGGATATGAGAGAGTTCATGGTGGTTTTGGATATGGTAGCAAAAATGGAGAAGGAGAGAGGATATTAGATTTTGTAGTTGCATATGATATGATTTTGACAAACACCCATTTCAAGAAAAGAGAATCTCATAAGATTACTTTCAAGAGTGGGCACAATTGTAGTCAAATTGATTACCTCCTTATAAGGTGGGAGGATTGTAAAGTATGCAATTGGTGGTTTCAGATATTAACATGAAGATCAGTAAAGGCAAGCATAACAAAAATCAAGATAGTAGGATCAAGTGGTGGAATCTTAAAGGAGAAAAAAATTGACCTTTCATGATAAACTCATCAAGGAGGGAACTTGGAACTTAGAGTATGATGTCAACACTATGTGGCACAGCATGAGCTCCTGCATAAAAAAATTGCTAGAGAGGTTTTGGGGAAGTCCAAAGGTTGTGGGCCTCCATAAAAAGAGACTTGGTGGTGGAATGATGAAGTACAAAAGGCTATTAAACTAAAAAGGGAGATCTATTGGAGCTTGTCCAAATCTCGAGATGATACAACATTCCAGAGATACAAGCAAACAAAGAAAGAAGCGAAAAGGGTTGTTCAGGAGGTAAGGTCTAGATACTTTGATGATATTTAAAAGAAGCAAAACACTAGAGAAGGGAAAAAAGATATATATAAAATGGCTCGTATAAGAGAAAGGAAAGGAAGAGACTTGAGTCAAGTAAAATGCATCAAGAATGAAGATGGTAGAGTGATGGTAAAGGACAATGACATCAAGAACCAATGGAGAAATTACATCCATACGTTTTTCAATGGAGATACTACAAATAATGTTAGAGACTCATATGACAGGGATACAAGAGATATCATTTACACACAAAGAGTTTCACATTTTGAGGTTAAGAATGTCTTAAAAAAGATGAAAATGAGAAAGACATGCGGACCAGATGATATTCCCATTGATGTATGGAAGAGTATGGGTGATGAAGGAGTTATATAGTTAACAAATTTATTTAACAAGATCATGAAGACAAAGAAGATGTTGGTTGAATGGAGAAATAGTACTATAGTCCCCCTCTACAAGAACAAAGGTGATGTTCAGAGATGCACAAACTAGAGAGGAATCAGGTTGATGAGTCACACAATGAAGCTTTGGGAGAGGATTATTGAGCAGAGGCTAAGATCTATAATGCAGATATCAAACAACCAATTTGGTTTCATGTCTGGTACATCACCAATAGATGCTATTTTTATGATAAGGAGGCTTATGAAGAAGTATAGGGAAAGAAAAAGAGATCTTCACATGGTTTTTATCGATTTGGAAAAGGCTTATGATCGAGTACTTGAAAAAGTGTTGTGGATGGTTTTGAGGAAAAAGGGTGTGCCAATCCAATACTGACTTGATTAGAGACATGAATGACATCTCTACTGCAAGTGTGAAGACTCCTAGAGGTGAGACACCAACATTTCCCAAGGATACACACTCAACCCATGTAACATCCCTGACCTGGGTTATACTTTAACCCTAGGTGTTTTGGTTAAGAAAAATGATTATATGCTTAATCTTATCTTTTGAAAAGTAATTAGGGCTCAAGAGGAACTTATGTTGCAATTCTAGTCCTATTTGAATAATGCTGAAGCAATGTTTGCTTGTTTTAGACTAAAGTGCAAATTACCCAAGTTGAGGGGTTTAAGTGAAAATTGTGCATGATAATATGTTCCTCATGTGTTGAAGCATCAGTAGAGTGAAAATGATGCTGAGGTATGGCTTATGGAAGCCTGAGTACCAAGAAAGACCCGATAAAGTAATGTATGTGCATTAAAACCCAGTTTTGGTGTAATGTGCAATTTACCCAAAACCTAGGGTGCAATATGCAAATTACCACTTCAATAAGGTCCCTAATGTTTCTTGGAATCATTTAGAGAAAATAAAATGAGAGGGGATCCTCATTTGAATTAAGTTGGAGGAGAGAGAATCTTGATATTAAAATAATCAAGATTTAATCCTAATTGAAAACCCTAATTCAATTTAGTGCAAAAATAAATGTATTAATTAAAGGGCCTTCAACCAAAATTAAAATGGTTGGATTCATATGTGTGTGGACGTCCTTGAGCTTTGCAAGGACCACGAAATATCCCAATGAGGTGAAAACTCCACTCACCTTATTATAAGAAAAAGAAATATCCACTCACTTATGGATATTATTATAAAATGATTTAAGGTGCTTAATTTGCTTTTTTTTTTTTAAATCATGGATAATTGAGAGGAATATGAGGCAAAGAAGATAGACTCGTCCCTAAGGAAGATAAGGGGGCAAGTGATAAGGATAAGGGGAAAAATTCCTACTTTCTCTCTCCTAATTGGATTTTTAATAAAAATTGCATATAAGCTCATTTATCCATAGAGTAAAGGGGGAATTTCGAATTCACTTCCACCCTTTGCTTGAAAAACGACCTTGGGAGCTTGGGAGAAAGAGCAGAATGACCCCCAACCTGTTGGTAAACTCCTCGATTCCTTTTCACCTTGAATCCATGGTGGAAATCACAAAATCAATGCATGAATTCTTCCTATTTCGATCCCCTCTTCAATTCTAACCATTCCTTTTCACTCAAAGCTTGAGGATGAGCCTTGTAATGGTGAAAGGAGTTGAATCCACCATTGTTGACGTGAGATTGGAGCTTTGGAACTCAATTGGAGGTGGGTTTTATAACTTGAACCCTCAATTTTGTTATTGCATTCAATTCCTTATCAAATAATGATCCTTTCTACATTTACAATAATTGATTTGGTTCATTGGTGAAATCACCATGGAAATCACAGAATATTTCATGAGTTTAGAGCTATATGATGATGACATCATCATAAGCACACACCTTTCCAAAATATCCAAGGCAAACGGTTTCAACTTGTTGGTCCAAACGGTTTCACCAAACAGTTTGCAGACCAAACGGTTTCAAAACCGTTTGGTGTTTTGAGACCAAACCATTTGAGGGATTTGACCATTTGAGAGGGTTGACCATTTGAGTTCATAACCCTAATACATGTTGAATGATAATCTAAAGGATCCAATTGATTAATTCAATACATAATTAATCACCAAGTAGCAAACCCTAATCGGGTTAAGTGTTGATTTGGTAATTGATGGTGTTGAGTCTTTGGGTTGATTGACCCAAACGATTTCCAAACCATTTAGGAATCACCCAAAAGGTTTCAAGACCATTTGAGGGTCAACCAAGACCGTTTGGAGGTTTAGGGTTGAGTATGTTTTGGTATCTGAAGGTCTATATATACCAAATTGAAAGGTAATCAATTGCTGATTGGATAATCAATCCAATGATCCAAACCCTAATTGGATGTCATGGATTTTGATGTTGAGATGGGAAAATGGTTTCAAAACCGTTTAGAGGTCAAGAACCTCAAGACCGCATGGAGGGTCAAAGGTGGTGATTTGAAGGATTAAAGATCCAAAGGTCAATAATTGTTGAACCTCAATAACTAAATCAATTGAAGGTTTCAATGTTGCTAATCATGATCAATCAATTGATGAAAGTACCTCATGAACCCTTGCGGTTTTGGGACTGATTTATCCCAAATGGTCTTGAAACCATTTGATCCAAACGGTCTTGAAACCGTTTGGGGTCAAATGGTTTCAAAACCGTTTGGAGGCCAAACGGTTTCAAAACCGTTTGGTGATGAAACCTCAAAACCGTTTGAAGGTTGTTGGTGATTCAATCACTTGGTAATGGAATGTAATGAATGTTCCAATGATCCAATGATTGATGTGATGGTAATATAAGATGGTACAAAGGTCAAAGACCTAAAAGTACCTAAATGATTAGTACTATTAAAGGGGTAAACCTAATCATTATAAGAACAATAATTTGGTACACTATGTCCATCATAGTTGTATGTACTTGAATGAAGGGTTGATATGACCCCATCAAGTTGAGAGGATGAAAGAATGGAATGTATACATGAATGTGATTCATGTGGTGATTAAGGGTATTATCCTTAGTAAAGAGATCATGAAACCCTAATCATGAGTACAAACCCTAATCGAAAGGGTTATTAAACTCTAATCCTAGTTGAGAGCAATTCTAAATGAAACCCTAATCCAGGGTGAGGATGTAGCCCTAATCTAGGGTAATGATATGTGAAACTTTAATTTAGGGAAATGAGATGTAAAACCCTAATTGGGATGAATAGTGAATCTCTAATGATGGGACAATTAAATGAAATCCTAATGGAGATGATTAATAGACCCAAATTGTGGGTAACTATAGTGGAAATCCTAATTAAGGATGATTCCATGTGAAATCCTATTCTAGGGTAATGCCATGAGAAACCCTAAGTTAGAAATGATGTATATGGAACTTTGATGTGATGATGTGATGTGAGAATCAAATCTAGGGTGATTTCATGTAATGATATGTGAAACCCTAGTTGAGGGTGATTCCATGTGAAACCCTAGTTGAGGGTGATTCCACGTGAAACCCTAGTTGAGGGTGATTCTATGAGAAGCCCTGATTAAGAATTAATACCACATGAAGCCCTAATAATATGTTGTGATGAGAGGCCCTACGAAGGGTGAAGGTATGTGAGACCCTAATGTGGAGTCATAATACATAAAGCCCTAATCCTGGGCAATATGACAATGAATCATAATCCTAATTTTAAGTAAGAGTATAAGGAAATCCTAATGATGAGATAGAAGGAATTACCTTATAAAGGTGAAACATTTCATGTGGTTGATTATAAGAAACCTTATTGTAAGCAATGTCTTTATCATTAGACAAGTCCATATCATTAAAGATAGTTGGACAATTCTAATGTGTGGCCTATGCATTACATGCTAAAGGTGAGAGATGAATGATGGGATGTATTAAGAGGGAAATACCTTAATACAAGATAAGTTGGTTAACTCAAGAGAGTCTGAAATGATGCGAAAAGTGATACATCAAGATATGATAGTTATCACATTCAAAACTTTAGGGTTTATATACCTTGATGCATTTTAAATCCAATATGTTTGGGTAAGGAACATATGAAGTGTGTTTTGCAACTATTACAGTGAAATGTAATGAGCTGATGCACTTTGATAAGTGTTAATTAATGTACCTTGAGAATGGGGTTAAGCCAAATTGATGAGTATGATGTAGTCATACCATGATGAGGATGAGAAATGAACTCATTCCTTGAATTGATGATCATTAATGCTACATGATGAGAGTAATTATCTTGAATAGTTATTTATGATATCTTTGAATGCCCCAGAGGTATGGAATAATGAATTAAGGGTTGAACAGATAATATAACCATGAAACCCTAATTAATGAGAAATGGGGAACCCTAACCCTAATTTGGGTAAAGGAAATGAAAAGCCCTATTTGATAGTAAACTCTAATTCCTAGTAAAGGAATAATGGTGTTACTATTGTGTCACATGATGTGATGAATAATTTGTATTACTGTCATCATGTCTAATAACCATGTAGGTATTAGGAGATGATGAATATAGCCAGGTTTGAGTTGTGACATTTATATTATAAATGTTGATTGGCCTTATGTGCCCTAATGTTGTTGTTGCTTAGTAAAAGTAACAATGTGTATGGATTTTTTGAGTCATATGAGTAAGTTTTTGCCTAAAGAGGTGACAAGATATTTTGTGGCCTTGAGAGCCATGCGTGATGCTTGTGTAACAAGTATCATGAATTCCTTGGTCAGATGACCTGAAGGAGATAGTTAACTAATAGATGGTAATGATGCTCAATGATGAGTTGAGGGTTTGAATACCCAGAACCATATGATTAAGGTGATTAGATTGTGATGGGGTGATAATTCCTAGTATTGAAATGAGGGACTGTGTTCCCAAGGTCTTTTATAGACGGATAAGTATTTTATGAAAATAGTACACGTATCTTTATAGCATTATTGTAATAAGTCATGCTTGAGAACTTGACTGTGTTGGCTAAATGGACATCTATAAAATCCCTTTGTTTTGATTTTGACAAACATTTCATTCTTATTTATCTGACGAGCTACTTGAGTGTGCAGGATGACACAACTATAAGGGAAATCCAACATGAAGTATTTATATTTTCATGCAAATGTAATCATTGTAAAAACTTGTACAGAATTATAATGTACAAGTACTTAGAATCGCATGTAAATCAAGCATTGGATTTTCCCTAGCTAAACACCACACTTAGTTAGGTCATCTCCTTCTAATAGATCACATAATGCACACTCATGCACATACTTAGTATCTTAATTAAAAGATTGAAAACAGAGTCAAACTTGGTCGACCACACTCCTCGACCGAGACACTCTCGGTCGACAAACTTCTCGACCGAGATTGACCAAAAGTAGCCGTTAGACACAGCAGTTGACAGTTGCAAATCAACGTTAATCCAGAGAGCCTGTCGGTCGATAAATCCTCGACCGACTGGGCAACTCGGTCGACAAGTCCTCGACCGAGATGGTCTCTGACAGCAACTGCAGAATTAATTAACTAGCCGTTGCTAATGCGCCTAACTTATTCCTAACGGCTAGTTAAGCACTAGGAACCCCCTAGAAGTTGTCTAGAACGTCCTTAAGCATACTTAGGTCATTCCTATAAATAGGACAAGCCATAGGACACTAGAACACACTTCTTACACTTGCTATACTTGAGAAAATACTTGAGCCCTCTTGTGCAATCTGTGTGAACTGAGCTTTGTGATCAATTGGCCATTTTCCCTTTAGCTCAAGCTCGTCCTATAGGCTAGATTTTCCTAACCCTAGCAATCACAAGTCCATCATATTAGCTAGGAAAATCCAAACGCTTGATCTAGGGAAATCAAGCCTTGAGCTACAAGGATAAGTTGTATTTTCTTTTATTCCTTTCTTGTTCCTTGTATTACTTGTACTCTCCTTGCTACTCCAGGTAGGGGGCTGCGGATTGGAGAGGGTGAAGCTCTTCGTGGTGAAGAGGAAGACTTTGGACTACTTCAGAAGGCTGTCTTGACGGGAAGCTACTTCGAGAGGAAGGCTACTTCAAGGGGGAGCTTGAAGTTACTTCAAGGCAGGCTGCTTCGAGGTTGGCAAGACTACTTCAAGGTGAAGGTTGTCCAAAGGGTGTTTAGAAAGTATTGTAAATTTTATGTAACATCCTTGAGAGGTAATAAAATTTAGTACTTTCAAAATCCCGGTTGGGTAAGCAACCGGGTAGTGGACTTACTCCTTAGTATTTGCTAAGGTGGAACCACTCTAAACACCTGTGTTCCTCTTCTTAATCTTTAGTTTGGTTGTTTGAGTTTAAATTATTTTAAAATCTCTATAAAACTCTATTCACCCCCCCTCTAGAGGTTTTCAGACTGATGCTAAAAGAATGTGAAAATGTACTTAATTAATCAAGTGAAATCATATCATGTAGAGCCCTGACCATAGATCCATCATCGTCAGTAATAAGGTGATGGTGAAACGGGTGCTCCGCGTCAAAACTCGGAATAGATATTTTGAATATGTGGGGGTAAATGGGAAAAATATCCTTACGTCCGGTGAAGAGATTTGAGGGAAGGTAAACATCAAACCTCTCAATCCTTCATGTGTCAGGATGGATGTATCATAAATCTCCCGATGGTTGGGATAGATGTAACATTATCTCCCAATGATATTTAATGTTGGGTCGAGGAGATAAACATTAAATCTCTCGATGGCCGATGAGAGTGCAGTTGACGTTGTAACTCTATAGCGAAGTTCCAGTATACCCTAGAAAGCTAATTTGAGCAGTTAACATAAGTCCTGATTGTTGTCCCACACTGACCGGGATGTGATAGGTCATGGGAATCTGGCTCTTCCATTGACCTATGTATGCTACTGATTTCAACTTCACAGTGGTCAGTTGGAGTATGAGCGGTATTCCTCGTCTCCTCAGGGTATAATTGTGATTGTAAAATGAAATCATCCGTATAGCATGTTTGCTTAAGGATTGAATACGGAAATTCATTGGCTGATGTTACATTTCTTTTATATAACTTTAGTTCATTGATGTTATTCATATCTGTTTGTATTCATTACAAGTAGGTGGATGGACTATGAATCTACCATGTGTAGATGCAATATTCTCCTTGGGAAAGGAGATTACTTCACTCTGTTTATACAGTAATTTATCTGCTATCATACATGTATAAATCCTTCTACTAAGTTTATTTTAATAAACTGCTATAACAATGTTTTGGCGGAGAGTTATATCTCCCGCTGGGGAAATTTACAATTGTCTCACCCCCGTGGGATCCAACTTTTTAGGTGGACGCGGACAAAGAAGTAGAAATCCTATTGTAGGGAAAGGACAACAACAATAACATCAGGGACATCAGTGAGATCTCAGGTGGAGACACTGTCTGTCAAGTTATGTAGTTAGAAAGTCCTATGTGTCATCTCTATACTCTCGGGTCCTCAGAGTTTATAGTTAGTGTTTTAATGAATCGTTTGAGATTTTGGCTTGATGCCTCAAGATTCGTATGCTGTATGTATATAATGTTTATAAGGCAACTGATGTTGTAATCTCTGAGAAGAGATGGTATAGGTTATGTACGTTTGAATCAGAATGTAAATGTTATAAAATGGTTCTTGATGGAAAAGATTTCCTATGTGTGGATCTCTTTGCAAAAAGTTTTAATTTTTAGTGATTTTCGGTAATCCGCTGCAAATGATTCGCTTCCGCTTAAGTAAATCTTGTTTTTGTGAGTTAGATGCCATAACCCATATTTGTTCATTCTTGTTATGGATGAGTTGATAAAGAATGTTCAGGATGATGTTCCTTGGTGTATGTTATACGCTGATGATATTGTATTGATTGATGAAACTAAAGACGGTTTGAATGATAAAGTTGAACTTTGGAGAAAGGTACTGGAATAAAATAGATTGATGATTAGTAGGAGCAAAACTGAGTATATGCATTGCAATTTTAGCCAATCTCATAGTGTGAATGGTGGAGCCAAGTTGGACGGAGTAGATATACCAAAATGTGATAATTTTTTTTACTTAGGCTCTATCATTCAAACAGATGGCGATGTCCAAAATGATGTTTGTCATAGGATCACTGTAGGATGGTTGAAATGGAGGAGTGCAATTAGAGTATTATGTGATCGGAAGATCCCTCTCAGACTAAAAAGTAAGTTTTATAAAACTTCTATATGGCCAACCATGCTCTATGGGAGTGAAAGTTGGGCGGTGAAGAAACAAGGACTCAACAAGATGAACGTGGCTGAAATGCGTATGTTGAGATGGATGTGTGGGAATATAAGAAAATATTTCTTGATAAATGTCTATATTAGGAATAAAGTACGGTTGGTGAGCATTGGGGACAAGTTGCACGAGGGCCGACTCAAATGGTATGGACATGTGCAACACAAACCGACTAATGCGCTTATGCGAAGCAATACTATGGAGGCAAGCACAATTAATAGAAGAAGAGGAAGATCTAAATTAACATGGGAATAGAATATAAAGAGAGATTTTGAATCTCTACATCTCAACCAGAATATGACCCATGATAGAGTTGAATAGAAAAGAAGGATCCATGTAGCCGATCCCAACATAGTTGGGACTGAGGCTTAGTTGATGATGATGATGAGTTATTCTGAGTATAAGATGTATTTGTTACTCCGTTGGATAACATAAATTAGTTATGCTGCCATGTTACTTACAATATAAGTATTTTGGTTACATTTTTGATATTCTGATTATAAATTTTCACTCATGGCTATAGTTTAGGGTGGAGATTTAATTCTCTATAGAAAATAACCTTTTTACTATTTTTGGCAAATAAATAACCAAATTGACTATGTGTCTATAAATGAGTCTTTGTATCACAAATTTAGTTATTTCTCTACAGTTTGATGCCTTCCTATTACAAAACTACTTCCACGGGCAAATAAATTTTTTACCCGATTTGGGTAACAAATATATGATGAGAAACACACACATATATATGTATATATAAACACACACACACATATAACACACACACATATATATATAAATATATAAATAAATAAATAAATAAATAAATAAATATATATATATATATATATATATATATATATATATATATATATATATATATATATATATATATGGGTATACATTCACTACCCGTGCGGGTAACTAGCTTGTGTTACCTGTGGATCTATTTTGTAATAAGAAGGCACCCAATTGTAATGAGACAACCAAAATTTTAATACACATAATCGTTTTGTAGATACAATGTGAAATTTTTATTCTCCCTTTGAATTAGTGATATTTATGACAACAATGTATGTAGTATTACAAAATAAGTCTTTGTATTACAATTTTGATCATCTCATTATAATGTTGACTGTCTCATTACAAATTTGTGACTTCTATTATAAAATAGATACACAGGTAACTAACCTTAGTTACCTGCACATGTAGTGAATGAATGGCATATATATATAAATATATGTATATATATATATAAATATATATATACATATATATATATATACACACACACACACACATATATATATATATATATATATATATAGAGAGAGAGAGAGAGAGAGAGAGAGAGAGTCAAGATGGAATATAGTCAAGTCATGAGATGTTACAGTTGAGTCATTTTCCATCACACAACAATTAGTTATGAAATCCATAACATTGATCTATTTAAATATCTTCTGAATAAGCTCTATATAAATTTGAGATCGGTTGGATACTTGTAGGTCATGCACTTGAAGATAAAAATACTATCCATTCCAATTAGTGTCATTCTTAGATATTGTTGTGTTTGGGTGAGTGTCTTAGAAGCATCCAAATGACCTCAAATTTTACATGTAGCCTATATTTATTATTAAAAAATATCAACGAATTGAATTTTGAAAACACTTAGAATTTACAGGTAAGAAACACTGGGTTGTATGGTGCGATCCATACACTAGAATGTACTCTAGCATGACCTCTTTATCTCTCACACTATATATATGCATATATTCACACAAACATTATATATACATATATATGTATATATGTATGTATATATATGAGGACCATGAGCCTATACTAAAGGGTATATGAAATTTGCTATACTGGTCACTATTTAACATGGATCAAGTGGTATTTAATATAACCCTACTTTACATATACAAAATTATGGTTTGGATTAGATGATATTCAAATTTCATGATAATCATATTTTTACTTTAATAGATATCGATCAAAACATTTCAATGATAGATGCTGATATTTTGAGTTACCATTCATTTTTATGATCATAAAAGTTTATGATAAATGTGCTACACATATCTGATTTGAACGATTTCTGAAACACAACTTATCTACCAAGTATAATTTATATCTGTACACCAGATCATATGAAAAGTCTTGAAAAGTGTGCAATATATGGTTTAGGTATAGGAAATATCCTATCCCTTAGGGATACAGTCCCTTTTCTATATATGTATATATGTATGTATCTAGTGTATGTGTATAGATACATACATATCACATTGATGAATTCATTTATTTTATACATACATACATACATACATACATACATATTCTGACAAGGAGTGGCTCAAGTGGTCAAGCACGATGTCTCCTAACAAAGGGACCTGAGTTTGAATCTCAATTGCCACCTTGATTTACCACCCTCCCGGGTTTGAATCCCAGTTGCCGCCTTGATTTACCATCCTCCCGGGCGTTCGGCCTCTGCCACAGGCATGTGAGAGGGGGAGAATCTTTATCTCTTAATCCCATACATACATACATACATATGTCGATAAGGAGTGGCTCAAGTGGTCAAGCATGGTGTCTCCTAACAAAGGGACCCGAGTTCGAATCCCAATTGCCACCTTGGTTTACCACCCTCCCAGGCATTCAGCCTCCACCACGGGCATGGGAGAGGGGGCCAGAGAGATTGCCTATCTTAATCCCATACATACACACACAAACACACACACACAAATATGTATATAACATACATGGTTTATGAGAACTTGGTCGATTGACAATGCGTGAGGAAGGAACTGATCCTAGAAAGAGGGAGAGGGGAATCCCCACCCTCATTTCCATTATACCAACAATATCATAAGGCCATTGACCAACTTCTCAAAAGAAGGGGTCCGTGAGGGTGCTCAAGATTATCTAACCTATTTCAACATGAGGGACTACAAGACTAACTATCTACAGTTAACCCTATTCATAAGGGACCTCAAGGCCATTGCTAAGAGCTAACCCTTATATCAACATGGTCTGCCCTAACATGACAACTCAAGTAGGACACCCATCCTTGTGCCCTTATCCCAAGAATACAGTCAGGTGCACAAGGTTGTATAATGGACATCTATCATTATGTTTTCAAGTTTGTTCAACATATGTAATCAAGGCCAAAACATAGTAGTCATAGGGAACATGTAGCTCAAACAAGTATATAATCCGAGCATCTTATATTTCATACATACATGAGATTTCATACTGCTAGTCTGGCCAATAGGAGGATAAAGTGTACCTTGATACGAGCAAACTAGCATTATTGATGCGCGCCGTAGTACATGCAACAATCACTAGGAAAAGTCCTAGAGTTTAACCTTCTAACCCAGTTGTCAACTTGTTGTGAACAATAAGTCAAATTAGTATAGATAGGTATCGATCCAAGGGACCCGGAAAAGAAAAGTCGAAATCCAAATCTAATCACAAGTATAAGAATTAAATCCTAATTTTAGAGAGTTGTTAATACTAAGAACAAAAAAATAAAAGTGCTGAAATAAAGTTTAACTAATCAAGAAATAAAGATCTAGGGTCCGAAAGATCACCACAAAAACCACGTTCCTATTCAACTAATCAAATTTTAAACTCCAAGGATCAAATTAGGACCTTGTGGTTACATGTCCTTACGGACGAACTCACAAGGGTCGGACTTCCCGTGAACTCGTTGGTCCCGACGTTCACGAATCATTGTCCAACCGTCCAACATGCCATTATCCACGGTCATATCAAAAAACATGTGAATTCAAACTGGTGTTCAAACCCAAGGATTAGGTGGTCACGTCACCAAGGATTATAACAAGAATAATATTAAATAGATGAAAAGATGATAATCACAATTAAGAGACTATTGTTTCGTTCTTACAGAGATCCACGATCATATCACTCCATAAGAATATATCAGATCATCCAAATAACCACACATAAATAGAGAGAAGACATTTGTTCGATGGAGGAATATAATTGATTATATTGAATAGAACTGTGCTAAGAAGCTACTCCCATGCCCCAGAGATATTTACTCAGACATAACATGAGTAGAATAAATGCAAACTAAAATGAGATCCAACATTATACAAGATGTGGTCTACAACTAAAAATTGAATGAAATGGAATGAATAATGGAATGCTTTTACAAGTAAAGAGTCCCTCCTTTTATAGGATGGGGATGGGGTAGGATTCCCTCAAAAGAGGTGGAAAAATAGAGGGAGATCAATTTTTGAATTTTCTGGATCTGGTCAAATCGAAAGTTGGTTGTGTTTAATTATCTTGACCATGTAACTCTCTTTAATATAGATTCTCGCAGAAGTGATTTCGAACATATTTCTCTCCCGTGAAAAGCACAAAATCGGTCCAAATAATAGTATTTTTTTAGGAAAGTAAATTTCCTTTCCAATGAATACTTGTAAACTCAATTTGGAGTTCTAATGCAAGAGTTATGTAAATTTTGGTGGCAGGTATATATCAATTTTAGGACTTATGCAAATTGTGTAATTTTCCTACAAAACCCAAGAATTTAGAAGTAAAACTCCAATTAAAGAGAAAAATCTAAAATAACACAATTAATTATAAAACTAAGAGAATAAATAAAAAAATAATCCTAAACAAATATCAAAAATATATAAATAAAAGGGATAAATATACATTTATCAAAATATCCCGGACTTGAATCTTTGTTTGTCCTCAAACAAATAAAATCACAAATTATTCCAATTTATACTAACAACATGTCTATCCTCACCCTTGTAATATCACTTTATTCCTTACCTCCAAATTTGGCCAAGCAACCCAATCTCCTAAAACCACAAAACACAAAATTCTATATTCCCTATTAAAAACAAATATAATATCTTGATTCTAAATCAAGATTTGTAGAAAAACATGCTTCGTCTTACTTTTTCTTTGACACTCTCATTTTTATTAATGTATTTTTTTATGTGAGTTGTTTCACAAGAACAAGATGAAATTAGGGGGTGTGAAAACAAAGAAGGAAGCGATGAATTCTTTTTTTTGGATCCCTCCTCTGTTTGACTTGGGATTTAGATTTGTGGAGTTGTGGCTACATTGGTCACAATTTTTTTCATGTGCACTTTTGGCATCTTTTGATGGTACGCACCTTTGTGGGGTATGGATTTTTTTTCATGGGAAGCATGCCACCCCAGACTTGATTTTTGTCTGGTGGTGATTCTTTGCTTCTCTTTTTTTAGAAAGAAAATAAGGGGGGAACAAAAGGTGTCCTTGTGCTTATAACTTCTCACATTTATTTTCATTTTTTTTATTGAAAGTGTCATTACATCAAAAAGAACATTCATGTCAATCACATTATACAAGATTTATATCAAGTTAATCAATAGTTTAAAAATAGAGAAAATATGTGTTTGGTTTTGATTGATTCCATACGTCTTGCCAACTTTTCCAAGGAGTGATGCTATTTTGGGATCCTAGGTGACATTGTGGTTTTAGACATGGCAATTTGTAACAATTTTTGCAAAAGATTTACTAAATTCAAAGGGGTACAATGATAAACATCTATTCATATTGGTCGACTAGATAATGGCCGTTTTGTAACAAAAGAAATAAAAACATGGCCGACTAGATAATGGCCATGAAGAAGCAACTATATACAAAACAAAAAAAGGTAGAAATAATACAAGAATAAAAAAGATAAGGGGGTGGAATAGAAACATACCACCCACCTCCACCCCGGACTTAGATTTGTACTCACCCCGAGCAAAATCAAAACCCGAGATGGAGGGAAGAGAAGAGTGAGGATTTCCAGGTGGCCCTGGTAGCTCAAAGAATGTCCAGCTAAAGGGGATGTGTACGAGGGCTAGGACCTTCATTTGAGGAGCTTCATAGTGTACCCGATGATAGTTCATTCGTAGAAGATCAGTGGGGTGTTCATATTTTCTTTCACCTCGCATTCCCTCCAATAATATCCACATATCTTCCTTCGATTGCAAGGGAAGTGTTGAAGATGGATGTGGATTGGGGGAGGTTGGCGGGTACTCGACCAGTAATGCCAGTAGAGCATGATGAACTGAGTTGGGTGGAGGATCTGGTTCAAGTTTTCCACCATCATGATGACCTGTGTATGGGAAAATTGATGCTAATACAAAATATTTAAAATCATTAACAAAAGTGTTTTGTTTCTCCTTAAAATTAAAGCCATCAACATTGAGTTTGGTAAGTTTCATTGTTGATATAACATATGTATCTAGTGCTTTTGTACATGGGTTCCCCAAGTGTTTAGGAGGGATGATGATGTATTCCTTACAAACAACAGAAGGGGGTATGTGGGCTTCTTCCAATGGTGGTATCTCCCCTTCTATATCAGCCATGTGTGGGATAGAAATTGGCTATGATGGCTTGGGAAGAATCATAAAGGGGATTTGATGCTCATTATCCAAAATAGACTCAAAAGAAGGGTATTGGTCTATGGTATCATTCAGATTTATGTTGAGGATGAGAGGAGTTGTTGGATCTTCAGAATGACTCTCCTACTTTGACATTTCATATTCAAGTAATAGAGTCTCTAAAGGAAAGATAGGGATACAAATGTCCTCATCACACACAAAATATGGCTCTATGGTTTGTGCTATTTCTTCAGGATCTGACATATATGACACAAAATAAGGATCATCATCGTCGTCGTCACAAAGAACCATCTTGGGTTGCTCAAGCTCTACAGGGGGAGTTTGTGATTGATCCTCTAGTAAGGTAGCTAACATGGCTTGACTGGATTCAAGTTTTGCTTGTCCTTCTACTACCATCTTTTCTAGGGCCTTAAGTCTCTCTTCCAGTTTAAGATTAATTTGCATTTCACCATAGGATTTATACACCCCAAAATTTTGGCCATCCTCACTATACCCCTTATGGTAGTCTTGGTCCTTGTGCTCCTCATACTAATTGTGGCATTGCTTCTCATAATAATCTTTAGAAGATGGTGGATTTTAATTTCCATTGCATCCATCTTGGAAGGAAGATTCAATACTATGAGGTGTCACCAAATCATGAGGGAACATATTTGAAAAATCTATATTTTGGGTTTGGGCTTCTAGCAGGGCGGTTAAGAAGACTTGGTTGGTTTTTAGTTTTATTCCTCCTTCTACTACTATCTTCTCTAGGGCCCTAAGTCTCTCTTCTTGTTGAGGATTACATTGGGTTTCATAAACATGTTCATAACTCCCAAGGTTTTGTTGGTTACACCCCACAAAATTTTGTTGATCATATCCCCCATTAGAATATGGATAGCAAGGTTCCCCATAATGGTTCTCAGAAAAATGTGGATTCACATTGTACCCACCAGGATGAAAGGGCTCACAATTAAAAAGGGTGCTATCATAAGCATGGGGTAGAGTCGGGCAGGCAAGAGATGCATAGTGGTAAAGACCACAATAATAACATTGTGGGAGATATTGGGATGCCCATTCCATTTGAAAAGAAAAGTTCTTGAAAGATATGTCAATCAACGAACGAGAGAAGAAAGATTACGAGATAAGTGGTTAGTCAAAATTACAAAGAGAACTAAAAATTATAAATGTCAGAAATTATGAAATAACTAAAATTACAAAAAAAAAGTAACTAGAAAGCAGTACTGCTGGAATGGAAACTCAACAGAAAGAGGAGATACACTTCTGGAATTGTGCTCGGAAGACAAAAAGAAATTACAAAAATCTAAAAGAAATTACAAAAAAGACTAAAGTTATGAAAGTTAGAATTTATGAACAAAGATTATACAAGATATACAGGAAACCAGATCTGAAAAACAACTGTGCCATCCCCGGCAATGGTGCCAAATTGATGCGTGTCGTAGTACACACAACAATCACTAGGAAAAGTCCTAGAGTTTAACCTTCTAACCTGGTTGTCAACTTGTTGTGAACAACAAGTCAACTTAGTATATATAGGTATCGATCCAAGGGACAGTAGAAAAGAAAAGTTGAAATCCAAATCCAATCACAAGTACAAGAATTCAATCCCGATTTTAGAGCGTTGTTAATACTAAGAACAAAAAAAATAAAAGTGCTGTAAAGTTTAACTAATCAAGAAATAAAGATCTGGGGTCCGGAAGATCACCACCAAAACCACGTTCCTATTCAACTAATCAAAATTTAAACTCCAAGGATCAAATCAGGACCTTGTGGTTATATGTCCTTACGAACAAACTCACAAGGGTCGGACTTCCTGTGAACCCGTTGGTCCCGATGTTCATGAATTATTGCCCAACCGTCCAACATGCCATTATCCATGGTCATATCAAAAAGCATGTGAATTCAAACTGGTGTTCAAACCCAAGGATCAGGTAGTCACATCACCACGGATTATAATAAGAATAAGATTAAATAGACGAAAAGATGATAATCACAATTAAGGGACTATTGTTTCATTCTTACAGAGATCCATGGTCATATCACTCCATAAGAACATATCAGATCATCCAAATAACCACACATAAATAGAGAGAAGACATTTGTTTGATATCATAATCAAGTTCTTAAAACCTTAATAAAACCCTAATCCATGCTTTTATATCATGTGACAAAGCTAAGCTTCAAGTTTGGTCCAGTTTGAACATTGTTCAAGTAATTTTTGCAATTTATGTGCTTATAAGGGATTTTATGTAATTTCTCCATATCTAAGGTTTTTCTAGTAATTGTTCACATGCATGTTGTGCATCATAAGTTTTAATTCATGTTTGATATATTTTTATCTTTGGGAGCCTAGTTGTACCATCAGATTAGAGGTATTACCTACTTTAGGATTGAGGACTAGGGTTCCTCACCTAGATGAACTCAATGGTTTGCCTTGGATAGATTGGGATCCAATGGTCCACTTTCAGGTGATAGGATCTGATGGTTCTCTTGCATTGCATGATATTCAATGGTTTGTTCTTGAGGATCTTAGGTCGATGGTTTTGCTTGTGTAGTGCACCAAGTGATGGTGGTGTTGGGGTTTCCTTTAGTGGCCAAGTGAGGGCATGATCTGATGGACTACCTAGTGTTGGAGGTTGATGGTCCACCTGGGGTTGACATATGATGGTCCCCCCTAGCTTTAAGATTCAATGGTTGATCTAGTTTTTCATGGTCGTGAGGTTTTGACCTTGGACACATGGCATTAATGTCTTCACACCTTGACCTACCTTTTTCTTTCACCCCAAGCTTATATACCTCTCTCCTTATACCAAAACAAACCCTTTGAACACCCTCTTCTTCTTCTTGCTTCTTGGAGGTATGTCCCTCTTTCTTAATAGAGGAAACTTGGTTGAGCTTGCTTGCTTGTGCATCTAGGGTTTGGATCTACCCTCTCTTGGGTTGTGCACAACTTCCTTGCCTTGTTTCTTGATCCACACAAGTAAGATCATCTTCTTTACGTCATTTTCCTTATTTTCCTCCTTCTTCTCTCTTACTTGTTGGTTGGATCCATGGTGTTCTTGGTGGATCTTGTGCATTTGGTTGAAGAGCACCTTTTCTCTTCTCTCTTGACCTAGGGATTCCTTATTCTTGGAGAAAGGAGCTAGCTTGGACATGTGGAGTGCTCAAGATAGGGTTTCTTCTCTCTTTCCTTGATCTACCTTATTGTTTAGATCTTTATTACCTACCTTGAGGTGAGTTATATAACTTTCACATTTCTTTCTTACTCGTAGCTAGTTATGTAAGTATCTTTCTCTAAAACGTAGTACCAAGTAATAAGATGATATCTTTGACTAGGGTTTGAGCTTATGTGGTAGTTCTTGAGTAGATAATCTTTCTTGATGTACCTCTTAAACTATCTAATGTTTCTTCCTTAGAAGTGGGAGTTCTAGACCTTGCATGTCCATGAAATGATGATTCCTTTATGGTGACAAAGGATGCCCTTTCCTTGAGTATTTTGGACTGATTTCTCTCTTGATTTATGAATCGATGATATGGCTTCTTATAAGAACCGATGGTGTTTACTTAGTTGTTGTTTGGAAGGTTTCCTTGTACTTAAGAACCGACAGGCTTGATTCTCTCATCATGTGGTTCAATCGATGGTTTCCTTAACCCTAAAAAATGATGGTTTTCCTTGATACATAAAAATATAATTTCCACCTAGCCATAACATCCGATGGCCTACTTATCAAGATCGGATGGTATTCATGCTTGCTCACAACCGATGGGTTTCCTAGTATAAACAACTAATGATGTTCCTAACTTAAAAATTGATGGTTTCTCTATGTTTAAACATCTGATGGTTTTCCTATGTTGCACACTTGATGGCTTCACTAGTTCAAATGGCCTTTCTAGGTCCATGACCCGATGATTACCCCAAACCATGATTCGATGTCTCTACCTAGTAATGACATGATAATGAGTATATCTCATATGTTTTATATCTTCTAGAGTTGTTATATCCCAATATTTTTGTAGAAATCTTTTAGGTTCTGTATGTAACATGATTGATGCAGCCTTAACTCACCCAATAGGAAATAACTAATCAAGTAAAACCCTAGTCATGTAGTGCCCTATGTTGTAGAACTATTCTAGTGTCAGACATGTTGGATAGGGAAACATGTATTCTATAAAGGAAGCCCAGAGTATTATATTATTGAGTATATGAGGGTGAAGGGAGTGTGTATCATTGTCATCTTGAAACCAAGGTTTTGAGGATGGCCCCAGTCATGCCTCAGATTAAAAGCGGTTGAGGTCATGTCTATGATATTTTTATATGTGATGTGATTGAAGATAGCTGCGGTTGAACCTTGGATGATCGGGTTGTATACCATGGTTTTCTAGTGTTATGACATATATGCCAAGGGCAGACTAGGCTGATTGCAGCTTGATTAATGTGTCACTGCAGCAGACTCGGACAAACTGAGGGAATATATCTTAGGATATGGTCTCCTAGATCTTGTATGGAACTGATTATGACTTCACTATGGTCAATTAGAAGTATGAGTGGTATACCTCAACCTCCCCAAGGCTTGATAAAAGATGTAATCCAACTCTGTAGTATATCTGCAAGGGTTAAACCATGATTCACATTGGTTGGTAACCCTTTCTTTGTTTCTTATAATGTTCAGTTGATATATAATTTGGTGGGAGAAATCAACTATTTAGAAGGTGATAGATTTATCTGTTCCTATTAATATCATGTAATTATGCTTGAGGTAGTATCAATTGTTATGTTAATCACGCTTGTTACAATATTATCTACCTTATCTATTTTATCAACCTTAACTACTTAATTACATAGCCTGATGTAATCAACAAATGTTCTTCAGAGTTATATCTCTTGTTGGGACATGGGTCTCACCTAGTGGGTCACCACATTTTTTGGGTGATCGTCAGTAACATCGATAGGCTCGTAGTGGTGAGGAAGAGTAGCTTGGGGATCAGTAGGAGCAGAATGTTGGATAGTGTTTAGCGTGTCCTAGAGTTGTCTCTATATTCTCAGGTCACGAAACTGGATGTTTTTGTAGATGATATGTATATCGATTCAAGTTTTTGGTAGTTTCCTAATGTTTTTGTATGGCATGTATATGTGGAAAAGTGCTTTCGTATACATGTTGTGGTTGAGGCCTTTGGATTGATATGTCAATACCTAGTACGGTATGTGCTTTTATGCAAGATGGACTTATATATAAATGTTCCTAGACATGTTTGAGATGCTTAATAGGTTTTAATTATCCCTTTTTCTTGCTATGTGGTTAATTAGTGAACGATTGTGTTTTTTCTATATAAATGTTCCTGCTATGTGCTTAATTGGTTTTAATTATCCCTTTTTCCAACAGTCATAGTAGAGATCAAATTTTTCTAAACTTAGATCACAAGTACTATCACATGGTCACCTAGTAAAGGGAGAGGTCACAACTTTCTATTGGCATGGGTGAATAGTGCAACATCAGTGTCAGTGATAGGGCCGTCTAGACCACAGTACGATATGAGGACATGTTTCAAGTGTGGTTAAGTCAAGCATGTGAGGTGGTGATGCCCCATGAAGGATGAAAAAGTGACACAAAATTCAAGGCAGAGTCAGTGAGGTTCGTAGTAGTAATAGTAAAATAGTGGTGATGGTATAGGATGGGGTTACGCATCACAGGTTGGGTCATCAAAACCAACTAGTAGAGGATGAGGACAACAACAGGCGACATCTAGATTGTACACTATGAGTTATCTGGAGGGAGTGGCCAACCCGTGGGTCATGATAGATCAGATGGAACTTTTTCATATGGACTTATCTACTTCTTCTTTTGTATCTATTTTGGTTGACCCAGGTGCAACACACCCATTTATCACCAGAGAGGTGATAATCAGTTGTTATCTACCTGTTTGTAGTAGATCTATAGGCTTTTACTATAAACCCCTCTAGTTGGTTCCGCTGAGTTGCGGGAGGCATGTCCATCTTGCATTCTTTATTTCTCAAGGCACAACATTCAAGTAGATCTTATACCACTTGACATGCATAGATTTTATGTGATCCTAGGGATGGATACCTTGGATAAGTACTAGGTTGTTTTGGACTATAGTTCCAATGTTGATATGTTTTGTTATGGAGATGTCTCTTGGACTTTCCAAGGTGATAGGAAGATCCTTCCTACGTGTTTGGTGTCAGCTGTGACAATAGAGAATCTTATCAAACAAGGGTGTGAGGCTTTCCTAGCCCAAGTTTTGGATACCAAGGTGAGGAGTCCTAGTATCTAAAAGGTACTTGTAGTGCATGAGTTTGAAGATGTCATTCCAGATGAGTTTCCTGGTATTCCACCTCCTAGAGAGATTGATTTTGAGATCAATCTAGTTTTTGGAAAACAACCTATAGAACATGCACCTTATAGGATGGCAACGGCTGAGATACAAGAGTTGAAGAAACAGTTGCAGGAGTTGATGTAGAAGGGTTTCATCTGATAGAACACTTCCCCTTGGGGTACTCCAGTGTTGTTTGTAAAGAATAAGGATGGTTCTATGAGGCTTTGCATAGATTACCGACAGTTGAACAAGGTTCTAGTGAAGAATAAGTACTTGTTTCGATGATCAATGATCTGTTTGATCAATTTAGATGTGCTACAATGTTTTCCCAGATAGACTTGAGGTCATGATATCACCAGCTGAGGATCAAGGTGAATGGCACACCTAAGACTGCTTTTAGGACTAGGTATGGTCATTATGAATTTGTGGTTATTCTATTTGGGATAACCAATGCACTAGCATCATTTATGGACCTGATGAATAATATGTTTATACTATATCTTGATGAATTCATGGTAGTGTTCATAGTTGATATCTTGGTATACTCTATGGATAGTCAGCAACATGAGAAGCATCTTTGCTAAGTGCTAGAGTTGTTGAGGCAGCACTGGTTGTACACCAAGTTTAGTAAGTGCGAGTTTTGGTTGACTGAGGTATCTTTTCTTGATCATGTCATATCTTCTAAGGGGGGGTTGTGTAGACCAGAAGAAGGTGGAGTGAATGTCGGAATGGGAGCATCCAAAGACACTGACCATGGTCTAAAGCTTCCTAGGTCTGGCTGGCTACTACAAGAGGTTCATAAAGAACTTCAGTGCTAATGCTACCCTAATCAAGTTGACTAGGAATAATGTTCCTTTCTTCTGGGATGACAAGTGTAATGACCTCACTTTTTAGCAAAAGGAAGGCCAAAATGATAAGAGCCATTAACTAAATTTTTCCCAAGGATCTATATTTTGATCAAAAAAACAAAATAATAGCAAATAATTTCCAAATTAATTCAAACATATTGTTACAAGATGTTACTCTAGAACTTTAATAACTTTCCATCATCAGAAATGTACATATGAGAACTATTTGATAAGAAGTATCTATTCAATCCTCCTTACAAGTTAATTTTAATGTCTTCAAGTAAATTTAGCTAATTATCATGTTCATCATATCTCAAGATCTTCTTATATAGAATGTACCTAAAACACCATGAAACAAAATCACAAATTAGTATAACAAGTTATACTGGAGTGCATGCAAAAGTGTGCAAGTAAAATAACTACATATATTCCATCAAATACTTGTAAATAAGAAATATCACTTTTCTCCACATAATCTTTATTTATGTGATGGTCATAGTGGCATTATAATTGAACAGAATGTAAATAAACATCTAACAGTTTAGTCTTTAAATCCTTGAGAAACACTCAGAAAACACCGACAAATGAATGTGGGTAGTCATAGGCATAGTCGCATACCTTAACGGTCACCCATGCATATCATACAATTATACTTCAAGTATATTCATTCAAGCCAATCAACATATCCAAGCAAATCAAGCATTCACCATTTAATCTACATGTATGTAAATCCTAAAGTGTCACCATCAAATTAAGCCCTACTCGGTCCTATGATAGGTTTTAGGTTCCCTTGTTACTGAGTTATCATTTGAGTCATGCTTCGAAATCCAAATTCATATTAAGTGTGGCCATGATTATCAAATCCATCATATTATTGTATTATGAAAACTAGATTCAATTATGTCCCTTAAAGACACATCAAGTTATGATCTTTAACCCTAAATATTCATGTACACTATTATCCATATTATCATATCCAATTATCATCATTATGATCCTAATCATGTTGGATCACCATTATATTTCATATTATTAGATTTTATCACATGATTAACAACCTAACTAGGGTTGTTATGCTTTAAACACCACTTACACATATTATTGGTTATCCACTTTAGGAACTGTAATTTTTAGTGACATATGAACCTTTAACCCATTTTAGGTCCAACACTGTCTTTTTGTCCAAAAAGGTTAAGTTTTATCTATTAATGTCATTTAAACAAATGGTGACCATCAAAACCATGAAACTAGAGTTTCTATGCATATTTTACATTAAAGATGGTATCATTATGCATTTTTGGAAAAGGAAGAATTATCAAGTCTTAGTTATATTTTAATTGCATTCCTCTCATTTTTTGACCAAAATTCATATATAACATGTTGTAGTTTGAGTGATTTACATAGAATTTTGGGTTTTGTCCAATTAGAAAATTCCACCTCAACATTATCCTTTTTATTTTATTTTACACACGGGTTCAGTTCATCCCGTAGGCTTAAGACACATAGGTTCTTGCTCAACATAGTTTGTCCCCTTTAGATAGGGCAAGATTACCCTCCTGCCCATACACAGTGACATGTATGTCATGCGGGCTTAAGGGTGGAGTGGAAAAATCATCCCAAGGATTCATCATTCTCAAAGGAAACAATCTTCACCTTCCATGGTAGAGTCAAGTCTCTAGTTGAATCTATTCTTCTGGCTCCATGGATCCCAATTGAAGACACCATCACCTTTGTATGACTCTACCAAGTTTGACAAGTCATCAGGTGGGTGTTGTGATGGTCTAAAGTCTGAGATTGACATGGCAAGGTGCGGGTCATTACAATGTATGGAAAGGTATCAACAAGGGGTAACAAGGTGATACATAATAGTCAGAGTTCAACAAGGAGTCTCACATGATATCATTAGATCCTTTGAGAATTTTAATGAGCTTGAGGGGACCTAGGATTGTGTTTCCAGTCTTCAGCTTTGCATTGTTGGTGTTGGATCACCGAGGAACACCTTCGATGTTCTTCGCATCCCTTTGGTCCTTGGAACAAGCTCAAGGACTTCTCGTGATGCTCTGTGCCAACTGAATAGTCTGTAGCTACCCCCAACTGGTCTAGAAAATTCAGAGTTGTTGAGGAGGAAAGCAGAGATCAATGGAGAGATCCAGGGGCGTATGGGAGAAACTGAGAGAAACAGAGAGTTCTTCATTCCTCGGCCAAGTTCTACAATGCTTTATATAAGCATGGGGGTAACATGCACTGGACTATGGCTCTACCCTATAATCCCAATTTAGAAAGTTTCTTGAAACTTTTCGCATACGACAAGATAACTATCATACAAAGGCTCGATAGGTCTATCTTTCTCTGTGTTGATTCCTTCGAACTTGGTTTCATGTGAAATGGGTGAGAGAGTAGGGAGAGCGAGATCAGGGAGGGTCTCTTCCATCTGGATCTTGTTTCCTTTTCCAGCCGCTAGGTAGAAGACGATGACTAAGCTATAAATTCCTGGATCTATGGTCGTGCGAGTGTGTTACACATCAAGGAGAGTGCCACTTGTCACACTATAGTCAGGAACATTCAAATTATTTCCAAAGATAGAATCACAAGTATTAATTGCATTTAAAACTTATTTTCTTCTCGAATTTTCCTAGGCCACTAGGAATGTCTTTTCTCTATGAAAATTTGAGGGAAGTCATTAACATCTTTACCAACCATTTTGGGATTACTTAGAATAAGTTAGGTAACTGATTCTTTCTCCTTTATTAAAACCTTAGATTAATTACCCACATTACTTGGAAAGTCATTTTCCCCTCAAATTTTAGAATTCTGTTCTTTTCATTATTATGTTCATGTATACCAAAAGTCAGGCTAAGATATCCATGTTTGATGCCCCAAACATTGTGTTGCCACTTATGGCTAGATTATTAATCTTCTAATTATCTTAAACTCCACATATATTATTTTCTTTTGGAAACTTGCATATTACTTAATATTCCAAACCATAAAGCCATAATCCTTCCTTTATGCATGAAAACTCTCTATTCTAGAGTATTTCTTGGAATTCTATATTTAAAATACCAATTGCCCATTACTTATAAAAATCCCTTTATTATTGGATTTTCATCTTTTTCTTTATCCATTATCTATTAATGGCTTATTAAAAATAGTGAAACACATGAAATCTGTTCCTTATGGAGTATTTGCACTTCCAAACCACAATTTTCAAACAAGACACATAGAGAACCATCTTTATAATGTGTCCTTCATGTTACTTGATTTGTAAGCAAATATATCAAAACATGGGAAAGACCGGGTTATAACATCCTTTCCTTCTTATAGGAATTGTGTCCTCAAATTTAACTAGTCACCCAAAAACCAACATCTCAAAATGTCATTAACTATTATTTATGTGCTTATTCCTTCTTTTTCTTTAATTTCTATCACAAGGACCTATTTCCAAAACAAATAGTCTCATGGGTGTTACTTTGGCCATGGGTCAAACCCATGTTATTCTGTCAAAATACAATTAAGGGATTACTTATCATTTCATGCCTTATATTTGTATAATTCGGTTTCAATAAATTGATGATATCACATTCATCCCTCCTAAAAAAGGAATTTTGTCCCCAAGTTTCAAACTTAGTAAGGTTAAGGTGATAATATTGGATAGTATCTGATTTGGGACTGTTCTTGAACACCTAATATCACTTAGGATGTAAGTGTATAATGTGTATTGGGTTTTCAAGAAAATTTCGATAGAATTTCCCCATTTGTTCTCTAAGTACATATGTACTTAGAGAACAATGGGGAAATGTTGCAGAAATTTTCTTGAAAACCCAATGCAAATTATACACTTACTAGTGAGATTAGGTGTTCAAGAATGGGATAGGTGGTACACATTTATTATATATCAGAATGACAACACATGTATTTGTTGGCCTAAAGTTTTAACCATGCATAAACTCTAATTTGTTAACCCTAGACCCTAATCTTGTTGTAATATATAGCTTTTTTTCTCTTTGATCATAGAATGGATAGATCATGGATGTCCATTCACAATCGTTGCACCCCAGAGTTTATATCTAGTCTTGACCAATTTATTAGATTTACCGAGGAACATAGGAAACAACCTGGAGATAGGTTCTACTGTTCATGTAGGCATTGCGGTAACAACTTGAAAGTCAGCACTGGTGACAAAATCAAAAGTCATGTCATGTGCAATGGGATTGTACAAGGCTATAGAGAATGGCAGTGGCATGGAGAGATTTCAAATCCGAAACCAGTGGATGTCGATAGAAGTGCTTGTGTGGAAGAAGAAATTGCCTTCGACGACATAGATGTGAACGAATTAGTTCCAGTAGAAATCGTTGATGCGATGCTGGATAGTTGTGGGGTAGAGCACACCAAAACTGATCCACCTCCCATGTTTAGAAACATTGTGCATGATGCTGAGATACCATTATACATGGGTTGTAAGTTTACGAAGCTTAGCGCTGTGTTGAGATTGTATAAACTAAAAGCTAACAATCGATGGAGCGACAAAAGATTCACATCATTGTTGTCTTTGTTGAAAGAAATTCTTCCTGAAGGAAACGAGCTGCCAATCTCAACATACCGGTTAAAGAAATTGTTGTGCCCAACGGGAATGGAGGCCAAGAAGATACATGCATGCAAGAATGATTGTGTATTATTTCAAAAGGACTATGTGGATTTGAAAGATTGTCCGAAATGTGGTGCGTCAAGGTATAAATTGACGACTTCGGGGGAGTCCAAAACTAGTTCTCCCGCCAAGGTGATGTGGTATCTACCTATAATACCACAGTTTCAACGCTTGTTTGCCAATCCTATACATGCGAAGAATTTGAGGTGGCATGCAGATGTTAGGAAAAATAATGATGGGATCCTACGACATGCATCTGATTCCCCACAGTGGAAGAATATTGATTTACTATACCCTGAATTTGGTGAAGAGGACAGGAATCTAAGACTTGGGCTTTGTACAGATGGGATGAATCCATACGGGACATTGAGTAGCCAACATAGCACTTGGCCAGTTATGCTTGTTATATACAATCTTCCTCCCTGGATGTGTATGAAAAATAAGTATGTTATGTTGTCGTCTTTGATATCAGGCCCTAAACAACCTGGAAATGATATCAACGTTTATCTTGAACCTATGATTGATGACTTGAAGAAGCTCTGGGGTGAATGTGTGATGACCTATGATGCTTCACGAAGAGAGACATTTTGTTTGCACGCTATGTTGTTTTACACTATGAATGACTTTCCAGCATATGGGAATTTGTCTGGATATAGTGTCAAAGGATCTAAAGTGTGTCCTATATGCGAAGAGAACACTGATTCAATATGACTAAAACATGGCGGCAAGACTGTATATCTTGCTCATCAAAGGTTTCTTCCAAAATTTCATCCGTATCGTAGGTTGCGCAAAGCATTCAATGGACGGAATGAGGAACGTAGTGCACCTAAACCTATATCATGGGAGGATGTTTATGAAAGAGTGATAGACATCGCCAATGAATTTGGTAAGAGATCACAATATACGATGGCCACAAGGAATGACAAGTCTTTATTCAAGAAGAAGTCGATATTTTGGGATCTTCCTTATTGGAGTTCTTTGACAGTCAGGCATTGTATCGATGTCATGCACGTCGAGAAAAATGTATGTGATAGCATCATCGGTACTCTGTTGAATATACTAGGTAAGACTAAAGATGGGATAAAATCCAGAATGGACCTATGGTGAAATGGGAATAAGGACAAAATTAATGGAAGTAGTTAGTAGCGATCAGAGAACATACTTACCTCCCGCTTGTTACACATTGTCTAGAAAGGAGAAGAAAGGATTTTGTGAATGCTTGGTAAATGACTTTCTGAGTGGTAATGACACTCCCGTGAATGAAAAGAATATTGAGGAGCATTTTGGAAAAGGAGTTTTGGGATCACGGGTGAAAGTAATCAGCCGTGAGCAGTTGGAGTAAGGTCACTTGTATATTTTACACAACATCGATGAAGTGAGTGTTTATATCGAGGAACATACCAATTTCATCAAGAGACAATATCCTCGAGCCAATACAATGTGGCTTGCTAGAGAGCATAACAAGACATTTATTAAGTGGTTTGAAGATAAAGTCTTACATCAACTATCTCAAACACCAGATAATCTTACTGAAACCATCAAATTCCTCGATAGGTCCTAATTGTAGGAGTGTGGCAGTATGGATCGGCGAACATAATCAAATTGCCCTATAAATGTTACTATTCCAAAGAATGTTGCAGGTAAATCATACGATAATAATCTATTTATACAAGTTTAGCATACATATTAATGCATACGTAATAGAAGTTCTGGATATGTATTAATGCAGGTCAAACATTCGGAAACATCATATTTATATAAGTTATTTTGGAGTTGTTTAGTTATGAATGGCTGAACACATCTATGATAGAGCTATAGATATGGTGAGATTAATGCATATGGCAATCTGGTTTATACATCCATATACCTTATTATATGACAATCTAGTTTCTTATATATTAATGCATACGTAATATATGTTTTGCATCCACTTATACAAGACATGTACATATTTTGGGTTTTCCGATGTGGGATTTTTGGTTCCATCTTTGATTAGTCTTATAGATACAGACCCTTCTTCAGTTACTTCATACTACTGTGATACTTTTGAATATTTTGGTAAAAATAATAAGACGGTGATAATAGCCCATTCAATGTCGAGTATGTTTACTTTGCTTGTAATTTGGACTTAAGCAAATTACATTTTTATTGTGGATATTGAGTTATTAATTTTCTACTTTCTTACCTGTAGTGCTAAGACTTGGGAGTTATTAGTTATTGTCCCCAAGACATTCATCGTCTATTATCTAGATCCTGCGGGGAGTGAGTTGGATGTATTATATGGACATGCAATTAAAAGGCCATTATTCTCGTGAGAAATATTTTATGTTTTTATATCTATTAACATATGTTACTGCATTACTATTTAATTATGCAATTTAAAGTGTTACATTAACATATATAGGGCTTTACAAGAGTACAGGAGGAAAGGTCCCCAAGAAAAAAAATCTGACACTCATTTGGGAGAATGTGAAAGTAATTTCCTGACTCCAATGTATATATTATTTATGTGAACTTTGCTTATTTGTATTTTTGAATATTTTGTATGTTTCAATTTATAGTGTGCTACACAAGACAATGGATGAGCATGTGCCTACTATGTGATGCGATTTATGGACCTAATCATCAAACATGCCGTATTGGAAATCGATAAAATACAACAAGTATTATACATAATCTCATTAGATAATATGAAATATATGAATCTTATTATATATTATTATAATTATGTATGTACGTCATTCTCTTTGTAGGTCTTTAAAACTGAGGACTTCAACACAGATGCAAAGCATTTCGATGTACATGCTCCCTATACGAGAGATGAATTAGATGTTGTAAGAGAAGATTGGGCAAAAGCCCTGCAAAGAGTGGGAATTTTTCAATATGATTTTGCTGACAATGATGACTACAGAATAACTTTGTTCTCATAATTAATTTTGTGTGAATGTGAATGAATTTTTATGAATTGTCATATGTGTGTGAAAATCATTAATACATGAATGTTTCTACATGTGTCTGAATGTGAAAAGAGATGAAATAAATGGAAATGCAGGTTGCTACTGGTTTCTACATGCGTGTGATGAAAAAATAATATGAATTAAATGTTCTTATACATGAGTGTGAATCACATATATATAATATTGTCCATCATGTTAATTTTGTAGGTTTGTGGCCTGTTGTTGGACGATATCAATGAATGTCGCAAAACCTACAGTTCATAACTGAACTGCAGGTTTCTCATCCTGCGACCAGCCACAGCAGGTCTACAGACTGACAGAAAAAAAAACATAAAATATGCATCGGTTATTTGTATAAAACCGATGACATGTGGTTACAGTGTCGATTTCCATACTAGTAACCGACGTCGATTTCCCTAATGAGGCCAGACACCACGGCCGTGCTATCCAGCACGGCCGTGGCAGTAGACTAGACATAAAATAGGCGTCGGATATTTTTATAAAACCGATGACATATGGTAATAGTGTCGGTTTCCCTACTAGTAACCGACATCGATTTCCATAGAGGCCAGACACCACGGTCGTGCTGGTCAGCACAGCCATGGCAGCGGGTGAGATGGTGTCGGTTATCACTAATAAACTGATGCTGACAGTGCCCCATATGGCACCCTTTCTTTGGCACGAAGGTATATGATGTCGGTTTCTAAGCTAATAATCGACGCCTACACCCCCTGCTGGCGCATTTTCAGCACATTTTCGGTGGCGCACAAAGGGTTGTGGCGTCGGTTTGAGAACCGACACATAACGGTTGGGCTTTTAGCGGTGCCCACGTAGGTGTCGCTTAAAAACTGACACTAAAGGCATTAAATAACCGACACTAAAGGGTGGTTATGTACTAGTGTGATCTTACTTGCTTTGGTCAAGAAACAAGGTAAGGAAATTCTACATGACCCAGGAGAGGGTAGATCTAAACCCTAGAAGCACATGCAAGCAAGCTCGACTAAGCTTCCTCCTATGAAGCTCCTTCTCCTCCACCTAGCAAGAGGGATAAACATCCAAGTAGCAAGAAGAAGAAGATGGTATGTAAAGGGTTCATTTGGGTGGAAGGAGAGGTTGGGAAAATAGGGAGACAAATAAGGTAGTGGAAACAAATTTTTTATTGCCCAATTCTCTAATCAGTAAGATCTTGTGAACAATGATGTATCTAGGAAGGAAGGTAATAACATATTTGCCTAGTCATGGAGCAAGTCCAGTGACAACTCTTTTTGCATTGTGCTTTTTCTTCAAGAAGCACTCTAACAATAGTCAACAATCACCTCCTGACACAACACCACAGACGGTGGTTGATGGCATCCTCCTAGCGGCAGGAAATGACCTCCTCACCTCTAGAGTAGTCCATATGGACCATCAGGAACTCCACACTGTGCTACCAGATCCAATGGGAAGGAGTTGTCCCTTCAAATGCCAATATGCTAGGATTGATTCACTCTCCCACAATTGTCTCTCCCTTGTTGTCCTCCCTTTGATGAGTATAATGTGCTCGGGATCTCTATTGGTTACCACAAATAGAGAGGACAAAAATTGTCTGAGTTTGTTGTTGTGTCAGGGAAGCCCTCAATACCCCTTGATTTTTTAGGAGGGCTAGGGTCAGGGTTTCCAGTCCATCTGGGTGTCGAATAGACAACTTTTCATGAATTTTCTGGAACCTATGAATGGTAAACTAGTTGATTCACTGTCCAACCATTCGGTTCATGGGTGAACCAGTCGATTAATAATGTTTCCTATTTGCAAACATATTGACTTTTAATATTTGATTAATGCACAATCATGACATCAACATCAATCTTTGATCCAATCGAATTGATCATTGAACCAGATGATCTAGATGATGAACCAGTTGTTTCACTTCATGAAACGCTCATTTCATATCATGAAATGGCAGTTTCACTTCAAAATGATTGTTTCATATGTGAAATGGTCGTATCACATGTCCTATTTTGGAAAATATTCAGTTGTTGTTTCCAATTGACTTAACACTCCAACCAATCAATTCAACACTTGAATCGGTTGATTTAGATTCCAGTTAGTCAATTTTAAACCTCATTTGTTTACATTGAATACCTAAACAATTTAGTAATCAAGTTAAACATAATTCATGAATAAACTCCTATTCCAAGTGTATCCTATGTGTGTGACCCTATAGGTCCTAAGTTACATTGGTAGTGAATGTCCATAACTAACTGTGACAGCACAAGCAATGAGCGACATCTAGCAACACATCATTGCTACCCAAGAAATTTGAAATGTTGGAGAACAACTTCAACCTACAATTGGTGATCAGTGTTACAGTGATTGTATAGTTCCTTTGTCTCTGATATCCATATCGAACTCGAGGCATGGAATCATCATCCTCTCAACATTCAATCCATGTTCCTTGAACTAGAGAAGATTCTCTAAGATGCATGTGAGCTCACATATATATTGAGTCACGTGAGTATGGACATACATTTCTTAGTATCGCTTATCAAGTGGCCAGGATATCAATCTCCCATAGAAGGGACAAATCCCATCTACATTACTCAAACTCATACCCCATGTGTCATAGAGTACCCGAGCATCACCTTTATGGAAACCCTTATTCAAGGTTGCGTCGGATGATGCCAAAGCACAACAAATGACATGTGATGAGTATAGTGACTTCCAAGTCTAAGAACCATAATCACCACTATCACTGTGGGAGATGATTCTGACTACCATTCCATGGTCTTCATGTATCATTCTCACGGTGGGTCTACCTATGTGCTTGACTTAATTTCACATATCATGACTAATGACACTCTATCATCAGCCAAAACACACTCTAGTATTATGTATTCAAGTACTTACGGATGTTCTTTATGGTAGTTTAGTGACTCACACTTGGATTTGATAGATATCCACTCATCATGTCCAAAACATACGAGACAGCGAGATGAGTACATAATATTACATTCATGATAGATCCAACAGAGAATGCACACAATGTCTATCCATGTGTTCCTATCTGTCATAAGAACTAGAACACTAGGCTCCTGAGAGACTAACTCCATGGAACATGGACAAGTTTTCTCTCATTGAGTCTTGCATGTTGAACCCCTTCAACATCTTGCCAATGTATGTGCTCTTACTTAGGTTAAGAAGCTTTCGAGATCTATCCCTATAAATACCAATTCATATCATATAGGATGCATGATACCCACCAGGTTTTAATGTATGCATGATACAAATGTCATTCCCCATCATTATGCAGAATATAAATATGCTCCCACTAAATTTTTATTCCCACCGATTTCATCTTCATATCAACTAAAGTCAAACTCTTTGACTATCTTGTCAAATAGAATATTCCAACTCTGAGATACTTCCTTCAATAAACATATTGGCCTTTATAACTTATAGATTTTATTTGAAATATAGGATGTATAAAACCTTCTAGTTTGTGTCACACACACATTCTCTACATCATTCCTATTAAGGAATGTGGTTTTGAAATCCATTTTGCCAAATCTCATAATCATATCAAGCTGTAATAGCAAGCATGATTCAGATGGACTTAATGATGGCAACTAGTGAAACGATTTCATCATGCTCAACAATTTGAACTTGTTTGAAATTTGTTTCAATCAATCCTCCCTTATAAGTTTGTACACTACAATCCATGTCAGTATTCTTTCTAAAGACCCAATTACACCTTATGGGATTTACCCCTTCACATGGATCCACTAAGGTCATACCTCAGTCGTGTAAATGGAATCCATCTTAGTTCTCATGGCCTCAAGCCATTTCTTAGAATCTGGTCCCTCAATAGCTTATAGGTAGGTTACTGGCTCATCGTCTATGACCAACATATAACCTTCTTGATTTATAAGTTATCATAATATTTCAAAC
Source organism: Alisma plantago-aquatica (assembly GCA_963693085.1). Taxonomy (NCBI): domain Eukaryota; kingdom Viridiplantae; phylum Streptophyta; class Magnoliopsida; order Alismatales; family Alismataceae; genus Alisma; species Alisma plantago-aquatica. The sequence continues at coordinate 1,345,729,590 of OY856411.1, forward strand.
TCAAGGCGTGTCCTACTACATGTATGAGGTTTTTTGTTACATAAGGAACTTGAGATTCCACAACAACTCATGATTATCCTTGTTCCTACTGTACCTCCTTTTAGTTTGATGTTTTGTTTTTGGTCTCAAACTTTTTGAGTTCTACATTTACTTCCATGATTCCATTGGAATTAAATTCCCTTTAGGAATACAACCATCTTGAAAGCATACATTTTGGTTTTAGATTGGAATATAAAAGTAGTATTCAACAAGATAACATTTATGTGATTGGTGGGCAAAGCCATTCAAGAAACTATTTTCTTATATAAGCTTTCAATGCTAATATTTATACAGACATATTGGAACATCTCCCATTCCATATTTTGTATGGTGTCTTTTGAACCAATTTAGATGGTATATTGTTTTAGTGTAAGCATGTACCCAAAAGAAATTGGAAGATCAAATAGATTTTATTGATAATCACACCATGACTAATATGATGTGATTCGTTCTTTTTGATACACTCTCATGATACACTATCATTGTGTTTTAGGTGAAGTTCATCATGATAATGATCATGATCTCCCAGAAGGTTCTCAAACTCTTAGATCAAAGTATTTCCACATCGATCATACTGAAGTGTTTTAATACTTATACCATGTGGCTTATTTACTTCATTCATAATCTCCTTGAACACTACAAGAGATTAGACTTCTATTTCATTAAATACAAACTATCATATCTACTGAAATCATCAATAAGTATAATGAGGTACTATTGACCACATGTATAATTTATTCTAAAAGGTCTATATACATCCATATGTATGAACCCTAATAGAACATTCACTCTCCCACTACATCTAGTGAAGATGCTTTTGTCATATTGCCCAATAAATAAGACTCGCATGTCTCTATTGGTTCAATGACCAAAAGAGTCTAGAACAATCATTATGGATTCTAGAAACGCATTACTCATTTATGCTCTGTAGATGACAATGCTATAGATATTCATAGTTTGAGTCATCAAGTCATTCAATATATGTGTCATACACATTTGTCTCTACAATTATCGAGTATAAGTTATGATACATAAGGTAAATGTCATATGTTTGAAAGAAAAACATCAAATATATCCATAATATTCTTATCCATACAAGATACATGATGTGTCTCATTTATGGAAGGTACATAATAGCAATTCACTAATTCCATTATATGCCCATTATATGAATGACATATTCCAACTATTTTGGAAGCAACCATTGCTCCACACAGTTCTAGCTTACTTCTTCTTGGGTCTTGAAGTGGAGATCTCTATCTCTCTCTTCTTCTTCCTTAATTTCTTTAATGTGAAAATGACATATTCCTTTTGCACTTACCTTTCTCCTCATTTTGAGTGCAGAAGACTTGGATTTCAGCTAAACTCATAACTCTTCTTGGCCTTGCCTTTGTCATTGGACCTCACTCTATTGATCATCATCATAGGTTTGTTCTCCTTCTTTCTTGATTCATCATTTATCAACATGTCAAGTAATTCTAATAGTGGATTACCAAGTTACTGAAGTAGTAATACTTAATAAACTGGTTATATGATTTTGGCAACGATTGTAGAATCATACCCATGGCCAACTCTTGACTCAAAGGGAATCCCAATCACTCTAGATGTTCTACATGCCCAATCATATTGAGCACATGGGGCTCTACTGTATCTCCTTCTATCATTTTTCACTCAAACAACACTTTAGAAACATTATACCTTTCTTGCTTAATAAGATTCTTAAGATGTGTTACCATCTCAAGAATGTCCATGTTTTCATGTTGTTTATGCAACTCATAGTTCATACAACTCAACATAAGGTTCTTAATGTCTTAGGCATTGTTAACATGCTTCCAATAAAGATCCACCTTAGCCATAGGGCATCATGAGCAAGTTCCTATGGCATTGGTGTATCCAGGACATAAAGCTTATGCTCATCATTGAGAACCCTTCTCAAAGTCCAAAACCAGTCATGGAAGTTTGTCCCATTCAACTTGTCCTTCTCATGGACCAATTTCAAAGAAAATTTGTTTGTGTTTTCTATTAGATTCTATAAAAGGAAGTTTTCAAATTTAGTCAAAACACTTTTGATCAATTTGATTTGATAAATTAGACAATATTAGTTAGACCTTTAATTAATCATGGCTCTCAGTATTTTGTTCAAATTGATAGCCCTCACTACAAATTTAGAAGATTGTAGTGTACAACCTTATAGTGAGTCAAGATCCAAAATAATTAAGTTAATACTCAACCAATGTTGGTGTTTGTAACCAATTATTAAGGTAGACAACATTGCCAATTGCATCTCATGAAATTCTTGGCTAGATGGTATGCAAAATTCCTTTCCATAGTTCATCTATATGCTTCTAGGTACTTAATCCTATTAAGGCCACCTAGTTAAGCCTAACCCAAAAGACAACGCGATAGAATATGCACCCTGCTAGGATATACCCACATATCTACCATCACACTTCCACGAGATAGATGGTGCACCACGGTAGGATGTGTTAATGCTTGGTCGATCAAGTTTTTCATGTGTGTTGATTATGGAAAGAATCTAAGACTTAATATATATCGAGCAATTTTATGTAAGTACATATACATATCCAATCATCACATACTTATAGTACATATAATACACATGTTATAACCACAAAGAAAATGTATTGACAAGGAGTGGCTCAAGTGGGCAAGCACGGTGTCCCCTAACAAAGGGACTCGGGTTCAAATCCTAGCTTCTGCCTTAATTTACTACCCTCCCAAGTGTTCGACCTCCATCACAGGGATGAGAGAGGGGGAGAGAATGGCTCTCTTAATCCCACAATGAAAACATGCAATCAAAAATCTATGAGTGATGGCTATGGCCATAATAATATAATTCCTTGGAGCCACAAGGAATTACTACCACCTAAGATACACATCATATGTAGCAACATGTTGTTGGTGAATATCTGTATTGGAACCAATCTAGGTTGATTGGTTCAACACTTGAACCGATCAGCATACCTCCTAGTTGGTCGGTTGGTCTGCCAGATTGGTTGTCTAGTATTCAAGATCAAGCGATGTCTGGACTCCTCAAACTGATAGGTTGGTCCACCAGTCGGTCGGTTCCTCCTATCATCTGGCCTCCAGTTGATTGATTCATCTAATGAGCCCTTCAGTTCTTATGGTGAAGAACATTTTCTCACGATGAAGTATAAATTAAAACTATCCTAATTCATATTACATTGTAAAAGGAAAAACCTTGTGTTACATTCGATGCGAAATAAGAAGAAGAGCATTAATTTACATTTGGAAAGGAGGGAAGATGCTCGGTATGCAAACTAAGTAGCAATAGGAAATAAACCAAACAACCAAGCTCACAATCCACATGGGTTTTGGCCATAACCATGCTTACATCCACCATCAAAACACTATTAGGGTGACGCATATTAATTGCATATATATTTATATTTTTGGGATCACATTTGATATTTAATCAGATGTGCATATTAATCATTTTAATATTCTCATCACATGCAATAAAATAAATATGATCAAATCAATTTAAATCCCTGATACACCATAAATTGATGTGGCTCTAGTACTTTGTTAGGAAATAGGGGTGACATATAAGGTAACAGAACCAAAATTTTTAATGCACGATTCCCAAATCAATAAGATCTCACCAATGATGAAGTATCTAAGAAGGAAGGTAATAAGATATATACCTGGTCCTGGAGAAAATACCACGACAACTCTTGTTGCAACATGCTTCCTCTCCAAGAAGCTCTTGAACATTCATCAACAGTGGCCTCCTGGTGCAAAACCATGGACGGAGGTTGACAACATCCTCTTAGTGGTAGGTAACAACCTCCTCACCTCTAGAGTAATCCATACAGACCATCAGGAAATCCACATTGCGCTACCAGAGCCAACAAGGAGTTGTCCCTTCAAATGTCAATCTGCTAGGATTGATTCTCACTCCTACATTTGTCTCTCCCTTGTTGTTCCTCCCTTTGACGGGTAGAATTTGCTCAGGCTCTCTGTTGGTTACTAGAACCAGAGAGGACAACAATTTTCAGAGATTATTGTTGTGTCTAGGAAGCCCCCAATGCTCTTTTATTTATAAAATGGTCAGGGTCCGGGTTTCCAGTTCATTTGGGAGTCAAAGAGACGACTTTTTGTGAATTTTATGGAACTTGTGAATGGTGAACTGATCAATTCATTGTCCAACCGATTGGTTCATGGGAGAATCGTTTGGTTCAAACCTTGAATAGATTGGTTCAACATGTTTCCTATTTTCAAACATATTAACTTTTAATATTTGATTAATGCACAATCATGACATCAACATCAATCCTTGATCCAATCAAATTAATCATTAAACCAGACAATCCAGATAACGAGCTGGTCATTTCACTTCATATAATATTCATTTCATATCATCAAATAGTCATTTTGAATGTTAAATGGTCATTTCACACGTCCAACTCAGGAAAATATTCAATTTTTGTTTCCAATGGACCTGACACTTCAACCGATCGATTCAACACTTGAACCCGTCCATTTAGAGTCCATTCAATAAATTTTGTGCCTCTATTATTTAAATTGAATATCCAAACACTTTAGTAATCAAGTTAAACATCATTCATGAATAAACTCTGATTCTAAGTGTATGGTATGTGTGTGACCTTATAGGTCCCAAGTTACATTGGCAGTGAATGTCCATAACTAACTTATGACATCACAAGAAATGAGAGATATCTAGAAACACATCATTGCTACCCAAGTAATTCAGAAAGTTGGAGAACAACTTCAACCTACAATCTTGATCAGTGTTGTAGTGATCATATAGTTCCATTATCTATGATATCCAGATTGAACTCAAGGCATGGAATCGTCATCCTCTCAACGTTCAATCCATGTTACTTGAACTAGAGCAGCCTGTATGAGATGCATGTGATCTCACATATCATATATTGAGTCACATGAGTATGGACATACATTTCTCAGTCTTGCTTATCAAGTACCCTAGATATCAATTGTTAATATTGGTTGTTTTATATTTTTAATATTTCATTATGTCATTTCTCTTTACTAGTGGACTCTTATGTAAATTTCTCAGTTGAGTTATTATAAAAGGAGAGGTAGCATATTGCTACTCACACATGCTGCACTGCATCACCCTAATTATTTTTTCACATGGTATTAGAGCCTCCTGATCAAAGGGAAGCGTAGCCGGTCCTAATCCTTTCCAGGATAGGCCACCTCTAGTAACAAGTAGCACCACTAACCAGTCTCCACTAGTAGCAGCCCTCCGTCGAGCAGTAGGCCGCCACTTGGGACCAAGTTGCACATGACAATAGGATGCCTCTGGGTGGGGAGCCACTTCTTGACAGCCAACAATAGTCTCCTGGAGGCCCTCCTTCAGGCAGGGGAGGTTGCCCAAGGTCGGATCTTCAGCCGAAAGCAGCAGGAAGCTTAGGATCTATCCAAAAGATTTCTAGAAGTCTAGTCCAAGCAGTCCGCATCTATGTAGAGATTTCCTAATCACATCTACTCCATGTGTGATTAGGAAATACTCGCTTGGAGGCTATTGATGCGTCAGAAAAATATCATCTTGTCTTAATTTGGATGATGTGCATCTCTTTGTCACTCCCTTTCTCAACATGATGCATATCTTTCTGTCACATCTTTCACCTATGGGACATGTATGTCTCCATCTTCATCTCCTTATTGCAAATGAATAATGGAGGACAATAAAGCTTCTAATATCTACAACTAGGTGTCACCTATTCCTTCTATCAAGATGAATGGGAAAAAAATTCTATTATGGATGAATGTTGTCCACACAGTAGTAGAATCCAGAGATAAGACAAAGCATGTGGATTTTGATCCTCCAGCCGCCACTGATAAGGGATATGCAGATTGGAAGCATAACACGATCCTGGTAAAATATGGTTGTGGAATAGTATGGAGCCTGGTATTGCTGCTAGATTCATGTTCTACTCCATGACAAAGGAGATCTGGGATGCTATTAAGAAGCACTACTCTCAATAGAAGAATGACCTGCATCAATTCATGCTATATGATCATCTCTTTATAGAGAGATAAGGAGACAAATCACTGGAGGAGTATTACAGAACAATTTATTCTATTTTTGAAGAATTGAGTTTTTATCATCTTGTTACTATTCAAGAGCATATCAAAGATAGAAATGACTTGATTACTGCCAAATTCTTATCTAGACTGAGCTCCTCTTTCAATTTTGGATAGAGTGCTGCACTGGCTACTGATAAACTTCCTAGATCGAAGGAAGCCTACTCCAAGATTATGCAATCTAACTTTGAACCTGTACAGACTACAGACCACTATGGCTCATTTGGTGAGTCTCAAGCATCCATTATTGCTCTAATTAGAGGAGGATGTACATGTGTTGGAAAGGGAGGGTCCACCAAGCCTAAATGCATCTTCTATGGTCGTCCAGGACATACAATTGATAAGTGTTGGAAGAAACATGGAAGACCAGCTATGCCACTCGCTAGGACAACCCACTTTTCTAGAGGTAATGAGTCATCTAAACCTTCTGCTACTACCACTGCTACTACTTCATCTACTTCTAGATCCCCTGGAATCACTCTCACCAAGGAAGAATATGATAGATTTATTCTATCCACTCAGCATTTGAACATGGGAGCATCTTCCTTAGATCACTTGGCTTCATCTATTGGTAATCCAACTTCTTCTCTATTGGATTCCAATATTTGTCATTTCTGGGTGGTTGATTCTAGAGCTTATTAGAATATGGCTGGTATGAAGAAACGGCTTCACTCCATTGACTCATATATTCCACATCAGTCACTGACTTTAGTTAATGTATCTATGCAAAAAGTATTAGAAAGTGGCTATGTTTTTCTTACCACTAAAATTGTTCTTAGATATGTACATCATGTGCCTGAATTTCCATTCAATCTTATCTCTATTGCAAAATTAATTGATATTGTGAAATATACAATGACATTTGGTTCTTCCTATTTTGTATTACAGGATCTCAAGAGTATGAGGACAATTGGTGGGGGGCCTAGGAAATGTGATCTTTACCTCTTTCATGGTGCAAGTTTACCTCATCAAGTATCTGGTACTCCGACTCCTACTATCTTGTTGAGTGGCTCTCCCTTACTGTGACACTATAGATGTGGTCATCCTTATCTAGAGAGTCTACAAAAGTTAGAACCAAATTAATCATAGATGTCCTCTTTAGAGTGTCAGTCCTGTCAATTTGGAAAGCATCATAGGGTGTCTTAACCGAGTCATGTCAATAAGTAGTCCCTTCGCCCATTTGATTTAGTTTGCAGTGATGTCTAAGGTCCTGTAAAAGAAAGTAGTTATAATGGTTTTTGATATTTTATTCCTTCTATTGATGATTGTTCTCGTATGATATTGATGTATTTTTTGAAGAGTCTAGAGTCTATTTTTTCATTATCAAACATTTTCATCAAGAAATAAAGGTTAAATTTGATTGCAATATTAAAATTCTCCAATCTGATAATGCTTTGGAATATGTTCAAAATGCTATGGCTGATTTTGTAGTTTAATTGGAATGGTACATCATACGTCTTGTCCTCATACTCTCCAAAAGAATGCAGTAGCTGAGAGGAAGAATCATCATCTTCTTGATATTTCCAAGACAATCATTCTCCAATCCAATGTTCCTAAGATATTTTGATCGGATGCTTTACTGACTGCTTGTTTTCTTATTAATAGAAATCCATCTTATGTTCTTCAAGGCAGTACTCCTTTTTTGGTTTTGCATCCTAATGATCATCCTTTTCTTGTTCCTCTTAGGGTGTTTGGTTGTACCTCCTTTGTTCACAATTTTGATCCTAAAGCTGACAAATTGTCTCCTAGGTCTATTAACACTCTCTTTCTTGGATACTCCAACACCAGTAAGGGTTACAACTGTTACTGTCCCAGTCTTCCTCACATGTTTGTGTCTAGGGATGTCAATGTCCATGAGTCCATACCATATTTCTCTAGTGTTCCCAATAAGGGGGAGTGATTGTGTGAATGTGTTGAAGTTCCACCATCACCAATTAGTGAGGGAGTGTTTCCACCGCAATATAGTGAGAGAGTGCCACCTACCATTTCTGAGAAAGAGCCATCTGGTGATGATCCTTTAATTTAGAAATATTCTTAGTGTATCACAGGCGAAGAAAACCAAAACATGATGAGGTAGCGACTCTAGTCAATGAGTCTCCCCCATCTTCCTCTTCTCAAGAGAATCTTGAAGATCCATCTGATCTCAATATTCCCATTATTGTTTGCAAAGGTATTCACACTTATACTATTTGACATCCTATTGCAAATGTTTGTTGTTTGTCCAATTTATCTAAGCACACTTGTTCTTTTTCTCTACGAATTGATTCTGTGTAAATTTCAAAGAGCCATGTTGATGCTATGAAAGATGTTGGTTGGCTACATGCTATGAATTCTAAAATGACTACACTTATTCAGAATGAAACATGGGAGCTTGCTGATTTGCCTACAGATAAGAATGTTGTGAGATTTAGATGTGTATTCATTTTCAAAGATAATCTAGATGGTTCCATAGAGAGATTGAAAGCTAAGTTGGCGGCAAAAGGATATACTTTGACATATGGTGTTGATATATTTGAGACCTCACCTGTGGCTCGTCTTAATTCTATGAGGATACTTATCTCTCTGGCTAAGACCTTTGACTGACCACTTTTTCAACTCAATGTCAAAATTTCCTTCCTACATGGTGGGCTACAGGAATAAGTATACATGGAGCAACCTCCTGGATATGTTGCTCAGGGGGAGTGTCAGAAGGTATATAGGTCGAAGAAAGCCATTTTTATGGGTTGAAGCAGTCTCCTCGAGCTTGGTTTGACAAGTTTAGTACTATTATGTTACAAATGAACTTCTCACGTTCTATGACTAGGCATTCCATATTCTATTCTAGTTCCTCTGCTAGATTTATTATTCTTGTTGTATATGTTGATGATATTTTTATCACTGGTAGTGACTCTATAGGAATATCCAAGGTGAAGGATGGATTGCATAAGCACTTTCATACGAAAGATCTGAGGAAATTGAGATATTTTCTAGACATTGAAGTACTTCGCTCTCATATAGGTACTAATTTGTCTCAAAGAAAATATGTACTGATCTACTTCATTAAATAGGGATGAGTGCATCCAAGCATGTGTCTACTCCTATGGACTATCATGTGAAAGAAAATTCTGATGATACTGATTATTCAGATCTAGGGTATTATAGGAAGATAATTGGTAAGCTAATATATTTGATAGTGACTCATCATGACATTTCATTTGCAGTAGGAGTGGTGAGTCGGCATATGAGCTCACCAAAGCACTCACATAGTAGGAGTGTCACATTCTAAGGGGAAGATCCTGGAAAAGGGATCGCATATGAATAGACCTAAATCTCCTCCATCTACTCTGATTCTTACGGGCTAGGGAGATGCAGATTGGGCTGGTAATCTGAATGATAGGAGGTCTACATCTGGGTATTGCACTTTTTTGGGAAATAATTTTATCCCCTGGAAAAAAAGAAGCAAAATGTGGTGGTCATTCTAGCACTGAAGTTGACTACAGAGCAATGTCTCATGCTTGTTGTGAGTTACAATGGGTCCAATATGTGCTTTCTGAATTGCAAATTCATGTGATATCTCTTGTAGAGCTCAGATGTGATAATCAAGCAGCTATCTATATTACCAAAAATCCAATTTTCAATGAACGAATTAAACATATAGAAGATGATTGTCATTTTATTAGATCAATAGGCAATCAAGCATTCAACAAGATCCTGAAACAATTATACAATTTCCTTTTATTACTCATGTCATTAAGATCTATGAAACCTAGTTCGCTTCCTAGGGTTTCTAGTCCACTTTTAGGGTTTCTTTTGCAATTAGGGTTTCCCTTCATTTTTTACTATCTTAAACCCTAATTTAACGCAAATGACTACAAACCCTAATTATCTCAACACCTAATCCTCATTTTCGTATTAAAGGCATAATTATCCATTAATTAAGCCCCTTAAACCTCTTTTAATCCATGACAAGATCATTATGCTCATTTTTCATCAATTCAAAGTTCATTATAGTCCAAATCACATATGAACTTGATTTACCATTAATTCTATCTTTTATTCATCAGAAAACCCTAATTTCTACATTAAGGGTATTTAACCACAATTAGGAACTTTAATGCTCAAAATATCTTAGTATCATTATATCTTAGATTTATTCCGGAAATCGAATAATTAAAGCCATTAGTAGTCCTAATTACCAACATTAGGGTTTCAAGGCCCATTAAAGCCCATTTATGCACATAAACTCTAAATTAAATGAATTACATGCAAAGTTCATCCTTTTTGTTCCTAATGTTCCTTTTTATCATTAACAGTTTAATATCAAATTTAACCATCAATTAAACCCTATTAATCACATTAAGCATATCCAAATAGGGTTTCTTAATCACTATTACACTAAAGTTATCAACATCCATTACTTTTCAAATTGCAAGCAGAAACATGCTCCAATTATATTTTTAATGGATTCCCCTCATTTTTCTGAGAAAAATTCATGTATAAACTTTTGTCATCCAAGCTACTATTAAAGAGTTATGATTTTTGGAAGAAATACCTTACTTGGGCCAATCCAGGCGCGCCAAGTGTCCTGCTCCTTGCAACATTCTCTTTAGGAAATATAACAAATTTACAATTTTACCCTTGCATAAGTGGCCAGTCCTTTAATCTGCGGGAGGGTGAAACAGTCCAATGATTGAAGGTTGTCTTCAACCTTGAGCCACACGAGTTGGCCGCCGGCTGTAGCCCTACTCGGGGCTACCCACTCCTGCTTAGGGCGCGGGGACCTCCACTGAAGGTCTCCCTAGCTTCGCCACCCTTCCCCACACCTGGGGCACCGCCCGGCTCATGGTCTAGCTAGCTAAACAGGGCACACAAGGTCTGTGACCTGGAGACATCTTGCAGCCATCTAACAGTTGTGGCGCATGTCCCAGAGCACAGAAAGCTAGACTAGTTCCTCCAGTGTCATCGTGGGAGTGTTGGGCTTCCATTGCACCTCCTTCTCATCCCCTTGTTGCTCCAGGGTTAGATCCATACCCTCGACTAGGGTTTACACGTAAGGAAGAAGGAGAAGAGCATGGGATCTTTCTCTCTCTCTCAGACTCGGACTAGGGATTTACCCCTTTTATATAGGGTGAGAATCGAAGCCCTAAGGCGTGCCTCCATGAGGACTCAAGTCCCAAACTTGAAAGAAAACATACTTTCCTTGGTTGTGAAGCAACCATCTCTCTCTCTTCATTACCTCCTATTTCCTTGATATTCCTTATTGCATGGATAATTAGAAATATGAAAATTCTCTCTCTTATTTTCTTTATTCATGCCTTTTAATATATTAGCCACGATGATATATTTCCTTAAGTAGAAAATACTTTCTTCTTAACAAAACCACATAATTCATTAATTATGTATTCCCATTATCCCTTTATTCTACAATTTTGGTATTTTCTCTTTCTTTCCTCTTTATTGGGACTCCTTGGATCCCAAGAAACTTTATTATTTTGAAATCCTTTTTATTGGATACTCATTATCCTTCTAGATGCATCTAAATGTAACATTTCTCATTATCATGTTTATTTCTTATTAAAATATCTCTTTTTGAGAATTTCTCTTTATTTCTCTTTTATTTTCCTCATTGGTATTTCTTTTATCATTAGGAATCCTTGAGATACGAAATTCCACTAAGGATTACTCAATTATACCTCTTTTCACTTGTTTTCCACATTTTACCATTGTTTCCAATTTCTTTCTTAATAAAGAAATACTTAATTGATCTTTTCTTTTCTTATTGCTTTCTTTTTGCAACTTTAGGCTCCTTGGGAACCCAAAGAACCCATGTGGCACGAAATCCATGTTTGGATTAAGTTCTTTTTCCTTCTAGAGGCTTCTACACCTTTCTTTTCTCAAGAACTCCATTATTCATTTACTAATTGAAATTCCTTATTATTGGGCTCAATAGCCAATAAAGCCCACAACACAATCATCAAGGCTATTGTAAACGAAGTTCATGCATTCAATCAAGAGACATCCTTATTTGTTCATTTATCTTTATTATGAGAAATCATATTTCTCACCAAATGAACTCAAAACTCAGGGTTGTAACATCCTTCCCCTCTTATAAGAATTTTGCCCTCAAAATTCCATCAAGCAAGCAAACAAATAGGATAAGCCCTTCATATGTTCATCATGGCTCCCATGTGGCCTCACCCTTTCCATGGTGCTTCCTAAGAACCTTCATCATCTCATATTCTTCCATCTGATTCTTACCTTGGTATAACGTACCCTCATAGGTGACTCAGAACATTTCAGCCTCTCAAAAGCTGAATAGGTTCAAGGCTCAGCACATGGCTTGGGTACCTCACACAGTGCTCTAGATTAGACTCATGAAACACATTTATTCATCACATTATCCTGAGGGGTAAGACTAAACACAACCATCTCCACCAATTCATCTCAAAAGGACCCATATATCGGGGACTCAGCTTTCTCAGCTGTAGCTTAGAGGGATCATATTTTCACATCATGTATTCTCCCGCAGTGAACTGCATGTCAGTCTACTTTGCATCAGTTCATGACTCATGTCACCACTGGGCTCTCTCTCAGCCATTGCACGATCAAAGCGACTTCTTTTGCACACACTGTGGTTCTTCTCTAACGTTCGCCAGGCCTCCTTCACCAACATCATCTTAATGAAGTGGTGACCGACACAACCTCCTCATAGAACTTATTGCATCCCGATAAAAGCTATGGTGGTCAACATCACATCTTAAGAACTATCTCTATATATCACCCTGAATGAGCACACATGCTCTCATCAGACCCTCCAGTCTGGATCACACTGTCCATTAGTATGGGGTGATAAACTATACTATCATCGAGTCCTTCATGTATCTACTTCCACCTCATGGAAGTGAACCCTTAGGTTATACTCAAGAACTTTTGAACTCACATTATGGTGTAGTTGAACCATATCTTTCTCTTATAATTAGTTCAACTCGATCTGTCCCTTAACAATACTCTTTTTCCTCATGTCATCTAGGTAAGGCGATCTACCATAGCCCATATTGCATCTTGATCTTTCTTGTTTGAGGGGAGACTTACCACAATATCCATAGTGGTGAACTCCCATTCCCTCTTGGGGACTCTCTTTGTCCTTCATGTCAAAGCAATGGGTTACTGGTGTTCGTCCTTCACCTCTATCATGCATGGCCACAAGCTACATGCATCTTCATCTTAAGCATCCAAAGTGCTACTATCTCATTAATACCATGGTATATGGTGATCTTAAAATCATGTTCTCCTGTATGCCATGATTCCTCATGCTCGATACTTCAGAAACCCTAAACCACTCTCATCAAGGTTTCATCACCTTCCTTTCCAGAGAAGTACATTTGAGGTTCTTTCATTATATTACAGACTAGGCTGGCTAACCAAGCAATCATTTACTTGATTAACCACTATAGATACATCTGGGTGTTAGCCAAACTTATCTCTTTTTTCTCAACTTAAGGTTAGCCTAATAACCTCAACTTCTTCTAGCTTCCAGCTAAACCAGGAAGCTATACCTCATCCCGAGCATTCATTACCACTTCTTATCCTTAGGTGTTAGGTAAAGTTGAAGACATACACCTCCATGTATTCTACTTATCATCTCATCTCAAACCCTAAGTTCCCTGAGCTCATCCTCATGGTGATCAAATACAACCTTGTATATCTTGCAAATGCTACACAGCTCATGCTAGAAGCATACTTATAAGATGACTAGTTTATTCCTCTTAGTGTTTGTAAACCATCCATGTATCGTTCACTCCACCAGGGTATGTTATCTTATTTGTAGCAACGTCTCAACTCACACCATTTTTATCCTTAGTGTATGGCATGCGTGCTGTCCTATCTCTCACTCCCATAACAAGAGGAAATAAGAATTTGGTTGCAGTCCAAATACAGAGTTCTTCCTGTTCTAAGAGTAGAGATGGTACATCCCACCTTGCCACTACACCTTTAAATCTGAGTTGAAATGTGCCACACATGTCTTTACCTCACAAACATCATGATATCAAAATTTCCTCCATGGAAAATTGGTCTCAAACCTACTTGGGTCTACACACAATCCTTTGTCATCTCCTCTAGGTCTATAGGGTGTTGGAACTTTTGGGGGTCATCCCTCTTCCCTCATGCATCTAGAGAGTGCCCTACTCATATGCCCTTTGGGTCCCATGAGTTCATGAAGGTGATCAATCTCCTGACCCATGGCCCTCAGACAATGATAGTTGTTACCTCCTGACCCTATGGTCATGTGCAACTAGGGAATTAGGAAACTCCTTCTTCCATCGGTCTCATCCCTACCTGACCCTAGGATAGACTTAGGATTCCATTATAGTACATGTTCAAGTTAGAACCTTACCCAATCCTTCATCATCTCTCCCTGCATTCATGACTGACTTTCATCCCTTCATAGGGGTCATGGCAACCTGCCTACCTTGGTTAGGCCCCATACCGGTTACCTCCCTGGTAACACATCCACATGCACATAGAGATGGTTATCTATGGGTCTACAGGTTCATTCTCATACCACATACTTTTCACTTAGCTTCTCAAGATCCTATGGGACTTCTTTAGGTTACCTTAAACCAACAAAACTGGTATACACCCTACAAAAGGGTCCCTCACCCAGGATGGGAGGAAGCTACAATTCTTGACAACAAGGTCACAAACATCCTTATGTCTAGGGTTTACGTCCATATGAACATGCTTGACCCTAGCAAACTATTAAGGCACAAGCGGACCACCCGCTAAACCATGCTAGGTCACACTTATTCTTGTCCTCAACATTAGATCAACTTAGTGGTGAGGGGTTCATCAAACAAACCTTTAACTTAAGGGGTTTCCTTTTCCTCTACGCATGAGGAGTACTATGCTCGAAACTATAGAGACTCAAATCTCCTTATGATCATCAGATTCACTGCTTCCCCTCTTAGGCCTAGGAACCCTAGGTTCACCTGCGGGTGTCCAACTGCATGCACAATCTCTTAACCATGAATCAAGCATGTCTAAGATATGTCGTGTACTTCCATGATCCTTCCACTCGAGAAACACCTCAGAGTTGAGTCCTCCTCAAGGACAACCAACTAGGTATAGTTCCTCAAAACTAGTTACTTAAACCTCCTCGGGGTCTAAGGCATTCTTCAACTCAAGAGGTAACCATTTATACCATAGGCACATAGGTACCATAAGTATCATCCTCTCTCTAGGGTTTGGTTCCTCTAAAGGCAACTGAGATATCACCAACCTCTAGGGGTCAAGCATAAGGCAACCACTACCATCCACTTAGGTCGCATCATCCTCAACTCCCCATTGTTCCTCAAATTTTGGGGTTTTAGGCTTCCAACCTTCTTGTTTGAGGTCTACTCTCTCTCTAGAGCTAATCCTACAACCAACCTCTCTATAAGAGGTCCTTTCTTCATGAAGGATCAAGCTAATAAGCATGCCCCTACCTGAGTGAAGCCTATGTGTGAACTTTATGTTTACTCAAGATTATCCATAACCCCTTATGTTTATCCATTATGATTCCTTGTCCAGGGTTTCATCCTACTGTCAGCACTACTGACGTACACTGGGTGCAAGCTATATCCTACTTGCAACAGCCCATAAGGTTTCTATAGGTTCTTCCCAAACCTCCTCCATGAAGGAGCTATCCTTCTCTCAACCATGCACAACCCTTCCCAGGGTTGGGTCACCAAAGGTACTTGGTCATCAACTTCTCATGGCTCATATGGCATCCAAGGAGTGTCTATCCAAACACATGGTTTACCATAACATCTAACTCCTTATGTCATCTCTCTCTCTAACCTTCACTTAGGGTTAGGGTTAACATCATCCTCAAAGGATGTGCTAGGTCTCTAATTTTAAGACTAACTCTCTCTATTCATCCTCCTGACAAGGAGATCTATCTTCATGTCTCTCCTGAGGGAAATGACAACTCGTGTCATATGACCTAAGCAAGTATCTATTCCTTTACGCTTACTCTGTTAAGCTTATGTCCATGACATCTTATTTACATGCTTTTTATTAATTTGGTGGAGGATTCCTTAATCCTTATCAACCTTACCCATACCTCAAGAGGGTGAGGAGAAGAGTGGAAACCCTAATCCTTAAGGTCCTTAACAAAATTTGAGTTGAGAAGGGATGAACAAGATGAGAGAGTCCTAAAGGTATCTTATTTCGAATCATACCCTAAGACTTTGGCCAGACAGTCACACAGATCTGGGAGTCCTCGTATTTCGACTAGCGGTGCGGAGGAAAATATTGCCAGCCCCCGATCGTGATCCTTTTCTAGACACCTTTGTCTTTCGGATAATCCTCTAATAACTCCCTTGGGTTCTACAGAATTTGTAAAATTTAATAATTATTAAAGATTAAGTCAGGAACCTTTGCTCTGATACCAATTGTAATGACCCCACCTCCCGGTAACCCCCAATTAAGGGATACCCGATGGTCAGAGTCGTTATTCAATTAACAAGATCAAAGGTTCGACAAATAATCAATAATAATTAATAAACTTTACAAACAAAACTAAAAATTGGTATAAAATAAAACTTTGCTTACCTTTGAAAAACTAGGATTTCTAAACTTCTATCCATGAAGATGCTAATCTAAGTAATCCTCCGGTGTATGTTATTTCTCATTTAATTCCACAGATGCCACTTTACTGTTTGTTCTTTTCAGTTGTACCTAAAACACTGACAAACAAAACGTCAGTCAGCAAGAAGCTGGTATGTGGGGGAAACAATAATCATGCAACTACATTAACAAAGTAATCAGACAATTACAATTTAACAACCAAGATTACATTTTAAACCATACTACTCAATCCTTTCCTATCCCCTATCTCTATGTTGTCCCTACAGTGGACTGAGATACTACCTCTCTCTAGGTAGATCCTTATTAAACCCCGCATGATCCTACCTAACATGTAAATCAATATCTAGGGTTGAGTCACATGGCACTACCCATGGTAGTCCAATTCCTGACTCAAAGTGACTTGATGGACCTACCCCATTGGTAGCCATATAATAAGTCATCCAATGACCTGATGGGCCTACCCCATTGGTAGTCATGTACTAGGTCGACCCGTTAAGCTACAGAGGGGACTAGGATCTGAGCTAGTAGGCACATCTCTTATGTGATAGTCATATTCACATTATAATTTGCATAAATTAAATTCATCCAACAATTAACTCAAGCCATGATATAAACATCGATGAAATCCTCAGAAAACTAATTCGGGATATTCGTAGGTGTAACCACATACATGTCAAGCTGATGTAAGACAGAAATAATCCAATCAACCAATAGGCAATCAAGCATTCAACAAGATCCTAAAACAATTATATATACAATTTCCTTTTATTACTCATGTCATTAAGATCTATGAAACCTAGTTCGCTTCCTAGGATTTCTAGTCCACTTTTAGGGTTTCTTTTGCAATTAGGGTTTCCCTTCATCTTTTACTATCTTAAACCCTAATTTAACGCAATTGATTACAAACCTTAATTATCTCAACACCTAATCCTCAGTTTTGGATTAAAGGTATAATTATCCATTAATTAAGCCCCTTAAACCTCTTTCAATCCATGACAAGATCATTATGCTCATTTGTCATCAATTCAAAGTTCATTATGGTCCAAATCTCATATGAACTTGATTTACCATTAATTGTATCTTTTATTAATCAGAAAAATCTAATTTCTACGTTAAGGGTATTTAACCACAATTAGGAACTTTAATGCTCGAAATATCTTAGTATCATTATATCTTATCTTTATTCACGAAATCGAACAATTAAAGCCATTAGTAGTCCTAATTACCAACATTAGTGTTTCAAGGCCCATTAAAGCCCATTTATGCACATAAACTCTAAATTAAACGAATTACATGCAAAGTTCATCCTTTTTGTTCATAATGTTCCTTTCTATCATTAATAGGTTAATATCAACTTTAACCATTAATTAAACCCTACTAATCACATTAAGCATATCCAAATAGGGTTTCTTACTCACTATTACACTAAAGTTATCAACTTCCATTACTTTTCGAATTGCAAGCAGAATCAGGCTCAAAATATATTTTTAATGGATTCCCCTCATTTTTCTGAGCAAAATTCATGTATAAACTTTTGTCATCCGAGCTACTATTAAAGAGTTATGATTTTCATAAGAAATACCTTACTTGGGCCAATCCAAGCGTGCCAAGTGTCCTGCTCCTTGCAACATGCTCTTTAGGAAATATAACAGATTTACAATTTTACCCTTGCATAAGTGGCCGGTCCTTTAATCTACGGGAGTGTGAAACGGTCCAATGATCGAAGGTTGTCTTCAACCTTGAGCCACGCGAGTTGGCTGCCGGCTGCAGCCCTACTCGGGGATACCCACAACTGCTTAGGGCGCGAGGACCACCACCGAAGGTCTCCCAAGCTTCGCCACCCTCCCCTGCACCTGGGGTGCCGCCCAGCTCACGGTCTAGCTAGCTAGACATGGCACACAAGGTCTGTGACCTGGAGACATCTTGCAGCCATCTAACAGTTGTGTCACATGTCCCAGAGCACAGAACGATGGCCTAGTTCCTCCGGTGTCATCGTGGGAGTGGTGGGCTTCCATTACGCCTCCTTCTCATCCCCTTGTTTCTCTAGGGTTAGATCCATACCCTAGACTAGGGTTTACACGTAAGGAAGAAGGAGAAGAGTGTGGGATCTTTCTCTCTCTCTCTCTCTCAGACTCAAACTAGGGCTTTACCCCTTTTATATAGGGTGAGAATCGAAGCCCTAAGGCGTTCCTCCATGAGGACTCAAGTCCCAAACTTGAAAGGAAACATACTTTCCTTGGTTGTGAAGCAACCATCTCCCTCTCTTTATTACCTCCTATTTCCTTGATATTCCTTATTGCATGGATAATTAGAAATACTAAAATTCTCTCTCTTGTTCTCTTTATTCATGCCTTTTAATATATTAGCCACGACAATATATTTCCTTAAGTAGAAAATACTTTCTTATTAACAAAACCACATAATTCATTAATTATGTATTCCCATTATCCCTTTATTTTGCAATTTTGGTATTTTCTCTTTCTTTCCTCTTTATTGGGACTCCTTGGATCCCAAGAAACTCTATTATTTCGAAATCCTTTTTATTGGATACTCATTATCCTTCTAGATGCATCTAAATGCATTATTTCTCATTATCATGTTTATTTCTTATTAAAATATCTCTTTTTGAGAATGTCTCTTTAATTCTCTTTATTTTCCTCATTGGTATTTCTTTTATCATTAGGAATCCTTGGGATACAAAATTCCACTAAGGATTACTCAATTATACCTCTTTTCACTTGTTTTCCACATTTTACCATTGTTTCCAATTTCTTTCTTAAAAAAGAAATACTTAATTGATCTTTTCTTTTCTTATTTCTTTCTTTTTGCAACTTTGGAGTCCTTGGGAACCCAAAGAACCCATGTGGTACGAAATCCTCATTTGGATTAAGTTCTTTTGCCTTCTAGAGGCTTCCACACCTTTCTTTTCTCAAGAACTCCATTATTCATTTACTAATTGAAATTCCTTATTATTGGGCCCAATAGCCAATAAATCCCACAACACAATCATCAAGGCTATTGTAAACGAAGTTCATGCATTCAATCAAGAGAAATCCTTATTTGTTCATTTATCTTTATTATGAGAACTCATATTTCTCACCAAATGAACTCAAAACTCGGGGTTGTAACAACAATTGTGTGTATTATCAAAAATGTGTCTCCAAGTCTTCTCAGGGCTTCGCTGAATGCCTTGGAAAATTCTTTTGTTCCTCTCGATCCACATATGGTATATTACTAGGGCAGAAGCCACCTGTACATTCCCTCTCAGAAGTAGCATATCAGATAGGGAAAGAACCGTACTCCCAAAAGAAGCCTAAAAATTGGTCCAGATAACAGACGAATATCTGCACCCAAAGAATAAATCATCTCTAGATTCCTCTTCATTAACACACTTAGAACATCTTGAGACCATGTAAAAGCTAAACTTTTTCAGAATATCTACAGTGGAGAGCCTATTGAGATAACATTTGCACAAGAAAATTGAGCATTTTATGGGTATAGACTCTACCTAGATCCATGATCCTTATGCCACAGTAGGATAAGAGGACCTGGAGATATTCCATCCATCCTTTAAAAGAAAGGAAGAACCACCTCTATAAATAATACAATCATTATCTCTAGCAGGTGGGGTTAGCTATTTAAAGATAGCAAGAAGAAACCCTACACCATGAATGTCAGGGTAGAACCACCAGGAATTATCTTTGATGTAGGTACTAACTTTGCAAGAAAGTCCTTTCCCATGACAGGACATAAGTTGTTTATCAACTAAGTCAAACAATTTCGTCTTATGAGGAAGCCAAAGATCCCTCCATAAGTGAAAAGAGCTGCCTTACCAACATGAAATTCCACATGGTCAAGGAGAACATTCCTTTTGGGGAGAATCTCTTTCCAAAGACAGAAGGCATTAGTTCTCTCAACACCTGACCAAATAGAGTCATTTTTGAATTATTTTTGTGGATATACTTCACCCATAGTGATTTTTTATCACTAGCAAAGTCCTAGAGGTTTTTAAAAAGACCAACAGTAGACCAATCTTTGATAGATTGAGTACCAAGACCCCCCTCAAATTTTGGTCTACAAATAGAGCTCTTGGAGATTGTATGAACTGCCTTTTATCCTTATCATTCCAGATAAAGTCTCTCATTAGTTTTTATATATCCTCAATAGTAGAGTTAGGAATAGGAAAAGCCACATACTAGAAGATACGGTAAGAAGAAAGGGTGGAAATAACCAGTTCAACTCTACCAGCATAGGATAGAAGCTTTCCTTTCCAAGAGGCAAGTTTAGCTTTGACTTTATCAACTATAAGAAGACACATCACCTTAGTGAGTCTTCCAATGATGAGAGGGGGACGAAGATGGAGAACTGGAAACTAAGAAACAACAATGGCTAAAGAATCACTGGTATTCACAACATTAGGACAAGAACCATTGAGAAACCTAATTATTTGTTCACATAAATCTCATGTAGGAGGGAAAAATCCCATCTACACCACTCACACTCAGACCCCATGTGTCACAGAGTACCCGAGCATCACCTTTGTGGAAACCCTTATTCAATGTCACATTGGATGATGTCAAAGCACAAAAAATGACATATAAATATAGTGACTTCAGGTTTAAGAACCACAATCACTGGTTTCACTATGAGAGATGATTATGACTACCATTCCATGGTCTCCATGTATCACTCTCATGGTGAGTCTGCTCGACACACTATTCTTTAACGTGTACATGTGTGCTTGACTTGATATCACATATCATGATTAATGAGATTATGTCATCAATCAACACACACTCTAGTATTATGTATCACTATTGTCTATTTTGTTTCCACTGTAATATTTGACTAGGGACACAATAAGAATGTATGTACTCTTATCATACATATGATGTCATTGTTCAGATCCTCAACTTGAAGACATATGTCATTGAGTAACATCATTCTTTAAACATCTATTATATATGTGTCATCATCTCATTACTGAGACAAATACAATAGCCGAAATCACCTTTATAATTAACAAATCATGTATCTAATGCCCCAATGCAATCATCATATGATTGGCTCTCTGGGCATACATACCAACATGAGAGAGGTATAAAAAGCCTGGGGTGAAAGAGAAAGGTAGATCAAGGTGTCAAGACATGCATGCCATGTATCCAAGGTCAAAACCTCACATCCATGCAAAAACATGTCAACAATTAGATCTTAAACCTAGGGGGACCATCAAATGTCAAACCCAGGGGCACCATCGACCTCCAACACTAGGTGGTCCATAGGATCACGCCCTCACCTGGCCACGAAAGGAAACCCTAACACCACCATCAGTTGGTGCACATCACAAGCAAAACCATCAACTTAGGAGCCTCAAGAAAAAACCATTGAATATCATGCCATGCAAGAGAACCATTGGATCCAACCACTTCAAAGTTGGCCATTAGATTCCACGCTATCCAAGGAAAACCATTGAGTTAGGGCATCTAGGTGAGGAACCCTAGTCCTCCTCTAAGGTAGGTAACATCTCTAATCCAATATTACAACTAGGCGCCCAAAGATACAACTATATAAAACATGATATGAAAACTTATGAAGAACAACATGTGTGTGACAAATTACAAGAAAAACCCTCGATATGGAGAAATGGCATAAAAGCCCTTATAAGCACATAAATTGCAAAACTTACTCAAACAATGTCCAAACTGGACCAAACTTGGAACTTAGCTTTGTAAATTGATATCAAAGCCTGGATTAGGTTTTTTTAAGGTTTTAATCACTTAATTATGATAAGTAAGTATGTTCAACCATAAAGAAAGGTCAAGGGTCTTACAATGATAAAACCCTAACAAGGATTTCACCCTCAAAATCCTTGCAAACAAAGACAAGTATTTCCTACACATCTCGTCCTCTAACTCCCACGTGGATTCCTCCACACCATGGTGATGCCACAAAACCTTCACTAAGTCTATGTCCTTCTTTCTCAACTTCTGTACATGCTTATCAAGGATAAGTGCATGACTCTCCACATAAGAAACATCCTCTTCCTACTCAACCACTACTGGATGTATCATCTGCTATATATTTGGGTGACACTTTCTTAGTATGGAAACATGGAAGACATTGTGAAACCTATACAACTCTAGTGGTAACTACAACTTGTATGCCATCTTCCCAACATGTGCCAAGATAGGGTAATGTCCCATAAACTTAGGAGCCAACTTACCCTTCTTACCAAACCTTAACACTCCTTTCCAAGGGAAACCTTGAGATACATGTGGTCTCCAACTTGGAACTCTAATGGTCTGTGACGGTTATTGACATATGAATTATTTCTATCATGGGCTGCCTTCAATTGTTGTTGTATCACCTTGATCTTCTCTATAATATTCTAGACTAACTCAAAACCAAACATTGACACTCACCTGCCTCATACCAACAAAGGGTTGCCGAAAATTCCTTCTATATAAAGCTTTGTATGGTGCCATATTTGTACTTATCTGATAACTGTTATTGTAGGCAAATTAAATCAAGCTCAGATGAATATCCCAACCTCTAAGAAACTACAGAACACACACTTTCAAAAGATCTTCTAACATTTGAATGATCCTTTCTAACGGACCATTTGTTTGTGGGTGGAAAGCTATGCTAAACCTCAGTTTTGTCCCCAAAGCTGTATGCAAATGTTCCTAAAACCTGCTGGTAAACTGAGGACCTATGTCAGATACTATGGTCACTGATATACTATGCAAACAAACTATCTCATTGACGTAGATCTGAGCTAGCTTCATTGTTGTATACATTTTCTTGACTTGAAGGAAGTGAGCTGACTTAGTCAACTGGTCAACTATCACCTAAATGAAAAATGACCTTTGGTTCTCATTGGAAGACCAACCACAAAGTATATGGTTATATGATCCCATTTCCACTATGGTATTGACAACGGTTGCAATGTACCTGTAGGCTTCTAATGCTCCACTTTGACTTTATGAAAAACTAGACACTTGGCAACAAACTCTTCCACATCATGCTTTAGACCTGGCCACCAATACAAATCCTTTAGATTAAGGTACATCTTTGTACTACTGAGATGCATCACATAAATCGACGAATGAGTACTTACAACTATACATTCATCCTTCAAAGTGACAGTAATATGTACTGCTTGTGACACACCATGGCGTAAAAATGTGCCTTGTCTACATATGATGACAAAGATGACTTCATGCTTACTGCATCAGCCACCACATTCACCTTTCTAGGATGATAGAAGGAGTTGTGTACAAACTCAAGAGTGAGAAAAACATGTGACTTCATGAAATATAAGAATGATGCGGAATTAAAAAGTATGTATGGTTTAGAGTCATGATTGAGAATGATTCAACTTACAATGTGAACTTTTAGGATAATGTGTGTATACACCATCTCTACTCTTGGAATGGGATGAACTTTGTTTTTGGGCTACATTCAAACTATTATTTCATCCCATTGTGAGGGATAGAGATTGGGTAGACACATGTTGTGCTTAGAATTGACATATGATAATGAATATCTTAAAGTTGAGTTCTAATGACATGATGAAGGGTTTGGGGTGTTACCTCACCCCTATGTGAAAATAAATGGATAATAGGCTGGGAACCTAGGTGAAAGGTAATCCCAAACTAAAATTGAAATCACAAAATGAAAAAATGTAATCACGAAGTGATGATATCATGTAATACTAAGGATATGGACATACCTTGAATTGAATGCAAATGCCAATCTTAGAAATAATGTGAGGAATATGTGTGTCAACAAAAGATATTAAAGGTATCTAAGTAGGGTTTCAAAGCCTAAGTTTTGGAACTATAAGGAGTTGATATCCATCTTAACCTTACCAAGTTTAAATTTTGGGGACAAATTCCTTCAAGGAGGGGTGAATATAATATCCTCAATTTTGTGAAACTCAATTATACAAATATAAGGCATGAATTGATAAATAATTTCTTAATTGTATTTTTATAGAACAATGTGGGTTTGACTCATGACCCAATTAAGGCCCATGACACTATTTGTGTTGCAAATAGGTCCTTGTGGCACAAATTAAAGAAAAAGAAGGAATAAGAACATAGATAAAAGTTAATGGCATTTTGAGATGTTAGTTTTGGAATGATTAGTCAAATTTTAAGGACAAAATTCCTATAAGAGGGAAAGGATGTTAAACCTAGTTATTTCCATGTTTTAATATATTTGTTTACAAATAAAGTAATATGAAGGACACATTAGAAAGATGGTTCTCTATGTATCTCGTTAGGAAATTGTGGTTTGAAAATGCAAATACTCCATAAGGAATGGATTTCATGTGTTTCATTTTCAATAGTCCATTAATAGATAATGGATAAAGAAAAAGAGGAAAATCCAATAATATAGGGATTTTTATAAGTAATGGACAATTGATATTTTAAATATGGAATTTTGAGATATACTCTAGAAAAGTGAGTATTTTTACATAAAGGAAGGATTGTGGATTTATGGTTTGAAATATTAAATAATATGCAACTTGCCAAAAGAAAATAGGATATGTGGAGTTTTAGATAATTAGATGAGTAATTATCTAGACATAAGTGGAAACACAATGTTTGGGGCATTAAACATGGATATCTTATCCTGACCTTTGATATACTTGAAAATAATAATAAAAAGAAGAGAATTATATAATTTGAGGAAAAAGGGACTTTCCAAGTAATGTTGGTAATTAATTTAAGGTTTTTCTAATGGGGCAAAAATCGATTACTTAAATTATTCTAAGTAATCCCAAAAACTAGATAATGGTTTGAAAATATGTTAATGACTTCCCTTCGAATTTTCATAGATAAAAGATATTCCTAATGGTCTAGGGAAACCTAAGAAGAAAATGGGTTTTGAATGCAATTAATACTTTTGATTCTATTTTTGGAAATTATTTAAATGTTCTCGACTATAGTGTGATAACCGATGCTCTCCTTGATGTATCACACACTCGCATGACCATAGATCCAGGAATCGATGGCTCAACCATCATCTTCTACCTATCGGCTAGAAAAGGAAACAAGAGTCAGCTGGATGAGATCCTCCCTAATCTCTCTCTCCCTACTCTCTCACATGTTTCACATGAAACCAAGTTCAGAGGAATTAGGAGAGAAAAACAAACCTATTGAGCCTTTGCATGATGTTTATCTTGCCATATGCATGAAGTCCTAAAACCCTTCCTAAACTAGGATTCTCAGGCAGAGCCATAGTCTAGTGCCCTTGCCCTTATGGTTATATAAAGCATTGTAGAGCTTGACTGAGGCACGAAGAACTCCATGTTTCTCTCTATTGCTCCAATAAACCCCTAGACATCTCCACCAATCTCTTCTTTCCTCCTCAGCAATTCTGAAGTCACCATACCAGTTGGGGGTAGCTTCACCTAATTCAGTTGTCATGGAGCATCAGGAGAAGTCCATGAGTGTGTGCCAATAACCAAAGGGACGCAAAGAAGATCAAAGGTGTTCCTCTGTGATCCAACACCAACAACACAAAGTTGATGATAAAAAATGTAATCCCAGCCCCACTTAGGCTCACCGTGAATCTCAATGGCTCTGACGATACCCTGTGAGCCTCCTTGTTGAACTCCAGTTATCAGGTATCACCTTGTTACCCCTTGTTGCTAGCTTTCTATACACTGAAATGACCCACACCTTGCCATGTCGATCTTGAACTTTAGACCATCACAACACCCACCTGACAACTTGTCATACTCGATGGAGACATGCGGAGGTGATGGTGTCTTAAACTGGGATCCCCATATCCAAAGGAGCAGAGTCAACTAGTGAGTTGACTCTGCCAATGCAAATGAAGATCGTTTCCTTTGAGAATGATGAATCCCTGGGATGATTTTTCCACTCTGCCCTTGAGCCCGCATGACATACATGTCACCGTGTATGGGCAAGAGGGTAACCTTGCCCTATCCAAAGGGGACATACCATGTTGAGTAAGCACCTATGTGTCTTAAGCCTATTGGATGATCTAGACCCACGTCCAAAGTAGAATACTATGAATAATGATGAGTTGGCGTTGCCTAATTGGTCAAAACCTAATAATCCTATGTTAATCATAACTAATTATTGGTAACTCAGATTACAACATGTTATGTATGAATTTTATCACAAGAATGAGAGGAATGCTACTAAACTATAATTGAGACTTATGCTTACTTTTCCGAAAATGCATAAAGATACCATCTTTAATGTAAAATATGCAAAGAAACTCTAGTTTCACATTTTTGATGGTCATCACTTGTTTAAATGAAATTAATGGATAAAGCTTAACCTTTTTGGATAAAAAGATAATCTTGTACCTAAATTCAATTGAAGGTTTCATATGTTGCTAAAAGTTAGGGTTCCCAAAGTGGATAATCAATAATATGTGTTAAAGTGGTGTTTAAATCATAACAACCCTAGTTTTGATAAACTAGTTGTTAATCATTTGATATAATCTAATAATATGGAATATAATGGTGATATAACATGATTAGTACCATAATTATGATAATTGGATCTACTTATATGGATAATCATACAAATGAAGGTTTAGGGTTAAAGATCATAACTTGATGTATCGTTACAGGATATAATTGAATCTAGTGTTCATAATTCAATAATATGATGGTTTGGTAATTATGTCTAAACTTAATATGAATTTGTGTTTTGATGTATGACTCTAATGATAAATCGGTAACAAGGAAACCTAAAACCTAGAATAGGATCTAGTAGGGCTTAATGTGAATGATATGAGGGTGACACTTTAGGATTTACATATATGTAGATTAAATGATGAATGTTTGATTTCCTTGGATATGTTTATTGGCTTGATTGAGTATACTTGAAGTATGATTGCATGATCTGCATGGCTCACCATCAAGGCACATGGTTATGCCTATGAATACCCACATTAGTTTGCTGATGTTTGTCGAGTGTTTATCAAGGATTGAATGACTTAACTGTTGAATGTTTATTTACATTCTATTCAATTATA
The DNA here is from genome assembly GCA_963693085.1 of Alisma plantago-aquatica. Classification (NCBI taxonomy): domain Eukaryota; kingdom Viridiplantae; phylum Streptophyta; class Magnoliopsida; order Alismatales; family Alismataceae; genus Alisma; species Alisma plantago-aquatica. The sequence goes on from OY856411.1 coordinate 1,345,757,391, forward strand.
ATGCCACTATGAGTATCACATAAATAAATATTATGTGGAGAAAAATGATAGTTCTTATTTGCAAGTATTTGATGGAATATATTTTGTTATTTTACTTGCACAATTTTTCATGCACACGACGTACACAATATAACTTGTTATACTGAGCTGTGCTTTTGTTTCACAATGTTTGAGGTACATTCTAGATGAGATGATCTTGACATATGATGGACATGATAATCAGTTGAATTTACTTGAAGACATTAAAGTTAACTTATAAGGAGGATCAAATATATACTTCTTCTCACATAGTTCTCATATGTATAATTCCGATGATGGAAAGTTATGTAAGTTCTAGAAGAACATATTGTAACAATATATTTGAATTAATATGAAAATTGTTTGTTATTATTTATTGTTTGAATAAAATTCGGATCCTTGGGAAAATTTTAGGTAATGGCTCTCATATTTTTAACTGTCCATAATTGGGGGTTGCTGAAAAGTGAGGTCGTTACATTTGGTATCAGAGCACTAAAATTTTCAAATAAGATTTAAAAGATTATAATTTGAATTAATCTATAGAAATATGAGGGATTATTAGGGAATTTTCTGAAGACGATGGTGACTAGAAGGTACCATGACCTGAGGGCTAGCAATACTTTCCTCCGTATGACTAGTCGACTTGCGAGGACTCCCAGCCCGTGCCTATTTCCTGGCCAAAATTGGATGATTTTTTCTAAAGTAAAATACCTTTAGGTTTTATTCTCATCTCGATTCATCCACTTCTCATCCTTTTTGCTTAATAAACCCTAAAAGAAACTTCCCTTCTCGTATCAAGTGAGGCTTTTTGATAAGAAGTAGGATTAAGGCATCCTCCACCAATTAATGTACATGTAATAAGAATGTACCTATAATGTGGAAATAATAATGTACATGTAATGTGGAAATTATAATGCACATGCAATGTGGAAATAAGGATAAAGAAAAGAAAATCGTTTTATGCATTTTCCTTATGAGGGTAACCCTGGATGGAACTAAGGTTGGTTTGGGAAAAAACCCTAGTGGGCCAAGAAACATAAAAACCCTAAGAGGCAAGTGTAGTCCCTAACTCACATACTAAACTCTAATCCTGGGAAATGGGAGTTGTGTGAATGATATAATAGCCCTACCCATATGAGTCTTAATTAGGGTAAACGTAATGAGAATTAAGAAAAATATAAATAAGTCTGTGTGACCTAGTCTTCCATTAATGAATGTGGAGAAATTCATGCATGATGCATGTGAAAGGATTGGAATATACATGAGAAACATAAGTAACCAATGCTTATACATGAAAATGAAAATATGAACATAAATTTCCCATCACCCTAATGCTAAATCTAGAGGAATCAATGATTTAAGAGATCCCCTAGTAAGTGGGTATGCTACCCCCAACGAGTGGGTAAGCTATTGAAATACTCCCAATGAGTGAATATGATGTTGTGAATACCCCCGATGAGTGGGTATGGATAGAGGTCACTCCAGAGAGTGGGTAGATCATTGAAATACTCCCAACGAGTGAGTAAGAGTACCCCAAGTGAGTGGTTATACCACAAATATTGGGAAAATAAAGGTTGAGAAGTTATAATATAAAATGTATGTTCAATATATTATGGTTACTTAAAAAAATTATAAATACAAATGAGATAGGTAACTCAGTCTTCCATGCATATGTGCATGTGGAATAAGGCATTAATGAGAAAATTTTTAAGAAACATAAGAAACCTATGAATAAAACCTTTATGGATGAAACCTACTCAAACCCTATATCGATATCTATTGAGTTAAAGAGTATGGGGTGAATAAATTCATCATAGGGATGATTGGTGACCTAGCCCAAGTGAGGGGAGGTTATGAAATGTCCACAACAGGGACCATAACCTTTAGAGAAGGTTCCCCATAAAGACGCTCCCCTTAGAGAGGGGCACACCATTGGGGAAAGAGGATAAGGATAGCTAGATTAAAATAAGAAATTATTATTGAGGTTTCATAAAAAAGATGATGATATGAAACCCTCTTCAACTTTTAGGGCTAGTGTCTCGACCTGGGGTGGTTCAAACAAAGAGTGGGAAAGGGCCAATGCGGGAGGAAAACCTTATGCCAATAGGGTTAGGGTGTGGATAAAGAGCCTAACCTCCTCCTATGAGTCAAGAGGACACCCTAGGTTAGTACCTTCTCTGGAAAGGTAAGTTTGCTAAATCAATTTAAATATTGAGGTAACCTTAAATATCACCTAAAGGATGGATAATTAAGGATATAAATTACGAAAGCACATATATTGAGTATGATTCTTTGAACCTAAGTATCTCAACTCTGATGAACATGAGGAAAAGTCACTATGGAAGTGGCTGACAGTATGAGACCAAGCCTAGAAGAGAAAGTCTCCATGAGACTAATGAGGGGACATAAAGTGAATAATGAGTATCATAAGGGACAAAGGAGATCCAGTTTAAACAATTTCATATGAAAATTATGTGCTTTGGTAAACCCTTGGAAGGAGTAGGTCCCTAAGTCTTAAGGTCAAGTGGGGAGTATTAAAGGTACACGATACTGATGGCATTAGGAGTTGATTGATCCCTGAATGCACAAGACCAACTGGTCGGGAGGTAATATGTTTGCCCGAGGTCCATGTCTCAGGAGATTTACCAGCTTTATGAGTTCATGTGGCCTAATGGGTGAATGTGAGAGGCACTCCCTGATGCATGAGGATGAAATCACTCTAAAAGTACATGTACCCTTAGAAACCTCAAGGAAGTGGATAAGGCTCAAAATATATGAGGTGTAAATATAAAATAAACAAGAAGTCATGTAATAATAGAAGGAGTTGTGTACAAACTCAAGAGTGAGAAAGATATTTGACTTCATGAAATATTAGCATGATGTGGAATTAAAAAGTATGTATGGTTTAGAGTCATGATTGAGAATGACTCAACCTAAAATGTGAAATTTTAGGATAATGAGTGTATACCCCATCTCTGCTCTTGGAATGGGATGAACTTTGTTTTTGGGCTATAGTCAAACTATGATATCATCCCATTATGAGGGAGAAAGATTAGCTAGACACATGTTGCAGTTTGAATTGACATATGATAATGAATATCTTAAGTTGAGTTCCAATGACATGATGAATGGTTTTAGGTGTCACCTCACCCCTATGTGAAAATAAATGAATATTAGGCTAGAAACCTAGGTGAACGGTAATGACCAATTGAAATTGAAATCACAAAATAAAAAATGTAATTTCCAATGGATGAAATCATGTAATACTAAGGATGTGGACATACCTTGAATTGAATTCAAGTGCCAATCTTAGAAATAATGTGAGGAATATGCATGCCAATAAAAGATATTAAAGGTATCTAAGTAGGGTTGCTAACCCTAAGTTTTGGAACTATAAGGAGTTGTTATTTCTCAACATTGGGGTAAAACAAGCTAACAAACGACCTCAACATGACTTAGGAGAGAACCCTTTCCCTTAATCTAGTTGAAGAAATAAACTAGATACATATGGGCCTATTTGATGATGAAGGAACTGGATATGATCCACCATCACTATGGAAAGTGATAATATGGTAGTCTTAGCACTGACAGAGTTTGGAGATCATGGCATCAAAGACCTTTGTAAAGGTAATTTATATGATAATTATCCTAGTAACAATAATTATAACGATGGCATGTGATATATTTGTTACAAAATAATGAATTGAATATCATTATGACTGATGGTGATGCAAATTTTCATGGACACAACCTCACTACAATGACACAGAACAACATAGAGGTAGTTGGAGCTTAATTTTAGGAACAAAATCTAGCAAGGACAACATAACTGTCAGCACTTCCAAGGATATCGAAGAGGATAAAAGATGTCAAACCAGCCTAAAGTTACAAGAAGAGATGATTATAGAAAGCTAGAAAGAATATAAGAAAGGAATTAGGAAGATTGGTGATATGGATAATGAGTCAAACACATTAGGTATATCCTCTGACATAGCATCCAAAAACAATGAATATTCTTTGAATAAGAGTCTGAAAATTATATTTTCTGGGTCAACACTCACATAATATTGGTGAATATAAGTATGATTGCAACTTGTTCAATAAGAAGTGTAGGAAAAGAACCATATGCTTTATATATGTGTTGTTGTGAGATTGGACACTATATTCATCACACCAAAAAGAGTTATTGATATGTTTCGGACTAGGTCACTTTGCTTTCAAATGTAAGAAAAAAATAAAAACATTATACTAGGCTCAAAAGAACATTTTATACCATAAAAAATGGAAGTTTGTCAGAAAATACACAACATTCACATAACAACATAAAAAGTGGACATAAGACTAGCCTTTTATAGAATAATATAAATTATATGCTAAACCAACATAAGATTTCAATAGAATATAACTTTTACAAAATTGGGACCTATGATATGTTCATATTGCTTCTCCCCCCGTACTTAGCACAAATAGTGATATGACACGCCCAGTAGGTGGGGTCTTGGAAATGTTGAATCTTGATTCACTTTAGTTACTAAACAATGGTATGGTATATGAACTTATGAAGATAAGACCTATGGTAGACATGCAAGCAATTTAACATACAAGCACTAGGATAGCTTGCATTATGAGAAGCCAATTTTCAATTTGATAGACCATTGAAGATCTTCAAAGATACACAAACCATTGATGAGATAAAAATCATCATGACATTATTCAAAATCATCAATTAGACCTTTACGTTTTTTCTCTTTTTCTATTAAAAGTGATGCTAAGGTCTCTATTGAGGATACCAAATCCTCTCCTTTAGAACAACATCCTCCAAACCCTAAAGAGAAGTTTAACTTTAGTGAACATGACAACACTATGGCTTCCTTAGATAACACATATTTCCATAGTTTGTCCAAAAACATCAGCATAGATCTTCAAATCAACTAGACGTGATTAATAAAAGTTTTGGGAAAATAAGCCTTTTGAACACCTTTGTCAATTGTGTTGCTGAAGGCATTTATATATACTCTTAAGGTAACGAAGATATTGAGCCATCTAATATTGAGTATCCCTATCATCCATCCCAAGAAAATTTTGAAAAAAAACTTATATATATCCTACCTAATAACTCTATGAATAAACACTTGGTTGGGATCACTTTTATGGTCGTAGGAGAAGAAGGTTTCGTGAGAGCCCAAATTTTTGAATAGGGCCCTCAAAGAGGTTTCCACTATGGTGGAAAATGAAGGTTTAGGTTGGATGGCCTTGACTTTTTTTCTTCCTCGTTTTAGGAGTTCAACATTTTTAATCAATTATTGTAGCTATAGAATCCAAGACACACTAGGTGTACCATGACATCTTGCAACATACAAACTTCATTAAAGCCTTTTGCCAATTTTTGTTCTTGATATAAAATCATGCCCAATGAAATACAAATTTGTGATGGACATTGCTAGAATATTGATTAATTACCCTCATCAAGTCGGTATCCCATTCGACTCTATTTATGATCACCTTATCATCTATTTAGCTCCAAAATAACAACATCCACACTAGGATAAATACATCCATCATTCCAAATTCCACACAAAGGAAAATGAAAATGATAGAACTCATCATTAAGGACATGTGTGGATGTGCAAGGATTTCCAAAATATGCATATGAATGAAAAGAATCTACTTCAATAGTCAAAGAAACTTGAGAGGAACCTTAAGCTTCAATAAGTAGAACAATTTCTATTGATATGGAGCAAAGAAAACTTAGCAAATATTGAATAAAGCAATACGGTTGAAGTTTTTTACCCACTGGACAACAACATAAACTTATATATAGAATATTAGATTCTGGCATATGTGTTTTTATTGATGCAAAAGCCCAAAAAATTGGTTGAAGAAGGAAGTATAAAAACATTTGTAGTGAAAATTAGGAAAAATAAACAACAATTGGTTCAATATTTTAGTACAACGAAGAAAGGTTTATATGGACCATTTACGTCTTTTATAACATCTCTTTTATGGATACTCATATAGCAACAAAATACATATTTATCTTTTAAATATTATATTATCTTGTTCAAATAGCTCCACCTTCATAGTCTAAGTGGATAAAATAAGCTTTATAATACTTGATGCACAGAATTATAAAATAACACTATGAGATATAGGGAAAGATCTAGCATGGGCCAACTAAATACCAATGAATTTATATAGAACACCTTGATGTGTTAAGTTTTTAATATATACTTGCATACTTATTAAAAAAAGCATTTTAGATATCTAACAATGTAAAAATTATTTATCATATTGAAAGTTACATCTTGGAATGTATGTGGGATTGTATCTATCAATAGAGTAGGATCTATTAAGAAATATATAAGAGCTAACCATCTTCATATCATTTTCACTAAAGAAACAAAATCCTTGATTGGGAATCAGCAACCTAGGTCTATTGTGGATGATAGTGTAACACACTAAATTCAAAATCTGCCTGTTGTCTTTAATTGAGGTATTATAATTGGATGAAATGAAAACAAAATTTAGTATAAATATTGAATTATTAAAGAATGTTTTATCTCAATATCCTTTCATAACATAGATGAAAATTTTCAACGTATGTTTATTGATTTATATGTTGACCCATGATCAAATAAATTGGCCTTTTGCAATGAGCTCAATGTTTTGGCAATGATTTATTAAGACATCCCTTAGTTGTTAGGTGGTGATATTAATTGCACTAGGTTTGCATACAAACGCTCATATAATGTTGGCATTTCCTTGTACCATTAAATTATATGAATAAATTCAACTCTTTTATTCATGATGCATCTATGGGTGATCTAAATGTGCATAACACTAGTTTCACTTGGAGTAAAGGAAAATATTAGAAGAAATCTTGATTGTTTTCTTATTTTCTTGTTTCTTGTCTATGGGACAAGATATATTCCATATGCATTGTATTAGCAGGTGCTAGAGTCATTTAAGAAAACATGTCAATTACATTAAATACTAGCTACACTCTTTGAGTCCTTGTATTTTCATAACTGAAAGATATTGAAGTGATATAGTCCATACAATAAATACAACACTATAGTCAAACTAGGCCAGAAAAATGACAATGTTCAAAATTGTATGTTAAATATCCATAACAAGACATTTGTAACAAACTATGAACTTGGAACAACTAATTTGAAGACAACATAATTTATAAGATTTAATAAAGTTGGAAAAAACTACAACAACTCGAAAGTTGAACCTCAACGGGCAATCTTGAGATAGATAGAAAAAAGAAAATTATTCAAAAATTATTAATGGACAAAAAATTGTATGGAACCAAAGATCAAAATAGTTTTGGATCAAAGACAATAACAACAAAACCATTTTTTTAGAAAATGTGTAATAACCTTAAACACTCCTCATATATCTTTCTAATGTAACAACACATATCTAGTCTCAATATAAATCTTGAAAATCTAATCTTGTTGGGGTATGTATGATGGATCAAAACATATTATATAATACTATTATAAATGTAATATTATTAAATTTTCCCCAGAAATATATGGGACTCCCATTGTCACCTACAAACTTCCCTCAGCTGGTTAGCAGCTAATTTCAGATAAGATATCTTATTGTTTGAACTCTTAGGCTCCTATTGGTTTGGTGTAAGCCATGAGTTCTGTGGAACTCATTTTCTGGGAACTCTAGTTTAGTTTATGGAACTTAAGTTCCATTGACTTCCATGTGATTGGTTTGTTGTAAGTGTAAATATGGAAATCATTAAAAATATTGTTAATTTTTATTATATAATATAAATAAATGAGGTTGGAAATGACATAAAAAATCATATTCGTAAAAACATAACATTCTTAAATCATAATAACCACAACAAATGATTATGGTGTAGATTTTACTCCTCCAAAATATTTTATTGTGATACAATTAAAATCTTAATAAAAATATTATGATAAAAATCACATCACAATATTTTTATCTCACTTGTGTATACAAAGTATTGTAATAATATCCACATTTCATGTGTTCATAAATATAAGTTTTGGTTCATCATTATTTAGCGCAATGTAAAATATTAATTTTTACATTATTTCTGTAGGAAACTTTTACTATATTATTCGTGCAGCGTTACACTTAATTATCATATTTCACATCATATTTTTTAAACATGAAGAATAAAAATATATTACGTAAATCACATTGTTTTCGCATGGTGTGGTGTTTTTTTTCTCATGATGTTTATATTGTTTTATTTTGTAGATCGTACTCATTATGGTGGTTATAGTGTAAAATATTTTTCATAGTGTGATTATAGTGTATGATATTTTGTCATATTATGTTGTGGTTTTAGTAATGAACTATATCCACACCACTAATATTTCTAGTCATAAATATTTTACGTGTCATTTATTACGAATGAAGAATATAATTGTATAAGAAATGTTGTTAGTTGTCCTGGAACTCATTTTCCACTCTTTTTAAGAGGGAACTCAGGAACTGTATTTTGTATGTAAGTCTGTAACTCACCAGAGGTCACAAAACTCAAGTTCCAACACTTACTTTAAACCAATCATGAAAAACTGCTCAAGGAACTCCAATTCATAAGTTTTCTGGACGAGTTAGGACAAACCAATCAGAGCCTTAGAAGAAAACCCTATAAATAAAAATGGTAGAGTTACCCTTATCAATGCATGACTTCCATAGAAACCTTCATATTTTATCAATTGTATACTGCCTACCAAAATAATAGAGAAATTAAGGAAAACACTTATTAAGGTTGAAGATGATCCAAAAGTCACCACATGCACCAAGGAAGGTTGGTCGGACACCAAAGAAACTAGATCAGCACTCCTTAGCTCCACAAAGCCCCAAGGTCGGCCACAAGAAAGAGGGAAAGAAGGAGGGTTGAAAGGAATGCATGGTTGAAGAGGAGATGGGTTATATACATGAAGGAGGAGGGAAGTAAGGTGGAGATGATGTGTCAACACCTAAAGGCACCAAAGGGACACGTGTCCACAGAAGAAACCAACATGCAACCACTATATGAATGCATGCAACCTATGGTGATACAACCAATGTTGGGTCTCGACCAATTAGGTCCCCCTACCCACTAGTTTCGATCAAGACACACCAAAGGGGTCAAAACAACACCAAATCACATGTCTTGGTCAAGACAAAGGATCACCACAACATCCAGGTCGAGACAAACCTCAAGAAGACAATTGTCTCGACGCAACTCCACTAAAACCATCTTGGTCAAGACAAAACCAAGAAAAGGTAGGTGTCTCAGTTAATACACACCCAAAACACCCACAAGGTCAAGACAAGGGTCGCTACACTTCAACCAAGCTCATAGGGTCGACACCAAGCAAACCCTAGAAACCCTAAACACCTCTAGTGATGCCATCACTCATCCAAGGCTCAACAAAGGTGCCCCGATGCACCACATTCTCTCTCATGAAGCTAAGTAAGGGAAGGTATACTCTAGGTGTGGCAAATTGGAAGATAGCCCTCTCAGTTGGGTAAATTGTAATTTAACCCAAAACAAGCATATAAAGCACAAACATCATCCAAATAGGATCGAATTGGAAACTTAAGCATTCCTCAAGATCTAAAAGCATATAAAAGGATTACAGCAAGGTTCTAAGAACTTAATCAGGCCAAACAAATAGGTTAGCCCAAAACATAGGTCAGGGGTCTTACACTCAACATCTATTGCAGAATAGTATTCATGGCTATTAGTTTGGAACCCTTCCAACTAATTTCATTTCTCCTCTTAAATCTGATGTATTTTATTGTGATCACTTTTGTCATTATAGAATCTTGCATCGATGTAACCCTTTACATCCAATTTTCCCTACTATCTTTAATTACTAGCAATCTATCCTTAGGTACTTCTTAAATACTGAAGGATATCTTTGAATGACACTCCAATAACCCTTATTGGATTTTAATATCATCTTTTCATGTCCAGTACCTACAAGATTATATGGGGCAGGTACATTTTTATCATTCATGATAGATCCATTACTATAGTCTATGGCATCTGATCATGTCATATCCATTCTTCCTAATAATTGAAACATATGATTCATGAGAGACTAATCTAGATTCTCTCCCATTGAATCCTTCCATATGTGCTCAAACTTTCATTGTGAAACATTCAAGAACTATCTCTATAGGTCTTGATCCTTATCTCATAAGGTCTTTCACCTAATCCTTCATTGTTGAATAGGTTTTTCATGCCATCTTTCGATATTCATAATATTGAGATATTATTCTTCAGCATATGTGAAATATTCATATATTCTCCCACTAAATCTTTTTTAATCACAAATTTCATCTTGATTCAAGTCAAACACTTTCATTATCTTGTCGAGTGTAAAGATCCCTCCTTTGAGATGTTAGTTTCAATTCCAGATTGAATTTTTTAGTTTATAGACTTTATTTGCATTCTTGAAGTTATAAAACCTTCTAGGTTGTGTCATGTACACATCCTTTGATGTATTCCTTTAAGTAATCCGTTTTTAATCTTCATATGATAAATTTCATAGTCTATTTTAACTACAATAACAAGCATGACAATTGGTAAGGAAGTTTCTTATCATGTTCAACCACTTGAACTGATTTGGAAACTATTAACCAACATGTCCTTCCATGTTATCTATGAACATCTTTTCCACAAGACCCTATTGCACCCTTTAGGTGGCACTATCAAGGTCCTATCTTATTAGCTTACATTGACTCCATAATTACTTAGATTATGGTACTCTATAGCTTCTAGTTGATTAGTTGGCTCATCTTTTCATGACCAACTTGTCTGGGTCATTGGATTCATAATCCTCAATTTTAGAAATATTCTACTAGAACTATTTTAATTTGTGTTATTCAATGAACCTGAGATTCCACTACACTTTTGATTCTCTTAGTTCTCATTGTACCCTTTTTTTATTTTAAACATTTTGAGTTCCACTTTTACTCCCACTGATTCTTTAGGAACTCGGTTATCCTATCAACAAAACATTTTTGTTATTTAATTGGCACTTATAGTAATATTCATCAATCGTGTTTTATGGATAAACCTTATTCAAGAAACTACTTTCTCAATGTAGGTTTCAACCCTTTAGACATATCGATACATTCCCATATAGTATCATATATGATGTCTAATAAACAATTTAGATGATACATGATTTTGTGATGGGTATATATATCTTTGAGGATATACAAAGATTATACTAATTGATAATTATATCATGACTAATCATTGTATAATTCATTCATTCTGATGCATCATTATGTTCATATGGATTTGACTTATGATACTTTATCGTAGTTCTTTCCAGAAGTTTCTCAAGATCTTGATGCAAAGTATTTCAGCATTTTCTCTCATCAAAGTTTCTTAGTACTTTCATCAAAGTTATACTTCATTAATAATCTACGTGAACACTTCAAGAGATTAATGTTTCTATTTCTCTGTGTACATATCATCATATTACCAGTAAAATGAAACAAAATATAAGCGACTATATATAACATTTGTTTCATAAGATCTTCATGCATCATATGTATGAGGTAAGATGGAAAACTTATCCTCTCACTACATCTAGTGAATAATGTTATGCCACATTATATACAAGCAAATATTGCATATTTCCTTAGGTTCATCAACCAAGGGAGTCTGGATTAACATCAATATGTGTTATAGACATGCATTCACATGGTGACTAATGCTAATGATAGTCTTGAGTTATCAATTATAATCCTTTGGTATTAACGTTATAAACATGCATCTATCTTTTGTACAAAGATCATTTAGATGTTTGGGCATTGCCATGCAAGATCATATCTTTTGAAATAGAAACATTAATATCTCACTTTCCATTTGTTGGCATAATGAAATAGCAGTTTAACTAACTCCATTACATGCATATTTGGGTTAAGGTAAATTTAAATGTAGACTAAAGCTTATGCAACTATTGCTCCGCCTTGTCCATCTTTTTACTTCCATGAAGGCTTTTACTTCTTGTCAGATCCTGCACATCAAGCATGTTTGTTCTTTGTTTGGTATCACATACCAAAGTGAAGAAGTAATTAAATTTATCTTATAATGTTTATACCTAAAGTGGAGGCATCAATGCCTTCCTTCTTCTTTAGTTCCTCTAACTAGAGTGGGCAATTTCGTTTCCAATATACAGACTATTGACAATTGTGACACTTGACTCTTTTCTTCACCCCTCCATGTTCCTTGAGATCTGAAGACTTGGGCTTCTGGCTAGCTTTAGAACTCTTCTTAGCTTTGCCTTTGCTTCTAGACTTCCTCTTTGTCTTTTTTATCACCATAATAGACTTGGGCTTATTTTTCTTCATTTGTCCCTCAGTTGTTCTCAACATGCCCAAAAACTCTGTCAATGTTTTGTCAAAGTCATTCATGTTGTAGTTCATGACAAACTGACTATATGATTCTAGCAGAGATTGTAGAATCACATCAATTGCCGACTCTTGACCCGAGGGGAATCCCAGTCTAGGTATGTTCTCCACATACCCAATTAGCCTGATCACATGAGGACCCACTGGATCTCCTTCTACCATGTTACATTTGAACAATGCCTTGAAGACATCATATTTCTCTTGTGTTTCCTGATCTTGGAACATGTTCTTGAGATGTGTGACCATCTCAATCATATCCATGTTCTCATGCTGCCTTTACAACTCATAGTTCATGGAGCATAACATTAGACACTTGACATCCATGGCATCTTTAGTATTCTTCTTGTAAGCATCCTTGTCAGCCCTGGGTGCATTTTGAGGTGGTTCCTCTGGTTTTGGCATCTCTAGGACATAGAGCTTGTGCTTCTGCGTGAGAATGATTCTTAACGTCCTGAACCAGTTGTGGAAGTTGTTCTCATTTAGTTTTTCCTTCTCAAGGACAGATCACAGAGAAAAATGATTGTTGTTTGTTGCCATTTGATTCTATAAAAGATTTACAATGTTGCCAAAAGCTCATTTTTTGATCTGATTAAATTTTGGGCGATAATAATTAGTATTTAGTTAAATATTTTTCTCATTATTTTGTTCAAATTGTTAACACTCAAGTATCAAAATTTGAAAATTGTAGTGAATAATTTTCTAATGATCCAAGAACCAAGATATTTCAACTATGACCTGACCAACATGACCATACATAGTCAACTATCAAGGTAGGCAACTTTTTCCAATTGCATCATATGCAACTCTGGATAGATGATATGTGCAACTCCTTGCCATGATCATTTGTATGCTTCTAGGCTTACATGCTCTAAGAATCACCAGTTATGCCTAATCCAATAGCCAACACAATAATAATGCACCCTGCAAAGGCAGAACCTACATTACTACCAACACACTTCCACAAGGTAGATGGTGCACCACGCGAAGGCATAACCTACGATTGGTCGAACAAGATTTTCATGTGGGTTGCTATTAGAAATCATCTTTGACTTAATATTTTTTATTAAGGGAACTATATATATCATACATATATATAGTGTATCCAGTCATCACATATATAGGACGTATCATATACATACTATATCCCACAATGTAAACATGCAATATAAACAAAAAGTTATGATTATGGTCATGTATAATGTAATTCCTTGGATCCATATGGAATTACTACCACCTAGGTAAATCATCACATCACATGTATGTACATGTTGTTGTTGTAGATTTGTTCTTTCCAATCTAGGTAGATCATTTCAACCCTTGCACCGGTCATCTTGCCTCTTGGCTGGTTGGTTGGTCCTCATGTCCAAATGATGTCTGAACACCTTCCAGATGGTGGATTGGGCCTTCTGGGACGGTTGTCTAGCCTATTGTCCAATCAATGTTTACACTCCTTCCAAATAGTCAGTGGGGTCCACCAAGCATTTTTTCCTCCTTGGTCCTTCATACGATCGGCTCGTCTCATGAACTGGTCATCTCTTCTGACGATGATCATCTTTGTTGTCATTGTAAGAAAGGAAACTATCTGATTGCTACTTTATTAAATCAATTAAAGAGAAACCTCATGTTACATTTGAGGGGAGCAAAGGTAGGAATGAATTAATTTTACATTGGGAAGAAGGAGGTAGAGGCTCAATAACTATGTACAAATTTAGGATTTAGGTTGTAACCACGCTACACAACCACCATAAAACTTCTTTTAGAATGACACATGTGAATTGCATACATACATACATACATACATACATACATATATATATATATATATATATATATATATATATATATATATATATATATATGCCGGCAAGGGAATAGCCCGGTTGGCGAATCCCGCTGGTCTCCAATGAAGGGACCCGGGTTCGAAACCACACAGAGAAGCATCTCTTGATTTATCACCCTCCCGGGTGTCCGGCCTCCGCCACGGGTTATGGGAGAGGGGGAGAGAAATCTTTCTCTCTTAATCCCATATATATATATATGTATGTATGTATGTATGTATGTATGTATGTATATGTATGTATGTATATATATGTATATATATATATATAAGTTTGGTATTATGTGGTCTTTGACCGGATAGACATATGAGATCATTCAAATATTCACAATGTATGCAATAAATAAATGATAAAATCACAAATCTGATCATATCGATTATCTTAAAACATAGTAAATTGACGTGGCTCAGATACCACTATTGGGAAATACATGCACAGAGTAGAAAATAAAAAAAATTATCTATCTGTATTCCCATAACAGCAAGATCGTGTCAAGTACTATGAAATAGGAAGGATGGTTTAACAAGTAACACGTGGTCCTAGAGCAAGTCCAGCGACTACAACTCGTTGCAGTGCAACTGTCTTCTAGTTTCTCTTGGATGGTGTTTGTGTAGCTCTTGGTCTTCATGACAAACAAAGAACATGATAGCTTCTGCATTGACTCTTGTGGTCTTTCCACGAACTGTAGGTTGATGTTGTCCTCGCAGCACCAGCCAAAGGACTCCTATCTCTATATTAGTACACACTAACCAACAAGAACTCCTATCATTCAACTAGAATAGATAGGAAGGAGTTGTACCTCCCTTTGGCATACTAGTCACCAATTTTCTCTCCCACAATAATGATCCTCAGTTGTTCTCTTCCATAGATATCCCTCCCTAGTCAGGTAGGAATTGCTTGGGCTCTCTTGGTTATCACAACTAGATAGGACAATAATTATCATAGCAACATAATTCTCAATTGTGTGTGTTATTGTTGTGCTCTCGGAAGCCCCCAGTACCCCTTTATTTATAGGCGAGGTTAGGGTCAGAGTTCCCAGTCTGTTCAGGATCTATGTGGGAGTGGAAGGGACCAGAAGATATTGAATTTTCCTAACTTGTGAGACACAAAATGGTCATCTGGAACTACAAGATAGTCATCTAGAAGTTTCCCAATCACATATGAAATTGACAATTCGTTTCCCATTAATGTTAAACACTAATTCCTTACACCATAAGAATTGTGCAATCGAAACAATAAGGGAAAGTATCTAGAAATTTCCTTACACATGTGAGATGGTCTTCTCACTCACCAGATGATCGTCTAGTGAGCCGAGCTAAATTGGTCAATACATCAAAATGAACGGGTCGGTTCACACCTTAGTTTGGGCAAAAATTAGCCAATTCGATTTCGGATCATCCTGACGACCCAAACGGCCATCTCAACACTTGAGACGATTGTCTGGTGCACCAAACGGTTGTCTCACCCTATGAGATGATAGGATGGGGTGCAGTCAGCTGATATGTTGTGTGAATTTAGTACCTAAACACTTTAGTAATCAATCTAATCATCATTCAAGATTAAATTCTTTTCTATATGAGTTCATTTGTGTGTGACCCTATAGGTCCCATATCACATTGGTAGTGAATGTCCATCTTATGACATCACAAGAAGAGAGTGGTGCCCAGTCGCACATAAATGCTACCCAAGTGAATTGAAAGTTGTAGAACAAAATCAACCTAAAATCTATGTAAAGTGTTGTAGTGATTGTATAATTCCTTTGTCTCTGATATCTGAAGTGAACTCGAGGCATGGATTCACCATCCTCTCAATGTTCATCTCATGTTTCTTGAACCAAGAGCAGGGTTTCTAAGATAATGTAACCTCAATATCATATATTGATTCAATGTGTTTCTCAGTCTCACTTATCAAGTGGCCAGGATATCATACTCCAGTAAGAGGAAAAATTATATCTTTATCACTCATAATCTATCCCCACATGTCAAAGTCACCCAATCATCATTGTTATAACAACCCATGTTTCAAGTCTATGTTGGATGATGTCAAAGATTACCCAATGACGTGTGAGGGTGTAGTGATTTCAAGTCTAAGAACCACAATCACCACCTTCACAATGAGAGATGACTATGACTACCAATAATAGTTTCCGTTTGTCACTCTCAAGGTGGATCTGCCTGATGCACTATTCCCTAACATGTATTTGTGTGCTTGGTTTGATATTGCCATATCATGACTAATGAGATTCAGTCATCAACTAGCCCACACTCTAGTCTTATGTGATAATGGTGTCTATCTACCTTATACAATAACAACTGACTAGGGACATGATAAGAATGTACATACTCTTAACATTCACATGATCTCATTCTCCAACTCACATACTTGAAGACATACATCATTGTGTATTATCATTCTTTAGACATTCATAATGTTTCCTCATTATCTCATTATAGAATGAAACATATGAATAGGAAGCTTGCCTTTATGAGTATTAATAAAATCCTTTATGTTATATTCTATGTCAATCATCACATGATTGGGTCTATGGGCATACCTTACCAACACTTTATTTGCATCAGTGTGATAGAGTTCATAGATCTAGTAATATGCGAGAATATAAACAAGATATCTAACATGGTTATATAGTTTTTTTACCAATATTATGAGGTGTTTTGGCATGCGTACCTAGGAAGAACTTACTATTGAGGCCTTTGCCTTCTACAAGTAGGTTTGTTTGATGTGCCACTACCTTGTTACTCACTCTGTAACACCCGCACTTTTAAAATATACACATTACTGAGTGGAAGCGTGATCTAGAAGGGGGGATGTTACAAAATGCTAATCATTGCAACTAGAGTAAATGAAACACCTTGCATTAACTTAAATTGATTTGTACATAGTTCATGGACATGAAAATATACAATTTGTTGATCATGAAATCCAAATATATTGAGCTAGACTTGGATAAGATAATTTAGACATGATGTAAATGATATCTAAATGAATTGGATCTGCTTTCTAGATGGCACCCCATCGGGATAGACTTCTATTGTTTCTAGTCTTTGCTTGTCTCTGTAAATTTTCAATTGTTCCAAATCCTATGGACATCATGTCCTCAGCCATGTAAAAATAAACATAAACATCAGTAAACGGTACTTGGCACTTTATAAAATACATAGTAAATATAACTTGACATGAAGTGAACTTGGCATGAAATATCTGACATAAACTTGACCTTGGATTATCTTAAACATTCTTTTATTATTTTAATCATGATTAATTGGATAAGTGAATATATGTTGACTCTCTTAATGCTCCATAGGAGTCCATAATTTATGGGAATCCCATAATTCTAGGAAAGCCCATAACAACCCAAAGGTCCACAATCGAGGTGCCTATAAAAACTTAACCAATTCCTTAACTTTGTACATTATCTTATATGTTGAATTAATTATTATTGTATTTGATTTTAATGTTGGCCATAATGCTACTTCTCCCTCTTAGTGCCATAATGGGATTTCTCCCTTCTTGAAACATAATGGGGATTTCTCCCTTATTGAGCCATAATGGGATTTCTCCCTCATAATGTATTAATCAGATTTCTCCCTTAATAAATCATAGGTATAGTTGGGGTTTTATAATAGACCATAAGTAAAAAAAATCATGCAGTGATATCTATACTTGATGTCAATTGAGAAAGCTATCATAATTTCATGAAACATAGTATTATGCATAACCATAAAGATAGAACATCCAAAAAAACTAGATTTAATTGTGCCAAGAAGCATGGCCTACTTAACTAGAGCAAACCACCTTAGATTAAGTCCTTTGACTTAATTGAGCCCTTAATCACCTATAATTTGATTAATAACATGATGTGTACATTAGTTCATAACAATTATATCCTAACTATTTGTTCATTAAAATAGGGGGGTGTTTGTATGTGAAAAATAGGGTTTGAAAATAGGATAGATTGATAAAAAAATCAAATGAGCTTTCCAACACATATTTTCCCATCATTTTCAGAGGTCATATACAATTTCTATGATTTTTTTAACATAGACCAATTAGAATTCAGGAAACCATAGTGTGACATCAATTTAAATATGAAACTCACTCGATGTAAATAAACAGCAAGAAGGCGGGAAAACATAAGCGCTCCTAACACATAAATCAGAAATTTTGGGAAAACTCGCCATTCAGTCATTCGAATCATCTTATAGTTGTAAATAAAATGGTACACATGAATTACCAGAGATGCCCTTGAGATAAAAATCATCCAATTAGAGTTGTATCGGCATTAGAATACTTTTACCCTTTCCTTTCTTCCTCCATTCAATCATCTCCTTGGATCTTCACTGAGATTTGGGATCGTCAGAAAACTCAGGGGAACATTCGTGTATATTTTGAGAAAATGAGGTTGTTGGCAAGTTATCATTACCTGACGTAGTCAGCAAGCCATCTTATTGTCTCTGGCATGTAATGGAGTCTTAACTCCTTGTTGTTTCCATGGCTAATAGGAAATGAGGAGAAGATATGGTGAAAATCCTAGCAAACTGGGAGAAAATATTAGGAAAACAAGTCGAAGGGCCACACAAGGTCGAGATGAAAATGGTGGCACCATTATGTAAACAAAAGGCCAGAGAGTCATTAGAGTTTTTCAGAATAGGTGAAAATAGGGGAGTACGGTCGAAAACTAAAACCATGAATAGAATCCATTAGCTTCCAACTAAATATCAAAAAACAATCAAAGGTTTATGGAAAAGCTCGAGGTTGAGTTTTCTTGGTCATAGGGATCTTGAAGTGCCATGGTGACAGGCACAGGTTGATGACCTCAACCCTACCTATAGTATAGAAGAACTGGGGGAAAAGTGAGGCAAACCAACAATGCAAAAATGAAGAATGGGGACCGTAGAATCTTACTAGCACACTAATTTCTCTGAGGGTGCGACGATGGATGAGGTAGGGTGGTAGTCGCAAAGGATCAAAACTGAGAAGATGGTGGTGGCTCAGGGAAAAGGAGGTGAAATGATAGGATGATGAGCAAATCTTGCAATACTAAGGTGATTTAGGGTCCCTTATATAGGTGGAGGCTCTGTGGCGATATTGATAACTTTATGTGTGAAGAAAGGGAATCCCTAATTTGGGCAATTCACCCACAGAGTGAGAGGGAAAGAAATTAATGGCTCATCCAAATTGAGCAGGGAAGATAGTTTCATTGCAGAAGAAATCTCACAAAAATATTACAAGACGAGGGAGGGAAGGATCAAGTAAGGCAAGCACTAAAATAGGTTCAGACTTGTAAAGAAATTGGGAGGAAGGAGATAACATTTAGCCATTGGGTTGCAGCATCCAACCCTGGTCGTCAGATTGGGTGCCTGAGGACGTAAAGAAAATATAAGAGGTGCATGAATGGAGTAATAAGTAGATCTTATGTTTAGTTCATCGCATTAAATGAATTTTTACTAAAAACTAGTTAAACTATATGTAAATCTTTCCTAATTAGTTTGGAGGGTCAAACCAAGTCAAAATGATCCCAAACTTGAAGCACAAACTAATTGTGCAATCTAGATTCTTTGTAGACAATACGATTTAGAGTGAATATATATTTCTTCTATAATTTCTATATTGATCATTTACTTAATTTTAATGCATGCAAAGATGAAATAATGTGAAAAGACTTTCCTTTGTGAGCCTTTGAGTCAATTTCAAGATAAATACTTATTACTCATACAAAATTTATGTCTTATATCTTTTATGTGTTTTTGGAAAACTTTTTTGGAGGAGAGAGATATAGAGATCAATGATATTTTCTTTTTTACTCAAACCTAAAAAAGTAAAAGGGAAACTTCTTTCCCAAGTTACATATTCCATATTTCTATATTTCGTTGTTTTATCTTGCTCTTTTATTGCATGTAAACATACTAAATGATAGTATAGAGAGAAAGTAAAGGGGAAACTAATATTTATCCTTTTGAGTTAATTGCAACACATTTTGGCATATATGAAAGAGAAAATGCATTTTTAGTTTTCTTTAAGTTTTACTCACTTTATTATTATATAAAGAATATCATTTCATGGTTTGTTTACATTAAGATCCTCAACTATATTTATTTAAGAAAAAACATAGTCTAAGGTTTAATTTTAGTTTTGAAAACTAGTTCGTTTCACGCTCAGACCGAGGGGAAGGTATCCTATGGAGACTTGTACACCTATGATCTTGTATGGTTTTGTCTTAGGAACTTTGCAGTCATAAAATTGTAATTTGGATGGTATATTCTAAATTAACTAGGGCAAGAATTCAATACAATATACAGTCGAGAAGGTTACAGATGATGGTGCTAATCTTGATATTTGTAGGATGTTCATATATATTGTATAAACAAATATAAGTGATATTATACCTTTTATAAGATGATTGTGATATGTCAATATTGTTCCAATAGTCTAAGTTTCTTCCTACCTTGTGCTAAATATATATAGTTTTGAAATATAAGATTAAGTAGATTAATTAGAACTTGTAATGGATAATAAATATCTTTTTGCTTGTTGTATGTCACTTAGCACGTGTTGATACATGTTTGTATCTTATCTGGAGTAATTATCTTTATGGGAATCATTGTGAGTCTCATGTGATTCTCCCATGATGTTTTAAGTATGATGGTGAAACAGAAGGACATGGTGACTAGAATTTATAAGATATATGTCATTATCCTTTCTACCTATGTCTAGAGCGTCCATGAACTATTACTTTTCTTTTGTGTCAGATGGGTGGTTGTAATACATGTTGTATGTTGTTCTCCTTTGGTATTTTTGTATGTTTATAAGTTATGAATTGGTATGTTGTTCTACCTTTATGAAAATGGGTCTTGTTACAATCATATATGATGGATTAATATAGATTTAATTTTCATTTTCTCTATGGGTATGCTTCTGATGACAAGTAATAAGCATGTAAATGATGTAATTTGAGGTTTGATGATGATGGTTCAGATTTGGATCTTTATGGAGTTTTTCAATGTTGATGGTATTTTAGATTAATTGTTATCTCTATAATAGATAAATGAATTGTCTCTTTTTAAGCCCAGTAGCATTGGTTTAGTTTTTATTATGTTATGTCTCTCATACACCGTACCTCAGACAAGGCTATATATATGACTTCATGTAATCCTCTTAATTCATAATAAGAATTTCTTTTCACATGGTATCAATAATAATTTTCTAACCTTCGAGATTTCTAGAGGATCACCCTCCATCACCTCTCCTTCTCTCCCCTATGATGCCTCTTTTCTTCTTCTTCATTTTCTTATCCCCTCACCCATGCCTTGCCCTGTGCTACAACTGCCAAGAACCCACCAACGGGAAGCCACTATTGCCAATGCACTGTATCGTTGGTTGTTGTGTGGTAGTGAACCGCTACACCACCACTAGTCAGTTCGTGGGATGTACAGGAAGATAGCTATCGCCTTATCTTTGGTTGGGTGTTGATTCACCATGATTTTCTCCTTTCCTTCCCTCTCACAAATGATATTTCTACTCTAGTGTGCCTGATATTTTGATATAGTAGGGTCATAGATAATTGTCCCCTTAGGAGTTGTAGTTGTGGCCCCTTGACAGGGTATTTTTGTGGCATTGCAATCTTTGTGAGAATTTGAATGGTACTTCTCTCCTTTTCTGTCACCCACCTGTTGGTGATATGCCCTGAGAGACAATCATATGATGATTGTAATACCACATCTTGTTATTGATTTAATTATTAATAAAGGCAATTTCAGTTATTATGCTTGTTTCAATTGGGACAATGGATAATATAATAGTGTCCTTAGAATGTATGACTCAGTGATATGTGAGTTCATGTTGAGGACATGAATATGAGATCTTGTGTATGTTAAGAGTATTCATTCTTGTCTCATTAGTCAGATATATTTTGTGGATGTCAAGACAATTGTCATACATAAAGACTAGTATGTGTGTTGTTTGATGACTACGTCTCATTAATCATGATATTGGATATCAAAATTTAACACATAGGTACTAGTTATGAACAAGTGTATTGGATAGACCCACCTTGAGTGTGATACATCGAAGCCAATAATGGTGGTTAGAATCACTTCTCAGTGTGATAGTGGTGATCATGGTCCTTAGACCTAAAGTGACTACAATCAGTGCATGTTGTTCAATGTGCTTTAACGCTACTCAACGTGACCATAAAAAGGGTTGATATACATGTAGTTCTTTGGTGCATTGTGACACATGTGGATTATTATTAGTGACGTAGATGGAATTTGTCCCTCCCATTGGAGTGATATCCTAGCAACTTGATGAGTGAGACTGTGAAATGCATGGCACTTTTCATGTAAGTCAATATATGATATTGAGCTCATGTATATTTTGATAGTCTACCCTAGATCAAGGAACAAAGATTTAACACTGACAGGATGGTGTTTCCATGCCTCAGATTCAATCTAGATATTAGAGACAAAGGGATTATACAACTATTGTAACACTGGTCACAATACTAGGTTAAGTTGTTTTCTAACTTCTCCAATTACTTGGGTAGCAATAAAGTCTTGGTAGATACTAACCATTTCTTGTGAAATCATAATTTGATTATGAATATCACTGCCAAACTAATTTGGAGCCTACAGAGCCACCCACATAGGATGTATTGGAATATGAGTATATTGGTGGACAAGATTGGAGATATTATGAGTCAAACTGATTACTAAAATGTTTAGGTAATCTACTAGAATAATATTGTAATATAACCTAACTTTATTGGTTAAAATGTTTAAGCCAATTAATTGGATGTAAATTGTTAAGTTGATCGGCTAATCCTGAGCGATTGATTTGAATCAGATTATGTAAAAATAATTAATAAATTAGTAAGATAAATTGGTGAAACTAATTGATTATAGAATTCCAATTGTATTTTTGACAGTCCACGAGTGGTCCGTTTTAAATGCAGCTACAACCTTTTGTTTCCCAGGATTTTTGGTGAACTATTTCCTTTCCTCCCCTATTTATAGGGGTTGATGGCTGAATTTTAGAGACACACTCTTGCATGTGAACCCTAGACGTCATCATCCTTGAGAAAGAAAGAGAAGGAGAGCGACATCGACACTAGCATGTCATCAAGTGAAAGGTTTCTCCTTCCCACCGGATTAAGTAGTCTGATGAGGAGTTCCAGTCTATCTACCTAGACTACATAGATATGTAGATGATGAGCGACTGTGTAATGACCTCATTTTTTATCAACCCCCCATTAAGGAAGGGCAAAAGATGAGACCCATTACATAATATTTTCCCAAGGATCCAAACTTTAAACAAATAATCAATAGCAAATAATTTCCATTAGTTGAAAAACATTGTTTACAAGTTGTTCATCTAGAACTTACATAACTTTCCATCATTACAATTGTAAATATGAGAAATATATGAGAAGAAGTATCTATCTAATCCTCCTTGCAAGTTAACTTTAATGTCCTCTAGTACATTCATATGTCCATCATATCTTGATATTATCTTATCTAGCATGTATATAAAACACCATGAAACAAAAGCACACATCAAAATATCAAAATATATTGTGTACATGGGGTGCAAGCAAAAGTGTGCATGTAAACTAGCAACATATATTACATGGAATACTTGAAAATAATAATGTCATTTTATTCACATAATCTTTCTTTATGTGATACTCATAGTGGCATTACAATTGAACAAAATGTAAATAAACATCCAATAGTTTAATTGTTAGAAACACTCTGAAAACACTGGAAAACTAATGTGGGTAGTCATAGGTGTAGCCACGTACCTTAATGGTGTGCCATTCAAATCATGAAATCATACTTTAAATATATTATCCAATCAATGAAGAAAATCAAGCAATCCATATTTTAATCTACATCAATGTAAATCCTAAAGTTTCACCAACACATTAAATAGATTAAACCCCACTATGTGCTATTCTAGGGTGTAGATTTTCGATGAGGAATTAGGGTATTAATTCTATTTCCACCGCATGTTAACCATTAGGTGAAACCCTAATTAATACATCCAACATACACTTTTATTATGATTAGTTGGATGAATCTGTGTTCATTAAAGTTGTCACCTTTAACTTCAAAACCCTAATTCCTATTAGGTCTTTCCATGATTATCAAATCTACCATATAATTTTAATATGAGCATTAGATTCAATCATGTCATAGGAAAAGTGATATTGAACCCTAATTACTTCATATGCATGATTATTCTTATCTCAAACCTTAACTACTCATCATTATGATCATAATCATGTTAAGTTACCATTATATTCCATATCATCAATTTACATCTCAAAGAAGGTATTTAACCCGATTAGTGTACAAATCTAGGGTTTGTGTGTTTTAATCATCACTTTAGCACATATTGCACAACCTTTGTAATTGGAAGCATAATTAGACTATGATACTATTTTATTTAGATTTCTCTCATTTTTCTAATCAAATACTGATACATAACATGTTGCAATTTGAGTTACCTATAACTAGTTACAATTTTTGCAAAATAAAGATAATTAATGAGGGCCCATCATGTTAGTAGTTGGGTCCATCATTCATATCATCCAGTAGGGCCAGGATCAGTAAATGGGCTTCCTCCCTACTGGATTTACTCACTTGCATGTCCAAGTAAGGAAAAAATGGTAAAAGGGCAAATTAGCCCCTTACCCTATTGTGTTGAACCCAGGGGCACGGTGATCATTTTGTGCCCATATATCCCCTACCTCCACTTCATTCTCTCTCATGCCCTAGCATCGTGAATCAACTAACGGGTTGATTGGGGCTCGCCTCCTCTCTCTAGGCCATAGTTAGATCGAGAAGGAGTGTGATCACTACCACACAGCCCCGCCAAACTCAGAGGGGTGCCTTGCCTCGCCTGAAGGTGTGTGAAAGGAGGGAAGTTCTGTGGTATTCCTAGCAATGCACCTTGGTTGTAACTCTAGATTTAGTAGGCCAAGTGTGCACCTATAACTGAGGCAGGGATGAAGGCTCATTGTGGACCTCTGGAGGATGCTCTGTGCTAATCATAAGTCGTGTAGACTCCCTCCAAGGTCAGCACTTAGACCAAGGCTTGTTGCCATTATTCGTTTCATCCATGCAAGGATAGGAGGTGGTCTCAGTCATGTGTCTGTGCTCTATTGAAGACATGCACCCACTAGTTAAAGTAATCAGACAGCATGGTCCATAATTCTTGGTTGTGTGGAGGTGTCCATAGATCTTTGTTATGCTCTGCTTTGAGGCAAGGACTCCCATGTCCCTCTCCATCTCTCTCTCTCTCTGTCTCTCTCTCTCTCTCTATATATATATATATATATATATATATATATATATAGTAGGTGGACCCTTTAGGGTTTTGGGAGGGTGACGAGGAAGAAAAGGCACGGGCTTCTAGTTTGGGTTTGCTCCCATTTTGGGAAACAAGGTAGGGAAAGGCTTATGGAAAAGTATGGTTCCCCTTCCTCATATATCCATGAGAGAGACGCAATTGAATATCAAAATTCTTTAAAAGAAGGTTATTAATCACATTAAGCTCCGATAATACTCTTTTCAATAATCTCCCTCCACATTTCCTTTATCTTTTCTCTTTCTTAGTGTACAAGGATGATGTCATATATGGGAAGGCACTTTGATACTATGATATCCTATAAACACTCCATAACCATTAAAATACACTTCAACTATTACCACAAAAAGGCAAGGCATGGTTCTAGGGAAGGATTGAATATGTTCCTCCTTTATTCTTAAATAAAAACTTCTCTAGTTATTTATTTCATAAACCTCAATGTTACTAGAAGGAACGCTACACTTCCCCATAAATCATATATTTCCAACTTATATTTGGCCCTTGAGATTTATTGGAAAACTATCTCTCTCTAATATATTCATTAAATCAATTATAGGAACTCATTAATATTATCCCAAACATGTGTTACCAAACTGGCTAGATAATTACTCTTTTATTTATATGAAACACCATGTATCTTATTTACCTTTGAATACTTAACACTTATTTTATTTATCATATCAAAAGGTCATTATTATTTATTCATGTATGAATTCCTTCTATTTATTTATCTTGTGCCACAAGAACCCATGCCACAAAGGCGATTAACATTATTATTCCACCAATAATTCCATTGGGGAATTTACAAATCAATCCATGGCTTATTATTATATATTTCAATTTTACCAAAATTGAGAAATTACATTCACCCTCCTTTAAAGGAATTTTGTCCACGAAATTCAACCCTAGAAAGGTTAAAGTGAATTAGAACTCATCTTAGTTTCAAAACTCAGGATTATCAACCATACTTAGATAACTTTATTATCTTTTATTAATATATAATTTCCTCATATTATGACTAATATTGATACCTAAAATCAATTCACTATATTTCCACATCCTTAGTATTTATATGCTATAATCCCTTGGTAATTAAATTTTCATATGTGATTACAATATCACTTGGTGACTACCTTTTTACCTAGGTTTCCAACCTATTGTTAGTTTATTACACATAGGGGTGAGGTCACACCTCAAATTTGGATCATGTCATTAAGTTCAACTTTAGGTATTCATTCTCACATGCCAAATTTTGACCATAACATGTGCCTACCCCAATCTCTATAACTCATAATGGGATGAAATAAGCATTTGTTTGTAGTCCAAAAATAAAGTTCATCCCATTCTAAGAGCAAAGATAGTGTACACACCCAGTATCCTAACATTTCACATTTTAGATTAAATTATCATTAACCATAATCCAAACCATGACTACCTTTCTCATGATATTCTTATATTTGATGAAGTCAAGTGCCTTCTCACTCTTAAGTTTGTGCACAACTTCTTCTAAGTTTTCATTATTACATGACTTCTTTATAACTTTTATATTCACTCCTCATGTATTATGAGCCTTAGCCACTTCCTTGAGGTCTCTAGGGGTACATGTACTATTTGAGTGATTTCATTCTTATGCATCTAGGGAGTTCCTATAACATTCACCCATTGGCCACAAACATCATGAAGGTGGCCAGACTCTTGAGACATGGGCCTTGGGCAAACATAGTTTTTACCTATCGACCAGATGGTCATGTGCATTTAGGGAATAATCAACTCCTAACACCATCGGTCCTATGTACCTGTAATACTCCCTACTTGACCTTAGGATTGACTTAGGGATCTACCCTTCCCAAGGGTTTACTGAAAGCACATTATTTTCATATGCAGTTCTTTAAATTGGATTTCCTCCATCTCTTATGATGCTCATTATTCATTTTTTGTCCCTTAATTGGACTCGTCACAACTTTCTCATCCAGACTCATTTTCATACTGTTAGCCACTTCCATAGTGACTTTTCCTCATGTTCCTCGGAGATGGCATACTTGGGTTCAAAGAATCATACTCAATATATGTGTTTTCAATTATTTACACTTTAGGTGACAGTTAAGGTTACTTCAATCTTTAAATTGATTTAGTTGACTTGCCTCTCTAGGGAAGGTCCTAACCTAGGGTGCCCTCTTGGCTCGTACGAGGAGGTTAGGCCCTTGATCCACAAACTTTCCATATAGGTATAGAGTTTGACCATAGGTCCTTTCCCACTCTTGGGTTGACCCACCCGAGGTCGGGACACTAACCCTAAAAGTTTTATATTTTCATCTTTATGCATTGTTTTTATTATAACTTCTCAACTTAATCTTGGTGATACACTCCCTCTCTGGACTACTCATTTAGATAACCCTCTCATTCAATTTTAGTCCCTATAGTGTACTTCTCATAACCTCATGTTCCTTTGCTAAGTTGTTATGGCCTTCCTTTCCTGGCTAAGCCTCACAATGGTCATCCTATCCTAGCTTGGCCTCATAATGACCATCCTATCATGGCTTGGTCTTATTGATGATCATCCTATCCCATCTTGATCATTCATCACCATAGTGACATTTCTTACATACTACATGTATCACATAAATCCATCAGAGATAGTCGAGCAAGTTATACTTTATATATATATATATATATATATATATATATATATATATATATATATATATATATATATATATATATATATATGTGTGTGTGTGTGTGTGTGTGTGTGTGTGTGTGTGTTTGTGTGTGTGTAACCTAAATCAGCGCTTCTTATTTCAACCTCACTACCATTGCCCTCTTTTCTCAATGGTGTTCCCTCTCTTTACGGGGAACCTTCTCTTAAGGTTTGATCCCTACAGTGGACATCACTCATCCCCTTGCGATGATTCCATTCACCCCATGCTCTCTCTTTAACTCACCAAAGATTGATACAGGGTTTGAGCAAGTAACATTGATAACATTTGTTATTCATATGTTGTATATGTTTCTAAAAACATTTATTATTAATGCCTTGTTTCACATGCACATGCACATGGGAAAATGAGTCACCTAACTCATTTTTTAGTAGCAATAATATGTTGAACATACATTTTATATTATAACTTATCAACCTTTATTTGTCCAATCTATGTGGTATACCCACATGACTGACTTGCTGGGAGTATTTCAATGATCTACCAACTCTCTAGGGGCGATTTCTAATCATACTCACTCAACGGGGGTGTCATACATATTCTCTGGAGGTAATTTCAATAATATACCCACTCACTGGGGGTAGTTTCAATTGCATACCACTCACTGGGGGTACTTCCACATACACACTCAGTGGGGGTAGTCTCAATGGCTTACCCACTCACTAGGGGTAACATACCCACTCACTGAGGGTATTTTCCATAGAATACCCACTCATTTGGGGTATTCTTTATTCCTCCTTTTCTCCAACATTTGTATTTGGGCGATGAGCAAGTTATATTTATATATTCATTTTTATGTATAATTATTGGTTATGTTTCTCAAATATTTTCATTCATAACATGCATGAGTTTCTCCATACTCATACATAGGATGATGGGTCACGTAAATCCAATTATATTTTTCTTCATTCTCACTACTCTCTCCCTAATTTAGGGTTTGTATGGGTTGTGTTTCCATTCTACCCATTCTACTCCCATTTCCCGTGATCAGAGTTTAAGGTTCATATTGGGGACTACATAATCTAAACCCTACATCTTAGGGTTTCTATGTCCCTTATCCCACTAGCGTTTCCTAACCAATCCTAGCTCCATCTAGGATTTACCCTTGCAACTCATAAAACCAATTTTATTTTCTTTATCATTATCTCCATATTACATATAGATTATTATTTCCACATTATATGCACATTATTTCCACATTACATGTACATTGATTGGTGGAGGATACCCTTAATCCTACTTCTTCTGAAAAACCCTAAGTTCATATGAGGAGGGCAATATCATTTTAGGGTTTATTAAGCATGGGGATGAGAAGTGGACGAAATTTGAGATGAGAAGTCAACCTAAAGGTATTTTACTTTGGACAAAAAATTTGACTTTGGATAGGCAAGAGGCACAGGCACGAGAGTCCTTGTAAACTGACCAGCGGTAAGGAGGAAACTTTTTCCAGCCACCAGGATGTGGTCTCTGCTAGACACAATCCACTTTAGAATATGCCCTAATAATTCCCTCATATTTATACAGATTACTTGAAATTATAAACTATTAAATATTATTTGAAAATTTAGGGGCTCTGATACGAAATGTAATGACCTCACTTTTCAGTAACCCCCAATTAAAGAAGGAAAAAATTATGAGAGTCATTACCCAAATTTTTCCTAAGGATCTAGATTTTAACAAATAATAAATAATAGTAAATAATTTCCATTAATTCAAATATATTGTTTATGAGATGTTCCTTATGTTATTCAATCCTCAATTTTGGTAAAATTGAATTATGTAAATATAAGCCATGGATTCATTTGTAAATTCCCCAATGGTATTATTGGTGGAATGATAATATTAATCACCTTTGTGGCATGGGTGCTTGTAGCACAAGATAGATAAATAGAAGGAATTCATACATGAATAAATAATAATGACTTTTTGATATGATAAATGAAATGATTGTCTTGTCTCCAAAGGAAATAAGATACATGGTGTTTTAGATAATAAAAAAAGTAATTATCTAGCCAGTTTGGCAACACATCTTTGGGATAATAATAATGAGTTCTTGTAATCGATTTAAGGAATATATCAGAGAGAGAGAGAGAGAGTTTTTTCAATAAATCTCAAGGGTCAAATATAAGTTGGAAAGATTTATGGGGAAGTGTAGTGTTCCTTCTCATGATATTGAGGTTTATGCAATAAATAATTGGATAATTTTTTATATAAAGAAATGAATAAGGAATATATTCAATCCTTTCCTAGAACCATGTCTTGCCTTTTCATGGTAATAGTTGAAGTGTATTTTAATGGTTATGGAGTATTTATAGGATGTCATAGTATCAAAGTGTCTTGCCGTATTCGGCATCATCAGTTGTACACCAAGAAAGAGAAAAGATAAAGGAAATAGGAGGGAGATTATGGAAAAATGTAATATCAAAGCTTAATGTGATTAATCACCTTATTTTATAGAATTATGATATACAATTGCATCTCTCTCGTAGATATATGAGGAAGGAGGCTCATACTTTCCATAAGAATTTCCCTACATTTGTGTCTCAAAATGGGAGAAAACCAAAACCAACAGCCCATGCCTTTCCTTCCTCATCACCCTCCCCAAAACCCTTAAGGGTCAACCTACTATCTATTTATAGAGAGAGGGAGATGGGAGTCCTTACCTCAAAGTGGAACATAATGGAGATCTCTTGACACCTCCAAGCAACCAAGAACTCCGGATTGTCTTGTCTGATTACTGTAACCAGCGGGTGTAGGTGTAATACCTGGACACACTGCCCAAGGATTTAGTAGAGTTTTAGGAATGATGACTGGCCCCACAGACCACCACTAGCCTTAACTGTGTGCTTTTTCCTCACTCATGCTCAAGACGAGGTCAACTTCTCGACTAGTTACCCATCCTAGTACTACTCCAAGCTGGGCATGCTTAACTATGGAGTTCTTTAGTGATGAGCACCCGGAAAAGAAGGTGCACCTTGGTGATATGGGTAGTCCAATCATTCCTTTTACGATCATGTTATCTGAGGCCTCAAATCCTAGGATGTTACAATCTCCCCCACTTAGACTCTTGACGTCCTCGTCAAGGCTCAACTATATGGCCTCATAATCTGACCCCATTTCAGTGTAGACCCACAATGGACCATGGACACCCAGCTCCCGATCATGGAATACCAGCACAAGGGTGACTACGTCAACTGTGCACAACCCTTTCCTACATGCATGGGCAGAACGGCTCAAGACTGGCATTCCAGATACCCATGAGGGCCCCACCTACTGGAGGGGTTATGGCTCTGATACCATTTGTAATACCTAGACACACTGCCCAAGGATTTAGTAGAGTTGTAGGAATGATGACTCGCCCCACAGACCACCACTAGCCTTAACTGCGTGCTTTTTCCTCACTCATGCTCAAGCCAAGGTCAACTTCTCGACTGGTCACCCATCCTAATACTACTCCAAGTTGAGCATGCTTAACTATGGAGTTCTTTAGTGATGGGCTCCCTAAAAAGGAGGTGCACCTTGGTGATATGGGTAGTCCAATCATTCCTTTTAAGATCATGTTATCTGAGGCCTCAAATCCCGACATGTTACAGTAGGTCTTCCACAGAGCCCAAACACATGACCGAGACCCCTCCTATCCTTACTCGGATGAAAAGAACAATAGTAGTAGGTCTTGGTCTAAGTGCTGACCTTCGTGATAGTCATGTACGAGTTATGATTAGCACGAAGCATCCTCGGGAGTTCCACGATGAGCCTTCATACCTTCCTTGATGACAGGTGCACATTTGACCTGCTAAACTTGGACTTCAAACCAAGGTGTGTTTCTAGGAATACCACACAACTACCCTCCTTTCACGCACGTTCAAGTGAGGCAAGGAACCCCTCTGAGTTTGACAGGGTTGTGTGGTGGTGATCGCACCCCTTCATGATCCACTCGTAGCCCGACAACAGTAGGCAAGCCCTAGTCGACCCACCAGTTGATTCACTATGCTAGGGCACATGATAAAATGAAGTTAGGGGTAGGGGATATATGGACATGAAATGACCAATGTGCCCTTCATTTCAGCACAGAAAGGTAAGGTGCTAATTCACCCTTTTACTCATTTTTCCTTACTTGACCATGCAGGCGAGTAAAGCCAACAGGGTGGAAGCCCATTGGCTGATCCCGACCCCATTGGCCGAGATGAATGATCGACCCAGCTACTGACATGACGGGCCCTCATTGGCCCAATTTGTCTTTATTTTGTGAGAATAGTAACTAGTTATAGATAACTCATATTGCAACATGTTATATATGAAATTTGATTAGAGATATGAGAAAAATCCAAATAAAATAGTTTCAGGGTCTAAATATGCTCCCAATTCCAAAGGTAGTGCAATATGTGCTAAAGTGATGATTAAAACATACAAACCCTAGATTTGTACACTAATCATGTTAAATACCTTCTTTGAGATGTAAATCGATAAAATGGAATACAATGGTAACTTAACATGATTATGGTCATAATGATGAGTAGTTAAGGTTTTGGATATGATTATCATTCATATGAAGTAATTATGGTTCAATATCACCTTTTCTATGACATAACTGAATCTAGTGCTCATGATAAAATAAAATGGTAGATTTGATAATCATGGAAACACCTAATAAGAATTAGGGTTTTGAAGTTAAAGGTGATAACTTTAATGAACTCGTATCAATCCAATTAATCATAATGTAAGGATGTGTTGGATATAGTAATTAGGGTTTCACCTAATGGTTAACATGCAGTTCAAATAGGGTTAATACCCTTATTCCTCATCCAAACCCTAAACCCTAAAATAGGACCGAGTGGGGTTTGGTCTATTTAATGTGTTGGTGACTCTTTAGGAACTACATCCATGCAGATTAAAATATGGATTTCTTGATTTGCTTTCTTGATTGGATAAAATATTTAAAGTATGATTGCATGATTTGCATGGCTCACCATTGAGGTACGTGGTTAAGCCTATGACTACCCGCATTAGTTTTTCGGTGTTTTCCAGGTGTCTCTTGAAGATTGAACAACAAAAGTGTTGGATGTTTATTTACATTTTGTTCAATTATAATGCCACTATGAGTATCACATAAAGAAATATTATGTGAATAAAATGACATTCTTATTTTCAAGTACTAGATGGAAATATATGTTGCTAGTTTACTTGCGCACTTTTGCATGCACCCCATGTACACAATATATTTCAATATCCTGATTTGTGCTTTTGTTTGACAGCATTTTAGGTACATGATAGGTATTGTGGGATGTTTCTCGTCATCGCTGAATGTAGGGTAAAAATGCTTTGGTGATATATAAAACTTGTAATAAACTCTTTGGTTAAAATTAAGGTGATAGGACTTTTGATGAATATTATGACTCCATTGTTAGTCTATCCCAAAATCTTGACTACTTTCATCATGTCTCTTCTGTAGATCAAACCAAAGAGCATGCTAATCTTATTAGTGTCAAATTTCTCAGTGGCCTCAATCCTACCTACTCTCCAATTCATATCATCATCCTAGTAGGTGAAAACATCTCAACTCTACTAGATATCTCCTCTCATCTTTAATATTCTAATGTCTGCTCCTATCTTCTACTCCACTAGTTTCACAATTGGAGGTTGTAGCCATTATTCATGGACACAGTTGTGGACGTCCCCTGAGGTCCCAATGCACCTTCAATAATAGGTTGGGACACCTAGTGTTATATCCCAGGTCTTTAGGCCTCAAATAAAATGATCTGAAAAGAAATAATTGGATCACCCATACCACCAAGATGTACCTCCTTTTTAGGGAGCCCACACTAAGGAACTCTATGGTTAAGCGTGCTCAATCCAGAGTAGTATTAGGATGGGTGACTAGTCACCAAGTTGATCCTATCTAGTTTTTGATTGAGGACAAAGCACACAGTTTAGTCTAGTAGTGGATTATGGGTCCAGTTGTCATTCCCAAAACTCTACCAAGAGCCTTAGGTGGTAGGTCTGGATGTTAAAAAGAGTATCAGAGTCAAAACCCCTCCAATAGGTGGGGCCCACATGGTCGTGTGGGATGCCATTCTTGAGATGTGTGGTCTAGGCATGTTGGAAAGGCTATGTATGGTGATGTAGCCACCCTTGTACTGGTAGCCATGGTCAAGAGTTGGGTGAACGTGGGTCATTCTGGGTCTATACTGAAATGGGGAATAATTATGAGGTATTATATTTGAGCCTTGATAATGAAGTCAAGAGTCTAAGTGGGGGATATTGTAACACACTAGGTCTTATAGCCTCAGATAAAATGATCTTAAAGGGAATGATTGGACTATCTATATCACCAAGGTGCACCTCCTTTTCAGGGAACCAATTGCTAAAGAACTTTATGTTAAGCATACAACCTAGAGTAGTACTAGGATGGGTGACCACTATCTATATCACCAAGTTGATCATGTCTTGTGTGTTAGTTAGGACAAAGTACGTAGTTGAGGCCAATTGTGGTATGTGGGACCAGTCATCATTCTTGAAACTCTACTAGAGCCTTAGGAAGTGGTCGTTGGTGTTACAACTAGAAGAAAAGTGGTATCAGAATCATGCTCGTCCCTATGGGGCATAGTCATGGCATAGGGACTACCCATGTCCCCCAAGGAATAGATTATATGTATGTCACCATCCCATCATCTAAGTATGAGCAACTTGTGTAAGCCTCTCAACAGGATCCTCAAACCCACAAAATATGGGGATTCCATGACCATGAAATCCTGTATGACATCTTTGGTGCATCTGGCCTCCAACCAAGGTATTTTCATGGCCTCCATGCTGGCATATACTTCTTAAATTTTTGACTCTAGGAGAACCCAACATATGACCTTTTGTTCCTACCTCATTTGTTACTCTGGTGGATGGGTCTGTCCACTATCTTCCACTATATTGCACATTTACAACAATGTGGGAGTGTTAACATCTCACATGATCTACAACTCAAATAGTCCACTATATTCCCCATTTACCCTATAATTTGATGTCTAATTCTAAATTAGTTAATTGCTTTAGTTTAAACGTAACCTTTGATAGTGATGGTTTTGTGATATAGGATTTTCATACTTTTAGGACTATTCATTCTGTTCTAGATCCGATGACCTATACTACTTTGGTGATGGTGTTCCCTCATCTTCTCTTCTGGTGTCCAAAACTTTTTCAACTTCACCAACGTTATAGTCATGACTCTCTTGAAAATTGAAGCACATGGAACCCTCTTTATCTAGTTTAAAATGTATTTTAGGGAGAAATATATAAGTTCTTTTCCTCAAAAAATTATTCTAAATCTAAATATATTTTTGATGATATTGATAGTGGCATTTGTGGTCTTTTTCAAACCATTAGTTTATTAGATTATGTTGTTTCATTACCTTTGTTTATGATTCATCTCACATGACTTGTTATACTTATTCAAATATCATGATGAGATGGTTGGTATTTTTTAGACTTTCCATAAAATCATAAAAACATAATTTAATAACTCCATTATTATCTTTTGTACAGATAATACTTGTGGATATATTTTGGTACATGTGTTTTCATTTTGTTCAAACACTGGAACCATCCATCAACATTTTTGCGCTCACATCCCACAACAAAATGTCATTGCTAATGTAAAAATTCTCATTTTCTTGATGGTTCACACACTTTTATGTTTTGGGGCACATTAACAAAGTCATATTGGTATGAGGTTGTTCTCACTGCCTGCTACCTTATCAATAGAGAAAATTCTTCTATTCAATGAAACAACACACCCTTTTTGGTTGTTTTTCCTTCACAAACGGCTTTTCGTCTTCCTTTGTGCATTTTTGAGTGTGCTTCTTTTACTCATAATTTTGAACCAAAGAAAAACAAATGTGATCCCCACTCTATCAAAATGACTTTCCTTGGATATTCTATCTTTCAGAAGGTGATCGTTGTTATAGTCCAAATAGTTGCCATATGTGTGTCTCTACTGATGTTATGTTCCATGAATCAGGTGTTTCTTTGATTCTATGTTGCCATCCTCTCCACCTCAACCTAAGCCCATTGAATTTGATCTTTGTGATCCAGTGGATCATGAACACATCACCCATCCTCCTATGACTCAAGTCACCCCATTCAATCCTCCACCACCAAAGTATGACCCAAAACCATCACTTCTAAGGACCTACCATGCACTATGTCTCTTAGGAAAGGTATATGCTCTTGCAATCTCTTTCATCCAATATCTCATACATATTATTTATCCAAGATTTCCAATACTATTAAATCCATTTCCCAACAACTCAGTTCTATCCATATTCTAAAAATTTATCGTGAGGTCCTTCAACATCCTAGTTGGAGAATTTAATTCTCAAGGATATGAAAACATTATGTAACAGTGGGACCTAGGATCTTGCCTCCCCTCCTCTAGACAAAAATATATTCAACTATAGATAGGTCTTTTCTATCAAATTCCATCCAAATGTATCAGTGCAATGGTCAAAGCTTGTCTTGTTGCTAAGGGATTCAACCAAATGTATGGTGTGGATTTGTTTGAAACCTTCTCATTGTTCACTTGAATTGCTTCTATTTGGATTGTAATCCCCCTTGCCACTCACATGGACCAGCCTATTTTCCAGTTTGATATTAAAAATGCCTTCCTTCATGGTGATTTAGAGGAGGAAGTGTACAGTAGCCTTTGAGATTATGTTCTTAGGATGATCTTGGACAAAGAGTCTTCCATCTCAGACGTTCTTTTTATAGACTCAAGCAATCACCACATCCTAATTTACAAAATTTAGTGGAGTTCTTGCTAGCACGGGCTTTACTAAATCTTCTAGTGGTCACATGATCTTCTTTTCTACATTTCAAGCAGGAATTGTTAGTGATATCACTATCAATGGTAGTTATGCTCATGGCATTTCAACATTGAAATGAGCACTCCAGAAACAATTTGGTACCAAGGGTTTGGGACAATTTTACTACTTCTTAGAAATTGAAGTGCTACACTCTGTTGAGGGAACTTTTTACATCAATGATAGTGTCATTAACCTCTTGAATGATTTTTTTTCATGTTGGATTATAAACTTGTTTCTTCACCTATGGACTATCACAAAAAAATTATATTTTAGGGAGAGTCCTTTTTCGATCATGTGGAATATAGACACACTATTGGGAAACTCATTATCTAATGATTACCCAACTAGACAAAGCCTTGTTGTTAGTGTTGTTAGTCAACATATTTCCAAACCCCTTAAATCCCACTAGAATGAGATACAACTTCTCCTACATTATCCAAAAAATGCACCTAGAAGCATTCTCCTATACAAGATATCACAATCTATAGGTATCTCTTTGACTTCCTATGCTTATGTCAATTGGGTCGGATATGTTAACGATAGGATATCCATTTCTTTATTTTGAATTCAATTGGGTGGCCATCCCGCCAATTGGTAGAGTAAGAAGTAGTGTGTTGTGTCTCATTATAGAATTGAGGTACAACATCGTGTAATGGAATATACTTGTTGTGAAATTTAGTGGATGATCTCTATTCTTAAAGAACTAGGTCTCCCTCTCTCATCCCTAGAAACTCTTAAATGTGACAATCAGACAGTTATTCATATGGCTAATAATCTAGTTTTTCATGAATGTACCAAGCACATTGAGGTTGATTGCCACTTTGTGAAAGATATAATTTAGTCAAGAAAGGTCATTACACCATATGTGAAGACTAGATAAAACACTATTGATATCTTCACAAAACCACTTCCACCTTAATCCTTCTCCTATATGTGTGGCAAGCTGGGAATACAAGATATGTACTCTCAACTTGAGGGGAGTGTTCATGATATTTTAGATTAATTGTTATCATTGTAATAGCTAAATGGGTTGCCTCTATTAATCACATTGATATTCATTTAGTGTATTTTATGGTATTTCTCTAGTATCATACCTTGAAACAAGTCTATATATATGACTCCATGCAATCCTCTCAATTCATAATACGGATTTCTCTTCATGTTCTCTTTTAGATTTTTGTTCTATTTGTCTTTGATACTTTCTAGTTTTAAGATGGGTTTTATTTGAGCATTTTGTCCTAGTGGTAATTTGAGGTTTGATAAGTAGGACAATTTTCCACACATATGATGACAATACTAGTACAATGTGAGAAACTTACATCATAAGGTAAGTAGCTCAACTTAACCAACTTTTCTAGTAGGACAATTTGCCACACATAATGCTTGGCAACTTGGTGATGATAGACATAGGCCTTGAACTAGACAATTAGATCTAGATAACATTTTGAGTACAAAAAACTCCATATGTAGACAACACTCTTCTTCCTCTTTCCTCTTCTGAGATTTGAATTTTGCACCTCATCTCTTCAGCTTGTCCTCCTCATCTCACCTCCTCTATCTCCTCCCCATGCACCAACCATGAAGAGATGATGATAGTGGTTGGGGTGGAAAAAGACAAAGAGAAAGTCCCTTGTGACATTAGGGGACATGGGATGGAGAGGGAAGAAATGACTAGAGAAGGATTGGGTTGATATGGCTTGAGAAGTTGTGTTTTGGATTGCTCAACGGGCTTGAGATAACTTGACCTTACACTTAATAAAGCTAAAAGTTGTTCTTGAAAGGGATGAATCCTCATACATGAGAGAGGTTAATCTTGTGCCTGAGAGAAAACTGCATCACACATGTGAGTATAATAGGACTTCATGGTTCTTCAAAAAGGTTGACTTGGTAAGGAAACTACAGTAGAGAATCGATAACCAGATTTGATGTAGTAAGTGACCTGATTACAAGATCCATAGAAGGAAATACATGGATATTTTTATGACCAGAAAAGGAGATTTGTCTGGCACTTAGGTCGATAGATCTAATAAATATTGATCTTTCCTTGCTGGAGAGCTTCTGATATGCATATCAAATATGCCTGAAGGACCATTTTAGAACATGGTCTTTGAAGATGTTGCCACTGCAAATTGAATTAGAAACCCTAATGGAGACACACCGTGTTGAACAATGACACAATGTGTAACTCTTTTGTTCAAATATGAAAGAAGGTCGTTGATACACCGTGTAGGTATATGAGATGGCGTGTAAGATGTTGAATACGAGAAACAGATTTCTATTGGTATGACATGTGGAAATATGACATGGTGTGTAGGTATGAAACAACCTTCCATCAACATGCTATGTTGGTTTATGAGACGTTGTGTAACTTGTGTCTTGAATGAAACCATGTGTTTCCTGATGAAGACACACATCATGTCAACTATGGAAAACATCGTGTTTTGCACTACCCAGATAGATTTTCACATGAAAATGTTAGAAATGTTTCACCCTAACTTCACTTATGACTCCTCTTCTAAAAATTAGCCTCCTAGATGTAAATATGAAGTAGAAAAAGAGTTGACAATCCTAATGATGAAGATCACCACCATGGAAATGGCCACCATGGGGTCATTGATCTTGGTGATGTAAGAAGGGAAGCTGCTTGAATTTAGACTTTATTTTATGGAGGGTGTGGTTGAACTTTATTCTTGGAGAAGACAAAATATGATACACGAGAATGATAGATGATGATGCAGATGATCCTTGCATATATAGATGACTCTAGATGAGATGATGAAGGTCCTTCAAAGAGAAAGGACAACAAATATGACCCTATGGAGAGGGTGAAGGATATGGCCCTATGGGTAGACAACCATGACACTAGCTGCCTCCCACTAGTGGAGACTCATTTCTTTGTCTAT
The DNA here is from genome assembly GCA_963693085.1 of Alisma plantago-aquatica. Taxonomy (NCBI): domain Eukaryota; kingdom Viridiplantae; phylum Streptophyta; class Magnoliopsida; order Alismatales; family Alismataceae; genus Alisma; species Alisma plantago-aquatica. The sequence continues at coordinate 1,345,797,533 of OY856411.1, forward strand.
ATGGTTAGAGTCCTTGGAAAGAAGACTCTGATACCATGTTGTAAGTAATTGAAAGAAGATATATTTACAATGTTATTTATACAAGAGAGACCCATCTCTTTTATATAGGAGAAGGTTGACATGACTTCAAATATTTCCAGACTTGGTTAGACTTGACTAGACTCTATATGGGCCTACAGACTCTGACCTAGCATCCAATCGTATTCTCTCATTGTTACCTCCCAAGTTTGAGAAACCCTAGGAGCAACTAGATAAAAAGGAGTAGGGGGAATATGAGTGGGAACTATCATATCTAACTCACTTAGAGTGATTTTGTGGATAAAAATTTGCAATATGAAACCATGTGAACTAGAAACATCATATACGTGCAGATTAAAAGGAGAAAGTCTCCACAACAAAACATTATGTTATGCAATAGTTGTCTATTTCATAGTAGGGCATTCTACCAAGATGTATGAAATAATAGGACTAGATTTGGGAACAATAAGGGCCATATTTCAAGTGTAAAGGTTTTCTTCTCTCTCATATGAGTCATGTTGTTCTATCACAAAGAGTCTACTTTGATTTTCAAAGTTCCACCACAATCTACAAGAAAGTGAATATTGTGATTCTTGAGGTGATCATCAGAGCATATGAATCACACCACAATTGCTACTCTATCGAGACCACAAGACATGGAAAATCTAATTGTCCAGATCTACAATAAGGGATATACTTGATTTTTGGAATTCATTATACTAGAAGGTATAAACATGAAACTATAACCCAATATCATTGCATTTTGATGGATCTTTTTCTAAGTATCTATGGGAGGTGATTAACTTGTGATGCATTTTCTCTCTTGGAAACCCAACAATAACTAGTCCCCCAAGAGATCATAAGCCACACTTCTGTCATTTTCATCACTATATATCCTGATGGGAAGCTTCATGAACCCTCATATACTCCACATTTCCTTTTTATGATCTGAGTAGTGTTCCATAAATCTATGAAACTAATGTTGTCTCACATTGTCATTAAGGCTATCCAGTGTGCATATGTGTCTTTCCTTTGTAGTTTTTTTCTTGATTAGAGATTAAAAAAACTTCTTACAATCAAAGAGAAAGCTTAGTTACACCAATCAATACCCAAATGGGACTCTACATCCTTATCGTGAACTTAAATAATGGTACCTTAACATTGAGATTTAGGCACCAAAGTCCTAGTGTGAACCTTCTTGAGAAAATATTACTAATCCAATAGAAACATCTAGATGCATTTGTGATCCACAAGAACCATCATAAGATTTTCAAAGTGAACCTTAATGATATATGACCCTACGAAAATCATATCATCTACTAGATGGTAAATCTTTACTTACATAGATATGTTATTAAGTGGAGCCTAAATGTTAAATGCCATGGATAGTTTTGATCTATAGATATGTGGAATAGTGCCTAGTTTATCTTCAATAAATGCTATTCAATATCAATTAGGAATCTCTACCTTTTCGAATGATTGCACCCTAAGAATACATGGAATGTTAATATTATATTTTTTATTTTATGAATAAATTCCACAATTATAAACTATTTGGGTATTAAGACAATCCTTGAATATAAAATTTTAGTATAGGGCATTCCTAATATAAATAATTTTGGATAAAGTAATAATCATATGATGATTCCTTTTGTGTAGAAACCTTATTCCATGACTCATAGAAAATATTTCTCATATGTCTATGCTAGTCTCAATATTAATTTTTACCTTGAAACTTATATTTGAGTACTCATAAATCTATACACATAATCAGAGTAGAAACTTGTTGTGTTATTGACTATTTTTTCACCATATACTTTGAGATATGGATACAGGAGAGACCTCCTACACTTGAAAAGTTGCACAATTAGATGTCAAGAATGATTTTAAAACATAAGAATGGGAAAGACAAGTGTGAGCCATACAATGTACAAATTGATGTAAAAGAAACTATGAAAAGAGAGAGTTTTGTGGATAATGAATTTATTCATAAAAATAAGGAAAAAGAAAATGCAATATGATTGGAGGAGTTTTAGCATAGTTTTCATGTAGAAGAAAAAGGGAGATGTCCAAAACTGCACAATTTATACATGTATCAAGTTGATATGTCACACTATGAAGCGCCGAGAGAGCATTTTTTACAAATGCTATAACTTCTATCTCCCAGATTAGGAAACTAATATGGTTCCATGCTTATTATATCCTCAATATATTATAACTAAACAAGTAAATAAAATAAAAATGAATCCATTATTACAACATGATGTGTGAAATGGGAGAGTTATGAAAAAATAGTTCATCACTAGAAGATCTCCCTTAGATAAGATAACAAGTTTTATAGAATAGTTAAACAATCAGACGTCTTGATGGAATTGAATAACATGCATACTACATGGTAATCAATGTTGGGCTGTGGAGAAACATAGGGTCGATGAGATGAATTTGGGAAAAAAATATTATTAAGATTGATGTATGGTAAGAGAAGGAAATATCACTTGATAAATAATTATATAAGGAGTAAAGTGGAAGTGGTGAGTATTGACGGTAGCTATGTGAGGGTGATGTTAGACGGTATGGACATCTATAAAGCACCTCAACGAATGCACGAATATGAAGTAACAATGTGGAGTTGAGCATATTTCAAAGAGGAAGAGGCATGCCTAAACTAACGTGGGGAGGTTGAGTAGGTGTATTGTCACACCCTAATTTTCAAAACCCAGTAAGTATATGATAAAGTTATTGATGAAATCATGATAGGTTGAACATGAGGCATATCGGCCCAAATATCAATCATTTCAATTGAATTTCATTGTTGGGACCTTATGGATAAAGTTGTAATTAAACCCCATAACAATGATAGTTTGAATCAAATTAAATATATGATTGATTTATTTTTATAATAAAGTTCCATTCAACTTTTTTTGTGATATTTGGATATAAGGGAAAACATATCTAGAAGAGGACTTTTGTGCAATGTGGTCAGTTTTGATGTTTAGTAATCAAAGAATCTGAGTTTGAGAACCTTCTTATGGTTTTTAACACAATAAGAAATGGGTTTAAGTTTGGTGAAATTTAAGATTGATTGGGTTAACAATTCAATGAGATATATAGTTGGACCATTGAATGATGCTTACTTAAGATAGTTTGGTGATTTTATTATATATGAAGGATGTGATTAGCCGTGAAAAATTTAATTCATGTAGAAGAATGGTATGTGAATCCATGATTGAAATTTGGACTTGATTGGTTGGATTATGTAACTTACACCCTTTGCTTTAGGAGTAGTACTTCTAAAGGGACGAAACATGCTTTTGTAGCCTTGATTTGGCCTAGTCATTAGTGGGCGGACAGTTCACATAAAATGGCTCGTCTCTGGTTCCTGATATCAGTTGGATTTCGGTTTGTCTTATTATGCCACATCTGCGCCACCTCTGCACGATTCAGTCGGATTTGCCAGATGCACGTTTGGTTCAAAATCCTAAGATGGCTCCGTTTTGGGTTCCGTTATCCTGATATCTGGGTTGACTTAGTCATACTAGCAGAGGGATTTCGTAATCCAATCCTGATTTGGCTCTGTCTTTTTGTGTATTTTGTTTTATCAGCCAGACTGAAAAGCACAAGTTACAATACCAGTCTAATTTAATGATGAGATTAGTTTGCCAAACAGAAATAGGATTTACTTCAGTCCGGATAATCTCGATGACTGGACATATCCGGTCTACCTCGGTTTCGTAATCTATCTTGAACCAAACGGAGGTTTATATAATTAAAGTATACTAAATACCTATTGCCACCACGGAAGTTTCCCCATGCGGTAAGGAATCCAGTCCTTTTGGATTCCGTCTGGATTCAGAAATAAATTAGGGTATGGCGGAGTGCCTACATATAGAACAGTTTGTAGGTGGTTTTGTATTACATCACAACTATTCAGGAAGTCTGACGGCGCCTATAAATGAGACGAACGCCCCAAAGAAGGGCAGTGAAAGGTCAGCCGCCGACGATGGGGTGTTGCCTTATTTTTTGATTATCGAATAAGGAATTGGCAAACTGCAATCACATGACAAGGCAAGGACAAGGGGGAAATCATGTCTGGGACTATTCAAACCGAGACTCATAGATGTATCATTTTCATAGTTGCCTCTTATGAAGGCTTTGGTGTTGGATAGACCTCCTCCCCGTTAGAAGTGTCGTGCCCTGTTCTCACAGCAGAAACAGAGGAATACTGCCCTGCTCACCCACTAGACACGAAGGGGATGACCACAGTTGAGCCAAATCCATCGCGTGCATGCCAGTCTGTGTGTTCTGATCTGCAGGCCCAGTGGCCGAAGGACCAGTTCACTTGAAGAGAAAGAAAAAAGAATGAAGGTCTCGATGGAAAGGTTAGGGATGATGAACATACTGGAGAAGAATTCAGAACATCCATCTTTAAACTACATGAGAATGCTTTTGGCACTTGTATAAGGACTCAGACCTGACCAGAGGAATCCATGACAAATGTATATACCTCTTCAAACAAGGTAAGTGGTTCATGCCCATGAGTTTTCTTATTTATTAAGCCTAATATGTTTACATATTTATCATATAGTGCACTATGCTGTTATTTGAGATTTTAAGTTAGATGTGCAATCAAAGTTTTCACACCTCCATCATGGTGTTCTCTCATACACCCAATATCTCAAGTACATATATGTTATTAAGATTTCTTAGATTGACCGAGATTCATGAACTAGGCTCATGAGGAAATTAAAAGATCAAAATCATATAAGATTTCTTAGTAAAGAATCGTATTAATGAATACCACTACAAAATAAGACGTGCAATTAATATAGTCATACTTATTATGTGAGATTACTTTATATTTATGATTTCAAATAGAAATATGCCATTAAGATTTATTAGATAGATTAAGATCTAAGAAGTGTTGTTTAGATTTCTTATATGATTAAGATCTAAGAGTTAAGTACATGATAAGATATAAGACTAAAAGGCATTAAGTCATGATTGAGTTGCACGATGAGAATCTATATGATTTCTACTTTAAGGCTTAAGATTTAAGTTCATACCAATATATTGAGATCAGACTTAATGAGATTTTATATAAATTGAGTATGATTAAGATGCAAGTTAAGATTTTCTAAGGTTTTTATTATATGGTTTATGATTTAAGACTTAAGTCCATTAAGATCAGACTTCGATGAGGTTTTAACAGAGAATGAGTTATCTTGCCAAAAATCATATATCATACTTTAGCTATACACATTACTTAAGTTACTTTTATATACTTAGTATTTCTATACTCATTTCAGATCTTGTCTCATAAGACATTAGACTCATGTATGATACAATTGGTATAATGAAGTAATCTTACCCAAATCAGAGTTTTAGAATAAGGTTTACCCATATAATGAGATACATGTTCAAATCTAACATTGAATTCAGTTTAGAACTTAAGAATAAGAGATTTAGATTCATACTTAGACTACTTACTGTGTGAGTAGCCAGTTTTTGAATAAAGATACATGATAAGGGTTATAGGCCCCAATCTCAATTATGTTGTAATTTGAGATACATATCCAAATTCTATAATAGATTCAGTTCATATTTTAAAGAGCAGAGATTCAGATTTAGATTTCAAATTCAAAACTAAGTATGTGTTGAGTACTCAGTTTCAGATAAGTTCAGATTCAGAGTTTAGTAAAGATAGACTTAAGATAATTAATTCAAAACCTTCACATAATACATTATATAATAAGTCCTCATTCAGAGAGTCCCGGGATGATTCAGAGGCATCTGTTGCCAATTCAGAGGAGTGTTTACTCAATTTTAGAGGGCACATTGTGCCAATAGAGAGTGTGTTGCACCATAAAGGACACTTCGGTGTCACAGAGGAGGACTTATTGTATAATGGTGGCCACAGTCAGATAAAAGTCGTAAATACAAGATGTCTTAGTTAAGATAATGTACATAATCTCATCTATAGTTTTATAAAAGAGATTAAGATAAGAGGAACATGACTTATGCCCTTTGTACAAGTCATGTGTCCCAAGCACCAGAGTGCAGGCTAATTCAGAGACATAACCCAGGCCCAGAGTGCAGGTTATGTGACCCAAGCACCTTAGTGCAGGTCATGAGACCCATGTACCAGAGTACATGTCTCTAGAGAAAGATAAGATAAAGTAAAAAGATAAGAACTAAGTTAAAGTAAGAAGAGATACTTATGTTTTAGATTTTATATAGAGTTTAATGTTTGCTTCATGTTTATAATATTTAAGAATATTCTATAATATCTTATTACTTCAGTTTTGAACATAAAGAATACTCATGTCACTTACGCTAACAATCATTTTTCCAATGCATGGCTGGGGATGAGATGTCCGCAGGTGAAAGCAGGAGCAGAGTAGATTGCAGAGAATCAAGAAAGGGTAGAAGATGACTCAATATGGTGGGGTGTCAACTATAAGATGATCCTCAGGCTTATAGATTCACCTATATGTTTTCATGTTTAGAACTTTAGAGTAGAGACTTTGTCTCAAGATGTAATATAAGTTTTCCATGTAATAATGTTTATGTTCCTTTTGTAAGAATAATAATGAGAATCTTTCTTATTTTCAATTTGTGTGATTGATTATATTATTGTTATGAATGCCAGTTTTATGTAATGCCCCCTTGAGTGCACGAGTTATGGATAACTCTATATTACTTCCGCTATGTGCATGTGTGTGCTTAGGGAGGGTGTTACAATATGGTATCAGAGCAACATTATCGTTGGCCACCAGATTAGTTCTCATGTTCTTACTTAAGATCACCCTACAAGAACTTAAGTTAGAGTAGAGTACTGATTTAGAAAGATAGATAGTAGTCCTATTTATAGAAGAGGTAAGTGAATGATATTAGAAATCTAAGTAGAGCTTTAAATAGGAGACAAAAGTTTAGATAAGGATTAGGGTTATGTGCCTAGATGTTTTACACTTTTTATGCTAACACTATGATTGTATATAGCATTCTCTCTCTTTTTCTCACAAGTTTGTGGTATGAGACACATGTTTATGAGGTTTTGTAGAGAGAATGTTATGTGTATAATCATGCTTGTCTTGTACTTTCAAGTGCATGTGGTATGGGATATGTGCACGAGGAAGTGCCAAGATAAGTGTGATCTGGCATGTCACCTCTGAATATATGACCGGCCAGCATGTATCCAAAGGCAACAAAGAAAACAAGTGTTTTCATTAAAAGTTTGAGACATATAGTCACCTAAACCTAATCATACACATAGTAAGACTGAGCATGTATATGAAGGGTAGATATTTTGGCATAGATAAGTGAGTTAGTTTTAAGTGAACTGGAACCCTAATCCAACCACAGAGAAGAGGCAATATAGAGTCTTTGCCAAGGTAGATGGTGAAGGTATAATTTTGATTTCAAGATTCATTAGTAGTATATACTCATGTTTGCTTGATAATGATCACCGTGAGAAATTCACCCTTTGAGTATGCTAATGAGCCATTAAGATGATATTAGAGAGTTAGTGAATATAGGATATGCAAAATCCGAAGGTGGGTAGCCTAGTCAAAATTTCGAGGATGAAATTCTTTTAAGGTGGGTAGTATTGTCACACCCTAATTTTCAAAACCCAGTAAGTATATGATAAAGTTATTGATGAAATCATGATAGGTTGAACATGAGGCATATCGGTCCAAATATCAATCATTTCAATTGAATTTCATTGTTGGGACCTTATGGATAAAGTTGTAATTAAACCCCATAACAATGATAGTTTGAATCAAATTAAATATATGATTGATTTATTTTTATAATAAAGTTCCATTCAACTTTTTTTGTGATATTTGGATATAAGAGAAAACATATCTAGAAGAGGACTTTCGTGCAATGTGGTCAGTTTTGATGTTTAATAATCAAAGAATGTGAGTTTGAGAACCTTCTTATGGTTTTTAACACAATAAGAAATGGGTTTAAGTTTGGTGAAATTTAAGATTGATTGGGTTAACAATTCAATGAGATATATAGTTGGACCATTGAATGATGCTTACTTAAGATAGTTTGGTGATTTTATTATATATGAAGGATGTGATTTAGGCCGTGAAAAATTTAATTCATGTAGAAGAATGGTATGTGAATCCATGATTGAAATTTGGACTTGATTGGTTGGATTATGTAACTTACGCCCTTTTCTTTAGGAGTAGTACTTCTAAAGGGATGAAACATGCTTTTGTAGCCTTGATTTGGCCTAGTCATTAGTGGGAGGACAGTTCACATACAACGGCTGTGCTGTTTTATCAATTAATAAATATAAAGAAAAGCATATGGTGGGTCTCCTTCCTAACAAACATCTGACGAGAAGGTTCCGGATATCAGTTGGATTTCGGTTTGTCTTATTATGCCACATCTGCGCCACGTCTGCACGATTCAGTTGGATTTGCCAGATGTTACTAAAGAGCGGTAGAAAGGAATTTTTCTTTAATGATCTATTGACTTTGTAGTGTGTTTTGAGGTTGAATGGCCTCATGAATTCATAGGTCAGATGGGTTGGGTCTGATATTTTGCTGTTTCCCATATTCAATAGTGTATTTTTGTTATATAGAGAATTTGTTTGCAAATTACAAATGAGTTGCTGATGTGAGTAGGTGAATAAATTAACTCTAAGGACACTGGACAAGAACCATAAAGATTTTTTCTTATTAATTTTACTATGGAAAAAGCAAATAAGTAGCAAATGGTGACGAAGCCATCTTCCAATATGTAGAAATGACTTAAGAGCCATAAAGTGATTTGATAACACATGTAAGATAGGGGAAGGGTATGAATGGGTGAAGAAACACATGAGAGAGTTAAATTGAAGAAAGAAATAAATGGAGGATGTACCTTGTCACTATGAAAAGTATCTCACATGGAGCATACTTATGTTGTGTGAATAAGTGTCTCTAAAAAATAGATCACCAACCATCAAGGGAGAAGGGAAGCACCATATTCATCATCAAGGAGGAGTGGAAAATAAAATGTGGGGCAAAGAATCTAGAGTTGTTGATATACATTGTGTGCTATCTCGGTCTTGCTATGTGATAACCTCCCCTTAATGTTTCTACCCTTTTTTGAACTCCTAGTATGCTAACCTAGCCTTACTCTTACTATGTTCAACTTTACTTGCACTATGAATCACCTACATATGTATCCCTTGAACTCCACATGCATATCCCTTTATCCATACTTGCCTTAAGATTTTATCTCATGCATATCCTTAAATCAATGTTATCTATCCCTATCTTAACCTCCCCTTATCTCATAGGATAATTTCTTATTGTATGGTCAAGGCTATGACTATAACCTTAAAATGCAATGACATAGTCAATACAAATTCAGCTATCGGGTCACAATCTATATTGATAAGAAGGAGATTCCCTTGATTTTGAAATCTTTAAGAATATGCACTAGATAATGACATTGTCTCTATTTATGAAGCTTAGATAGATGATTCATACTACCATTGCAACAAAAGGTATCCAATCTCACCATTAGACATGCACTAATGTAATTGACTGAGGGTATGTACATACAACACAAACATTCATTCATAGTTAAGATGTGTGCATTAGAGATTACACTATTCAAGCAATGATATTAATTGCAATACTCAATAATGATCATCATTATATTGTTTTCTTCTTCCATCCTCATTATTCCCAACTATGTTGGGATTATCTACATGGATCCTTCTTTTTCATTCAACTATGCCATGAGTAGGGCTGTCGATGGGGAGGGTATGCGGAGGGTAAGGTCTTACCCTTACCCTTACCCTCTTTGGGTAGCGGGTAAGGGTAAGGGTAATTATCCTTCTCAGCAATCTCATTACCCTCCCCTTACCCTTACCCTCTTCTCCATAGGGTAAACGGGGAGGGTAAAGGGTAAGCGGGTAATTTTGACAAAAAAGATTTTTATACACATTGTGTGTTGATTTTCAATAATTTTATAACTAATTTATTGATAACAACATATAAAACATTATATACAATTCAAAACCATATGTTTCTCCGTGTAAAGTTAAGTCAATTCACACAATAACAAATTTTTATGCATAAATTGTTTTTTTCTCTTGCATAAGTATGCATAACAAATAAGTGTTTCACCAACATCTCATTTTCCGCAAGATATATATATATATTTCCCTCAACAAGAAAGTATTACAAGCACAACACTGAGTCATTTTCCAATTATAGAATAAAGTATTAGGATTAAACATTTACATACAAACCCCTTTAGAATATATTTTTGTGTAACCTTTATATCATGTGCGGGTAAAAGGGTAAAAGGGTATGGATAATGTCTATACCTTACCCTCCCCTTATAGTATAGTGGGGAAACGGGGAATGGGTAAATGGGTAAAGGGTAATAAAAATCTCTACCCTTACCCTTACTCTCCATGGTATGGGTAAGGGTAAATGGATAATACCCTCCCCATTGACAGCCCTAGCCATGAGTAACCATGTTGGGGGTTAGCTACATGGTTCCTTCCTTTTTCATTCACATATGTTATGAGTTAAAATCTTAGTAAGTCATAATGATTTTGAATATCTCCTTATATACTCTCCCAAGTTACTTTTTTTAGGTGAGACACATCTCATATAGCTTGCACAGAGACCAAATGCATGAGGTCTATCATGCACAAACTAGGTCCCCAGCTTGCCAGGTCGATCTATACAAGTGCAAAATTCCTTCTAGGAAATTTTAATTTTTTTTGTATGTAAACAAATTTGAACTCCAAACCTCCCACCATGTGCGTTCTCCTTTGATGGGATCATGTAACACCCTCCCTAAGCACACACATGCACGTAGCGGAAGTAACATAGAGTTATCCATAACTCGTGCACTCAAGGGGGCATTACATAAAACTGGCATTCATAACAACAATATAATCAATCACACAAATTGAAAATAAGAAAGATTCTCATTATTACTCTTACAAAAGGAACATAAATGTTATTACATAGAAAACTTATATTACAACTTGAGACAAAGTCTCTACTCTAAAGTTCTAAACATGAAAACATATAGGTGAATCTATAAGCCTGAGGATCTTCTTATAGTTGGCACCCCACCAGATTGAGTCATCTTCTACCCTTTCTTGATTCTCTGCAATCTACTCTACTCCTGCTTTCACCTGCGGACATCTCATCCCCAGCCATGCATTGGAAAAATGATTGTTAGCGTAAGTGGCATGAGTATTCTTTATGTTCAAAACTGAAGTAATAAGATATTATAGAATATTCTTAAATATTATAAACATGAAGCAAACATTAAACTCTATATAAAATCTAAAACATAAGTATCTCTTCTTACTTTAACTTAGTTATTATATTTTTACTTTATCTTATCTTTCTCTAGAGACATGTACTCTGGTACATGGGTCTCATGACCTGCACTAAGGTGCTTGGGTCACATAACCTGCACTCTGGGCCTGGGTTATGTCTCTGAATTAGCCTACACTCTGGTGCCTGGGCCACATGACTTGTACAAAGGGCATAAGTCATGTTTCTCTTATCTTAATCTCTTTTACAAAACTATAGATGAGATTATGTACATTCTCTTAACTAAGACATCTTTTATTTATGACTTTTATCTGACTGTGGCCACCATTATACAATAAGTCCTCCTCTGTGACACTGAAGTGTCCTCTATGGTGCAACACACCCTCTGTTGGCACAACGTGCCCTCTGTTGACACCGAAGTGTCCTCTATGGTGCAACACACCCTCTATTGACACTGAAGTGTCCTCTATGGTGCAACGCACCCTCTGTTGGCACAATGTGCCCTCTAAAATGGAGTAAACACTTCTCTGAATTGGCAACAGATGCCTTTGAATCGTCCCGGGACTCTCTGAATGAGGACTTATTATATAATGTATTATGTGAAGATTTTGAATTAATTATCTTAAGTCTATCTTTACTAAACTCTGAATCTGAACTTATCTGAAACTGAGTACTCAACACGTACTTAGTTTTGAATTTGAAATCTAAATCTGAATCTCTGCTCTTTAAAATATGAACTGAATATATTATAGAATTTGGATATGTATCTCAAATTACAACATAATTGAGATTGGGGCCTATAACCCTTATCATGTATCTTTATTCAAAAACCGGCTACTCACACAGTAAGTAGTCTAAGTCTGAATCTAAATCTCTTATTCTTAAGTTCTAAACTGAATTCAATGCTAGATTTGAACATGTATCTCATTATCTGGGTAAACCTTATTCTAAAACTCTGATTTGGGTAAGATTACTTCATTATACCAATTATATCATACATGAGTCTAATGTCTTATGAGACAAGATCTGAAATGAGTATAGAAATACTAAGTATATAAAGTAACTTAAGTAATGTGTATAGCTAAAGTATGATATATGATTCTTGGCAAGATAACTCATTCTCTGTTAAAACCACATTGAAATCTGATCTTAATGGACTTAAGTCTTAAATCATAAACCATATAATAAAAACCTTAGAAAATCTTAACTTGCATCTTAATCATACTCAATTTATATAAAATCTCATTAAGTCTGATCTCAATACATTGGTATGAACTTAAATCTTAAACCTTAAAGTAGAAATCATATAGATTCTCATCGTGCAACTCAATCATGGCTTAATGCCTTTTAGTCTTATATCTTATCATGTACTTAACTCTTAGATCTTAATCATATAAGAAATCTAAAAAACACTTACTTCTTAGATCTTAATGTATCTAATAAATGTTAATGGCATATTTCTATTTGAAATCATAAATATAAAGTAATCTCACATAATAAGTATGACTATATTAATTGCACGTCTTATTTTGTAGTGGTATTCATTAATACGATTCTTTACTAAGAAATCTTATATGATTTTGATCTTTTAATTTCCTCATGAGTCTAGTTCATGAATCTCAGTCAATCTAAGAAATCTTAATAACATATATGTACTTGAGATATTGGGTGTATGAGAGAACACCATCATGGAGGTGTGAAAACTTTGATTGCACATCTAACTTAAAATCTCAAATATCAGAACATATAAAGCATAGTGCACTATATGATAAATATGTAAACATATTAGGCTTAATAAATAAGAAAACTCATGGGCATGAACCACTTACCTTGTTTGAAGAGGTCTATACATTTGTCATGGATTCCTCTGGTCAAGTATGAGTCCTTATACAAGTGCCAAAAGCATTCTCATGTAGTTTAAAGATGGATGGTCTGAATTCTTCTCCAGTATGTTCATCATCCCTAACCTTTCCATCGAGACCTTCATTCGTTTTTTTTTCAAGTGAATTGGTCCTTTGGCCACCGGGCCTGCAGATCAGAACACACAGATTGGCATGGACGTGATGGATTTGGCTCAACTGTGGTCATCCCCTTTGTGTCTAGTGGGTCAGCAGGGCAGTATTCCTCTGTTTCTACTGTGAGAACAGGGCATGACACTTCTAACGGGGAGGAGGTCTATCCAACGCCAAAGCCTTCATAAGAAGCAACTATGAAAATGATACATCTATGAGTCTCAGTTTGAATAGTCCCATGCAAGATTTCCCCCTTGTCCTTGCTTTGTCATGTGATTGCAGTTTGCCAATTCCTTATTCGATGATCAAGAAATAAGGCAACACCCCATCGTCGGCGGCTGACCTTTCACTGCCCTTCTTTGGGGCGTTCGTCTCATATATAGGCGCCTTTAGACTTCTAAAATAATTGTGATGTAATACAAAACCACCTACAAACTGTTCTATATGTAGGCACTCCGCCATACCTTAATTTATTTCTGAACCCAGACGGAATCCAAAAAGACTGGATTCCTTACCGCATGGGGAAACTTCCGTGGTGGCAATAGGTATTTAGTATCATTTAATTATATAAACCTCCATTTGGTTCAAGATATAGATTACGAAACCCGGACTGAGGTAGACCGGATATGTCCAGTCATCGAGATTATCCGGACTGAAGTAAATCCTATTTCTGTTTGGCAAACTAATCCCATCATTAAATTGGATTGGTATTGTAACTTGTGCTTTTCAGTCAGGCTGATAAAACAAAATACACAAAAAGACAGAGCCAAATCAGGACCGGGTTATGAAATCCCTCTGCTAGCATGACTAAGCCAACCCAGATATCAAGATAACGGAACCCGAAACGGAGCCATCTTAGGATTTTGAACCAATGAGTAAATCTTGGACGGGTTTCTAGGCCAACAAATACATGTGTTGTCATTCTTATACCTACAATCCTAGTTTCATCATTCATATCCTAAGTTTTGTGTAACATCATTTAATCATGCTTGTCAGTAAATAATAAACAGTAAATAAACCATGATTCCATATATCAAAGATTTGAATCAAAATGGAGCCTAATGGAACATTGGGAGAGTGAGAATATTATACCTCACTTGCAGGATGAAGAAGAAATATATGCAAATCAATAGTAAGTCAACAACACCTACAACAACACAAATACACGATTCAATTATGTTATAATGTATTAATTAGGGTCACATAATCAATTTAGAAATAGAAGACCCACATGTGACCCTAAACCCTAAACACAAATATATGCAAGCACAAAATAGCACAAAATAGTAAATACACAAATATACACATAATTGAGCAATATAGCTCAAAATCAGCCACCACGACCGTGTTACTCAGCACAGCCGTTCTACCAACACGGTCATGCTGCCCAGCACGGACGTGCCAACCTGCGATTTCACAACATGGCAGAGAAGAGGAGGAAAAGGATATATCTGTAGGAGGAGCGAGCAAGAAAGAGGGCAGCGGCGGCAGCGAGTGAGAGGGTGGGTATCCGGAGCAGCAAGCAACAAACGGGCGGCGGCGGTGAGCAGGCGACCAAGAGCAGAGACCTAGCAGGAGAGGAGAGGAGCAGACAGGCGACCAAAGCAGCCACCGGTAGGGGCGGCGGCGAGGAGAGGAGAGGAGAGGAGCAGCGAGTGGCGGCGGCACCAACAGAGAAGAAATCGAGCGGCGGCTGCACCAGCAGAGAAGAAATCGCCGGACCTAGTTATGTGAACTGAAGAATCAGGAATGAAACAGAGAAAGGGGAAGAGTCCATCGCGTGGGTGCAGTTAAGTTAAACTTAAGCGTCGGTTCTTTAAAAAACCGACACTAAAGCATAACATCGTCGGTCACTAAGAGAAAACCGACACACATAGCGATGTAAAAATTTTGGCATGGACAACGCGGGTAAACAAATCGACGTCGGTTTTGGGAATATAACGGACGATAAAAATGTCCTTCGTGAAAAAGTTTTAATCGTCGGTTATTTATTAAATAACCGACGTTGTTAGTTAAATTTTGGACCTAATTTTTTTTGTTGGATAAATTGGATTTGGTGGGTGTTTTTAGGCATCGGTTGTTTATTCTCGAACCGACGCTAAATAGAAAGTGATACTCGTGTCTGGCCACTCGTATCCAATATATGTCGGTTTGTGTTTTAAACTGACGTTGTAGGTTTTAGGCGTCGTTTCTTAGTTAATAACTGACGCCTGGAAAGTGAATTCATAAGCCATTTCTATATTGGTGTCATCTTCTTTCCTTAGTTTTCCTTGTTGTCCTCCTACTTCTCTCTTCCTTCTTGGCCGGATCCATGGTGTTCTTAGTGGAGCTTGTGCATTTGGTTGAAGAGCACCTTCTCTCTTCTCTCTTGACCAAGGTTTCCTTATTCTTGGAGAAAGGAGCTAGATTGGACATGTGGATTGCTCAAACTAGGGTGTCTTCTCTCTTTCCTCGAGCTACCTTGTTGTTTCTATCTTCATAACTTATCTTAAGGAAAGTTCTATACCTTTCTTCATGTTTCCTGCTTACTCTTAGCTAGATATGTATGGATCGTTCTCTAAAACGTAGTACCAAGTAAAAAGATGATATATTTGACTAGGTTTTGAGCTTATGTGGTATTTTTTGAGTAGATAATCTTCCTTGACGTACATCTTAACCTATTGCACGTTTCTTCCTTGGAAGGGGAGTTCTAGAACTTGAATTTCCATGAAATGATGGTTCCTTTATGGTGACAAATGATGTCTTTTCCTTGAGTGTTTGGACTAATTTCTCACTTGATTTATGAATTGATGGTATGGATTCTTGTGAGAACCGACAAGGTGTTTACTTAGTTTCTATTTGGAAGGTTTCCTTGTTCTTAAGAACCAATGGTCTTGATTCTCTCATCAAGTGGTTCAATTGATGGTTTCCTTAACCCTAACAAAGGTGATTTTCCTTGGTACATAAAAATATGTTTTCCACCTATCCATAACATCTGATGACCTACTTATGATCAGTTTTTGATGGTCTTCATGTTTGCTCCCAACCGATGGGTTTCATAGTATCAACAATTGATGGTGTTCCTAGATTAACAATCAATGGTTTCTATATGCTTAAACATATGGTAGTTTTCCTCTATTACACAACTGATGTCTTCACTAATTCAAGATCCGATGGACTTTCTAGGTCCATGATCTGATGGTTACCCTAGACCATGATTCGATGTCTCTACTATGTTCATGATTCAATGGTTATGCCTAACTTGAATCTGGTGATTTCATGTGAGATCCAAGACTCGATGGTATGTGCTTCATGTGAATAATTTGATGGTTGTTTTTTATGCACAAGATCCAATGGTGATGTTTTATCTTAAGTGCATCCATGATCTGATGGGGATGCTAGGTGAAAGTGTTTATTCTTTTGTCTAAGTATGTGTACAAAATGATGATTTATCTTTGACTGCTGATTTATAACATCAATCCAAACTACTTTGTTGAACCTAGCGTAAAGTAATCAAGTGATGATGGTTAATTGTACTTGTCTTTCTTTATGTTGTAATGTAGAAGGAATACTCTTGTATGCTAGTGGTAACCCTACTTTGTTACCTTATGAACATCATATATCTTACTTTTGATGCAATCTTATGCTAAACATGTGTATCACAAGTATAATGATGATTTTGTAGAATCGTATACAAGGTGTTGAAAGATAATGATGTTCTTACAGGAGATTATGGGGATGGTCTAAATGACCTTTGGGCATGTCTTGAGACCTAATGGTGGTACAATCCTCTTTACATGTGACAAAGATTGGTTTCTTGTAATATGTCCCAATGTTTTTGTAGAAATCTTTTAGGGTCTGTATGTAACTTGATTGATTCAACCTTAACTCATCCAATTGGAAATAACTAATCAAGTGAACCCTAATCATGTAGTGCCCTGTGTCGTAGAACTATTACAATGTTAGAACTTGCTGGATAGGAAAATGGGTATTCCAGAAAGGAAGCTTGAAGTCATTTATTGTTGAGTATATGCATGTGCAGGGAGTGTGTATTCTTGTCATCATGATCCCAAGGTTTTGAGGATGGTTGCGGTCATGCCTCAGATTGAGAGCGGTCGAGGTTGTATCTTAGGTATTTGTATATATGATGTGATTGAGGATAGTTGTTGTTAAAACCCCAATTTTGAGTTCATTTGGTGAGAAATGAAAATTTTCATATTAAAGATGTTTGAATAAATAATGATATAATTTGTTTGGAATAAATGGATTTCATTTACAACAGCCTTGATGGTTGTTTTATGGCACAAGTTAAATAAATCAAAGGTATTGTACATGAATTAATAATGATGGCTTTTGTTACGATAAATGAAGTAATTGTCAAGTTGCCAAAAGAAATATTATTTATGGTGTTTTAGATAATTAGAGGATAATTATCTATATGAGTTGGAAACCTCGTGGATAAGGCACCATATAGAACTAAATATTTCTTAACGACTTCTTTTGTTGCCAAATCCAAATCTTAATAAGATTATGGTATTACTTTACGTGACTTTTGGATTTATAAGTATAAAAGGCAAGAATTTTAGGTAAAGCAACATATTCTTTGCTTCGCATAATAATAGATGGTGCTTTCATATAAAAGGGATATCCTTTAATAGTTATGGAAAGGAAGTAATCATGAATTCTTTTGGAAACAATATAATATGCCTTGTCAATTTTGATTCTGAGAAACATGCTCTTTTCATAATATTAGTTGTCAAATAAAAGGGTGCCTTTTTGTACTCATAGAATTGAGGGAAATTTCATAATAACTTTCCATAAATGATGTCATCCTTGTACACCAAGAAAGAGAGAGAAAAGGAAATGAGAAAGGAGCATATGTAAATATATAGGTGTATATATACAAGCATAGCCAATTGAACATGCACCCCTCTCTGTGTTTCCCCGTGGTAGGTAAAGGTTGTCCCTTTGTGGCACGATGCCATGATGGTTGCCGACATCATAATCCCCAAGAAGGGCATACCCTAGATAACACCAGACCATGAGAAGATAGACACATCCTTTTGGATGTTGTTCAAGTGGCGCCATGCTCGACATCCAGGGCAAGATGTCTTCACCAAGATGATCTGCTTGATGTCTCCGATGATCTGTCTTAACCCCGATATAGAGTCTTGCCATGATCGGCAAGGGAGGCGAAAGTAAGGGAACCTTTTCCTATTCTGTTTGAGCCCAGAGATGAGAGGCATCATGATGGTTGGTCTCTCTGTGGCAGTAGTGATGATCTTTGCGAGTAGGAGGGTGGTACAGGAGGAGACTGTTTCTCGACAGACAGAATAGGAGATGTTATCTTCCTACTGGGTGTGTGTGGGGAACTCGATGATGAAGAGGGAGTCTGCACCAGACTGGGAACGAGGGAGAGTGCCGCCTGCAGCAGCAAGGGGGAGCCTTGGGACGATGCCCTCGGATGCAGGAAGGACAACACCCAGAACGTTGCCGCAGCGGCAATCTACTTGCGTTCACGCAAAGAGGAAGCGATCACAGCCTTGGTTGTGCTCCCATTGCTTAGAGCCTTGCGCGTGTGGCTTTTTACCCTGGAGGTGGAAGAGAGAGCGTGCCGACCTCCCACAGGGTCACCATGGATGAGTTAACGGAGGTCTGAAACCTCTACCAACTTGGTCGGGGTGAGCAGAGGAGGATCGGCGGAGCGAGACCTGCTATTGCGGGCTAGAAGGTGCTAGCGTGTGGGAGCCAATGGAGGTGCTGGGAGGACACTGTCCACGTCAATGATGGTCGGCATCCTCAAGGTGACAGGCTGCGCCTCGTACACGTGAGCAAGGGAGAAAGCTCCGAGGTCAGGACGACATCCTGAGGATAGATTGTGCACAGTTGCGAGCAACGAAGGTGGACCCGAAGGATCCCGTCCACGAACGGGTGAGCTACATCTGATTCTGTCGGATCTCCTACGGCGTACGCACACAACAACGCGGCTAGGTTGAGGAAGAGAGTGCAGGGCATAGTTGACTGATATGCCCCCAACTCATATACAAGGTGTAAGGGGCACGAAGGTCATTCCGGTGTCTGAAGCTGGGCGAATATTAATTAATAAATAAGGTAAGTTTCTCCGACGTGGCCCGTTCTGATTTTCCCAGATATCTTTAGTTTGCAATTATCATAGTAATTGCTAGGATGATCGGATTTAGACAAGTGATACATGAAACTCGCTCAGAAAAATGAGAGGAATTTAAATAAAATATTATTATAACATGTTTATGCTTCCTGTTCTAAAAGTGTGTGTAACACATGTGTTAATGTGATTAGTATAAAGGAAAGCCAAGATTTTCCTTAATCTAATGCTTAATTGATTAGATTTGGTTAGGTTGAGTTAATATCTTATCTAAAATTATATAACAAAGAGTTATGAATATTAATGAAATATTGGCGATGCTAGTAGTGTGATTTAGGTTTCATAAAGAGTATACTATGTTTAAGATGATGATTAAGGTTTAACCTAATATGCATAAGTGAGATTGTAATCTTAGAAACCGCGATAGGATGGAATTAGGGTTTGTAACCTTAATCCCTACATGAGATAGTTCTAAACCCTAGTTTAGGAGCGCATCTAGATCTGTGTAGTACAATGTGAATACATGGTGACACATACATAGTATGCTTTGTTTCAGATACTTGTTGATTAAATGCTTGGTTACTTGGATGTTTGGATACACTCACAAAGTATATGATGTTCTGCATGGTTTCTGCGATGGCATGAGGTATGTGGTTACGCTTATGACTACCCGAATTAGTTTTTCGGGGTTTTTATCGATGTTTCCATTGTGGCTTGAATTAAACTATTGGATGTATTTAATTCATGCAAAGTATAATGTGAATATGACTATCACATAAGAGATTTGCCTACTAGCTCAGATCCTAGTCCCCTCTGTAGCTTAATGGGTTGACCTAGTAAATGGCTACTAATGGGGTAGGCCCATCAGGTCATTGAATGACTTAATAAATGGCTACCAATGAGGTAGGTCCATCAAGTCACATTGAGTTAGTGATTGGACTACCAATGGGTAGTGCCATGCAACTCAACCCTAGATATTGATCTACCTGTTAGGTAGGATCATGCGGGGTCTAATAAGGATCTACCTAGAGAGAGTTAGTATCCTAGTCTGCTGCAGGGACAACACAGAGATAGGGGATAGGAAAGGATTGAGTAGTATGGTTTAAAATGTAATCTTGGCTGTTAAATGATATCTTGGCTGCACAGAGTAGTATGGTTTAAAATGTAATCTTGGTTGATTACTTTGTTATTATAGCTGCATGATTATTGTTTCCCCCACATACCAACTTCTTGCTGACTGACGTTTTGTTTGTCGGCGTTTTAGGTACAAATGAGAAGAACAAACAGTAAAGTGGCAGATGTGAAATTAAACGAGAAATAACGTGCACAGGAGGATTAGTTAGTTTAGCATCTCCATGGATAGAAGTTTAGAAATCCCAGTTTTTCCAAGGTAAGAAAAGTTTTATTTTATACCAGTTTTTCAGTTTAGTTGGTTTTGATTATTTGTTGAACCTTTGATCCTGTACATGAATAACGGCTATGTCCTTCAGGTCTCCCTTAATTGGGGGTTACCGGGAGGCGGGGTCATTACAATTGGTATCAGAGCATATGTTCCTCAATTAATCTTTAATAATTATTAAATTTTACAAATTCTGTAGAACCCAAGGGAGTTATTAGAGGATTATCTGAAAGATGGAGGTGTCTAGAAAAGGATCACAACTGGAGGCTGGCAATATTTTCCTCCGCACCGCTAGTCAGAATATGAGGACTCCCAGATCCATGTGGCTGCCTGGCCAAAGTCTTAGGGTATGAATCGAAATAAGATACCTTTAGGACCCTCTCATCTTGTTCATCCCTTCTCAACTCAAATTCTGTTAAGAACCTTAAGGATTAGGGTTTCCTCTCTTCTCCTCACCCTCTTGAGGTATGGGTAAGGTTGATAAGGATTAAGGAATCCTCCGCCAAATTAATAAAAAACATGTAAATAAGATGTCATGGACATAAGCTTAATAGATTAAGTGCAAACCAAAGAATAGGTACATGCTTAGGTCGTATGACATAAGTTGTCATTTCCCTCAGGAGAGGCCTGAGGCTAGACCTTCTTATCAGGAGGACGAGTAGAGAAAGTGAGTCTTGGAGGTAGAGATCTCCATTAAAGTAGAGACCTAGCACATCCTTTGAGGATGATGTTAACCCTAACTCTAAGTGAAGGTTAGAGAGAGAGATGGCATGATGAGATTAGACCAGGTGTTTGGATAAACATGCCTTGGATGCCATATGGGCCATGATAAGTTGATGACCTAGCACTTTTGGCGACCCAACCCTGGAGAGGGTCGTGCATGCTCAAGCAAAGGATAGCTCCTTCATGGATGAGGTTAGAGGAGAACCTATAGTTACCCTATGGGCTTAGGCAAGTAGGGTATAGCCTGATGAGACCCTGGTTAAGAGATCATGATGGATGGCTTATGAAATAAACATAAAGGGCTATGAATGATCTTGAGCAAACATAAGTTCGAGCTTAGGCCACACCCATGTGGAGGTATGCTTGTGAGCTTGATCCTTCATGAAGAAAGGACCTCGGGTAGTAAGGTTGGATGTGGAGTTAGCTCTAGAAAGAAAAAGTAGGACTCAAGCAAGAGGGTTGGAAGCTTAGATTCTGAGACATGAGGAATAGTGGGGATGCTTCTAGTACCTATGGTATAGGTAATTACCTGCTGGATGAGATAAAGAGTGCTTGAGACCTTGAAGAGGATGAAGTAGCAAGTTGTGAAGCCTTGTACCTAGTTGGTTGTCCTGGAAGAGGACTCAACTCTGAGGTGTTGCTCGTATAAAAGGTTCATGGGAGTACTTGACATACCTTGGACATGCTTGATTCATGGTTAAGAGTTTGAGCAGGCAGTTGGACACCCAAAGGTGGACTTTGGGTTCCTAGGCCTAAGAAGGGAAGTAGTGTACCTGATGTTCATGATGAGACTTGATTCTCTATAGTTTCGAACATGGTACTCCTCATGTGTAGAGGTAAAGGAAATCCCTTAAGTTAAGGGTATGTTTGATGAACCCCTCACAACTAAGTTGATCTAATGTCGAGGAAAGAGAACAAGTATGACCTAGCATGATTTGGTAAGTGTTTTCCTATGCCTTAGTAGCTTGCTAGGGCTAAGCATGCACATGTGGATGCATACCCTAAACATAAGGATGTTTGTGAACTTGTTGTCACGAGTTGTAGTTTCCTCCCATCCTGGGAGAGGGACCCCTTTGGTAGGGTGCATACCAGTTTTGTTGGTTTTGAGATAACCTAAAGAGGTCTCATAAGATCTTGAGGAGCTAGGTGAAAAGTACATGGTACGAGGATGAACCTATAGACCCATAAATAACCATCTCTACGTGCATGTGAATGTGTTACCATGGAGGTAGCTGGTATGGGGCCTGACCAAGGTAGGCAGGTCGCCATGATCCCTGAGAAAGGATGAAAGTCAACCCATGAATGCAGAGAGAGATGATGAATGCTTGGGTAAGGTTCTATGTTGAACATGTACTATAAGAGAATACTAAGTCTATCCTAGGGTCAAATAGGGATAAGACTGATGGAAGTAGGAGTTTCCTAAATCCCTAGTGCACATGACCATAGGGCTGGGAGGTAATAGCTATCATTGTCTGAGGGCCATGGGTTAGGAGATTGATCATCTTCATGAACTCATGGGACCCAAAGGGCAGATGAGTAGGGCACTCTCTAATGCATAAGGAAAAAGGGATGACCCCAAAAGTGTCGGCTCCCTATAGACTTAGAGGATATGACCTAGGATTATGCTTGGACCAAGTAAGTTTGAGACCAGTTTTCCATGGAAGTAATGTGGATATCATGATGCTTGTGATATAGAGTCATAAGCTGCACGTTTCAACTTGGACTAGAAAGTGTACGGGCAAGGTGGGTTGTACCATCTCTACTCTTGGAATAGGAAGAACTCTGTATTTGGACTGCAGCCAAATGCTTATCTTGTTATGGGAGTGAGAGATAGGACAATACACATGCCATACACTAAGGATAAAGATGATGTGAGTTGGAACATTGCTACAAGGTATGAGGATAGAGATGATAACATACCCTCATGGAACCAAGATACATGGATGGTTTACAAACACTAAGAGTATTAAGGGATCATCTTGTGGGGATGTGATACCATGAGCTATCTGGAATTTGCAAGATATGCAAGGTTGATTTTAATCACCATGAGGATGAGTTCAAAGCTTCTTGATGAAGAGCAACTGTGAGTTTGAGATGAGATGATAAGTATAATACATGAAGGTATGTGTCTTCGACATTACCTAACACCTAAGGATAATAAGTGGTAATGAATTCTCTAGTCGAGATATAGTTGCCTACTTTATCTTGAAGCCAGAAGAAGTTGAGGTTACTAGACTAACCTTAAGTTGAGGAAAAGAGATAAGTTTGGCCAATACCCAGATATATCAATAACGGTTAATCAAGTAAATGATTGATTGGTTAGCCAGCCTAGTACATGATATGATGAAAGGATGGTTGTAGAACCTTAGATGTACTTCTTTGGAAAGGAAAGTGATGAAGCCCCAATGAGAGTGGTTAGGATTTCTGAGGTATCGATCTTGAGGAATCATGACGTATCGGAGATCATGGTTTTAAGATCGCTAAACGCCGTAACACCACAAAAGATACTAAGTGACAGTAGTATTTTAGATGTCTAGGTGAAGTTGCATGTGGTATGTTTCCATGCATGACAGGGGGCGAAGGACGAACACCAGTAACCCAGTGCATAGATATAAAGTATAGAGAGTCCCCGAGAGAGAATGAGAGTTCATTACTATGGATGTTGTGGTAATACTCCCCTAGACCAAGGAGGTTCGGGGTGTAATATGGGTTATGGTAGAGCACCTTACCTAGATGGCATGAGAAAGGAAGAGTACTGTCACGGGACAGCTTCAGTTGAACTACTTAAGAGAAAAAGATGGTTCAACTAGATACGAGTTCAAAAGTTCTTGAGCATGATTAGAAGGTTTACTTCCATGCGGTGGAAGTAGGTTGTTAGTATCGCCTATCACCCCTAACTAATGGTTAGTAGGGTCCAGACTAGAGGGTATGATGAGAGAAAGTGTGCCTGTTCAGGGTGATACCTAGAGACAGTTCTAAAGATGTGATGTTAACCACCATAGACTTTATCAGGATGCAAGAAGTCTTATAGAGAGGTTGTGTCGGTCACCACTTCATTAAGATGATGTTGGTGAAGGAGGCCTGGAGAAGGTCAAAATATAACCATAGTGTGTGCAGATGATGTCACTTTGATCATGCAATGGCTGAGAGAGAGCCCAATGGTGACATGAGTCACGCGCTGGTACAAAGCAGACTGACATGTAGTTCACTATGGGAGAATATAATGTGAAAATCCGACCCCTCTGAGATACAACTGAGAAAGCTGAGTCCCCGATATATGGGTCCATTTGAAATGGATTAGTGGATATGGTTGTGTTTAGCCTTGCCCCTCAGGATAACATGTTGTGTAATGTGTTACATAATTCCGATCTAGAGCACTATGTGAAGTACCCAAGCCATGTGTTGAGCCTTGAACCTATTTAGCTTTTGAGAGGATGAAATGTCCTGAGTCACCTATGAGGGTGCGATATACCAAGGTAAGAAAGAACTCAGATGGAAGAATATGAGATGATAAAGGTTCTTGGGAAGTACCATGGAAAGGGTAAGGCCACATGGGAGCCATGATGGACATATGAAAGACTTATCCTGAGTTGTTTGTTGCTTGATGGAAATTTTGAGGGAAAAATTCCTATAAGAAGGGAAGGATGTTACAACCCCAATTTTGAGTTCATTTGGTGAGAAATGAAAATTTTCATATTAAAGATGTTTGAATAAATAATGATATAATTTGTTTGGAATAAATGGATTTCGTTTACAACAGCCTTGATGGTTGTTTTGTGGCACAAGTTAAATAAATCAAAGGTATTGTACATGAATTAATAATGATGGATTTTTTTACGATAAATGAAGTAATTGTCAAGTTGCCAAAAGAAATATTATTTATGGTGTTTTATATAATTAGAGGATAATTATCTATATGAGTTGGAAACCTCATGGATAAGGCACCATACAGAACTAAATATTTCTTAACGACTTCTTTTGTTGCCAAATCCAAATCCTAATAAGATTATGGTAGTACTTTACGTGACTTTTGGATTTATAAGTATAAAAGGCAAGAATTTTAGGTAAAGAAGCATATTCTTTGCTTCGCATTATAATAGATGGTGCTTTCGTATAAAAGGGATATCCTTTAATAGTTATGGAAAGGAAGTAATCATGAATTCTTTTGGAAACAATATAATATGCCTTGTCAATTTTGATTTTGAGAAACATGCCCTTTTCATAATATTAGTTGTCAAATAAAAGGGTGCCTTTTTGTACTCAAAATTGAGGGAAATTTCATAATAACTTTCCATAAATGATGTCATCCTTGTACACCAAGAAAGAGAGAGAAAAGGAAACGAGAAAGGAGCATATGTAAATATATAGGTGTATATATACAAGCATAGCCAATTGGACCTGCACCCCTCTCTGTGTTTCCCCATGGTAGGTAAAGGTTGCCCCTTTGTGGCACGATGCCGTGATGGTTGCCGACATCATAATCCCCGAGAAGGGCATACCCTAGATAACACCAGACCATGAGAAGATAGATGCATCCTTTTGGATGTTGTTCAAGTGGCGCCATGCTCGGCATCCAGGGAAAGATGTCTTCGCCGAGATGATCTTCTTGATGTCTCCGATG
Source organism: Alisma plantago-aquatica (assembly GCA_963693085.1). Taxonomy (NCBI): domain Eukaryota; kingdom Viridiplantae; phylum Streptophyta; class Magnoliopsida; order Alismatales; family Alismataceae; genus Alisma; species Alisma plantago-aquatica. Next base: position 1,345,823,727 of record OY856411.1, read on the forward strand.
ATCTGTCTTAACCCCGATATAGAGTCTTGCCATGCTCGGCAAGGGAGGCGAAAGTAAGGGAACCTTTTCCTGTTCCGTTTGAGCCCAGAGATGAGAGGCATCATGATGGTTGGTCTCTCTGTGGCAGTAGTGATGACCTTTGCGAGCAGGAGGGTGGTACAGGAGGAGACTGTTTCTCGACAGACAGAATAGGATATGTTATCTTCCTACTGGGTGTGTGTGGGGAACTCGATGATGAAGAGGGAGTCTGCACCGGATTGGGAACGAGGGAGAGTGACGCCTGCAGCAGCGAGGGGGAGCCTTGAGACGATGCCCTCGGATGCAGGAAGGACAACACCCAGAACGTTTCCGCAGTGGCAATCTACTTGCGTTCACACAAAGAGGAAGCGATCACAGCCTTGGTTGTGCTCCCATTGCTTAGAGCCTTGCGCGTGTGGCTTTTTACCCTGGAGGTGGAAGAGAGAGCAAGCCGACCTCCCACAGGGTCGCCATGGACGAGTTCACAGAGGTCTGAAACCTCCGCCAACTTGGTCGGGGTGAGCAGAGGAGGATCGATGGAGCGGAACCTGCTATTGCGGGCTAGAAGGTGCTAGCGTGAGGGAGCCAATGGAGGTACTGGGAGGACATTGTGCACGTCAATGATGTCCGACATCTGCAAGGTGACAGGCTACGCCTCGTACGCGTGAGCAAGGGAGAAAGCTCCGAGGTTAGGATGACATCTTGAGGATAGATTGTGCACAGCTGCGAGCAACGAAGGTGGACCCGAAGGACCCCGTGCATGAACGGGTGAGCTACATCCGATTCCGTCGGATCGCCTGTGGTGTACGCACACAACAACGTGTTTAGGTTGAGGAAGAGAGTGCAGGGCATAGTTGACTGATATGCCCTCAACTCATATACAAGGTGTAAGGGGCACGAAGGTCATTCCAGTGTCTGAAGCTGGGCGAATTTCAATTAATAAATAAGGTAAGTTTCTCTGACGTGGCCCGTTCTGAATTGCCCAGATATCTTTAGTTTGCAATTATCATAGTAATTTCTAGGATGATCGGATTTAGACAAGTGATACATGAAACTCGCTCAGAAAAATGAGAGGAATTTAAATAAAATATTATTATAACTTGTTTATGTTTCCTGTTCTAAAAGTGTGTGTAACACATGTGTTAATGTGATTAGTATAAAGGAAAGCCTAGATTTTCCTTAATCTAATGCTTAATTGATTAGATTTGGTTAGGTTGAGTTAATATCTGATCTAAAATTATATAATGAAGAGTTCTGAATATTAATGAAATATTGGCGATGCTAGTAGCGTGATTTAGGTTTCATAAAGACTATAATATGTTTAAGATGATGATTAGGGTTTAACCTAATATGCATAAGTGAGATTGTAATCTTAGAAACCACGATAGGATGGAATTAGGGTTTGTGACCTTAATCCCTACATGAGATAGTCCTAAACCCTAGTTTAGGAGCACATCTAGATATGTGTAGTACAATGTGAATACATGGTGACACATACATAGTATGCTTTGTTTCAGATACTTGTTGATTAAATGCTTGGTTACTTGGATGTTTGGATACACTCGCAAGTATATGATGTTTTGCATGGTTTCTGCGATGGCATGAGGTATGTGGTTACGCTTATGACTACCCGAATCAGTTTTCCGGGGGTTTTATCGATGCTTCCATCGTGGCTTGAATTAAACTATTGGATGTATTTAATTCATGCAAAGTATAATGTGAATATGACTATCACATAAGAGATATGCCTACTAGCTCAGATCCTAGTCCCCTCTGTAGCTTAATGGGTTGACCTAGTAAATGACTACCAATGGGGTAGGCCCATCAGGTCATTGAATGACTTAGTAAATGGCTACCAATGAGGTAGGTCCATCAAGTCACATTGAGTTAGAGATTGGACTACCTATGGGTAGTGCCATGCGACTCAACCCTAGATATTGATCTACCTGTTAGGTAGGATCATGCAAGGTATAATAAGGATCTACCTAGAGAGAGGTAGTATCCTAGTCCGTTGCAGGGATAGCACAGAGATAGGGGATAGGAAAGGATTGAGTAGTATGGTTTAAAATGTAATCTTGGTTGTTAAATGATAATTGGCTGGTTACTTTGTTATTATAGATGCATGATTATTGTTTCCCCCACATACCAGCTTCTTGTTGACCGACGTTTTGTTTGTCGGCATTTTAGGTACAAATGAGAAGAACAAATAGTAAAGTGGCAGATGTGAAATTAAACGAGAAATAACGTGCACAGGAGGATTAGTTAGTTTAGCATCTCCATGGATAGAAGTTTGGAAATCCCAGTTTTTCCAAGGTAAGAAAAGTTTTATTTTATACCAGTTTTTCGGTTTAGTTGGTAAATCTTATTAATTGTTATTGATTATTTGTTGAACCTTTGATCATGTACATGAATAACGGCTCTGTCCTTCGGGTCTCCCTTAATTGGGGGTTATCGGAAGGCGGGGTTGTTACAGTTATAGCTGTACCTAGGATGATTGGGTCATATACCCTAGTTTTCTAGTGTCGTGACCTATATACCAAGGGCAGATTAGGCTGATTGCAACTTGACTAATGTGTCATTATAGTGGACTTATACAGATTGAGGGGAAGAGATCTTAGGATTTCAACTCTCCTAGATCTTGTAAGGAACTGATTGTGACTTCGTAGTGGTTAGTTGGAAGTTTGAGTGGTATACCTCAAACTCCCTATGGATTAATAAAAGAAGTAATCCAACCGTGTAGTATATCTACTAGGGTTAAACTGTAATTCACATTGGTTGATAACCCTTTCTTTATTTGTTATAATGTTTAGTTGATATATAATGTGGTAAGAGAACTCAACTATTTAGAGGTGATAGCTTTATTTGTTCCTCTTAATATCATGTAATCATGCTTGAGGTAGTATTAAATGTTATGTTAATCACGCTTATTATAATATTATCTGCCTTATCTATTAATATGCCTTAACTACTTAATTACATAGCCTAATGTAATCAATAGACATTTTTTCGAATTATATCTCTTGTTGGGACATGGTTCTCACCTCATAGTTCACCACATCTTTTTAGGTGATCATTAGCAACGTCGACAGGATCGTTGTGATGAGGAAGAGTAGCTTGGAGATCAGTAGGAGAAAAAGGTTGGCTAGTGTTTAGTGTGTCCTAGAGTCATCCTTGTATTCTCAGGTCCAAGTAGGGGAATTTTTGTAGATGATATGTATATTGATTCGAGTTTTTAGCAGTTTCATGATGTTTGTATATGGCGTGTATATGTGGAACAGTGCTTTTGTATACATGTTGTGGTTGAGGCCTCTAGACAGATTTGTAAATGCCTGGTATGATATGTGCTTTTATGCAGGACAATGGACTTATATATAAATGTTCATGGACATAATTCAGATGCTTAATTGGTTTTTATCATCCCTTTTTCCTTATTGTGTGGCTAATTTGTGATCGATCATGTTTCAGATTTTGAGTAATCTCGTTTAGCGAGGCAATCTGCCACATGTCTAGTCACACATCAATTATTTGACGAACATTTCATGGGGGTGTACTTTGCTCATTTGACATGAATATTGTGTATAATAATGAATGAAATATTAAAATCTCAAGTAAATCTAAACCAATGTAGGATAACAAAAAATATTAAAAAATTAACTAAAACAAAATCACAATCTATTGAAGAATTTTTTGTTTAACCTAATTTCACTAAAGTTAGTGAGTTAATTATTAGGTTTTGTTTAATGAATGTAATAGTTCAATTAAATTTTAATTTGATTGTAGGTCTTGGTCCATGGAAGCTAAGTCGACATCAAATAAGTTATGTTTCATATAGAAGTGATTCTATTTTATAAAACTATTAGTGATTCATTGTTTTAACCTAGTAAGGCATGTCCCACCTGACTATTCTGATATGATACATTTGAGATAATATGGACTCTTCTTCTTATAATTTTTTTCCAATATCAATTGATATCTCATTAAATGCAAGTTGGAATCTTTTTTTTTGAGATGTATGCTTCATAAATCCAACTACAACCATATTTTTAACTTGATTAATTTTATGATGAGTATTCACATGAAATTGTATAACTCTGCTTAGGTTGTGTACATCTTGTGTAAATATAGTTGGTTCAAAATGGGTAAAGGAGGAGGAGTGCTAGGTTGACAACCAGCCTTATAATTGTGTCACTATTTTTATGACATGGATCCTTATAAGAGTGTCCATGAATGTGTTGTGGAAGGTTTTGGAGATAAAGGTGTTCCATTCCAATACATGGACTTGATTAAAGGCATGGGTAATAACTCAAATGCATGTGTTATGACTCCTAGAGGAGAGACACCAAAATTTCCTAATATAGTTGGCCTACACCAAGGATTGACACTAAGTGTGTATCTATTCATCCTTGTTGTTGTGAGTTGAGAAAGAAAGTTTAGGATAATATTGTTGGGTTCATGGTATTTTCTAAAGATATTGTGTTGATTGATAATGACAAAGAAAGATTGAATAATAAACTTGAATATTAGAAAAAGAATTAGATTCTAATAGATTTAAGATAAGTAGAAGCAAAACTCAGTATATGCATTGCAATTACATCTAGTCTAGAATTAAAGATGATCGGCCAAGTTAGATGGAGTGAATGTGCCAAAATGTGACAAGTTTTGTTACTAGAGGTCTATTATTCAAATGTATGGTATGCCCAAGATGTTGTTGTCATGTGATCATATGGATCAAATGAAGGATGAAATAGTAGTGGTATGTAATAAGAAGATCCCTCACATATTTAAAAGTAAATTTTATAGAACAACTGTATGAGTAAATATATTACATGGTAGTGAATGTTTGCAGGTGAAGAAATAAGATCTCAACAAGATGAATGTGGCTGAAATGCTTATGTTGAGATGAATTTGTGGGAAGACAAGGAAAGATCACATGAGAAATAACAATATCAAGAACAATCTGGGGGTGGTGAGCATTGAGAATAAATTGTGTGAGGGCCATCCAAGATGGTATGGATTTGTGCAATGCAGACCAACTAAAGCACCTATCCAAAACAATGCTATTGGGTCGAGCACAATCAAAATAGGAAGAGGTGGTTCTAATTTCATTTATAAAGATCTTATAAAGAGAGATTTTGAATCTTTACATCTGAACAGAATATGACCCATAATAGATCTTGTTGGATATAAAGGATCCATGTAGCCGGTCCTAATATGTCTAGAATTGAGACTTAGATGATGATGTTGATATAAATGAAATTGTGTATCTTGCCTTCATATTAGGAATTCTTTTTCCTTTGTGGTTTCTATCATTATGTAAAATTTAATCATTCTTTAGGTCGTGGTTCTTATTGCATTTATATATACAAGTTCATATTAGGGGGTGGTATGTTTTCCATGGTATTAGGTGGTGATCCAATTTCACCCATTTTACATACTTGAGTAATAGGTGTTGGTACCTCTGCCCCTTTCACTTGAGGTGATGATTCCTAAGTTGTATTCTATATTGCACTAGATATTAATATACATATGCATGCAACATTTTGATGGGTGGGTGTGAAATTACATGTAAGTTTCTCTGAAGGAAAGAATCTTCTACTATACTTTCACAACATGCCTCATTGTTTGATACATAGTGAATCCTTTTGGAAGTTACCTTTTTAACAACTCCTTATTTTTTTCTCTTCTTGATCTCCTTTATTTCTTTCTTATAATCTTTCCTATGATATTTATCTCACCCACATATAACACTTAACTAATTATTTTCTCTCTATTGTTTCTTTAGGATATTATTTTCAACACTCATGTGGTCAGATATTTACTAAAGCAAACCCATTTCAAGAGTCCAAGCAAAAGAAATAGACCTTAGTAAACATTTTTGAGATAGCAATCCTCTGTTGCATTTTGGCATGGTTTAGAACTCCTTGTCATGTATCCACTCATATTGAGTGTTGAACTGTATTTATATTTCCAATTCAAAATTGATATTTTTCTTTTGTTATTTTTGGTATTTATACTTCAATAATGGATTTCATCTCTTTTGGGGAAACTATATACTCTTTTGGTTTTTGAGGGGTTGTGGTTCATTTACTCGTAAGTCATTTGTGTACACAGATCTCACTCATTACAGTCTGTGAAGAGTGATTTTGATCAATGAAATGTACACAATTTCTTATATGGTAAACTTCTTTTTATCTAACTTGCTTGGTTTCAATTGACCAATATTGGCATATCTTAACATACATGTTGACCACTCTATTTTGGAACTTCTATATATACTATTTATAGCATAATTTTAATTTCACTAGATCATGAATCCATTTTTATGGTGTAAAATGTTAAAATTTTGGTATCCTACCTTTCTAGTTAGTTTTATTGAATTTATGTTCTTCAAAAATGTTGATTTTTCTTCACATTTTTATGATCCTTTCTGAAGTAGAATTCATATGGAGCAAGTATTAAACAGTTACCCTTCTTGTTTTCAAGGAAGTTTGACTTTGTCTTTGATACTCCACTAGATGCTCATTTAGTTTTTATGAAAGCCTTATGATAAGGTTTCATTCTATGATAGAATATGGTAGAGACAAAACAAAAACTTGACCATCTTTCATGCACTTAAATTGCGTTGTTTCCTATGCATGTACTTACGATGTTGGTGACAATAGTTAACATTTTGTATATTTACACGATAGTCATTTCATTTTCAAATATGAGTATTGAGTGTGATGTAGAGAAATCTATCTTGAGAGTTAAAGACTCGTAAGGGGTAGAAACTTGTTGACTGCAAGCTCATACTAAAATAAACAAGTGGAGAAGGCCATACTACTATCAAGTACACAATGCAATCAGTCCCAAAAGGATACAATCATGTGGGAGTTTTATTTCTACAATAAACACAATTTCAAGCACATCTTGTTAAGTGGTTGTTGTTTTATATAATTGACCTGGAGAAATATTATGTGAAGATCATTTATCTATATGGTGATGTAGATGGCCATATTTACATGAAAGAACCTAAATATTTATGTTTGAGAATAAAACAAATCTTGTGTGATTACTACATAAGTTTACACATGGTTTTAAGCATTAACCTTAAAGTGGAAATAGAATGCCTAATTCTTTTAGGGGAGGTCATGGGTACTCTAAGAACAAACATGATTCTTATCTCTATTGAAATAATCTTGATAAACATTCTTGCATTTACTTGCCACCTAGTCTTGATTTTATAATGATGGAACCAAGAAATATGATTGTCGTTGATAGTTTGAAATCCATACATAGTGAAGAATATTAAATGCTATTCATGATAGTTTCTAATAAAAAAATTGGATATGAATTATTGCAAATGACATATATGAAAAGGAATTTATCTTCCATGAGAAACTACTTAGAATTTCTCAGCATTATGGAATGTATAATTTCCAATCTAGTTACACACCTTTTGTTCATCATCTAACAAGCTCTCAAGAATTACATGCCCACAATCAAACAATGAGATTTATATACATATTACGTTCGAATCCCACTACATACCCACAAGCACGATGTTCCCTAACAAAGGGACCTGGGTTTGAATCTCAGTTGCCACCTTGATTTACCACCATCCCGGGCGTTCGGCCTCCGCCACGGGCGTGGGAGAGGGTGGAGAAATCTTTCTCTCTTAATCCCATATTACGTGGTCCCTTTTCTAGTGTTGTTGATAGCTTCAAGTATTTCATGATTTGCACACATCTATTACTATGCATGTATATCATCCCTATGGTGAAAAATGATATAAAAACTTGGAAAGAAGATTTGACAAACAATAACATCCATTCTGAGATATATGTGTGGTACTCCTTTTATATGTTTTTGTATGATGAGCAATCAGAAATATATGCCAATTATATTGATTCAAATTTTCTAATGATCACTATAAAAGGTGGCCACCCACTATTCCCTAACATTATGTTGTTTGTCTTGTGAGTTTAAATGAAACTTGCAAAATATCACTTTTTGTCTATGATAGTGGCATAGTACATTGCTCTTGCCAATCATGTCAAGGAAATTAACTTTGAGACGTACGTCCAGATGCGACATGTATTAAAAAGTAATAATAGACTGTGACTCCCAAAGTATTTCTAACTTAACAAAAAACATCTATTTTGATGCGAAGACAAGGCACATTGATATAAGATGTCACGTCACCGAAAGGTGACAACAAGAGGGTGTTTATTGTGTAAACATTGTGTGGAAATCTTAGTTTAGGTGACGTAATGACAAATCCCTTGCTACTTACCATGTTTCAACTTTCTATATTTAGTCAGTGTTCACATCATGTTCCTTAGGTTTTGGAGGAGACGATAATTTCTATTGTTGCTTTTTAAAAGTAATAAGACTTTGTTTGGAGGTGTATATATAGATGATTTTGGTTCTCCATATGATCTTACCTATGACTACTTTCTTTATATAACTTTATTACACTCGTCTTCAAGATTTCTATTAAGATAGTCTTTTTTGTTGTGATATGGTTGTGTTCATATGCGTGCAAGTTAAAGTGTCTTTTTTCTTCTGATTTTCTAGGCTACTCTACGGAACATCTTTCTGTACACCTCTCATACAGTGGATATTTTTCTCATCTACTTTCATATAAATAATGTGCATATTACTCTTTCTAAATCAAATAGATCTTGTGTTCTTTTATTGCACTTTTTTCTGGCTCAAGCATTTTCTATTGCATAAGTTTCCAGACAAACTAAACGATGATATATTTTGTGTTGTCTTAAGAAATTTTCATTGATGACTCAAACTCTTGGTTTGGATGATTGATTTCCACGGTGATTGCCTATGCCGCCACATTGTTACAGGTTTGACAATGACCTTCACATTTTGTTTTTTTTGTACCCGACATGATAATTTCACTTGTAGACAGCTAATTTTCTCCCCTTATACTTCATGAAAATAATGTACAAGAATCTGGTGTAACTCCTTATGACATGTCACATTAAGAAATGCTTGCTGATGTTTGAGGAATGCCCACTGAGCTTTCTGATTCCGAGTGCATCATATGTGGTTCACTCATCTCCTGCATGAAATTCAGAGAGTTGTCAAGATATCTAGGTTGTCTATTGAGTTAATGCATCATATCATAACAACTTGCCATTTAGGCTTAAGCAACTTACCGGTCTGCTCATTGAGATAGCACTATGCACCGGAGAGGGGTTGGAGCTGGAGCAACCGAAGTAGCCGAACATCTGGCTATCCGCCATGTCGCTGAGTCTCTGTAGCTCCGGCAGCACGACGGTGCCGAGATCAGGCCTGTCCCTCCTCCTCAACTCCCCGCACTTGAGCGCTAGCTTGGCAAACACCAACGTCTCCTCGATGGGCCAATCAGGGACGGCTGGGTCGAGCATCTTCTCGAACGTGCCGTTCTCAATGGCATCAGCGACGTGGAACGTGAGCCCCATGGGTGGCTTGGCTGTGATGATCTGTAGAAGCATGATGCCAAGTGAGTAGATGTCGGACTTTATACCGAGCATCCCCGTCTGCTGATACTCTGGGTCGATGTAGCAGAACGTGCCGGCGGTGGATGTCATCCGGTACTGCGTGACATTGTTGGCGACGGTCGGTGGGACGAGGCGGGCAAGCCCGACGTCGCTGATCTTGCTGACAAAGTTGCGGTCGAGAAGGATATTGGCGGGCTTGAGGTCGCGATGCACCAGTGGCTCGGGTTTAGTCTGGTGGAGGAAGAGCAGGCCCGTGGCGATCTCACAGGCTATCCGGAACCGGAGCTGCCAAGGTAACACGGGAGTGTTTCCTCGTCGGAACAGCCGGTCTTCTAGGCTCCCGTTGGACAAGTACTCGTATACGAGGCATCCGTATTCGGGACACGCACCTAGGAGGAGAACCATGTTAGGGTGGCGTATGCAGCTGAGCACCTCCACCTCTTGCTGGAACTGTGACCTCCCCTGTGCAGCATCTGGACGGAGAACCTTAACAGCAACGGGAGTATGATCGAGATAGCACTTGAACACGGGGCCGTACCCACCTTCCCCGACTTTCCTACTAGGTGAGAAATACTCCGTGGCGAGCTCAATCTCTTCAATGCTATACTTCCTATACCTAATATCATTCCGCGCTAGGTTTTGCATCGCCTTCTTCCTTTCTTCCGCTTCCACAAGAGCCTTCTTCTCAGCATTCAACCTCTTCTGCGACTCCATCTCCGCGATCCTCTGCGCGGCAAGTGCGGCCTCGACGGCAGCCTGAGCTTTGGCCTTCTCCCTTTCTATCATAGCGAGCGCCGACTCTTCATTCAGCTTCACTTCCAGCATCTTCTGCTCTTCCTCGACCTTCCAGCGATGCAACTCCCCGGCCTTCTGCTTGGCGGATAGAGCCTCTCTGCACGCCGCGTTGTACATGTCCATGGTCTGCTTGAGCTCGAGACGCAGCCTCCGCATCTCGGCCTCCACGTCGTCCGTCTGCGACGCCGACCACGACGAGCCGCTATCCTGGGAGAACCCGGAGTACTCGCTCCCCATATGCTGCGTGTCCACGGACCTGCGCGGCGTTCGGAGCATGTCGTAGCTGCGGTCGGAAGCGTTGGAGAGACGCTGTGGCCGGTACCCGACGTCCATGTCCTCGTACATGGCTGGGAACATCCGGTCCGTGCTTGGTCTTCCAGAACTCACGAACGAGATGTCCGTATCTGGTGCTAGCTCCCCGAACAGGTGCGACATCGAGCTCCGCACGCCGTGCCGGCCATAGGGCGACCTGAATTCCGAATCATCAGAGGAATGCATGAGCAACTAGAGATGGTAGAATGAACTTGCAATGCAGAGGAGAAAAAGAAGTTCGGTTGATATGTTGGTGACCAAACTTACTTGACGGACTCCTCTTCGAGAACCGAACGACCGTATTGCGCTCCACCTGTTAAAGAGCAATTTTGCTAAGCGTCAGGCCAATTTAGTAAACGATTAATAAATGCATCAAATAGAGAGAGGCAATCATATAGAATATATCATAATATGAAAAAAAACTAATAATATGATTTGTAGATTATCTTGTGACCTTTGGGATTCTAACTCTTCTATATCTAATCTTCTAAATCGTATACTTAAACATCAGTATGATATCATAACTACGTATCTTATATATATTATGAGATACATATATATGAAACCTTGATTTATGGCACAAATGTACTTCAAAAGGTGGTTTTTTGACCTATTGGATTAAATAATCTTTTTACAACCTATTCCTAGTATTAGGTGTCTACATTATATCATCACTAAATTGTCTAAGCTATTAATCTTTTTATCTTGGTAAATCGAAAAATACTAGGGTCGTAAGAGGAAAGATATGTATGACTTCTAAGTCAACACATGAAAGTCAAGGAAAATATTGATGATAATTAAGTTGGATCTCAATATCAACAATTGGTGAAAACACCACCAAGCATTTATGTCAATTTGAAGCAATTGACAAATCGGCTATGAACATGCTTATTACATCTAGTTGAAATCAATTGGTATTTTTCAAAAGTCAAATTATGAGTCATCATATCTCAATGGCGATGGTCCATACATTAACATATTGAGGTCATTGATTCATGTGAAAAAGAAAAATGTTTCAAGTCGTTGAGGTGCAAAGACAAAAAATTGGTTTTTTCCCCAAAAGAGAGACGAGCATCCGTGTGCACCGGATGATATTGTTTTCATCAATGGGCTAGAAATATCAAAGTAATTGCAAAATTGGGATGGGGGATGTCGAAGAAATCTGCACGATTTCTGTATAGAATTGTAAATTTATATTTGGATTAATGCCATATAAGCTTAAGGTCAACACCGGATGAGGAATTGGGGGATAACATTCTATGCAAAATATCTTAAGCACAAAACTTTTCAATTCAAGGATAAAAAAGGCAGACGTCTGTCCAACCAAAACCTAATGTGCGCACGAACCTACCTAACAATTAAGTAGAAATCAATATGACCAGGACCGGCCACGTCTATATAATGCATGCGAAAAAGATTGGATCACGCGAGCTGGTGTCAAGCAGTATTGTTGGGGGAGAGGCTGATTTCGAGTGATGACGTGGCAGGGTTTAATTGGATGAATAGGTGGAGGTTGTGTAATTGATAAATAAATTTATTTTGTTTATAATTTTTGAGCCGTAATGAATTTTTTGATTAAATAAAAAATATTGGATTCGTTATAAAAAATATTTTCCAACAAAAATACTGATATATTTTTAAATAAAAAATAATAATAATAGGTTATTTTGGATGCCAATGAACCATTTTGGGCGTCAATTAACCATCTCTGGATGTCACTAGCTATTTATGGGTGTCATTAGCCATTTATGGGCGTTGTTATAATTTTAGGTGTCAATGAACCATTTTGGGCGTCATTAGGTGGTTCTTAGGTGTCAAATAGACCTATTTGGGTGTCGTTATGTTATTTTAGTTGTCAATACATTATTTGGGTGTCATTTTAAACTTTTGAGTGTCAATGAACCATTTTGGGCATCAATTACCTTATTTGGGTGTCATCTTTATACTTTTGGGTATCAATGAACCATGTTGAGCGTCAATTAACCATTTTTGGGTGTCAATAACCATTTATTGGCGCCATAGCATCTAAAAATGCCTTATTTGGGCGTCATTTTAAACTTCTGAGTGTCAATGAACCATTTTAGCGTCGATTACCTTATTTGGGCGTCATCTTTATACTTTTGGGTGTCATTGCATCATTTTAGGCGTCAATGCACCATTTTTGGCTGTCAATAACAATTTATGGGCGCCATAACATCCAAAAATAGTAAATAGTGCCAAAAATGGTTAAATAGTTGTTTTAGTTGTCAATACATTATTTGAGTGTCATGTTCATACTTTTGGGATGTCAATAAACTATTTTGGACGTCAACTAACTATTTTTGAGTGTCAATAACCATTTATGGGCGCCATAGTTGGTTGTCAATTAACCTATATATATCATTTTTGTATTTTTTTTTCAAAAGTTATAAGTGGAACAAAATTTATTTGTCTATTACATAATTACAAAAAAAACTACTCAATCACAATGTCACGTGGTGGCATTTTGGGGCTGGTTTGAGGCTGTTTTTGGCGTGAGTGAAGGCCCGCGTGAGCTTGCCAAAATCTTAGTTCTAATGCATGACATACCATTGATAGAGGGCAGCGGCGGGACGGATTGGACGTTGGCCGGATCGGCAGCAGCCTTTGCGGCAGCGACGGCACCGGCATTCTCGATCTGCGACCTTAGAGGGGACACGGTGGGCGCCTGCCGGACAGCCTTGCGCACCGACGACACCTTCCCTTTGGAGATGACGGAGACGGTGCAGAAGTCAGGCGCGCCTTTGGAGATGCTAGTGGGGACGTCGGCCATCTTGAATCTGCAGTACAGGAGCGTACGATTTATATATAACATGTATGCATTAAGGAGCAAATACTTAATACATACACACGAAATTATGGGAATGAACACAGATGTCATCCGCGCTTATTACCTCATGAATGCGCTCTTTGCCGGTGTACCGACCACCAGCTTCTCGATGGCATTTTGGGAGACGAACTCGATCACCGCCTTGGCTATGTCCGACCCATCGAGAGAGACGTCTATGCAATTTATCTGTAGAAGTCATTGCAAGCGATAATAGATTAGTTTTGTAAATTAATACGTGAATGATTCTCGGCATGGACAAGAAAATGTGAAGAAGAAGAAGAAATTTGCACCGGCTATACGCACATCTTTACGCGTGCAAAAGCACCGGAAGGGGAGGAACATTTCCCGGGCGAACGCCTCCTCATCTGCAAATCCACCACCAACAACCAAATCGTCATATACGAGAACCGACGGTTCATGTGCCATTGACGACGACCTTGAAGAAGAAGGAGATGAGGGGAACGAAATCAAACAGAAAACTCCTGATCACTTACTCGTGACGGGCTTGGTCTTGACATGGACAAGGACGATGGTCTGGCCTCTGGTGACGGTATTATCCACCGCCCACTTGAGGGCGGCCTGGCTGCTCTTGTCCTTGTCGATGGCAACAGCAACGAGCGCCTGGTGCCCTCCTGCGTTCCCTTTAGCATCCCCAAACATGTCCCTCATGTCCCAGCTGCCGCTCCCGCAATCCTACCCACTCTCCTCCTCCTTTCCAAGAAGTCCAAACCCCAAACGTTTGCAGCTTTAGCTACCCTAAAAATAAAGAAAACAAGAGGTTTCTCCCGCAAGAGCCTATTACAAGCGGAGGAGACCTACCTTGACCTCTGTTTTTTCCTTGTCTTCTCTTAGTTCCTGATGCCTCTACTGCCTATCTTTGGTACAATCACCAACATGGAGTCGACGTCCCAGCTTCTTCTTCTTCTTCTGAAAAAAAAGTCGATCCACCGCATCCTGCCTATATTTAGCAAATATCAACGCGACGTCGGTAGGAGGTAGTTAAGCTGGTGCTATGTATAGTTAGACCCTATGTCCATTTCATATTATATGGATGCCGTTTATATGTACTACTCCAAAATGGTGGATCGTTCAGGAAAAAGACTGTTGTGCTTGTATTTTTATTGGCTCTTCCCCTCCCCCACCCCCTCGGGCCCCCCTCCCCCCACAATTCCTTAATGTGCCCAGTGGTTTAGCTTCTTCAGGTTACCCCTTAGGGGGCTTGTAAAATCAACGGGTATTGTGGAGTTTGTTAGAATTTGTTGACAAACACAAAGGGGTTAGCTTGGAACTGTTAGTAAACATTAGGGGATTGTTTATAATTTTTAGATCCATGGGGTCATTAGATATTTTACAAACTATGAGAGATAAGATTAATTATTGCAAACATAAAGGGAGTAGGGAGTAAATCCAACTATTCAATTCGTGTGTCATTTAAAGGGGGTAGTTAAGCTGGTGCTATGTATAGTTAGGACCCTAGGTCCATTTCATATAGATGTAGATTATATAACTACTCCCAAACTACTAAGTCATTCAGGAAAGAGATGGTTGTGCATGTGTTTTTATTTACTCTTTATAAAACCACCCTAAAGTTTACCATAATTCCTTTTAAGGTCCACTGGTTTAGCTTCTTCAAGTTACCCCTTAAGTGGGTTGTAAGACGAATTGGTATTGTGGAGTTTCTTAGAATTTTCCAACAAACATAAAGGGGTAGCTTGGAACTATCGGTGAACATTAGGGAATAGTTTAGAAGTTTTACCATGGAGTCATTAGATATTTCATAAACTATGAATGCTATAAAGTAATTTTGGCAAATTAAAGAGGGTATGAAATAAATCCATCCATTCAATTTGCATGTGACTTGTTATATTACCAAGATTTCAATATCTAGGGATTCAGATTGAATTTATTGAGATATTATACTATTGATTTTCTTTGCTTGAGAGACTCAGATTGAATGTATTGTGATATTAAACTATTACATTGCACATGTGGACAATATTCAAAGAAGAGGTCAAGTGTTCATCGTCATACTTCTATTTTTTCAAAGCTATTAATGATACAAATTAACATTTATTTCTGAAATGCCAAATCTCTATTGATATACGGGGATTACCGTTGTTGATTTTGGTAAATATATTGATTCAAACCTATAACATTGATCATCTAATTAACATGTCATCAGATAGAGATCATGCAAGTATTTTCATCCTTAATAATATATGAACAATCAATAATAAATGATTAGAAGATATGTAGTGATTCAATACAATTGATGGTACATGTGTGATATATTGTTTCTCCCATGTTGTGATTGAGTTTATTTTGAAGTATGCTTATAGCTCAATTTAGTTACATGGAGCTTTTCTTTCTATTAGAGAGTTCAATTATAGATATCTAAACACTTGATTAATGGCCCCTTTACTCCTTTGGTGTAACCGAGTTTCTTTTACTATGAGTTCTTCATGTTGCTCTGGAATTGGTAAGTAGCAAGGAAGGCTTATCCATAATTATCTACCTTATGATGGAGATGGACTTCCTGCTAGTTGGGTATTGAAAGATTTTGTTTTGAATAAACTAGTAGCAAGATCAGTGATATTTTTTTGGAGTTTACAACTGTATGTATCCTTTTGAATATGGATATATAGTTGATATACAATTCTTGCACGTTCTCTTTTCCTTCATTTGTCTCTAAAAGTGTGTGTGGACCTAGAGTTTTATCTTGGTGTGATCTTTACACACCATCTAGAAGTTTATAAAGGAGGGAGCAAGGTGGATCATATCTAGAAGAGTATTAGCTCTTATTACAGGGTATGATACCTTTGATGTTTCTATGTTGGCCAAGAATGGTGTGTCTTATTTAGTTTTTTCTTTGATGGAGATTTTTGATCGATCTAGGAGTATATGAAGTCATCTGGCGCTATATCTAGATATTAAATGTGATGAGTATTTGAATTTTGTATCAATAAGAATAGGTGGTTTTGTATTAAGTTTTCCTTTCTAGTGTTTTCTAGTTCTTTGGGATCTTCAAATGCACACAAAATGGAGAAGAGAAGAGTTCATGTTGTTGCATATTGATTGTTCTTTAGTTCTTTTCATAAAAAGTGCTTGAATTCTATGTGTGGTAGTTATGAATCCTAGTTTGGTAAGGTATGTAGGCATTACTGGTAGACTCTAAAATTGCTAAGAGTAGAAGAGGTGATTCTATATTTATAGTCTATCTATTTCAAAGTGTTATGATCAAAGGG
Source organism: Alisma plantago-aquatica (assembly GCA_963693085.1). Lineage (NCBI taxonomy): Eukaryota > Viridiplantae > Streptophyta > Magnoliopsida > Alismatales > Alismataceae > Alisma > Alisma plantago-aquatica. The sequence continues at coordinate 1,345,840,427 of OY856411.1, forward strand.
TAGTTGGTAAAGGTTGTGTTGGTTTCTTAACAAACTAGAAGGAAAGTTTTCAAGCTTTAATGAAATATGATTATTATTTTGTTTTATTCATATGAATAGGTTGAATATTGATACTTGAGTTATATATAATTTTTTTATCTTCAATAAAAAAATTCTAATAGGGGATTGTATAGTGATTCAACCTATAATGATTCATCTTATTTCTTGAAATGTTTCATGATTTTGTATAAATCTATATAGCTTAGTCACAATTCATTGTATAATCTTTTCCTTCCTCTCTTTCTTTGTGTAGTTGAATTGGACTATTATTTGATGTGGTATTTTACCCATCATTTAAAAAGCAATAAGAAGGGGGAAATTATTGGTTGATGTATATGTATATTGTGATCTTTGTAATTAGTTTCTTTTTCAACATAATTGGGAAGTTGAAAATATTAAAATTAAATAGTGGCCCATTTATTATTCAAATAATTGGTCATTTTTGTACTATGACTCCTAGCTCTTTGTAAAGAGCAATAACCTAATGGAGCTTTGATAAAAAAATTAATAAAATATATGTGTACAATGGTAATTCAGATTACATTCAAACACTAAAAGCACAACACTAGTTATTCATTTTACAACTCGCACTCCACTCTTTTGTGCCAACTACATGTTGCAATTGTGTCCCAGTTAATTCCAGCCATACATATACCCCAAAAACCCACCACTGAAAATAAGAATTAGGTGTGTTAACATCAGAGATTAAAAGGAGCACATTTGGGAGACTAACTCAAGATAGTGGATTTGAACCCTTATAGATCTCCCTCCTATGACTCTTTCCTATAGAAATTTTCCAATCTAGAAGTTTGAGTAATGTTTTCACACAAAAAAACCCAATTCATGCCTCATAATATGTTAATGCTTTATCTCCCTGTATTTTGGCAATCATTGTTATCTCAGGTGTTTGATTTAATTTAGGTATATTTTCTATGTTTCAACATTAATTGGATAAAATGGTGACATTGGATATCAATATTTATTATGTTATTAGAGACTTTAATTATTGCCACTAGTGGCCATATACACAAATTGTTGGTGTATCTTGTTCTAGGAATAATGAAATTAGTCTTTGATAAGATCAACTATTGGTTGAGGATGATATCAGCATGCCTTATTGGAATTATCTTGGTGATGAATTTATACAACATTGTGCAACATGCAATTGGCGTGAAACTTGGGAAAAGATACAATCACCTTTTTTGGAATTAGAGCTAAAAACACATGGTTAATATGACTCACCATACTCCCTCCATTGAAAAACCATCATATGTCCTTGATAAGATCCATCTTGGTGGACCATTAATTTTCTCTGTAGAAGATTTCATAGAAACTGTCAGTAATTGGGCTTCTATAAGAAACAATGCATCTTGTATCTTTATGAATTTTTTCCTCATTTGGCATTGTGCATAGCCATCCATTTATCTTTGTCAGATATCAATTTTTCAACCCATGATCATAAGTATGAATGTTTCCTTGTTCTTGGTTATAAAAATTGTCACAAATATCAATAGTTTCTTTAGCAATTACTTCATCATCATTTAAGAAATTTCATTTACGGTCATAGAGTTTAGTGATTTTGTTTGTGGCATCTCTTTTCTTGATGGTTGAATGGTACAACTTAGTATGTCCAATGCCATTCTCAATCCATTCCATTATACTTCTTTTCCAGTAATACTTCTCTTCAGCTTTGTTCAAAGTGTTTATTCCATCTTATAATCCTTTCATCCACAATCAATTGTTCATCCAGTGGATTTCTCCTAAGTATTTTTGCAATGCTTCCATCCCTTTATGTTCCTTTATTAGTATGTTTTTAAGTTGTCATACTACTTGGCCCTATTCCTTAGTATCTACTTGAATGCCATGAGTTTATGGTTAAATGAACATAGCAGGTTTCCCACTGCATTCTCCTTCCACATGTTTCTAATATATTTAAAGCCTGGCCAATCTTGCCAAAGGTTTAAGAACCAGAAAAGTATCTTTTTCCTGACTAAAGATCTCATGTTTATATTAATATCAGAATGAATAGAGAAATTTCAATCAAGTAGTTTGGATTTCATACCAAGAAATTTAGAAATCCAATGATCATTTACTAGTGATATGTCTACTTTACATTCTATCCTTTCCTATTTTCCAAGTTTATTACTCCACCCAAATACCTCATCTTCTACCAGTTGATAAACTAGACATGAGTAATCAATAGATGAATTATAGGAGTAAATCATGGAATTCAGTACCTCTCTTTCTCCATCCTTCTCTTCATGCTTCCTTGTGTTTTTGAAATCTCCAATCACTATTTGGGGTTCCTTTATAGTCATTAATATTGTAAAGACCTAATTTTTACGACCATATTTTTTACAACATGATTTATATTCATAATATATAAGTAAGCCTATACACATAAATTCTTTGCATTATAGTTTACAGAAGCCTATACATAATGAATGTAATTTGAAACATACATGAGCCATATCTACTCTTCAACCAACAGAAGACATATCATGCATGTCTCTTCTAAGTCATCCATCAATTGCATGTCCATGTATATCCCATAGGGATAAATTCACCCGTGGCATGGACCAAAGAGAATAAGGGACGGCAATTACTGGTACAAAATCTTTATTATTGTTATGTTAACAATATGCACAACTAGAGAAATAAATATTATTTTGAATCTAGGTAAGGATTGTTTGGTGGACTGAGATATCAAGATACGGATTAACATTGCCAAGATTTTATTTCCAATATATGAAGTTCACAAGATAATCCAAATATCAAATTGTAAGGATTTTTGAGCACTCACTATTTAAATTTTCAAATATTCAAAGTAAAAATTGTCTATTGAACTTTCATCTTATATCATGGTTGGCTAAGTGTCATGTGCTAAGTCATCTATATAAGAGTGACATTGTTGCCCACTATGTAACCAGTATACTGGGGGACCACTAATCCATTACCCACTATGAAGGATTGGGGAATATGACCCACCAAAGCAAGGATCCAAATCTCTATTGATAAAAAAAACTAGTGCCAATGTCATTTTTCAATCATTCAATATTCAACTATGTTTTTGGTGACCTTCAAGAGAAAGGAAAGGCTTAAGAAATAATTTGGGTTCACCACAATCATAATATGCATGAAATTCAAGAAGGAATGAACAACTCAACAATGGAACTAAATATTTAGTAGCTTTATCCCAAGCAAGAGTCTAGTGGATTTCACAATTAAGGTTCACAGAGCTCAAAACTTTTAATGTCTAGTAGAAAATATTATTCCATGTCATTATGTGACCTTTTTCTTGGAAATCACTTATAAATATCATTTGGTGAAAGTTCATTTTTGTTACATTTAGTTGGAGCCTATGTCGTAACATTACTCCATGGTTACATTCTAATCATGATAAGTCTTGGAATTTTATGGATCATATGATTCATATGGTACTATAGTATCAACATTATGTATACACTAATACATGTCACACATGTATATGTATACGAATAAATTATATTAATACATACTCTTTCTTTCAAATAACATTTGATTCAGAGTACCCAAATCTATATATGTACATTTCCACATTGCCTTTCTAAATACAATTATATACTCTAAATATATAAATACTTCCTATCTTTATATTTCTTAGTCAATTTATTGAAATTAGGACATTTCATGTTTAATTACTAGGTAAGTGCATAACACATACTACAATAATAATACTTCTCTATGATCGTCTAGTTGTTATTATTTGAATTAACAAATATATGTTATAGGTCATTACTACCATTAGTATACTTCTATATGCAACATATCATCCAATCTGATATAAAAATATGATAACATTTTATATCTCAACATTCTTATTGCAATCTAATAAAATATCTTTCCTAGCAATATTTTTAAAAACATAAATATATTTTTTATGCCTAGAAATTATAGAATATCAACTAATCACTTATACTATTTTATATATGGATAGTTTTTGATGGATTCAATAACTGGCTTATCTTAGTTATGAGATCATTATTTGAACTCTAGTTCTTTATCATCGGTTAGCAAATTTTTTAATAAAATAGGCAATATAATTAGGATGTCAAAGATTATAGACAAGAAAAGACATATGGGAAGCATTAATTGACTTAAACTGAATCAACTTGTCATGTGAATAGTTTGTGAAGAAAAGAGTGATTCCACACTATGTTTTCAGACTCCATGTCATTATTTTTTTGTAATGATTGACTGAAGCGATTTCTAGTATGGTTTTGTCTTGAAGCATGAACAAATTTCACAACTAGTCACAATCATTGTAAAAACATTGAGATTTAGCATGTGGTAGCACTTGGTTGTAGCAATGAGGTTTAGGTATGTCTGCATATTTCAACTATCATCACCAACAATGTTGTGGTCTAATGTGTCATTATGGAGATCGGGGAGTTTATTTAATCAAGGTGTATAATTGTTATCTGATAGAAGAGGAGACGATGATATTGGATGATTTGATTGAATTAAAGTGAATGGATGGTCAATATTCTTCTATATGAGAACCAATAATATCATTCACTTGTAATCCATTATATATATAAGGAAAGAGAAGAAGAAGAAGAAAAATACTTGATTAGGTGGGTAAAGAGAACCAATAATTTATGAAGAGGTAAACATAGGAAATTAAGTACACTGAGTTATATAAGAGGGTATAGGAATGGGATATTGGTGAAAATATTAATAATATTATTGTACTATTTGTTGCTGGGATGTAGAGTTACATTTTCTAGATATACTAGTCAAGTGTGAATGGACTGCTAATTTCTTTAGCTCATGGTCTTTTTGACATAGCATGTAAATACATCATAAAGATATACATTAAATTATGAAGAGGTGAAGATATGAAATTAAGTACATGGCATTACATAATAGTTTAGAGGAATGTGATTTGGAAAAATATAATAATGATATTGTACTAATTGTTATTTGAATGTAGTTTTTTATTTCTAGCTAGAATAGTTAAGAATGAATAGACAATTTATTTCATTAACGCATGATCCATTCAACATAGCATGTAAATACTTATATATATATATATATATATATATATATATATATATATATATATATATATATATATATATATATATATATATATATATATATATATATATATATTGAGGTTACTAATATTTATGTGTACATAAAAATATGTAATTGTAAACCTTTTTATGTTACTCACTCAAAGGAAATTATTAATATAAATATTAATTTGTATGGACTCCATATTTTCCAATAGCTTTCAATATTTATATTTTCTAAATGGTAATTCTAACTGCTTTGATATTTTAACAAATTTTGCAAAATCTATTAGATTAAATTATGAAAATAATAAATTTCCTTATAACAATTCACATATGGTCAATTAAATTACTCTCATAATAAATTTAATTATTAATATCTAAAATTTAAAAAATATATTGGTATGATTCTAATGTAAAAATTTCATAAGTATGTTCAATAATTATGTGTGGGTCCGAAATAGGATTAATTGATCAAGATGCAGCATAATTGTATTTTGGTGCCCAGAGTCAAATGCTCAAAAATTTACAAATATTAGTGGACATTTATCATGAGAAATATTCAAGAGAGAAATTATATGTAACATCTCAAAATAAAATATAGTAACAAATTTCAATAAGCTACAAATACTTTTATGAGCTTATCTCGTAGGCTAGTTCTCTACTTCTTGAGGTTTCTAGCATAAAATGTTGTTAGTTTAAAGTAAAATCCTCCTTTATTGATGCATTGAATCATCATTTGTCGATTGTCCATATCTATGACATTGAAATTCCATATCTTGGGAATCCATCTAGTACATACCTTGCCCTTTTTAGTGCAGTGATGGTTTGTCAGTGAACCCAAGCAATAAGGAATAATTTATTTGCCATACTCTTATTGTAGGATTTGATCATCATCTCTGTAAGAAATGCAATCTAGATAGTAACATAATTGATAGCCTTCCCTACCTCCCTCTTATTTTACTACAAAAAGTAAGTTTTTTAGGATATGTTTGGTACGTGGTGAAAAAATGATGGTGATGGTGATGGTGAGGTGATGGTGATGGTGATGGTGATGGTGATGGTGATGGTGATGGTGATGGTGATGGTGATGGTGATGGTGATGGTGATGGTGATGGTGATGGTGATGGTGATGGGGAAGGGGACGGTGAGAGTGATGGCGAAATGGTTATAATGTGTTGTTTGGTAACATGTATATGGTGATAGGGATAGGAATGATGCAAAACTTAATTAATGTTGTTTGTTATATGGTTATAGGGACGAGGAAGGGAAAATTATTTATAAAAAGCACCCTACACAAGTTGGAATCATATTTATTAGAAATTTTTTTTGCACATTTGTCTAAATAAGTCTTGAAAGAAACTTCTTTCACCATGCTTTTTCATGGAGACAAAAATAGACCAAAATTCACCACGGCTTCACCATAGATTCACCATGATTCCCTATCACCATGGAAAACAAACAACTTTTTTTATTTCACCATCATTCCCTATCACCATGATTCACCATGTAACAAATGCAACCTTAATGAAGTAAAATTGTGAGGGATCCTCTCTAACCAATATGGCTTTTTTTCTAAATTGTGTCTATAACAAAATGTCCATTTTATTGACCAACTTCCTTTCATAAATAAATTATAAATTATGGTATTCCCTCCAACAAGAGCAGAGGTCTTCCTTCTTTATTTCCCTCCAAAATAAGTATAATACATCAATTATTCTTAGATAAATATTTATCCCACCATCAAAACCCTGCTCAACCGTCTTTCCCTGGTGAATCTTGTCTCTGTAGTGAGTCCCTTCATGAGTTCACTAATGTTGATGTTACTCTGTTGCAATTGTATGTGAGTCTATGGTAATTGTGCTTCTACTCGTGACTCTTGACGAGTCCTATCTATGCGAGTAGAGTCTCCTCATCGCTACTACACATGACTCTCTACAAGATCATCTCTCCACATCCCTTCTATACATGACTCTCTATAGGATCATCTCCACTAGTTTATTACAGTAGTCCAGTTTTATCGTCGGTGCCAAGATCATCTCCGCTCATTTGCTCATTTTAATTATTTTCTACTCATTTCTTGTGTTGTGTGGTTCCCACCCAATTAAATGTTTAATTGTGTCACTAGCTAGTGTCATGACCAACAACTGACCAAGAAGCAGCGGCTAGTGGCATTGGAGAATTAGAATCCAAACCACAAAGGTGAGTTTGAAGCCTCATATAAGGACTATTATGGTGTGCTACTCTCATGGTGGTATTTCTCAGTTCTCTATTTGGCGTTTCTCTATGATCTGTTTTATTAAGAGAGTATTTGACCTCACTTTAAGATGTGTTTGTTACCAACAAAATGTCAAAGACTATTTATTTTAGGGATTAATTAAATTTTCTAAAACTTAATGTCTTATTTTTGCATCAATGAGTAGAAACTCAACAACCCAGAGCTTGTGATGAAGAGGCCAAAAATTATGTTAGGTAAGATTATACTATTTTTCTAATGTGTGTCCTTTTATTATCCAATAATAATATAAACTTAAAACTCTTCACCCCATCCATGCTTGACATTTTTAGGATGTGTTTGATACATGACAAACAATAGATGGTCAAAGAGACAGGAAGGAGAAGGGGAAGGGGATAGCGAAAAGGGTGGGAAAATTATTAAAACATGATATTTTGGTAGCATGTGCATGAGGAAAGAGATATGGATGGAAAAATTTTAAAATTTTTAATACATGAATATGGTGACGAGGAGGAGGAATTTCTTTATAAAAAACACCATGCACAGATATGAATCATATTTACTTTAAAAAAATTATGCATGTGCCTAAATAAGTAGTGGATCATTAAAAGAAATCTATCGTTGCATGATTTGCCTGGTGGAAAAAAACATGTTAAATTTTCCCATGTATTTTCTACGAAATAATTCCCTTCCCCGTCACCATATTAAACAAATAATAATTTTTGTTTCTCCATCATTCCCCTCCCCATTATTCACCACGTAACAAATGCATCCTTAAGGACCACCAAGTCATGCCCCTACCATTAGGTTGAGGTTCCAAGTTATCTACAATATAAGTTTTGTTCTACCATTTCTTCTTCATATCTTGGTTATCTTTGACATTCAGGGAATACGTTACAGGTTGTCTGATTTTTACGGAGATTGTGTATATAGAAAAACATAAGTTGCGACAATAGAGTATAGTTATCAATCTCGCTCATATATCCTAGTTCCTTATTCTTCTTATTTTAAATATAATTTATGTTTTTAAGACAAGATGCTTCTTGATTAATTAATATTCTCCAACTTTTTGATACTTTAATCATTGTATTATCAGTCTTCTAAGTATTATTTTTTCATTTCATGAATTTGTAATTTTTCAAACATATAGATATTTCTATTACATTAATTAGTATGATCATTTACACCATTTTCAAAAATACTATGTTGTTGTATATATTGTTTGGCATAGTATCCATAATGAAAATCATGTGGGTCATCATGAGGAATGACTTTATATATGATTACATCAAGTTAGAATGTGCTTAAAATATGCTTATGTTGCCAATTTATCATATTTAGTTATTTTTTTAACTTCTTGACTATGATAAATCTTCCATTTTTCCATATACATGATGATATATGTCCATTGTGACAAATTTCCTAACAAAAGTCTTGATACCTTTAGATTTCTCATTTCCCAAGGAATTGCAGATAGTTAGTGATGACGGTCAACTGGATACCATATCCTTTGAGTATGAATGGGAGCCAAGTAGGTGTTTGACATGTGGTCTCTTTGGCCATGAATCATCTCTCTGTGGCTTTGTTCTGGAGGAGGGAAATACTGGAAAGAAAGCTGCTAACAGACCTACTAAGAAAAAGGTATGGGTCCCTAAAGCTTCAAATTCTAGCAAAGGAGAGGAGGGAGATGTTTTTATATATGTGGTCGAAACTATCCAAGAAGTGAATGCATATGTGTCTAGTAATACCATCTTTGTTCCTTTTGATGAGCCTGACACTGCTATATAAGAGAATACAGTTCTGGAATACACTGTGATACATGTCGAAGTTGCTCTTACTGGAGGAGAGAACCGCAAGTCGTTGGCTATAGATTCTATTACTCCTAATACTTCTCTTGAAGAGGGTTGGGAAATACGAGATAGGAAATCCAAGTCTCCCCTCAGATTTGTTCCAAACCCATTAGTGAATAGGAGTATTCCTCCATCACTGAATAAGTATTCTCTTCTATCGAACTTTGAAGAGAAGGATGACCCGATCAACCTGCCTCCAAATGGTTAGTCCCTTCACTATCAAATCTTGGAATGTGAGGGGAGGTGCAAATAATATCCCTCACACTCAGAAGGAGATTAGGGACAGTAAAGTTGATATCTACATTATTCTTGAATCTCATATTAATAAGAAGGATTTGAAGGGGTTCGTTGATATGATCTGGAATGGAGCTAACTATTTGGACAATTCTGATTTCTATTCATATACTAGAATCATCATCCTTTGGATGGATCCTGATATTGTAATTGATAAAAAGATAGCAATTGATCAGGTGCTTCACTGTGTAGTTAATAAACTAAACTAGTCTTTTGAGCTCTATACTACCTACAGCCTTAATGATGATGAGGATAGGTCAGGGCTTTGGAACTCTCTTGTCTCTATCTCTAGCTTGAATCCTGATAACTGGTTATGGGAGACTTTAATGTTGTTAGGTTGAGCTATGAAAGGTTGGGAAAGCATCCTCCTTCTAGTAGAAGTATGTGTGATTTCAATGAGGCTATTAGATTGTTTGGTTTGATGGAGATCTCTACCAAAGGACAGCTCTTCACATGGGATAGTCACAACAAAAAAGGTAAGAGTACCTTATCCAAAATCGATCGCATTTTCTGTAATGATAACTTTCTTTCTAGCTTCCCCTTCTGTTGGGGTGAAGTCATTTCATCTGTACTGAGTGATCACAGAATCATTGCTCAGAGATTTGATAGATGAAAAAAAGGGTCTACTCCCTTTCGCTTTATTAACTCTTGGACCAATAACCCCTCCTATAGAGAGGTGGTTAAAACTATGTGGAGTAACACTGTTTGTACAGGCACACCCATGTTTAGAGTGTATAAGAAGCTTCATGCAGTGACAGGTGCTCTGAGGGAATGGAATAGAAATTGTGTGGGAAACTATTTTTCTAATGCAAAACAGCTTGAAGCTCAGGCGAAAGTGATGCAGACTACCGTGGATGAGGACCCTAGTAATGAAGAGAAACACAAATGCTTATCTATTATTAGAGATAAGGCATTACAAGCTATGAATGATGAAGAAAGCCTCCTCAAACAAAAAATCTGGGTGTAGTGGCTTAAGCTTGGAGACAAAAACTTTGCCTTTTTCTATGCCTTTATCAAAACTCATAGATTGAGAAATAACATTACTATCTTGAATGACTTGAACGGTAATTTTATCTATGATGTGACTGAGATTAAGGAGACCATTAAAAGCTTCTATGATGATCTGTTTAATGGAACTTCCAAAGACTTGGTGATGTGGAATGATGATTGGCAGTTTCCTAGAATCACTAATGCTTAGTTTGATGAGTTGAGAAGGATTGTCTCTAGAGAAGAGTTTGAAGATGTTATGAAGAAGATGAAAGATGAGAAAGCTCCTGGTCTAGATGGCTATAATGGTATCTTCTTTAAGTCTTTCTGGGACATTATTGGTGATGACATTGTTAAAGTTGTGCAAAGTTTTTTTAGCTTTGGGAAACTTCTGAAGGAGTGCAATAGCATAATGATCACCCTCATCCCTAAGAAATTGGGTGCTATTAAACTAAAGGATTTTAGGCCTATCTCTTTATGCAATGTAATTTACAAAGTGATCACAAAGATCATGGCAAATAGGGTCAAGTTTATTTTGCTGACTATTATTGATGATAATCAATTCACCTTTGTCCGTGGAAGGAAGATTGGAGAAGCTATTCTATTTGTGAATGATATCCTAATCTCTTTCACAAGCACCCACAGATTTATGTGTGTTAAATCTGACTTAGAAAAGGCCTATGACATAGTTCGCAGAGATTATATCCTTTTCTTGTTAGTTAGAATGGGATTCCCTACTTGCTGGCTCAATTGGGTTAATGAAACTTTCTCCTTTGCTTCTTATAAGGTTTTGGTAAATGGTTCTCCTAGTGAGTAGTTTTTAGCTTTTAATGGGGTTCTCCAGGGGGATCCCCTAGCACCCTTTCTCTTTGTCATCACCATGCAGGGCCTTTCCTCCATTATTAAGGCTGAGCTTTGCAAAGGGAGTTTTAGGCCAGTGGGTGATGTAGATACTACAGCCATCTCCCATATCATCTTCGCAGATGATCTTCTGTTTTTATCTAGAGAGGATGATAACGATGCTTTATACTTAAAATCTATCTTGGAAACTTTTGGTAGGGTGTCTGGTCTTAAATTGAACAACGAGAAAAGTCAAGTATTTCTGAGTAAAATGGCGGACGAAGGCAACATCACTAGTATCTTGGACATTAAGATCTGCTCTCTTCCCATTATATATTTGGGTCTTCCTCTCTTCACAAGGAGACTAACCAAGTCTCTATGTAATCCTATCGTGGATAGAATTAAGCTCAAGCTAGATTCCTAGAAAGCTCATCTCCTTTCTCAAGTAGGGAGAATTGAGTTGGTGATCTCTACTCTCTCTACTTATAGCATTTCTGGACTGCTGCATTTCCTCTTCCTAAATTAGTAGTTTATGATATTGAAAAGTTGTTCTAGGATTTCATATGGAATGATTCAAAGGATAAGAAGCATATACATACTATCTCTTGGAAACTTATATGTAGACCAAAATAAGAGGGTGGTCTTGGCATTAGATCCATTGAGGACTGGTCGATTGGAGGATTGATTAAAAATATCTGGTGCATTGCTTCAAAGAAGGATGTGTTATGGATTAAGTGGGTTCACGAGAAGTACATTAAAGCTGAGTCTGTTTGGACAATTGAGGCCAAATCCAGTTCTTCTTGGGTTTGGAAGAAGATGCTTGATCAAAGAGCTACCATTCTGAATCATATTAATTTTTTTCTTGGGTAATGGTGAATCCTTTCTGTTTTGGTTGGACCCATGGGTGAACGGTGGTGATAGGCTAATTGACCTTGTTGATCACTAGTTTGTTCTAAGGTTGGGTAAAGGCAAATTCTGTAAAGCTTCTAGCTATATTGTTGATGGTGAATGGTTTGTCCCAAGCTTTAGAGGCGCAGAAAATCTATTAGAGATTTTGAGGAAACAAGTGATCTCCCCTGATGATAGAGATGTCATTCTATTTAGAGGAGGTAAAGAATTCTCGTTGAAAGATGGATGGAACATTTCAAGGGAAAAATCACAACTAGTTTGTTGGGCTAAATGGATTTGGTTTGAAAAGATTCTGAGAAGGTGGTATCTTCTTCTGTGGAAGATGTTCCTTGGAAAGCTTCCCACCATCAATTACTTGAAGAATATGGGATTTCAATTTGTCTCCAGATGTTGTCTCTGTGAAGGGAGTGAAGAAACTACTGCTCATCTATTCTTTGATTGTTGCTATGCAAAAAGGGTTTGGGAAAGATTTTATTTGAAGCACCATGTCAGAATTGACATGATGAATTGTGGTGAAGTGTTCAAAACATACATCATTAACTAAGAAGAAGCGATCACTAACATCAGATTACTGAAAATCACTAAAAATTAAAACCTTTTTCAAAGAGATCCATTCATAGGAAAACTCTTTCAACAAGAACCAATGTATTACATTTACATCCTAGTTCATAAGTACATATCATGTACCATCTCTTCTCGAGGCTTACAATATCAACTACCTTGTTAAAAGCTTAAACACAGACAACATAAGAACTTAGAGGCATCAAGACAGAAACTCAGAACTATTCATTAAAAGTACTAACTATTAACTCTGAGGACCTGAGAGTAGAGAGACGACACGTAGGACATCTATCTACAAGACATGACAAACAGTACACTCAACCTGAGTCGTCACTATTTCCCCTACTGCTGCTAAAGTTCTTCCTCTACAAGATTGTTCTCAATCTCGTTCGTGCTCGTCCACCTAAAAAATGTTGGATTCCACGGGGGTGAGACAATTGAAAATTACCCCAGCGAGAGATATAACTCTCCGCCAGAAACATTATTATTGCAATTTATAATATAAATCAAAATAGAGGATAAGTAGTTTATATCATTCTCATATTTACATATTGCAACTATCTATGATAGAGCATTAAAACATCTATTCTCTTTATAAGGAATAGGAAGAACATGTAAATCATTTATCTATTATATTAACTCAATATCTCATGCTTTTATCATGATACCCATTACTCTGTTAAGTCACCCATGACTCTTTCTTGTTTCTATCTGAAGGCCTTAGCCAATCTACTAAACATGTATTGGTTTATACTGGACATGAGAGTGTACATCATCATGTTTTGTTTAGGCATTGGTTCATACCAATCCTGTATAAATATTCCAAGCATTGGATTATACCAATCCTATGCAACTAGTATGAGCATTGTACTTATATTGTTCATGTGTATCCATTCCAAGTATTGGACTATGCCAATCCCAATTATTACAGGTATTGAACTATGCCAATCATGTGCAACTATTCTAGGTATTGAACTATGTCAATCCTGTGACATTATTCCAGGTATTGAACTATGTCAATCCTGTGCAACTATTCCAGGTATTGAACTACATCAATCCTGTGACATTATTCCAGGTATTGGGTTGTGATCAATCATGTGCAGTTATTCCAGGTATTGGGTTAATACAAATCTTGTGCAGTTATTCCAGGTATTGAACTATGTCAATCATGTGACATTATTCCAGGTATTAGTTTGTAACCAATCATGTGCAATTATTCCAGGTATTGGGTTAATACCAATCTTGTGCAGTTATTCCAGGTATTGAACTATGTCATTCCTATGACATTATTCCAAGTATTGGGAACCAATCCTATATTATTATTCCAGGTATTGGGATTTAACCGATCCTATGATATTATTCCAGGTATTGGGATTTAACCAATCCTGTGATATTATTCCAAGTATTGGGATTTAACCAATCCTGTGATATTATTTTAGGAATTAGGATTTAACCAATCATGTGATATTATTCCAAGTATTGGGATTTAACCAATCCTGTGATATTATTCCAGGTATTGGGATTTAACCAATCCTGTAATATTATTCCAGGTATTGGGATTTAACCAATCCTGTGATGTTATTCCAAGTATTGGACTATGCCAATCATGTGCATCTATTCCAGGTAATGGACTATGCCAATCCTATGTATCTATTCCAGTTATTGAACTAGGTCAATCATGTGTATCTATTCCAAGTATTGAACTATGTCAACCCTGTGCAATTTATCACATATTATCACATCTTGTCACCTCTCATTAGGCAATCACCATTCTCGTGACTTAAAAAGCACATTCAATATCTTGCCACCTCTCACTAGGTAACAATTAACATCACTCTTTAAGAGCGGGATGTGACATATTTCTATGATGTCTTGAAACATTACCTTCCTTATTACTTTTAACTTACTTAAGTTTATCATCTTATATTGTATTAAGGTATTTCCCATCTTAATACTTTTATTCACTAACCTATCACTTTTATCATAAAGTGCATAGGTCATAGAACACTCATTAGAATTGTCCAACTATCTTCAATGATATGAACTCATCTCAGGTTAAAGCATTGTTTGCTATAAGGTTACCTATAATCAACCATTTGAGATATTTCACCTTTATAAGGCTTTACCCACTATTTTATTATTAGGGTTCTGATTTGTCATCATATTGCCCAAGATTAGGGCTTCATGTATTATAATTCAAAATTAGAGTTTCACATACCTTCACCCTATATTAGGGCTCCTCACTACTACAGAAACGGCCTTTGGCGTCGGTCGTTTAACCCCATTTGGCGTCGGTTTACGACCGACGCCTATGTGGGCGCCGCTAAAGGTCGAACACTTCGGCGTCAGTTTTTTAACCGACGCCTATTTAATCTATAGGCGTCGGTCGTTTAGTAGATAACCGACGCCAAAAGGGTTCGCGCCACAGAAAACGGCGTCATCTAGGGTACTTTCTGCGTCGGTTATTTACTAAACAACTGACGCCTATATGGAATATAGCGTCGGTCTTTTAGTAGATAACCGACACATAAAATGCCCTAGATGACGCCATTTTCTGTGACGCGAACACTTTTGGCTTCGGTTATATACCAAAAGACCGACGCCTATAGATTAAATAGGCGTCGGTTTGATACGAATATCCGACGCCATTTCCAGGACTGCTTTGGCCACATCAGGCGTCGGTTTTTTGAAAAAAACCGACGCTGTAGGTCTTTGCTGACGGTTTTCTATAAATAACCGACGCCTATTTCTATTTTTTTTTCATATCAGTTTGCAGGCCTGCTATGGCTGGTCAGCAGGATGAGAACCTGCAGTTCAGTTTTCTGAACTGCAGGTTTACGACATCCATTGATATCAGCCTACAAACAGGCCGCAAACCTGCAAAAGTCACAAGGAAAATTTCACACAAGTACATACATTCAGACATCAATTCTATTCTCACATTCACACATATAGAAACATTCAAATACATGTATTAACATTCAGAAATATTCATTTACAAAGTATCATTCATTATCGCTATCAACATCCCAATTATATCTTATAGTTGCCACTGCTTGTATGGCTTTTGCACACTATAAATTGAAACATACAAAATAATACAACTAAGCACAATTCACATCAATAATATATATATTCGAGTCGGGAACTTACTTGTACGTTCTGCCAATTTATTGGCTGGTTCTTTTTCCTTGGGACCGTTCCTCCAGCCTTTTTGAATGCATCTAAACCCCTACATGTTAATATAACACAATAAATTGCATAAGTAAATAGTAATGTAATAAAAGATGTTAACGGATATAAAAATGAAATATTTCTCACCAGAATAATGGCATTCTCATTACGTGTCCAATTTTAGTGTTCAATGTACTCCCCGCAGGATCTAGATAATAAACAATGAATGTCCCGGGGACAATAACTAGTAACTCCCAATGTCTACCGCTAGAGGTAAGAAGTTAACAATTAATAACTCAAAATGTAAAATAAAAATGGAATTTTCTTAAGTCCAAATTATAAATAAAGTAAACTTACTTGACATTGAATGGAGCTATCATTATCGTCTTCTTTTGCTGACCAAAAATTGTAAAAGCATCTATACAGTATTGTTGAACATTATCAGGGTCTTTAGCTACCAAACTAATCAATGATGGAATCAAAAATCCCACATGATCAAATGCAAATTGTTTGCAATGATCTTCGACTAAGTAGCTGCAAAACATATAGGCGTATGCATTAATATATAAGAAACCAGATCACCGGATCTTACACAAGGTATATGGATGTATAAACAAGATCTCACCTTATCCATGTCTCTATCATTGATGTATTCAGCCAATCATACATAAACAGCTCAATAATATCTTGTATAAATAAAGAGCTATCGTATGATTGACCTGCATAATCTACATCTAAAGAAACTATTATAGGGCAATGTATATTATGTGCCCGTAGCCAACATGCCATTCCCCTACAAGCAGGACTTAACGGGTATGTTAGGTCAGTTGGAACCCAAGTTGGTAATGCGGGAAGTGGAGGTGGAGGCCTAGGTGCTCCTGGTGTCTTCTTTTTAACCTGTATATATAATTTCAGATCAGTTGACATCATATATACACATTAACAGTCTAAATCAATGTAAATTTATCTTACAATTTCAGTCATGTAGATGACATCTGCTTTGGGCCACAATATGACCCCACCTTCTGCCTCACCAAGTGTATCAATATCTGGGTGGGCATATGGCAACACAACTTCCCTCCAATCGGGTAATACATGTATCAGGCTCACACGAATGTAGCCCTGCGGCATTGGAGTCCCATGAAACGTTGCCCCAGGAAGGGACTGGTAAGCCTGCGCCTCTGCAACAACATAGTCTTGCATTCTTAAGCGGCATGGCTTCAATGCCTACAAATTTACGTAAAGAATGTTATACATATATACATATAATCTTGAAAACATATCATCTTGAAAAGACTAGCTACAATGTCATAAACAATACTTACAGCAGACGTGCTAGGCGATGGGTCTCCAGGATTACTCACAGTCTGTGCATCAGGAGAAGAGTGGGTCGCCATAGGCTGATTGGAAGCCTGAGATGCCTGCCACCGCATCAATTCTTCCTTGACCTTCTCAGCAACTACATCGTTGACCTTCTTAGCA
Source organism: Alisma plantago-aquatica (assembly GCA_963693085.1). Taxonomy (NCBI): domain Eukaryota; kingdom Viridiplantae; phylum Streptophyta; class Magnoliopsida; order Alismatales; family Alismataceae; genus Alisma; species Alisma plantago-aquatica. Next base: position 1,345,857,859 of record OY856411.1, read on the forward strand.
ACTAAATCCTCAACTCTCTTATTCTCCTATACATGGATAAAAGAAACATTAGCTTCTTATTAATGAATTTCCTTTTGCAGTAACATTCTAAAAAAAGAATAGGTTACCTCTTCTTGAGAAAGTCCCGCTCTGGGTTTGCGCTGGGATGGCCCAAAGAATGCTTTGATGCCAACACCAGCGTTGGCACCTCTAACACGTCCAGGATGCTCTGGGTTACCCAGAGCAACTGTCAATTCATCCCTTGTGCCCTGAGGGATGAACGTGCCTTATTTCATCTGCTCGTGCAGCTCCCGCTAATCACCATAAACAGAAATTGGTAAGTTAACACCACAAATAATCAATATTCAAACGATTTCTCTAAGAGTTGTATTTTACCATTTTTGCATCCGCCTCAGCAGTTACATGCTTCTTTATTTCACCCTTCTTGTTTTTCCTGCCAGCTATCCAGATATCATGGCGAGGCATGGGTGTGGCAGACTCCTGAGTAGGAGCAGACTCCTGAGTAGCAGCAGACTGCTGAGTAGCCGCAGACTCCGCCTGTAGTCTTTGGCGAACGCTTGCATAGCCTTTTGGACCCATAGTGTGGTCATGCACATTCAGTGCACGCCTTGCTTTTTGTGCGTCACTGAGGGCCTAGTTAGTATGCACATTAATGATTTGGTTAGTAGCACTAAATGTTAATCTTGAATAGGTGAATACAATGTATATTAATTAAATTGGGAGTGACGCCTAATACCTTGAATTCTTCAGATTTTCTTGAAGCAACAAAATTGTCCCAATCTTCTTTGTCCAAGAAGTTCCATTGTTCAAGGGCTGACTTCTTCTTCTTATCACCCTCTTTTATGTATTCTCTGTTCAGATTTGTGCTATAATTCCTAAGCATCTTTCCAGCGCGTTGCATCACACTTTTACGATGCAACTTCTCATTCAATGCAAACAGATTCTGTAAAATAGAAATGTTATTAACTAGTATCCAAAATAGAATTGCAAATAATAGAATTTGTAATCTACAAAATAGAATTGCAAATAATAGAATTTGTAATCTACAAAATAGAATTGCAAATAATAATAACTCACGCATAAATCCTTCCATATCAAGTCTTTTTTTCCTTGAGGAACTTTATGCCAATTATCACACTTAACACCACAATGGCTCCGAGTGGTACACCCAAGATAGTTTACAAAATTATTGCGGTTCACTCCAATTGCATTTCCTCCATTATCAAACTCCACCACCAATTTGGATCCACTACCACTTAGCGCTAATAACTTCTTCAACAGAGTGATTCCCCTTTTCTTGTTAAGTGTTTGGTGCTGCGCATCAAGTTGCTCCAGTGCTTCAGTGGGTACAGGTACATCATCAACCTAAAATTTGACAAAAATAAACACACGAAATTAGCCCAATATAGAAATATAGGATATATCACATAACTAGAAGATAATGAATTTTATAGAAATACAGGATATGTTTTTAGAACTTACATTGGTATCCTCGCCATGCTCATCATGGACAGCATGCTCATCATGGACTTCATGCTCATCATGGTCAGCCATCCAAAAATGTCATTAAAAAGGCAAACATTTAGCATTTGTATTAACTAGAAAAAGGAAAACATTTAGCATTTGTATTAACTAGAAAAAGGCAAACATTTAGCATTTGTATAAACATACATGTCTCTAAAATTGTGATCTTTTATCAATTAACAATCCTTCATTGTGATCTCCGCGCACATATAAGTCATCATTAGCTTCAATATTTTGTGGAGTTGGCAACCCAACTGAGAATGGACTGGAGTCATCATACTTATCATAGTACTCTTCTTCATCTATAGGATCTTCAATGAATTGTCTTTTACCATGAAGAACAACCGACCATTTATCATTCGTAGGATCATCGATATAGAATATTTGTTTCGACTGTGATGCCAATATGAATGGTTCACCCTTCTCGCCAATCTTTTCAAAGTTCACCAAAGTGAAACCCAATTCATCCACTATAACTCCTTTGGTGATATCAACCCAATTACATTTAAAGAGCAGAATTTTGAAATCTATGTAGTCAAACTCCCAAATGTCCTCAATGACACCGTAATATGACATTTTAGCTTCACGTGGACTCTTATCCTTTGCACTTGCAAAGTACATAGTCGACGCTTGAAGAGTGACCCCACTATTTTGGACGACACTCTTATCATCTTGGCACTTTGTGTAATATGTGAATCCATTAATGTCAAACCCTTCATAAGACATAACATTCGGTTTTGGTTTAAAGGCAAGGCATTTGATAGTTTCTGTAATATCATTTGGTGTTTGAGATAGTTGATGTAGGACTTTATCTTCAAACCACTTAGTAAAAGCCTTATTATACTCTCTAGAAAGCCACATTGAACTTGCTCGAGGATGTTGTCTCTTTATGAAATTGGTATGTTCCTCGATATAAATACTCACTTCGTCCATATTGTGTAAAATATACAAGTGAGCTTGTTCCAACTGCTCACGGCTGATTACTTTCACCCGTGATCCCGTAATTCCTTTGCCCTCCTCAATATTCTTGTCATTATCAGGAGTGTCATTACCACTGAGAAAGTCATTGCAAAAATCCATAACCTCTCTCGCCACATAACCTTCAATAATACTCCCTTCAGGCTGATAACGGTTTCAAACATCACCTTTAAAAACGCTCATGTATCATTTAAAGGGATACATCCAATGCAAGAAACTTGGTCCCAACATTTTCACTTCCCTAGTCAAGTGGACAACAAGATGTACCATGATATCAAAGAACGAAGGAGGGAAATACATCTCAAACTGACATAGGGTAACAACCACTTCTCTTTGCAAATTATCGAGAGTATCAGGGTCAATAACTTTACTGCATAGACTGTTGAAAAAGAAACAAAGTCTGGTAATTGCAAACCTTACATGCTTCGACAATATAGATCGAATTGCCACGGGTAATATTTGTTGCATTAGAGTGTGACAATCATGAGATTTAAGACCTATCAACTTCAGATCTTTCATTGATACCAATCTACGGATGTTGGATGAGTAACCATGTGGCACCTTAACATTTACCAAGCATTCACAAAAAGTTTTCTTCTCCTTTCTAGACAACGTGTAACAAGCGGGAGGTAAGTATGTTCTTTTACTACCCATTTCACGTAATTCTGTTAATTCTGACCTTATTCCCATTTCACGTAGGTCCAGTCTGAATTTTATCCCATCTTTAGTCTTACCTGGTATATTTAACAGAGTACCAATGATGCTATCACATACATTTTTCTCAACGTGCATTACATCGATACAATGCCTGACTGTCAAAGAACTCCAATAAGGAAGATCCCAAAATATTGACTTCTTCTTGAATGAAGAATTGTCACTCCGTGTGGCCATACTACATTGTGATTTCTTACCAAATTCATTGACAATGTCTTTTACTCTTTCATAAACAACATCCCCTGGTATAGGTTTAGGTGCACTCCGTTCATCATTCCATCCATTTAATGCTTTGCGCTTCCTACGATATGGATGGAATTTTGAAAGAAACCTTCGATGACCAAGATATACAGTCTTGCCGCCATGTTTTAGTCTTATTGAATCAGTGTTTTCTTCACATATAGGACACGCTTTAGCTCCTTTGACACTATATCCAGACAAATTCCCATATGCTGGAAAGTCATTAATAGTGCAAAACAACATAGCATGCAAACGAAATGTCTCTCTTGCTGAAGCATCATAGGTCATCACACCTTCAGCCCAAAGTTTCTTTAAGTCATCAATCAAAGGTTCAAGATAAACATCGATATCATTTCCGGGTTGTTTAGGGCCCGATATCAACAATGACAACATAACGTACTTATTTTTCATACACATCCAGGGAGGAAGATTGTATATAACAAGCATGACTGGCCAAGTGCTATGTTGTCTGCTCAATGTCCCGTACGGATTCATCCCATCTGTACAAAGCCCAAGTCTTAGATTCCTATCTTCTTCACCAAATTTGGGGTACAATAGATCAATCTTCTTCCACTGTGGGGAATCAGACGCATGTCGCAGGATCCCATCATTATTTTTCTTAACATCTGCATGCCACCTCAAATTCTTCGCATCTTTCGGATTTGCAAACAAGCGTTGAAACCGTGATATTATAGGTAGATACCACAACACCTTGGCAGGAGAACCAGTTTTGGACTCCCCCAAAGTCATCAATTTATACCGTGACGCACCACATTTTGGACAATCTTTCAAATCTACATAGTCCTTTTGAAATAATACACAATCATTCGGGCATGCGTGTATCTTCTTGGCCTCCATTCCCATTGGGCACAACATTTTCTTTACCTGGTATGTTGAGATTGGCAGCTTGTTTCCTTCAGGAAGCATTTCTTTCAACAAAGTCAACAATTCAGTGAAGCTTTTGTCGCTCCATTTATTGTTAGCTTTCAACTTATACAATCGCAACACAGCGCTAAGCTTCGTAAACTTAGCACAGCCTGTGTATAACGGTATCTCAACATCATGCACAATGTTTCTAAAGATAGGAGGTGGATCGGTGTGCTCTACCCTACAACTATCCATCATCGCATCAACGATGTCTGCTGGAACTGGTTCGTTCACATTTACGTCATCGGAGGCAATTTCTTCTTCCACCCAAGCACTGCTATTGACATCTACTGGTTTCGATTTTGAAATCTCTCCATGCCAGTGCCATTCTGTATAGCCTTGTACAATCCCGTTGCACATGACATGACTTTTGATTTCCTCACCAGTGTGGACTTTCAAGTTGTTACCGCAATGCCTACATGGACAGTAGAACCTATCTGTAGGTTTTTTCCTATGTTCCTCGGCAAATCTAATAAACTGATCAAGACTAGATATAAACTCTGGGGTGCAACGATTACGAATGGACATCCATGATCTATCCATTCAATGATCAGAGAAAACAAGTATATATTAGGAAACAAGTATATATTAGGAAAAGATTAGGGTATACACTTACATCCTACCTAAGTGTATAATGTGATGTCATTCTTATATATAATAAATGTGTACCACCTATCCCATCCTTGAACACCTAATCTCACTAGTAAGTGTATAATGTGTATTGGGTTTTCAAGAAAATTTTGGCAGCATTTCCCCGCTGTTCTCTAAGTACATATGTACTTAGAAAACAAATGGGGAAATGCTACCAAAATTTTCTCGAAAACCCAATACACATTATACACTTACATCCTAAGTGAGATTAGGTGTTCAAGAATAGTCCCAAACTGGGGACTATCCAAGATTTACTCCTAATGAGTAAATCTTGGACGGGTTTCTAGGCCAACAAACACAATAATAGATATCTACAATGAAGCCGGACTCCATACAAACAGTATATAATTTAGTGATTGTTCATTCTAATTTATACCAATGTACAAGTAATATAAAGAACAATGATTGTTCACATTCTATGCCAACAAACACATGTGATGTCATTCTTATATATAATAAATGTGTACCACCTATCCCATCCTTGAACACCTAATCTCACTAGTAAGTGTATAATGTGTATTGGGTTTTCAAGAAAATTCCGACAGCATTTCCCCGCTGTTCTCGAAGTACATATGTACTTAGAGAACAAACGGGGAAATGCTACCAAAATTTTCTCGAAAACCCAATACACATTATACACTTACATCCTAAGTGAGATTAGGTGTTCAAGAACAGTCCCAAACTGGGGACTATCCAAGATTTACTCCTAATGAGTAAATCTTGGATGGCTTTCTAGGCCAACAAACACAATAATAGATATGTACATGTTAGGGTTTCATCACAATTGATGTTAGGGTTTCATCAATGTTAGGGTTTAATCAAATCAAATTAGGATGCTAGAATGGACAAGTTTAAATCAAATTAGGATTTAAATTAGGGTTCCAATAGGATTCAATTTAATTAATTTTTATGTGAAAGATGTAATATTATAATACATACAATGGCAATGAAATGAAACCCTAATTGTATTGGAACTCATAAAAGGATGTCTCAAAGGTTGAATCTAATATATGCATCCTAAAAAAGGTATCACACCACAAATGTGCATTTCAATAATCATATTTTATTTCCTTCCAATTAGTGTGGGTGCCAAGTTTGGAATTGTTTTCTAATCATGGGTCCCTTAATTTTATTTAGGATAGAAGATAAAATCAAGGATATCAAATAGTATAAGGCGCACCCCCAAAAGTAAAAAAATGGATTTATATTATGCATCATACCTTGGTTGCTGATTTTGTTTTGATGCACGACAAATAGTTACCATTGGGTCTTGGTCCACGGGAGGATAATCTATCTTCTACCTATTTAGAATGCTTCCTTGTGTGCACATCCACATAGTATATGTGTCTAAATTGACATTCTCCTATTTAGAATGTTTCATTCATAAACACATATGTGTTCTTGAGTTTTGGGATTCTAATTATAGCCAATTTAAATCATGTTATGGAGGAGGGGAGCACTGACTGTGGCAGAGGAAGGGCTTGATGCTAGTACAGCAGAGGGGAGCACTGACTGTGGCAGCTAGATTCTTCCCTGATAGGAGGAGGGGTGAGAGGGTTTCTATGAGAAGCTGTGGTGGAAGAAAGAGGGAAGCTATGGAGGAAGGTCAGACGAGGGGAGGACCTAGAGGCGATGGAGAGATAGATAACAAATTAGCGACATGGCAAAAAAGAAAGGCAGAAGGTGCTATGGCTAATACCTTGTGAGCAGCGGAGGCAAGGAAGAAGACCACGCCGCAGTAGGGCGTGAGAAAGGAGACGCAGAGCAGCAGCAAGGAGGAAGGAGCGGGCGGCGGCGACGGCGGCGACGCAGCAGGAGCAGGAGCAGGATCGTCGGCGGCGCGGAGCCGGTGTTGTCGTGGAGGCTAGAGAAGCGGTTGCGGCGGCGCGGAGGCGGAGCTGTCGTGGAGGCTGGAGAAGGCGGCGTGACGGTGATGCGGCAGCGCTGTCGTGGAGGCTGGAGAAACTGATTGCAGCGGCGGAGGGTAGGGCGGCGACAACAGCAAAGAAAGGGGGAAATTCTCGCAATGAAACAGAAGAAAGGGGAAGAGTCGGGCGATCGCGGGATATAAAGTTCCCAAATAGCGTCGGTTGTTTAAAACAATCGACGCCTAAACATCTTTAGCGTCGGTTGTTTGAAACAACTGACGTCCAATTGGACGATATTTTCACGAAATTATTTGGCGGGAACCACTTTCAGCGTCGGTTATGAAAGGATCACCGACGCTGAAAAGGACACTTTTCGCGCAAATTTCTATCGCACACAGGCGTCGGTTTTTTATCTACATAACTGACGCTGAAAGTGACACTATTTTTTTCGCTCGAAAATTGGATTTCGCGGGTGACTTTAGGCGTCGGTTTGTTATAAATAACTGACGCTGAATACAAAGCGGTACCCGTGTCTGGCTGGTCTTCGAATATAGACGTCGGTTTGTCTAAATAACCGACGCCTTATATTATAGGCGTCGGTTTTCCTTAATAACCGACGCCCAGAAAAGCGACACTGAATGCTATTTCTGTAGTAGTGCCTCATCATACCATTGCATAGGGCTTCACATGGCATCACCCTCAATTAGAATTTCACATGGCATCACCCTCAATTAGGGTTTCACATGGCATCACCCTCAATTAGGGTTTCACATGACATCACCCTCAATTAGGGTTTCACATGGCATCACCCTCAATTAGCATTTCGCATGGCATCACCCCCAATTAGGGTTTCACATGGCATCACCCCCAATTAGGGTTTCACATGGCATCACCCTCAATTAGGATTTCACATGGCATCACCCTCAATTAGGATTTCACATGGCATCACCCTCAATTAGGCTTTCACATGGCATCACCCTCAATTAGGGTTTCACATGGCATCACCCTCAATTAGGATTTCACATGACATCACCCTCAATTAGGGTTTCACATGGCATCACCCTCAATTAGGGTTTCACATGGCATCACCTTCAATTAGGGTTTCACATGGCATCACCCTCAATTAGGGTTTCACATGGCATCACCCTCAATTAGGGTTGAATTTTTACCCTAGATTAGGGTTAATGATCATCAATCTTCTTAATTAGGGTTTCATGATCACTTCATCAAAGATCATACCCTAAAATCTTAATTTATTCATATTGAAAGTGTTTGAGGCTTATCCATTACATGATTATCCTACATGTATGGATTCCTCTCTCTCTCTCATCCTCTCTAGGATGTTGACTATGTCAAACTTGGATAAATTAGATCAAACAACCCTTCAATTAAATACATTCAATTAGGGTTGACATAGTGTATGGAAATATTGCTTACTTATGCTTCAGGGATTTCCTCATCTCGGGTTACCAATTACTTAGTACCTTAAAGGTACAACCCTAGTTATTATCTTTGAGATAAATTAGTAACAACCATAGGGGCATTTTATCTTTCATCACCTTAGGTTTCCAATTGACTTAATCACATTGGAATATCCCAAACGTTCTTGATCATTGATGCTCCAAATGGTTTGAAACTGTTTAAGCAAAACAATAATGAAACCGTATGGACAATTTACACTTGAAACCACTTGGGTCTCCAAACGGTTTGAGACCATTTGGTCTCAAACAGTCTTGAGACCATTTAATCCCAAACGGTCTTGAGACTGTTTGGACTCAGGCGGTCTTAAGGTCGTTTGGTCCAAACTCTCCCAAAACCGAATGGACCAAAAAGGTCTTCCATCACTTTATCAATTCAGGATTTCAATCATTAAACCATCTATCAATTGAGCCACTAATTTATTCTTCAATTGGACCATTGAATCACCCTTCAATTGGACCTTCAATTAGGGTTTTGAACCCATTTGAACTAGGGTTTATAATCAAGAAACCATCAATTATGGTTTTGAAATCGAGGAACCGTCAATGGTTGACATTGTGGAACTAGTCCAATTGAAATCATTGAATCATCATCAAACCATGACATGACCTGACCTCAAACAGTCTTGAGGTCATTTGGATGACCTCCAAATAGTCTTGAGATCATTTGACTCAAACCTTTAATGAAATTTGTGAAAATCAATTAGGGTTTGTATCATTGAATCGATCATCAATTTAGATATTGATTGTATTTCAATTTGGTATCACTAGATCTTCAACCATCCAATCATACATCATCATAGACTTTCAAACGGTCTTGGTTGACCTCCAAACAGTCTTGAGACCATTTGGGTGACCTCCAAACAGTCTTGAGACCGTTTGGGTTAGTCAACCCAAAGAATAAATCAATCAATTTAGAATTTCAGCACTCAGCCCGATTAGGGTTTCTAATTGGAGGATTGTCCATATATTGAATTAATCAATTGGTTCCATTAGATCATCATCCAACATGTACTAGGGTTCTAAGCTCAAATGGTCAACCCATCCAAACGGTTTGGGATCCAAATCTCCAAACGGTTTGGTGAAACCGTTTGGACCAAGGTCTTGAAACCGTTTGCAATAGAAACTTGTTGAAATGTGTGCCTAGGATGATGTCATCATCATCTACATTCATTCATTCAAATTCTACTACCATTTTCATGGTAAATACATCAATGGATCAAGGGAATTTTGAGTAGAACAAAATGATCAACAATTAATGGAGAATTGAATGCAATAACAACATTTAAGGGTTTAAGTTATATAACCCGCCTCCAATTGAGCTTCAAAGCTCCAAGATCCACGTCTTTAATGGTGTAATAAGCTTTATCAACTATCCCAAGCTCGTCCTCAAGCTTTTGAGTGAAAAGAAATGGCTAGGATAGAAGATTGCATGGAGAAAAGAAGAAATCCATCATTTATTTTCAATTTCCACCATGAAATCATGGTGAAAGAAGGTCAAGAAGCTTACCAACAGGTTGGGGGTCGTCCTCCTGTTTATCCAAGATCCCTTGGTCATTTTTGCAATCAATAAGTGAAAAGGGGTTTCGAAATTACCCTTTCAACTCATGGATAAAGGAGCATATATGCATTTTATTAAAAATTCATTTTAGGAGAGAGAAAGTAGGGATTATCTCCTCCATTTCCTTGCCTCTTTCCCCCTTCCCTTCCTTGGTTACGAGGCTATATCCTTTGCCTCTTATTCCTCAATTATCCATGATTTAAATAAAAGAAAATTAAGCACCTTAACCCTTATAATAATAATATCCTAAAGTTAGTGGATAATTCTTTTTCTTTTAATAATGTGAGTGAGTTATCCACTTCCTTTAGATATTTTCGTGCATTTGCAAGGCACATGGTAGTCCATTCTTTTGCAAAATCATCCCTCACCTTTTGGTTAAAGGGATCTTCAATTAATATATTTATTTTTGCATTATTATTGAAGTAAAGTTCCAATTATGCTTAAATCTTGGTTATTTTAATATCAAGATTCTCTCTCCTCCAAAGTGATTCAAATGATATGTCTCTCTCATTTTCTTTGCTCTAAATGATGCCAAGAAACATTAGGGACTATTTTGAAGTGGTAATTTTCATATTGAACTCTGGGTTTTGGGTAATTTGCACATTACACCAAAACTAGGTTTTAATGCACAAACATTGCTTTATCAGCTCTTTCTTGGTACTCAGGCTACCACAAGACATACCTCTGCATCATCTTCATTCTCGTGATATGTTAACACATGAGGAACATCTTATCATGTACCATTTGCAATTTAACCCCTCAACTTGGGTAATTTGCACTTTAGTCCAAAATAGACAAAACATTATTTCAACAATGTTCAAAAAGGACTAAAATTGAAACATAAGTTCCTCTTGAGACTTAATTACTTTTCAAAAGATGATATCAAGAATATAATTATCTTTCTTAAACAAAACACCTAGGGTTAAGGCATAACACGGGTCAGGGATGTTACAAGTTATAAAACCCTAACAAGGATTTTGTCCCCGAAATCCCAGATAAAGGGAGACAGATATTATTCATATATCATGTCATCAAGTCTTCACATAACATCTCAATGTCATGTTTATGCAAGGCATAAACCCCTAACATATTATGTCCATGCTATATTATATAACCAATCTGATTCCACAGTTAACCATTCTAGGTGGTCAACATGAATTGTCTGATACCAGAATTCCTTACCTTGGTATCCATCATATGTGCTGAAAACATATTACATTTTCATCTTTCTTTCATTCTGGGACATTTCTTGTTATACATATCTTTTTCTTGGAACCCAAGTCCAAGACAAATGGATACTCTTCTAAGTATCCATCAAATAAATAATTTTAATTTATGCACACCAAGTATCCTAAGACCCACTTGATTGCCATGTCCCTAAATGAAAAGAAAACAAAGGATCATATTCCTCTTATCACCATATTATTATCTAGGGTTGTTTATTCATGAGAAGAGATTATCATCTCCTCTAAACATTACATGAACCTTCTATTGTTCATGAATTATTTATTCTTATTTCTTTCTTGGTTCCTTGCCATCAGCATAGGAATCATATGGATGATTACTTGTCATCATTTCTTAATATCATTTTCACCATGATTACTAGATATAGGTATTCAAACCTTTAGTTCATCACTGATTATTGTTATCTTCCATCAGGTAACTATTACCTCTAGGTCTTCAGACCAGGGTATACATTATACTAAACATCTTCTTTTGTTTATAAATTGATTTATAATTAAATCAAATTCCTTCATATATCAATTATAATGTGGTAGAAATATCCATGCCACATCTCCTACTTTTTTCTTTATATTGTTTTAGAATGATTACTTGATCAGAGTAATAAAAAAAATAACAATCTAGGTATGTCATACTTACCCTGTCTTCAATAAATGAATACATGGTCAGGGTATTCAAGAACTGAAATTAGGTAGTATGTATTTGTTTTATATTATGTTTCATATTCTTAACATCTCTTTAACTTTCACTACTTAGTATCTCAGATTTTCTCTGAGTGTTTCTTTTACATCTTTTCCCTTTCTACATGAAAAGAGAAATTTTCAAACATATAAGAGAATATTGGACTGAACATAAGTTTTCATCCTTCTTATCTCTTCCCCATATCCTTAAAGGATTATACATATGACTAAACAACAACTACCTTTCTTATAGTAGGGAACAGAAGATAACTCAAAATAGAAAGTTCTATCTTGACAAGTCTACCTTTTACAAGTTATCTAGCATCTTATCTGACCCAAAACATGGAGTCAGTTGTTATGTGTTATTGCCTTTGTCCTTTACTACCAGAAGTAGATGGACCAAACTGTGACACTTGTCTTCGTCCTCTACCATCTGCTCCACTGGATTGAGGTCCTTGTGGGTTTTGTAGATTGTACCCTGACTGTTGGGTCACCTCACTATTTCTCCTTGGACATTATTGTCTAAAATGTCCTAGTTGTCCACATTTATGACAAGCTCGACCCCAACTTGATGACCCATGTATAGGTGCACTATATTTTGGTTGAACTGGTGAAGATTTTAGTTGTTTGTTGCCACTACTCCACTGTTCCCGTGACTGTGTTGACTTCCTTTTAAGGTTTGTGTCATGTTTATTTATCGTAGACCTTTCTATTCTCCGTATAGACTCCACAAATGTAGCAAACCTCTCTCTACTTTCTAGGGCAGATGTCGGGATGGACATCTTAGCATTCAATCCCTTCTCAAAATTTCAAATCTTCTCCTCCTCAGTAGCTGCCATTTGAGGAAAAAAATGCAAAAGTGCCATAAACTTAACCTCATATTCATTTATCGACATGGCTCCCTATCGAATCTTCTCAAACTGTGAGATCTTTTCATCTAAGTATGTCTTTGGAAAATACTTATTGATGAATTCTCAATGAAATTCCTCCCATTCAACCTCTTCATCATTCCTTTTTATTTCTTCTATAGCCCACCAATGTCCAACACTACCCTTCAAAAGGTACACCGCATGTTTAACTTTGTCAGCCTCTGGGATACTAAGGATCTTAAAGGCTTTTTCTAACTCAGTGAGCCAGAGATCAGCATCTTCTGGTTCAGATGTTCCAGCATATTCTATGGCTCCTACACGATGTAGTCATTCAAAGGTCTTACCAGACCCATATCCCTCATTGAAAACTGGTGCCCTAGGTGCCGGTGCTGGCATCCGGTCTGCCATATACCTCATTGTGTTCATGAGTTGCCCAAAAAGATTATGAACATCTGGGTTTCCTTTCATGACTTCCTTAACATGGGGATTTTTAGGCACTGGTTCTTCCCTTGCCTGATCCCTTGCACCTCCCACTGGTGCAGCAACATTGCTCTCTACAACGTGTCCCTCATGTTCTCCAGACATCTTTGAGTTATATATCTTCTTCTACATAAGCAGAAGGCACTATAAGGTACACTAGAGTACAGTTAGAACAGACTCAATATCTTAGTCCTATGTCTCTATAGACTCAGCGAACCTAGAGCTCTGATACCACTAAATTGTGGAGAAGCGTTCAAAACATACATCATTAACTAAGTGGAAGCGATCACTAACATCGGATTACTAAAAATCACTAAAAATTAAAACCTTTTTCAAAGAGATCCATTCATAGGAAAACTCTTTCAAAAAGAACCAATGTATTACATTTACATCCTGGTTTATAAGTACATATCTTGTACCATCTCTTCTCAAGGCTTACAATATCAATTACCTTGTTAAAAGCTTCAACACAGACAGCATAAGAACCTCGAGGCATCAAGCCAGAAACTCAAAATGATTCATTAAAAGTACTAACTATTAACTCTGAGGACCTGAGAGTACAGAGATGACACATAGGACATTTATCTACAAGACACGACAAACAGTACACTCAACCTAAGTTGTCACTATTGTCCCTACTACTGCTGAAGTTCTTCCTTTGCAAGATTGTTCTCAATCTCCTCTGTGCTCGTCCACCTAAAAAATGTTGGATCCCACGGGGGTGAGACAATTGAAAATTGCCCCAGCGAGAGATATAACTCTCCTCCAAAAACATTATTATTGCAATTTATAATAAGAATCAGAACAGAGGATAAGCAGTTTATATCATTCTCATCTTTAAATACTGCAACTATCTATGATAGAGCATTAAAACATCTATTCTCTTTATAAGGAATAGGAAGAACATGTATATCATTTATCTATTATATTAACTCAATATATCATGCTTTTCTCATGATACTCATTGCTCTATTATGTCACCCATGACTCTTTCTTGTTTCTATCTGATGGCCTTAGCCAATCTACTAAAGAGGTACTGGTTTATACAAGACATGAGAGTGTACATCATCATGTCTTGTTTAGGCATTGGTCCATACCAATCCTGTATAAATATTCCAGGCATTGGATTATACCGATCATGTGCAACTAGTATGAGCATTGGACTTATATTGTTCCTGTGTATCCATTCCAAGTATTGGACTATGCCAATCCCAATTATTCCAAGTATTGAACTATGCCAATCATGTGCAACTATTCCAGGTATTGAACTATGTCAATCCTATGACATTATTCCAGGTATTGAACTATGTCAATCCTGTGCAACTATTCCAGGTATTGAACTATGTCAATCATGTAACATTATTCTAGGTATTGGGTTGTGATCAATCCTATGCAGATATTCTAGGTATTGGGTTAATACCAATCCTGTGTAGTTATTCTAGGTATTGAACTATGTCAATCTCGTGACATTATTCCAGGTATTGGGTTGTGACCAATCCTGTGCAGTTATTCCAGGTATTGGGTTAATACCAATCCTATGCAGTTATTGCATGTATTGAACTATGTCAATCCTGTGATATTATTCCAGGTATTGGGAACCAATCCTGTGATATTATTCCAAGTATTGGTATTTAACCAATCCCATGATATTATTCCAAGTATTCGGATTTAACCAATCCTGTGATATTATTCCAGGTATTGGGATTTAGCCAATCCTATGATATTATTCCAGGTATTGGGATTTAACCAATCATGTGCAGTTATTCCAGGTATTGAACTGTGTCAATCCCGTGACATTATTCTAGGTATTGGGTTGTGACCGATCATGTGCAGTTATTCCAGGTATTGGGTTAATACCAATCCTGTGCAGTTATTCCAGGTATTGAACTATGTCAATCCTATGACATTATTCCAGGTATTGGGAACCAATCCTATGATATTATTCCAAGTATTAGGATTTAACCAACCCCATGATATTATTCCAGGTATTGGGATTTAACCAATCCTGTGATATTATTGCTGGTATTGGGATTTAACCAATCCTGTGATATTATTCTAGGTATTGGGATTTAACCAATCCTGTGATATTATTCTGGGTATTGGGATTTAACCAATCCTGTGATATTATTCCAGGTATTGGGATTTAACCAATCCTGTGATATTATTCCAGGTATTGGACTATGCCAATCATGTGCATCTATTCCAGGTAATGGACTATGCCAATCCTATGTATCTATTCCAGGTATTGAACTATGTCAATCCTATGTATCTATTCCAGGTATTGAACTATGTCAATCTTGTGCAATTTATCACATATTATCACATCTTATCACCTCTCATTTGGCAATCACCATTATCGTGACTTAAAAAGCACATTCAATATCTTGGCACATCTCACTAGGTAACAATTAACATCACTCTTTAAGAGTGGGATGTTACATCTTTCTATGATGTCTTGAAACATTACCTTCCTTATTACTTTTAACTTACTTAAGTTTATCATCTTATGTTGTATTAAGGTATTTCCCATCTTAATACTTTTATTCACTAACCTATCACTTTTATCATAAAGTGCATAGGTCATAGAACACTCATTAGAATTGTCCAACTATCTTCAATGATATGAACTCATATCAGGTTAAAGCATTGTTTGCTATAAGGTTACCTATAATCAACCATTTGAGATATTTCACCTTTATAAGGCTTTACCCACTATTTCATTATTAGGGTTCTGGTTTGTCATCATATTGCCCAAGATTAGGGCTTCATGTATTATAATTCAAAATTAGTGTTTCACATACCTTCACCCTATATTAGGCTCCTCATCATACCATTGCATAGGGTTTCACATGGCATCACCCTCAATTAGGATTTCACATGGCATCACCCTCAATTAGGGTTTCACATGGCATCACCCTCAATTAGGGTTTCACATGGCATCACCCTCAATTAGGGTTTCACATGGCATCACCCTCAATTAGGATTTCACATGGCATCACCCTCAATTAGGGTTTCTCATGACATCACCATCAATTAGGGTTTCACATGGCATCACCCTCAATTAGGGTTTCACATGGCATCACCCTCAATTAGGGTTTCACATGGCATCACCCTCAATTAGGGTTTCACATGGCATCACCCTCAATTAGGGTTGCATCTTTACCCTAGATTAGGGTTAATGTTCATCAATCTTCTTAATTAGGGTTTCATGATCACTTCATCAAAGATCATACCCTAAAATCTTAATTTATTCATATTGAAAGTGTTTGAGGCTAATCCATTACATGATTATCCTACATGTATGGATTCCTCTCTCTCTCATCCTCTCTAGGATGTTGACAATGTCAAACTTGGATAAATTAGATCAACCAACCCTTCAATTAAATACATTCGATTAGGGTTGACATAGTGTATTGAAATATTGCTTACTTAAGCTTCAGGGATTACCTCATTTAGGGTTACCAATTACTTAGTACCTTAAAGGTACAAACCTAGTGATTATCTTTGAGATAAATTAGTAAAAAACATAGGGTCATTTTATCTTTCATCACCTTAGGTTTCCAATTGACTTAATCCCATTGAAACATCCCAAACGTTCTTGATCATTGATGCTCCAAATGGTTTGAAACCGTTTAAGCAAAACAATAATGAAACTGTATGGACAATTTACACTTGAAACCACTTGGGTCTCCAAATGGTTTGAGACTATTTAATCCCAAACGGTCTTGAGCCCTTTTAATCCCAAATGGTCTTGAGCCCGTTTGGACTCAAACAGTCTTAAGACCGTTTGGTCCAAACTCTCTCAAAACCAAATGGACCAAAAAGGTCTTCCATCACTTTATCAATTAAGGATTTCAATCATTAAACCATCTATCAATTGAGCCACTGATTTATTCTTCAATTGGACCATTAAATCACCCTTCAATTGGACCTTCAATTAGGGTTTTGAACCCATTTGAACTAGGGTTTATAATCAAGAAACCATCAATTAGGGTTTTGAAATCGAGGAACCATCAATGGTTGACATTGTGGAACTAGTCCAATTGAAATCATTAGATCATCATCAAACCATGACATGACCTGACCTCAAATGGTCTTGAGGTCGTTTGGATGACCTTCAAACGGTCTTGAGACCATTTAACTCAAACCTTTATTGAAATTTGTGAAAATCAATTATGGTTTGTATCATTGAATCGATCATCAATTTAGCTATTGATTGTATTTCAATTTGGTATCACTGGATCTTCAACCATCCAATCATACATACTCATAGACTTACAAATGGTCTTGGTTGACCTCCAAACGGTCTTGAGACCGTTTGGGTGACCTCCAAACGATCTTGATACCGTTTGGGTTAGTCAACCCCAAATATTAAATCAATCAATTTAGAATTTCAGCACTCAACCCAATTAGGGTTTCGAATTGGAGGATTGTCCATATATTGAATTAATCAATTGGATCCATTAGAACATCATCCAACATGTACTAGGGTTCTGACCTCAAATGTTCAACCCATCCAAACGGTCAACCCATACAAACAATTTGGGATCTAAACCTCCAAATGGTTTGCAAACTGTTTGGTCTCCAAACGGTTTGGTGAAACTGTTTGGACCAAGGTCTTAAAACCGTTTGCAATAGAAACTTGTTGTAATGTGTGCCTAGGATGATGTCATCATCATCTACCTTCGTTCATTCAAAAGCTACTGCCATTTTCATGCTAAATATATCAATGTATCAAGGGAATTTTGAGTAGAACAAAATGATCAACAATTAATGGAGAATTGAATGCAATAACAACATTTAAGGGTTTAAGTTATATAACCTGCCTCCAATTGAGCTTCAAAGCTCCAAGATCACGTATTTAATGGTGGAAGAAGCTTTCTCAACTATCCCAAGCTCGTCCTCAAGCTTTTGAGTGAAAAGAAATGACTAGGATAGAAGATTGCATGGAGAAAAGAAGAAATCCATCATTTATTTTCGATTTCCACCATGAAATCATGGTGAAAGAAGGTCAAGAAGCTTACCAACAGGTTGGGGGTCATCCTCCTATTTCTCCAAGCTCCCTTGGTCATTTTTTCAAGCAATAAGTGAAAAGGGGTTTCGAAATTACCCTTTCAACTCATGGATAAAGGAGCATATATGCATTTATTAAAAATTCATTTTAGGAGAGAGAAAGTAGGGATTATCTCCTCCATTTCCTTGCCTCTTTCCCCCTTCCCTTCCTTGGTTACGAGGATATCTCCTTTGCCTCTTATTCCTCTCAATTATCCATGATTTAAAGAAAAGCAAATTAAGCACCTTAACCCTTATAATAATAATATCCTAAAGTTAGTGGATAATTCTTTTTCTTTTAATAATGTGAGTGAGTTATCCACTTCCTTTAGATATTTTCGTGCATTTGCAAGGCACATGGTCGTCCATTATTTTTCAAAATCATCCCTCACATTTTTTTTAAAGGGCTCTTCAATTAATATATTTATTTTTGCATTATTATTGAAGTAAAGTTCCAATTATTCTTAAATCTTGATTATTTTAATATCAAGATTCTCTCTCCTCCAAAGTGATTCAAATGAGATGCCCCTCTCATTTTCTTTGCTCTACATGATGCCAAAAAACATTAGGGACTATTTTAAAGTGGTAATTTGCATATTGAACTCTGGGTTTTGGGTAATTTGCACATTATACCAAAACTAGGTTTTAATGCACAAACATTGCTTTATCAGCTCTTTCTTGGTACTCAGGCTACCACAAGCCATACCTCTGCATCATCTTCATTCTCATGATTCTTTAACACATGAGGAACATCTTATCATGTAACATTTGCAATTTAACCCCTCAACTTGGGTAATTTGCACTTTAGTCCAAACTAGACAAAATATTATTTCAACATTGTTCAAAAAGGACTAAAATTGAAACATAAGTTCCTCTTGATCCTTAATTACTTTTCAAAAGATAATATAAAAAATATAATTATATTTCTTAAACAAAACACCTAGGGTTAAGGCATAACCCGGGTCTGGGATGTTACATGAATGATCTCTTGGGTCTGAGCAAAGAGATGAAGATTCAAGCTGCTTGTGTGGTCTATATGTTATGGTTGGAAAGAAACAGAAGGATCTTCAATGTTGCTCGCATGGAGTTGGACAAGTTTTGGTCTAGATGCGATAGAGATAACTTCTTCTTACATAGTTCTTACATATATCCTCATGTATAGATAGATAACTGTAGTTGCTTGTACAGTTTTATCTTTTCTTTTCTCTTTGGTGTTTGTGCATTACAACCTCTTTTCTTTTACTTTTGGTGGTTACTCCTTGTATCTACCCATTCTTCATTTAGTAAAGAGGCACCCCACCCTATTTGCACCCAAAAAAAACACAATTGGTTAGACTTTCAATTTAAAGAAGACTTTAGACTTATAGGAGTTACTTTTTTAGCACCATTTATATTTGCTTGTTATGTACCCATACAACCTTTGTATTTGATGAAGTATGTGCTATCATCCTAAAGGTGAATAATTGGCATTTGAATCAATTTGTACATAAAATTATAGTATATATGCAACTTCTCTATCTCTAAGAGACAATTTGATCATTAGATTAAGAAATATTTCTAGCCTTATTCTTAAATCTAAAAACCATAGCTAAAATACTCTTCTTCAAAGGTGTTTTAAAATGAAAATTTTCCATGATATTTCATCATTGAACGCTTGAATAGCATCACATTAGGATTAATATTAACACAAGGAGCTAACTTATTGCATGAATTTGTAACCTATTACATTTTATTCTCATGCAGATGGACTTTCTAGTGGATTAGAGTTGGATTTATATTAGGAATAGAGTGCAAAGTTATGTATTCAAGGTAGGATTACAACAATTCATTGAATTTTCTCTAATCAACCAAAAACCAAGAAGATTAATGTGTCCTTACAAGGTATGCTTAAATATATACCTTAAAATAGAGGAAGAGGTATTCTCACATGTATTACAAATTGGTTTAGTGCATAGTTATGTTGTTTGGAAGTTTCATGGAGAGGTAATTGGTAGGATCATACAAGATTTTGCACCAAATATACCTAGCACCTAAAATATGCATAAAATATTGAGGGATCTATTTGGTATGGGAGACACAATAGGTATGGAGTTCAAGTTTTTGCACCAAACATACCTAGCAACCAAAATGTGCATCAAAATGTCACATTTGGGAAAAACAATAAGCACAAGAGGTGTGGAGATCAAGTTCAACCATTATCACAGTGTTGGAATAAGATAAATCGTCTTCTTTCGACTTCCTTATTAGAAGTATTTATTGGCTAGACATAATTTGGACATGATGCACGTAGAGGATAATGTGTGTGAGAACATTTTAAACATATTATTGGATGATCCTAAGAACAATAAAAACAACTTGCAAGATTGTTAGGATCTAGAATTTGGTATTCATAGATATTTATGGCCTACGCATGTAGGTAATTAATATTACTTACCACCAACATATTACGCAACTAGCACCAGCAAGAAAGTGAAGTTCTTATCTATGTTGGCAACCCTAGAAGTTTCAGATGGCTATTCATCTAGCATATCTAGGTGTGCTATCAAAAATAATAGAAAGCAGACTGGGCTTAAAAGTTATGATTGCCATGTTCTTATGCAATCATTTTTACTAGATGCCTTGCAACATTGCATAAGCCCAAGCGTGCACAAACCTATTGCTAAAAATTGTTCCTTTTTCAATAGGATTTTCTCAAATGTTATTGATGTTGAAGAATTCAAGAACCTGGATCAAAAATTTATTGACACGCTTTTCCAATTGGAGAGAATTTTTCCTCCTTTTTATACACCATTATGATGCATTTGTCCATTTATTTAGCTTACAAAGCCATGATTTTTGGATCTGTTCAATATAGGTGGACATACCCCCTGGATAGGTACTTGAAGAAACTAAAGAAGTGTGTCATAAACAAAGATAAGCATACATAGTCTATTACTAGAGGTTATTTGGTAGAATAAAGTTTTGCCATTTTTTCTAGGTACTTACCCAATTTCGAGACAAAACTCAACTGCACTCCCTACAATGTTGATGGATCTCCAATTTTACCCAGTCTTGAGGTAAAACTCAATTGCACCCCCCACAATGGTGATGGACCTCCAATTAAAGTGGGATTGTCAAGGAATTTGGACATTCACACTTTAGAACATACACATGGCTATGTCCATTTAAACAAACATTTATTTGACATTTATAGAAGGTAAAACTTATGTCATTTAATTTTTGGTATATTATGTTAAAAAAATTAATAACTGGGTATTCTATAAGAAAAAAATGAGAACATGTTTTTTCTTCAAGAAATGGAACCCATCATTACACCATAAAATTTAGAAATGAAATGTGCATTAGAGTTTTCTAAGTTGTTGAAAGATCGTGTAGGTATTTTGATATTAGATTAAGCCATCTTGCTCCAAATAGCAGATCTTATCTTAACGGTTTACTTTTTATAAAAATGTTATTGCATATGTAACAGATTAGGTCAAACAAATTAATGAGGAGTTGAGATGGAATCCACAGGGCCCTTCAATTGAGGGAGTGTCTTATGAAGGGTTTTCAATCAATGGATATCATTTACGTTCAAATATATTGAAGCTACATGTAGTACACAAACTAACAAAGTGTTCTTTTCCGCAAACACATCAAGTTCTTCAAGTTGTAGAGATGAAAACCCTATTAATGCTAAAGTCACATATTATCGCTACTTAGATGAGGTTATTGAACTAACTTATGGTCCATGAATAAAAGTTTGATTGTTTAGATATTTTTGGCATGATGAAAGAACTTCTAACTGATTGTGAAATGATGAATATGGCTCACACAAATCAACACTTGTAGAATAAAACAAAATGAGGAACCCCTTATCTTGGCTCCTCAACCATCGCAATGCTTTCTTGTGAAGAATCTGAATGGTGAGAATAGTTTGATTGGTCTACAAGTTCAATCTATTGACGATGGCATAAGTACTGATATGTCTTGGATGAGGATTGGCATTTTGGTTTTTTATACAACCAATCAACAAAAAATAATGGGGATTATAGAGCTATTTATTTATTATAATAGATTTCAATATGTATGGTAGTAGTGCATGATTTATTTCATGTTCTACTTGCATGTATTTATCAAAATACAATTGTAGTACATGATTTGTTTCATGTTTTATTTGCATGTATAGCTTGAAAGTTAGTGGGTTTATTTAATTTCTAGTTTCTTTTATTTTTCTCAAATAATCAATGGCATAATGAGGGTCCTACATATGAAGCATACCTATTAAATGTGTTCATACTAATAGTTACAAAAAAATTGGACATTATCAATTATGTTACACTATTCTTTGTAGGATGGAAGGAAGAAGAATCACTAGAGCTAGAATTGGCACCCACCAAGCCAACCTTCTTTGCACCCTCCCTCCATTGTTGAGCAATCAGATGATGTAGTACATACTCCACCAACTACAATCTCATCAAATAATGTTGAACACAATGTCATAGATGAAGGAAACTTTGAAAATGAACAAAAGGATAGAAATTTTGGATAAGGGTCTTCAAGTTAGAAAAACCTACTTCCTAAGGTTGGGGAACCACGTCACATGCTTATGGAAATGTATTCAGTGGAAAATGGTGCCAAATTGTATTGGTATTTCCAGATGTTAGCAAGAAAATCACACATATGGCATTCAGACCTAAAGTGGGGTGAAAACCATAACAATCTTTTGCATATAGAAAATGATTCATTGAGATAATGTTCTTCACTATGTACTTGTATTTTGTATTATTGACAAAGTAATAGTTTTTGTTATTTGGAAATACTTCAATTTCAGTAGTCATTCAAATGCATAGAATCACATTGATGAACATATTAGTAAAGGAATATCAGTTTGGAGGGAACGTTTAAAGAATATTACTGTGAAAAGTACAAGACTAACCTAGAATTGATAATGAATAAAGATAAAAAAATGCACCATTAGATATAGAACAATTCAAAAATCTTGTAAATGAATGGGGAACCAAAAAGTCCAAAGTATATTCCATTGAATTTAATAATTTATTTATATGTTTACTTATCTATTTCATCTAATTATTATTTCTTTTTTGTTTATTAATTTTTTTAAGGTCAACAAGGCAAATAGAGAAAAGCAAGTGATGGACCAGGCCACAAGATCTAAACCATGGAGATGTCAGGAAAAATGTTATTTTTAAAATTTTGCTTACTAAATATTCTTAAATATTTTAATAAGGACAACAATATTATCAATCATGTATAGGTTAGTGAAGAATAATGCAATGTACCCCTTAACAAAATTTTGGAAAATTTTTATGACAAAATCTCACAAGTGGTTAATTAGTATGCAACTTTTTATTTCCTTCATGTCTAGAAAGCTTCATGTATTTTCTTATCTCAGTTTAATTTTTCCTTGTATGGTCCTTTGTAATTACATCAAAAAATATGAAATTTTGATAAATCAAGTAGCAAACCAAGAAGAATTAGATCATAGATAAGTTGATGATCTAACACAGATAGCTTATTTGCAAGTTTTAAAATCTGCAAAAACAATCTAGGATTCAAGGTATTGGAACTGGTCAAAAAGAGATAGGACATGAAGGAAAAGTTTTCTCAATTAGATATAAAATTCTACTTGAGTAATTCAATGCAAGGGATGTATATTGCATTACTTAACATGTTAATTGCTAGTTACAACTATTCCTTTAGAGATATCTTTGTAATTATTTCCCAGTTTATGATACACTAAATGAAATTACTCAAACAACAATTGGTTTGAAAAATGGCATCTTTCAAATAATGTTTAGTATAAATAGTTACAGGTAACTTTTAGTTGGATTCTCTATCTCAATGTAACACTAGGGTGGTGGTGTTAATACTCATTTTGCAACAGAACATCCCATAAATGTAGGCAACACTAATGGGTTTCGTAATGCATGTGCTACAAACGGTATTGTTGCAAGTGTCTTACATATGCAAGGTGGCATAAACATGCAAAGAGTAGGTTTATTTCACAGACAATACAATACAGGTGGTGCATATGTAGCCATGTTTCCTAGGAAACACAATTCAAGCAAGGATGCCTTAGGCATGATTATTAGATAAAGCAATTCAAGTGGGGTTGGATTAGGTATTTTGCACATGTAAGCTAATCAAGATATACCCACTAAAAATATGTTTCAAATGCTAGGCCTTCAAAGTGAGTCTCTTTTAGGTGTGTCTCCCAAGAAATGTTCTACAATTGGACACCCACCAAGCTTTCAGCCATAGGTGCTTCATAACACTATTGACTAATTTGGATGTTGATAATCACACACAAACATTGACATAAAATTGAAATTTCTTAAAGGCTACTACTGAAAGTAGGTGGCCTCCTTTTGATAAAAATCCATCAAAGTCGCCCTCAAGTATAGAAGACATAAATCACATCATCCTCAGTGCCCTTCACTCCTAGAGTTCACCATTCAAAAGAGGTATTCAATATTGTCTAAACAATGCTCTTTACTACACCATCTTTTAGTATATTGTGTTTTGTATATCATGTATATACTTACCTCTATCAATTGTTAATCTACATGCACAAGACTAAATGCTCATTGGAGAACATGATTGGATAATCATATTATGAGGATGATGCACTCTACAAATCTATCTAAAATTTCTATTTGGTTATCTTCATCATCCTTAAGATACAGATGAATCATTAGCTTATATTTTTTTCTCCTATTTATATTGGTAGGGAAGATTTTATTTTTAAGATGTGTATAGAATCTCAGTACACCTTGGATTACACCAAAATTGAATGATAAGGGTACTTCCATTTTCTACAATAATTGAATTATATATCATCCTTTCAAATCGTATTGATATAATGATTGGTATCATTTTCAAGAGCATAATGGAGCTAGTTGTATGAGGGATGACATTCATGAAGAGCACCACACTATTTGAAGGAATATGAAGACATTAAATATCTTAGGAGTTTGAGACATGGTGTGTTTATTGTTATCAATATCAACTTTTATATATTTTTAGTTCTATTAACATTGACCATGCAATGTAAATTATATTTTGGTTCAATTAAAAATATTGATTTTGGTGATTTGACATTCTTGTCTGAAATGTTGGTGTGTGAATGTTGTTATGTTGTCATGTGAATATTATAACAATATTTATTGGGATTTAAAATATTAAAAAATATAGAAATTGATATTTATTAGAATAACAATTATATATAGTAAATAAATAAATAAATAAATAAATAAATTATATTAGTCCCTCGTAAATATATATGAAGGTTTTTTGTCCCTCAAAATGTAGTAATGAAGAACAAACTAGCCATGAAAATTGTATTGATGAGGACCATATAGCCCCTCAAAAATAATATTAATGGAGGCATTAGCCTCTCAAAAATATATTTATCATAACCATCAAGTCCCTTAAAAATGTATTTGTGATACTAAAAAAACCCTCAAATGTATTTATTAAGGCTAAATATTACCTCAATATAACATTTGTGAGGGCCACCTACTCCATGACAATTTTATTTTTGAGGGCCACTAGTATTTTTCATAGGGGTTCTCTTCACAACCAATTTGCAAGGGTAGGGCCCACAAGTGTTCCAATTTGTGAGGACCTACATAGAGGAGTTTGTCATGGGATTGCCCCGTGAAGAAAGACTATTATTTGTAGTATCTCATGGTTTCCCAGAATCACAAACTTTGGTCATGTATGTGGTCATTGATTGATCCTAGTAGAGGATTGGGTTTTCGACCTCCCCCTCTAGTATTTGCACTTGGTGCACCTCATATCTTCTCTCCATGCATATCTTTGTTGGGATGACTAGAACTAGTGTATGTTTGGTCTTCATCGTATCATTTAGACTGACTCACTTATATAGGTTCTTTCTCTTCTTCTCTTACACTCTTCCTAAAGTTTCCTTTCTTCCTTCTGTCTACTGTTCACACCTATTTTTAGGTTTTCTTTCATGTACAACCTTGGGTTCTTATTCCACATCACCAACCTTCACTGGGTACTCTTTTATCCATGTTTAAAAACCTTACAATACCAACAATGTTCAAGCACATGTTAATAGTGAGTTTCCATAAGAGTTGCCTCCCTTCCTGACATGTTCATCTAAATTACTCATCTTCCTCCACCTTGACTTCTACCAGGGTCATGGTGTAACAACCTAGTTTTTCGCTCTCCTCTAATTATGAACATCTTGACTCTTGATATACTCAATTAAATTAGATAACTTCCATAATCATCAATTAGATGTATTGGAACCGCATGTAGCTCAATTGATGAGTTATGATTAATATTTGCAATTTTGAACTCTTTTGTGTAATGTTGAGTGACTTAATATGCTTCAAGAGAATTTGAATTTTTGAGACTAATAAACATGCCTATCTTGATTTCTAACCTTTTCCATGGGAAAGAGGATGAAATTTTTGATCCAACGGTGAAGATTTCACCCATATCTGATAATCCAGGTGAAAGATATGGCCTTTGCATTCTTGCTCTCTTTCTAGCCTTTTCTCACTTCTTTTTCCTTGTTGCGCCTCAGTCATTTTGTTTTCTTTTGGTTCGGTCACTTGGGTGTGCCCAGATATCCCTTTAGCACCATGTACCCTGTATCATAGATCTAAGGGCTATGGATCTTCCGCAAACTGATCGGACAGTTGGGGGGTCATCCCCAACCTTAAGCAACAGTCAAGCAACTAGCCAACTCTATCCATGTCTGCAAGCCCACAAATTCTTGGTCTTTTTTACTTCCTTCGCCCCTAATGTTGATGCCAAAGTCTTCATCCTATCTCCCCAACCTCGCTCCTACTTCTTTTCTAGCAAGATGGTTCCTTATAGGGGTATGGCACCCCCCACCCGCCATGGCCGACCACATGGTCGCGACCATTGTGGTTTGGGCGGTCCACAACACCTCTAGGCACTTTTATAAGTCCACCAAGTTCACCATTTGTCTCCCTTTATTTTCCCCCTACTTGAACATGCTCTCTCACCCTCTATACCTCACTCCAGTGACCTTTCTTCTTCCTCGAAGCTAATTGGCACTCGTTTGGGCATTTTTCTTCAGCACCATCTCATCAAAATATGAAGCCACCAATGCATTCTATGGACCAAGGCAAGACTGGGTGGCATATTTTTCTTGGATACACACATCTATTCTTATCTTTGTTTCATGCTCCGGTGAGCTTGAAACTATGGTGCCGCCTGGCTTTCCTGGTTTATGCGCAACCCTATGCTGGCTGACGAGGGCGGTGGGTGGAGGTGGAAAGGGTTTGGGGATCGCTAGCAACCGCCCATGAGCGGCTAAATGGGGTGTCCAACCACTATGGGATGGTTAAACCATGACCCATAGATGCACGCCATGTTGGTACGGGACCCATCTCCGACCAATCAAGGCATGCCACATCGCCTCTATGGTATATGATCTCCCCCTCTCCTTGAAATGTATGAAATCATCTAAAACTGATAGAAAATGATTTGTAAGTCCAAATGGGACATATTATATATGAAAATTCATCTACTAAATGAGATATATCCAATTCATCTTGTTTCAGAGGCTAATTCCTTTTGTAGCTCCTGATATGTTGAAAATAGCATCAAATGCATCTCTTTTTACATGCTTAATGATAATTTATTGCTCAAACTTGATCATATCTTGACTCCACTTGCTTTTTATGACCCTGATCAGTAACCTATTCTATAATGTACTATAATAATCGAACTTCATCATGCCATGCTCCATTAATGACTCTAATCAATAGAATGGACCTTGAAATATATGTCATTTGGACTTTGATGCTAATGAACCTTATTTTGATGCCCAAGTTGATTATATGAACTCAAACTTGTCATATTTTTTCTAGATCAGTAATTTTACATGCTTTGATCACCTAAATGATTTATGGATCAATCTTGTTCACTATTATGACTAAGTGACCTAATCATGACATGTAATGTGGCTTAATGTGCATGTTGCTAAAGTTTCTATCCAATCTTATACAAATCTCTACCTAATGGTCACCCATGCTATTTACTATAACCAAATTAGTAACATGTTGATATGTATGACACTAAATCCGACTTGATCTCTCATGTACTCTAATGTTGACTATCTTGCATGAAATTGACACAACATGACTTAAATACATGATATGATGAATAAGGCCTTTAATCTTATTCAATTGTATGATTTCCCTATTAAGATAACCTATGTTTAGAATACCTGATCTTAATAAATATGTTTCACCTTAAGTTGAAATGATATATGATGTAGCATATGATATTATTGCATGAATGTTGGAGATGTCGAAACCAATCATCGTGATAAATGGAACCTATTTTAAGTGAAACATCCACCCTTAATTATATGTTTAAGATGACCTAAGTGTTGAGATGTTAATATAGTCACACTTTCTTGTAATGTCAGGATCTCTTTGATGGGCTCTTTACAAAGATCTAATCTTGTTTTATAATGGTAGTTTGCCCGTACCAAGGTACACTTTATCCTCCTATTGGCCAGGCTAGCAGTATTGAAATTTCTTGTATGTATGAAATATTAAATGTTTGGCATATATACTTGTTTGAGATACATGTTCGCTATGACTACTAAGTTTTGCCCTTGATTACATATGTTGAACAAA
Organism: Alisma plantago-aquatica; assembly: GCA_963693085.1. Classification (NCBI taxonomy): domain Eukaryota; kingdom Viridiplantae; phylum Streptophyta; class Magnoliopsida; order Alismatales; family Alismataceae; genus Alisma; species Alisma plantago-aquatica. The sequence continues at coordinate 1,345,886,781 of OY856411.1, forward strand.
CTTGAAACATAATGATAGATGACCATTATACAACCACTAGTACATAAATGGCTTATAACATCACATTTAGAGGTGTCGGCTGTATATAAGAAACTGAGGCCTAAACCCTATAGTGTCGGTTGAATAAAAAAACTGACATATATATGTGAAGAGCGGCCAGACATGGGTATCACATTTTATTTATCGTCGGTTGAATACAAAAACCAACATCTATATGTAAAGAGCAGCCAAACACGGGTATCTCTTTAAAATCGCCCGCCAAATCCGAATTTTCCATTACCTCCAAAATTTAACATACGACGTCAGTTGTTGAAAAATTAACCGACGACTAAAGGTTTGTCGTGAGATAGAAATTGGGCCCATTTTTATCGCCGGGTTTCTTGCAATAACCGACGCTGATGTGTTTTCATACGCCGTCTCTGCAAAAATTTTCACCCCCCTTTGGTGTTGGTTTGCTATGGAAACCAACGACTATGGTCATAATTCGAGAACATTTTTTTTGTCGGCATATGTAGATAGACGTCGGTTTTTCTAGTTGAAACCGACGACTATCATTGAACATAGGTGTCAGTTTTTTTGTGGTAACTGACACCTATTGTTTTAAGCATCGATTATTTTAAATAATTGATGTCTATTATTAACTTAATGGTACCCGCATGGGACAGACTCTTTCCCTTTCTCTGTTTCATTCCCAATTATTGAGGTTAGGTCTCTGGTGATTTATCTCCTCCACTGATCTCTCTGCTGCCGTTGCACCTGCCCTGCCTCCACTGCGCCTGCCGCTGCTTCTGGAGCTCACCGGCCGCCACTACTGGACCACCGCTTCTAGAGCTCACCGGCTACCGCTACTGGAGCTCTCACTGCCACTACTGGAGGTTCACTGCCACTGTTGGAAGTCTGCCTCCGTTGCTCGCCTACTTCTCTGCCACCACTACTGAAAGGTGTACTTCCTCCACTGCTCTTCCACCGCAGTTATATGAATGTCTAGTTGTGTATACCTGGGAGTTATCAGGAACACCTAAATGAATGTCTAGTTGTGTAACTAATTTGGATGTATATGATGAACCTATATTTAGAGAGGACATGCTACAGTATTTTATTAGTATGGTGAAAGATTCTCAACCTTGTGTATCACATGGGATTCTTATCCTCAACACAAGGGGCTCCAATGCATCTAATGCCTTAAATGGAAGACTCAAATGATATAAAATCCCATCAAAGTAGGTAGAAACCACTTATATTCAGATCTTAATAATTCCATGAAGTGCACATTATCTTACACTGGAAAAGTATGTGTATAGTGTGGGATTAGTTCCATATAATGGTTCTATTTTAGTAAGTCTATTCCCAAGGTCTGTGTGTGATAGAAAATCTCTTTACTCTATGTCAAATTCAAATTTTACTCACGATTATCAATGTATAGTCACTCTCCTAAACCAGAATTTCCTTTCGGTCTAACTTTCTTGATGAGACTTATTCTAACTGAACTCCTATATCATGCACAATGACATTTCCAAATTGAACCCTAGCTTTCTCAAGTTGAATGTGATTTTGAGGTTTTTTACCCATATATTATAATTATCATTATAACAATCTGAAAAAATGTTGCTTTTGTTATATATTGAGCATGCTACTTAATTTTCTATAGTATAGCTACCACGAGTTTTGTTACAAATATCTGAATATTAGGTTAAGGACATGTTTATGTTGTGACATGTTGAGATTTTCTATACCCACTATGATTTGTGTTATAAAATAATACATTGATTAATTTAGGAAATAGTGATATGTTTTTATGGTAGTCCTCAAGTGTTTTTATAAGAAAATTGTGTGTTGAATGGGGTTGTGAATAAGGGACTGGTGTTAAATTTTATTGGCCTAGAAACCCATCCAAGATTTACTCATTAGGAGTAAATCTTGGATAGTCCCCAGTTTGGGACTGTTCTTGAACACCTAATCTCACTTAGGATGTAAGTGTATAATGTGTATTTGGTTTTTAAGAAAATTATGATAGCATTTCCCTGTTTGTTCTCTAAGTACATATGTACTTGGAGAATAGGGGGGAAATACTGCCAAAATTTTCTTGAAAACCCAATACACATTATACACTTACTAGTGAGATTAGGTGTTCAAGAATGGGATAGGTGGTACATATTTATTATATATAAGACCTTAAACCCTAAAGTTTTTAACCATAGACTCAAATCTTTTAACCCTAGACCCTAATCTTGTTCTAATATATACGTGTTTTCTCTTTGATCATAGAATGGATAGATCATGGATGTTCATTCCAAATTGTTGCACCCCAGAGTTTATTTCTGGTCTTGATCCGTTTATTAGATTTCTCACGGAGCATAGGAAACAACCTGGAGATAGGTTATACTATCCATGTAGGCATTGCGGTAACAACTTGAAAGTCAGCACTGGTGATGAAATCAAAAGTCATGTCATGTGCAACGGGATTGTACAAGGCTATACAAATGGCATTGGCATGGAGAGATTTCAAACCTAAAATCAGTGGATGTCGATAGCAGTGCTTGTGTGGAAGAAGAAATTGCATCTGATGACGTAGATGTGAACGAACTAGTTCCAGTAGACATTGTTGATATGATGCTGGATAGTTGTGGGGAAGAGCACACCAATCCACCTCCCATGTTTAGAAACATTGTGCATGATGCTGAGATACCATCATACACATGTTGTAAGTTTATGAAGCTTAGCGCTGTGTTGAGATTGTATAAGCTGAAAGCTAACAATAGATGGAGTGACAAAGCTTCACGTCATTGTTGTCTTTATTGAAAGAAATTCTTCCTGAAAGAAATGAGCTGCCAATCTCAACATATCGGTTAAAGAAATTGTTGTGCCCAATGGGAATGGAGGCCAAGAAGATACACGCATGCCCAAATGATTGTGTATTATTTAAAAAGGACTATGTGGATTTGAAAAATTGTCCCAAATGTGGTGCGTCAAGGTATAAATTGACGAGTTCGGGGGAGTCCAAAATTGGTTCTCCTGCCAAGGTGATGTGGTATCTACCTATAATACCACGGTTTCAATGCTTGTTTTCCAATCCGATAGATGTGAAGAATTTGAGGTGGCATGCAGATGTTAAGAAAAATAATGATGGGATCCCACGACATGCGTCTGATTCCCCACAGTAGAAGAAGATTGATTTATTGTACTCTAAATTCGGTGAAGAAGTCAGGAATCTAAGACTTGGGCTTTGTACAGATGGGATGAATCCATATGGGACATTGAGTAGCCAACATAGCACTTGGCCAGTTATGCTTGTTATATACAATCTTCCTCCCTGGTTGTGTATGAAAAATAAGTATGTTATTTTGTCGTTGTTTATATCGGGCCCTAAACAACCTAGAAATTATATCGACGTTTATCTTGAACCTCTGATTGATGACTTGAAGAAACTCTGGGGTGAAGGTGTGATGACCTATGATGCTTCACGAAGAGAGACATTTCGTTTGCACGCTATGTTGTTTTGCACTGTGAATGACTTTCCAGCATATGGGAATTTGTCTGGATATAGTGTCAAAGGATATAAAGAGTGTCCTATATGTGAAGATAACACTGATTCAATACGACTAAAACACGGCGGCAAAACTGTATATCTTGGTCATCGAGGGTTTCTTCCAAAATTCCATTTGTATCGTAGGTTGCGCAAAGCATTCAATGGACGGAATGAGGAACAGAGTGCACCTCAACCATACCAGGGGAGGATGTTTATGAAAGAGTAAAAGACTTTGCCAATGAATTTGGTAAGAGATCAAAATGTATGATGGCCACACGGAGTGACCAATCTTTATTCAAGAAGAAGTCAATATTTTGGGATCTTCCTTATTGGAGTTTTTTGGCAGTCAGGCATTGTATCAATGTCATGCACGTTGAGAAAAATATTTGTGATAGCGTCATTAGTACTTTGTTGAATATACCAGGTAAGACTAAAGATAGGATAAAATCCAGAATGGACCTACGTGAAATGGGAACAAGGACATAATTAACAGAAGTATTTAGTAGCGATCGGAGAAAATACTTACCTCCAGCTTGTTACATGTTGTCGAGAAAGGAGAAGAAAGCTTTTTGTGAATGCTTGGTAAATGTTAAGGTGTCACATGGTTACTCATCCAACATCTGTACATTGGTATCAATGAAAGATCTGAAGTTGATTGGTCTTAAATCTCATGATTGTCACACTCTAATGCAACAAATATTCCCCGTGGAAATTCAATCTATATTGTCGAAGCATGTAAGGCTTGCAATCACCAGACTTTGTTTCTTTTTTAACAGTCTGTGCAGCAAAGTTATTGACCCTGATACTGTCGATAAATTGTAAAGAGAAGTGGTTGTTACCCTATGTCATCTTGAGATGTATTTTCCTCCTTCATTCTTTGATATCATGGTACATCTTGTTGTCCACTTGACTAGGGAAGTGAAAATGTTGGGACCTGTTTTCTTGCATTGGATGTATTTGTTAAATGATACATAAGCATTTTTAAAGGTGATGTTCGAAACTGTTATCGGCCTGAAGGGAGTATTATTGAGGGTTATGTGGCGATAGAGGTTTTAGATTTTTGCAATGACTTTTTGAGTGCTAATGACGCTCCTGTTAATGACAAGAATATTGAGGAGCATTTTGGCAAAGGAATTTTGGGATCACGGATGAAAATAATCAGACGTGAGTAGTTGGAACTAGGTCACTTGTATATTTTACACAACATCGATGAAGTGAGTGTTTATATCAAGGAACATACCAATTTCATCAAGAGACAATATCCTTGAGCCAATTCAATGTGGCTTGCTAGAGAGTATAACAAGATATTTATTAAGTGGTTTGAAGATAAAGTCTTACATCAACTATCTCAAACACCAGATAATCTTACTAAAACTATCAAATGTCTTACCTTTAAACCAAAATTGAATGTTATGTCTTATGAAGCTAAAATGTCATATTACGGTGTCATTGAAGACATGGGAGTTTGACTACGTAGATTTCAGAATTCCGCTCTTTAAATGTAATTGGGTTGATAACACCAAAGGAGTTATAGTTGATGAATTGGGTTTCACATTAGTGAACTTTGAAAAGATTGGCGAGAAGGGTGAACCATTCATATTGGCATCACAGACAAAACAAGTATTTTATATCGATGATCCTGCAAATGATAAATGGTCAGTTGTTCTTCATGGTAAAAGACAGTTCATTGAAGATCCTATAGATGAAGAACAGTACTATGATAAGTATGATGACTCCAGTCCATTCTCAGTTGGGTTGCCAACACCACCAAATATTGAAGCTAATGATGACTTGTATATGCGCGGAGATCACAATGAAGGATTGTTAATCGATAAAAGATCGCAATATTATAGGCATGCATGTTTATATTTTTTATATGTTTTAGTTTTCTAAATGTGAACTTTACAATGTGAATTACTTTACAATGTGAATTACTTTACAATGTGAACTTTACAATGTGAATGTGAACTTTCAGATGGCTGAGCATTCTCCTGATGACCGTGCTGATGATTACCATGAGGGTGAGGACGTCAATGCGCCGCCTCACAATGTAATTTTTAAAAATATATCCCTGAGGTTTCTATCTATATGTTCATTTATAGTTATATCATGTAAGTGTGTTTTTTTTGTCAAATTTTAGGTTGGTGATGTACCCCCCGAAGAAATTGGGGCACTTGATGAGTAGAAAAAAAATTTTGAGTAAGTGAGGGGCATCAAAATGATGAACAAGTTACTATAGCAAAGGGGCAATGGACCCAAACTGGCTTTGGATTTTGATCATGTAAGAAATCCAGTTCGAATGAACCGTAACTCATTTATTTCATATCTTGGGGTTCTTACTCACAACCATTGTAATCCTATTTTTGAATCCTAGCATAAAGTTCCTAAGGGTAAGAAAGACTTAGTATGGAAGTAACTATGTGTGAGTTATTATTATTTGCAATTCTATTTTTGTAGATTACTAATTTTTAGGATACTAGTTAATAGAAATTCTATTTTGCAGAGTATATTTGATCTATATGAAAAGTTGCATCATAAATGTGTGATGCAACACTGTGGGAGGATCCTAAGAAACTATAGGACAAATCTCACCCGAGATTACATACGTGATTCTGAGAAGATTTTCTTGATTGATTTCCAATTCTAGACATTGATTACTTTTTTACTAACTCTACACTAATAATTTTTTTTTGTATTCTCTTTACAAAATAAATTTAGGCAGAAGGCAGCCACTGAGAAATGGAACTACCTGGACACCAAAGACTGGGAGGAGTTTGTTACCCAATGAAAAATGGATGAATTCAAGGTATTAAGTGCCACTCCCAATTTAATTAATATACATTCTTATGTATTCACCTATTCAAGATTAACCTTTAGTGTTACAAACCAAATCAATGTGCTTACTAACAAGGCTATCAGTGATGCTCAAAGAGCAAGGCATGCACTAAATGTGCATGACCACACAATGGGTCCAAGAGGCTATGTAGGTGTTTGCCAAAGACTACAGGTTGAGTCTACTTCTCAGTCTACTACTACTCAGGAGTCCTCTACTATTGGTCTCGCACCTCTACCTCACCATGCTATTTGGATAGTTGGGAGGCAAAACAAGAAGGGAGATATAACAAATCCCGCAACTGCTGAGGCGGTTGCAAAAATGGTAAAATTCAACTCTTAGAGCAATCGATCGATATTGATTATTGTTATGTTTACTTACCAAATTCTATTGATGGCGATTAGCGGGAGCTGTACGAGCAGAGGTAGGAAGGCAAGTTCATCCCTTAGGGCACAAGTGATGAACAGACAGTTGCTCTGGGTAACCCAGAGCATCCTGGATGTGTTAGGGGTGCAGGCGCTGGTGTGGGCATCAAAGCATTCTTTGGGCCATCCCAGTGTAAACTTGTCCCAAAAGCGGGACTTTCACAAGTTGAGGTAACATATTCTTTTTTTAGAATGTTATTGTGAAAGGGAATTCAATAATCTATAGCTAGCATTTCTTTTATCCATATATAGGTAGATGAATTAATTGAGAGGAAAGTCCAAGAAGCAATGGTGAAGTGGTAGGCGTCTCAGACGGCCACTCAGATGGTACATGTGATGTGTCGCGCTTCTATTACTCCTACTGCAGAGGTTGGGAGTAATCCTGTAGACCCACCACCTAGCACATCCTTTGTAAGTATTTTTATGACATAGTAGCTAGTCTTTTCAAGATGTTATGTTTGTGTAGATATGCATATAACATTCTTTATGTAAATTTGTAGGGGTTGAAGTCACGCCGACTAAAAAGTCAAGAATATGTTGTTGTAGGGGTACATGCTTACCCAACCCTTCCATGGGACATATGTAACGGGACTCCAGTACCAGCTGGTGTGGTTCGTCTGACCCCGATATGTGTACTCCCTGATTGGAGGTATCTTCCACTGCCATATGCCCACCCATATGCTGAAACGCTTGGTGAGACAGAAGGCGGAGTGATAATGTGGCTCAAACAGGATGTTGTCTATACTAATATTGTATGGTGAATTTACATTACGTTAATTTGTTAGTGTGTATATATGAGTCAATTGATATGAAATTATATATACGGGTCAAAAAGATGACACCCGCTACATCTAGGCCTCCACCTCCACCTCCTCAACTACCAAGTTGGCTTCCAAGGGACCTACATGCCTCGTTAGGTCCTAATTGTAGGGGTATGGTAGTATGGATCGGCGAACATGATCAAAATTTCCCTATAAATGTTACAATTCCGGAGGATACTGTAGGTCAATCATATGATAACAATTTATTTGTACAAGTTTTGCATACGTATTAATGCATAGGTATTAATGCAGGTCAATCATATGAAAACAAGCTATTTATACAAGATATTTTGGAGTTGTTTCATTATGATTGGCTAAACACATCTATGATAGAGCTGTGGATATGGTGAGACCTTGTTTATACATTTGTATACCTTGTTTTATATACGGTGATCTGGTTTCTTATATATTAATGCATACGTAATACATATTTTGCAGCCACTTACACATGATATGTATAGATTTTGTATTTTCCCATGTGGGATTTTTGGTTCCATCTTTGATTAGTCTTGTAGATACAGACCCTTCTTTAGTTACTTCATACTGCTATTCTGCTTTTGAATATTTTGGTAAAAATAAGAAGACAGTGATAATAGCTCCATTCAATGTCGAGTAAGTTTACTTTGCTTATAATTAGGACTTAAGAAAATTACATTTTTATTCTAGATTTTGAGTATTAATTTTGAACTTTCTTACCTGTAGTGGTAGGCATTGGGAGTTACTAGTTATTGTCCCTAAGACATTCACTGTCTATTATCTAGATCATGTGGGGAATGAATTGAATACATTATATGGACACACAATGAAAAGGTCATTATTCCGGTGAGAAATATTTCATATTTTTATATCAGTTAACATCTATTATTACATTACTCTTTAATTATGCAATTTAATGTGTTACATTAGCATGTAGGGCTTTATAAGAGTTTAAAAAAGCTAGAGGAAAGGTCCCCAGGAAAAAGAATTAGCCACTAATTTGGGAGAATGTGAAAGTAATTTCCCGACTCCAATATATATATCATTTATGTGAACTGTGCTTATTTGTATTTTTGAATATTTTGTATGTTTTAATTTATAGTTTGCTACACAAGACAACGGTTGGGCATGTGCCTACTATGTGATGTGATTTATGGGCTTAATCATCAAATATGCCCCAATGGAAATCAATACTATACATAAGGTATTATATATAGTCTCATTAGATAATATGAAATATATCAATCTTATCTTATATTATTAATTATATATATACGTCATTCTCTTTGCAAGTGTTTAAAACTTACTTCAGTATAGGTGGAAAGTTATTAGATGCACATACTCCCTATACAAGGGTGGAATTAGATGTTGTAAGAGAAGAATGGGCAAAATCCCTATAAGTAGTGGGAATTTTTAAATATAATTGGGTATCTGAATACAATGATGACGATGATGAATAAAGAATTATATTTCTAAACTTTGTTCACATAATTATTTTTGTGTGAATGTGAATGACTTTTTTTGAATTGTCATATGTGTGAATGTGAATGACTTTTTCTGATCAATACATGAATATTTGAATATGAAAAGAGATGAAATGAATGGAACTAAATGTGAACGTAAATGACTTTGTAGGTTTCTACATGTATCTGATCAATACATGTGTCTAAATGTGAATGACTTTGTAGGTTTTTGGCATGTTGTTGGCTGATATCAATGGATGTTGTAAACCTATAGTTTAGAACTGAACTGTAGGTTCTGCATCCTACTAACCAGCCATACAACAGGCCTACAAACTAATAAAAAAAAATCAGAACATAGGCATTGGTTATTTGTATAAAACTGACACCAAAGACATGCGGCGTCGGTTATTAGAAAAAAAATGACGTCTTTGTGCCCTCACTGGCTTGGTGGCGGGAAGGGTAATGGCATCCGTTTTTATTTAATTACTGACGTCTTTAACCATGATATAGTGTCGGTTTTCTTTAATAACTAACATCTATAGTTCCCTTGTTGATGCATTTTTGGTGGTGGTAAGGGTTATGGCATCAGTTTTTATTTAAGAACCGACGGCTTTAACCGTGATATAGTGTCGGTTTTCTTTAATAACTGACGCCTATAGTTCCCTTGCTAGTGTGTTTTTGGTGGCAGGAATGGTTATGGCGTCGGTTAGAAATCGACACTGAAGGTGTTAACTTTTAGCGGCGCCCACTTGGGTGTCGCTTGGGAACCGACACTAAAGGATCTAAATAACTGACGCCAAAGGCCTTTTCTGTAGTAGTGAACCTTGTACACCTGCCTATATTCTTGGGGTAAGGCACAAGGATGGGTGTCCTACTTGAGTTGTCATGTTAGGGTAGACCATGTTGATACAAGGGTTAGCTCTTGGCAATGTCCTTGAGGTCCCTTACGAATAGGGTTAACTCTCAACATATAGTCTTGTAGTCCCTCATGTTGAAACAGGGTAGCTAATCTTGAGCATGCTCACAGACCCCTTCTTTCGAGAAGTTGGTCAAAGGCCTTATGATATTGTTGGTATAATGGAAATGAACATAAAACATGCTCGAATGTTAATAACAAAGTCTTTAATCATGTTGTTTCTTCATTCTAGTTATTTACTTTATGCTTTTCCCAAGAAATATATGTCCTTAAACATGCGACTTTATATGTTTGCCAGAGTACTCAGCAAAGTTGTGTTGATGTGTACCCATTTTATGATTTTAGGCAATAGGTACACTATGAATCTCTAATGATGATCAATACTTCCGTACTCACAATAATTTGCTCATACTCTGCTGATATATAATAACTTGCAAATGGAATACACATGGTTAATATATGGGACCTAAGATCTTATTAGGTATTAATTTAGCATTCTTTTATGCTTTCTTGTCTCATACCTTAGTTGTTGTTTGTGGTTTTATTCATGCATATGTTATGTGATCTATCCTACAGATGGACGCCTGGGTCCTCTCGCCTTTGGCTTTCTAGCCATTAGGAGTGCGGATTTGGGTAATAAATGGTTCTGTGACAGATGGTCAAAGCAATCACATATCCTCTATGTGTTTAATAACCCAATCTCATATAAACTTGGGGAATTGCTAAGTCCATAATGGTGAATCTGAGGTGTCTAAGTAGGTCACTACATGGGGACTGATGCACCTCCTATCCACCTAGCCATGGTGGTTGGGGTTTCCCTTATATGACTACCTGGCTGAAGTGAATCCAAGACTGGATTAAGGATTTTTTCCTAAAAATCTTAGAGAGTCTTCTAGCATCTCAGCTCTTCATTAAGCACTACCCTAAGACAACCATTAGATGATGGTTAGTTAGTTTCTCATCTCCTCATGTGATCTCTCTCATGACAATTAATCACATGATCTCTCGATTATGGGTAGCTTATGTATGGGGAAAATAAAATTTGAATGAATTTCTAAAAGTTGATTAAGATGATAATGATTCCATGATCTGATTTTAATTTGAAAACTTGATTATGGTTAATGAAAGTAATCTTGAAGTTGAGTACTCATGTGTACATCTTAGATCATTTAAACTCAAATTTACCAAATATGAACTATGTGCTTCCTATGTTTGAGGTAAATGATAATGATCCTTAATATGATGATTTAAGGAGGACTCATGTTTTATACCTCATTGTTGATGAGGTCCCTATTGATTGAGTCCATGTTGCCCTATTGTTGATTTAAAACCTCAAACATAATTAACAAATGTTTCCCCTATTTGTTGACATGTATGATGATCATGTTTTGAAATGACTATGACTTTGCACTCTCCAAATCATGATGAAAGGCTTTGGTACAACATGCAAAATCCCCTATTGATCATAATGCCTCAATGTTAAACTTGATTTTGAATAATATGACAAATATGCGATCTTGATCATACTTGATAATGCTCAAAATGTTGAAAGATCCTATATTGACTTCTCTATTCTCATGTATGCCCCCTTGTTCTTAATTATGAAGAGAAGGGAACAATATTATGACCTTGAATATATGGAATCTTGAATCATGGTTTCTCTATTTTGATAAATGATCCTTGATCTCATGACCTTGTGAAATACAAATTGATAAATGATGATCTTCCTATTTGATAGACTTGATACTTCATGATTAATGAGAATAAATGTGCTAGCTTAGGGTAGTAGTTTTTTTCATAACTCCCCTATCCTAGGTCACATCCCTATTATGATTGCCTCTAAATTTTCATTTTGTTTATTATTTAGAGTTTGGAAAGGTAGGCCCTTTCACACAATTTTGATCTCTTGACCTTAGTCTCTAATAGGTCAATCATATGATGATATTGAAACTCGATATTGAATCTCAATTTGATAATGATCTTGAAATATCATGATGTTGACTATAGCTTGTGGTTAAGTTCCTAGAAGGGCCTAGGTCTAGATCATTCATCAACCTTGAATACCATGATAATCAAATTGATGTTGTTACCACAAAATGTTGCTCAATTGTCGATTATGGATGAATGATCTCACCTATTGTCTAATTAGGAATCTTATACCCTAGCTTCAAAATTTTGGACCTAATGTCTTTTTTGTCCAAAATCATGACTCTCGATAGTGATTTGCAAAATCATGACTAATGATGACTCATCTCGATATTGATTTGACTCCTACAATCACCCAATTTGGATCTTGAGATCACCCTCAATTTATGATTGATGACTTTCATGTTCCCAAATCTCAAAAATTTTGAAATGATGATTATGTTGATTCGCTCTATTTATGACTTAGAGATAAACTCTCATGTGGATTAGGGTGGTACTTACCTTTTATTTTGATATGAAACCACGATATTGAAATATGATGTTTTTCTCAAAATGTTGACATACAAAATCTCAATCAAGGATGTATAACCCCACCTAGGGACAATATAGAAGCTAACCCTAAATATTAGGATTGAAATTCATGCTTTACTTTTGAATCAAAGAGTCCTATTCGTTTGAATTAATTGGTGATCTCTCCAAATTTGTGATCTTTTGATGATCTTTTGTATCAGAGTGGCGCAATGGAAGCGTGACTATGTTTAGACTTTGATGTTTGGTATCATGATTTTGGAATAACTTTGATGATTGAATGATGATGATAATGTGAAGTTTATGATGGATATGATATGGAATATGAAGTCCCAATGATATTTGAGGATTTGCCTAAATTTTGGGGACAAAATTCCTTATTAACGTGGGGACGATGTAAAATCTTGGTTTTTCTCTATCCTCTAATTATGAACATGTGGCATCCAACTTGTGAAAATGCGATTAACTAATGCGGAAGCGAATTATTAGTAGCATAATTACTGAAAATCACTAAAAATTTAAAACTTTTTCAAAGAAATCCACAAACTATAAAACTCTATCATAAAGAACCAAAGTAAGATATTTACATTCCAATTCATCAAAACATCTCTATATCATCTCATCTCGTGAGTTATAACATTGACTGCCCAGTTAAACTGTACATAAGCAGTATACCAAAATCTCGAGGCATCAAGCCAAAAATCTCAGATCTATATCAAACTCTCTACTGACTCCTAGGACCTGAGAGTATAGAGATGACACATAGGACTATCTATATATACAGGACTTGACAAACAGTGTTTCCACCTGAGGATCACTGTTGTCCTTGTTGTTTCTACTGCTACTGTGGCTGCTGTTGCTGCTCACCCACTGAAGGGTTTCTTCTTCCTCGACGTCTACCTAAAAAGTTGATTCCCACGGGGGTGAGACAATTGAAAATTGTTCCAACGAGAGATATAACTTTCCGCCAGAAACATTGTTGTTGCAGATAAAAGAATAACACTGAGCAATAGGATTATAAATATTCAATAGCAAGTAATTCATTGATTGACTATGTAGAGTAGTATTCTCTATACAGTTCATTTCAATTATGACTTGATAAAGCAGCAAGATATTTATTCAATAAGGAATATGAAGAACATGTATATCATTTATCCAACTAGGACAATAATAGGCAATGTATCATCAACCATTGGTTCTTGTAATTCAACCCTAAGCAAATATGCTACACGGTTGATTAAGTTTTACAATCATAATTATGCCCTGAGGAGATGAGGTATACCGCTCATACTCCAACCGACCATTGCGAAATCGAAATCGGTACCATACATAGGTCAATAGAAGAGTCAAATTCCCATGACCTCATCCTCCTCAGTCAGTGTAAGGAACAACATGCAGGACATCTCGTGTCTCTACCAAATAGCTTTCCAGGGTATACTGGCAACTTCGCTATTAGAGTTATAGTGCATGTTGTATCTCTTCGTAATCGAGAGATTTCATATTTATCTCACATCGATTCGGCATTAACATCAACATCGGGAGATTAGTGATACATCATCCCAGCATATTCATATAATGAAGTATTGAGAGATTTAATGTTTATCTCACATCAATTCCTTCATTAGGGCATAAGGATATTTGCACCCATTACCCCCACATACTCAAAAGTATGCTCTCCAGGAGTTCCCTTAGGAAAACATGTTTGTCCATCACCAAACTACTGACGATGATGGATCTATGGGCAGGGCTCTACATGATATCATTTCACTTGATTATTTAAGTACATTATAGCATTCTTTTAACATCAGGCATGTTTGCATACATAAGCCATTATAATAATTGTTGTAAGGAAAGAGTACTATTTTATCAAGTTCATTTCATAGCTTTATTAACATTGGGAACTCAATCCCTTATCATCTCTTCATCATGATTCGAGAATATGGTTGTTCAAACCCTGAGATCATCAAAATACTTGTTACAACTTTGACAAGTAACTTATTGCCATCAAGTCATCTGTCAATGTAAACATGATAATTGCAATGCAGGTATTTCACATGGCTCTTACAGCCTATCAATCTCTTTTGTTACCTTTCACTAGGCAACATAGCATATCATTGCTTACAAAGCTCATAAAATACTTTCAATAAACAAAGCATCATATCTCATACCTGGATATATTCAATATCTCATAAAACATGCATGATTAGTACAGATGATAACAGATGCATCAATTTCATATCAACATATTGCAAAACAATTATGACATCATTATTCAAGGGTTACACCACTAATCCTTGCTAGGGTTAGGGTTTCCCTTTTTATTTCGATTAGGGTTAATCATCCCCTTAGCTCAATTAGGATAAATGACTCATCATTTCATTATCCAACCTTAGAGCTTCATGCTATAAAGTATAGCCCAGAATTAGGGTTACACATTCTTATTTACCTTATTCAAAATTAGGGTTTACTATTCACATCGCATCACCTTAGATTAGGGTTTACTATTCACATTGCATCACCCTAGATTAGGGTTTACTACTCACATCATATCTCCCTAGATTAGGGTTTACTATTTACATCACATCACCCTAGATTAGGGTTTACTATTCACATTACATCACCCTAGATTAGGGTTTACTATTCATTCCAAGTAGGAGTGATCATCAAAGTACCCTAAATTAGGTTTTATCATGTCATCATTATGAATTAAGATCATACCATCATCATATATTAGGATTTCACCCATCAATGCCCTCAATTAGGGTTATGATTCATTAACCTTCATAATTAGGGTTTCATGATCTCACTATGATGGATCATACCCTAGTTAGGAATTCATTCATATTGGAAATCCACAACTTGATTATCATGCATGTAGGAAGTCTTTTCTCTCTCTCACCCTCTATAGGATGATATTTACTTTAGCCTTGATAAGGCTAAGTCAATTCAATCTTGAAGAAGAATTGACATCATGGGTCATATCAATATCACCATGATTATTAAAGCTTAACTATTTAAAGGGCACTAATCATCCTACCTCATCATGGTACAAATACTATAATCATCTTTGATTACATCATATATTAATCAATTGATCAACTTGTCCTTTAACCACTTTAAGTACCGATGCGGTTTTGATTAATTATCCACCAAACGGTCTTGGTCACTTAGACCTCAAACGGTCTTGATAGCATACTTGAAACCATTTAGTAAGTAGGTGGTGAAGACCGTTTGCCCAAAGTTGACTTTTGAGACCGTTTGCTAAAGTAACATTTGAAAATGCATGAACTCAAACGGTTTGGGATCGTTTGGTCCCAAACGGTCTTGATACGTTTTGGACTCAAATGGTCTTGAGACCGTTTGGTCCAAACCTCCTCAAAACCGCATGGACCAAAGATAGTCTCAACAAGTCAAATTGAATTAGGGTTTCCAATGTTGGTTCCTTCAACCATTGAATTCATGTAACCAATCATCAATTGGACCTATCCCCATACTTCAATTGAGTTGAATAGATCAACCTTAAACTGATTTGACCCTCAATTAACCCTCAATTAATCATCAATTAGGGTTTAAATCAATTGGATTAGGGTTTGGAATCGATAATCCTTCAATATTATTCAATGTGAAACTAGTTACTTTAAAACTATTGGTCCATCATCCAAAATGGACATGACCTGACCCCAAACGGTCTTTAGGTCGTTTTGATGACCTCCAAACAAGTCTTGAGACCGTTTCCCCATCTCATCACCCAAATCCATGTCATCCAATTAGGGTTTGGATCACTAGATCGATCACCAAATCAGCATTCGATTGCAAATCAACTTGGTATCTTTAGATCTTCAAACACCTAACCATACTCAACCCTAGACCTAAAAATGGTCTTGGGTGACCCCCAAACGGTCTTGAGACCATTTGGGTGATCCCCAAATGGTTTTGAAACCGTTTGGGTCAATCAACCCAAAACATCAACTTATTCAATTGCAAAATCAGCACTTAGCCGATTAGGGTTTCTACCATATCTTTGGATCTTCAATCACTTAACCATACTCAACCCTAGACCTCCAAACGGTCTTGGGTTTGGGTCAATCAACCCAAATTTCAAACTTAAGCACTTATGAAATCAGCACTTAACCCGATTAGGGTTTAGGTGATTGGTTGACCTTCAACTAGTGAACCAGTTAGAGTTAATCAATTATAATTGATGGGTCATTAACTTAGATTATTTTCAACAGATATCCAAATGGTCAACCCTTGGTCAACACCACCAAATGGTTTGAAACCATTTCCCTCCATGCGGTTTGATGAAACCATTTCATTCCAAACGGTTTGAAACTGTTTGCTCCCAAACGGTTTGGGAAACCGTTTGAGAAACTAAGGAGATCGTTTGACCTGGAATTTTTCTTGTATAAACATCTAAGATGATTTCATCATCGTCCTCCTTAGAACAACAAAGAACATCAACCATTTTTCATGGGAATTTCTGCAATGAACCAAAAGAGTATCAAATAGAAAAGAATAACCAATGATTATTATAGGAATGGATGCAATAGCAATGATTAAGGATTGAGTTATAAAACCCACATCTAGAACTGATCCCAAGCTCCAAGATCCAAGGATCTAATGGTGGATGGAGTTCCAGCAACTTTCCAAGCTCCTTCCTTGAGCTTTTGGATGAAAAAGATGGCTAGGATTGGAAATCTGGTGAAGAAAACCAATAATCAAGCATTGCTTTAGGGTTTTCACCATGAATCCGAGGTAGAAGTTGATCAAAACCTTACCAACAGGTTGTGTTCGTCTTTCTCCTACTCCTGAGCTCTTCCTTGGTTGGCCAAAGCAAAGATGAGAAGAGGAAACTAAGGAAACGATCCTTATGTGTATGATAAAAAGAACATGTATAAGGGATTTTCAAGGAAAGAGAAAATGGATTATTTTCCTTAAATTCCAAAATAATTTCCACCAAATACCCCTCCATTTCTTGGCCACGAATCCATCTTCATGTTCTTACAAAACCTCTCCATTATCCAAAGATTAATGGAAAAGAAATTAAGCACCTTAAAGAGTGTTATATTAATATCCATCCTTTTAGTGGATATTACCTTTTATTATAATAATGTGAGTGGCTTCCACTCAACTAAGATCTTTTTGTGCCATAGCAAGGCACAAGCTCTTCCAACTCTATTGCAAACACATCCTTCAACTTTTGGTTGAAGGGCTCCTCAATTAATTTATTTCTTTTTGTATAAATTAAACTAAAGTTCCATATATGCTTAAATCTTAATTATTTTAATGTCAAGATTCTCTCTCCTCCAAGATAACTCAAATGAGGCGCCCCTCTCATTTTCTTTGCTCTACTTTATGACAAGAAACATGAGAGACCCTCTAGAGGTGATCTATTTCATATTGAACCCTATATTTTGGGTAAATTGCACATTACACCAAAACTAGGTTTTAATGCACAAGGTTTGCTCTACAAGCTTTATCTTGATGCCCAAGCTTGTGGAAACCATACCACTACATCATATTCATTCTTATGATGTCTCAACATCATAGGAACATCTTATCATGTGGAATTTTCAAGTTAACCCCTCAACTTGGGTAATTTGCACTTTAGTCCAAAATTAACAAAACAGTGTTTCAACATTATTTAAAAGGGACTAAAATTGAAATATAAGTTCCTCAAGAGCCTTAATTACTTTTTAAAAGATGAGAGAAAACATATAATCATCTTTATTAAACAAAACACCTAGGGTTAGGACATATCCCAGGTCAGGGATGTTACAGAACATCTTGACTGTTGATATACTAGATTAAATTAGATAACCTCCATAATCATCAATTAGATGTCTTAAAACTGCATGTTTCTCAATTGATGAGTTATGATTAATATTTGCAATTTTGAACTCTTTTGTGTAATGTTGAGTGACTTAATATGCTTTGAGAGCATTTGAAATTTTGAGACTAATAAACACTATTATCTTGATTTCAAACCTTATCCATGATATAGAGGATGAAATTTCTTATCCAACGGTGAAGATTTCATCCATATCTGATAATCGAGGTGAAAGATATGGCCTTTGCATTCTTGCTCTCTTTCTAACCTTTTCTAACTTCTTTTTCCTTGTTGGACCTCAGCCCTTTTGCTTTATTTTGGGTTGGCCACATGGGGGCGCCCAGATGTCCCTTTAGCGTCATGTACCCTGTACCATAGATCTAAAAGTTTAGGATCTTCTGTGAACTAATCATACGGTTGGGGAGTCATCCCCAACTTAAGAAAAAGTCAAGCAGCTAGCCAACTCTAGCCATGTCCGCAAGCCCATGATTCTTGGTCTATTTGACTTCCTTTGCCCCTAATATTGACGCCAAAGTATTCATCCTACCTCCACAACCTTGCTCCTACTTCTTTTCTAGTGAGATGGTTCCTTATAGGGGTATGGCACCCCCACCAGCCATGGTCGGCTGCATGGCCGCAACCATTGTGGTTTGGGCGGTCCACAGCACCTACAGGCACTTTTATAAGCCCACCAAGTTCGTCATTCATCTCCCTTTGTTTTCCCCCTACTTGCACATGCTCTCTCACCCTCTATACCTCACTCCACAGACCTTTCTTCTTCCTTGAAGCTTACTGGCGCTCGTTTGGGCATTTTTCTTTGGCACCATCTCATCAAAATCTGAAGCCACCAATGCATTCTATGGGTCAAGGCAAGACTAGGTGGCATATTTTTCTTAAATCCACACCTCTGTTCTTATCTTTGCTTCATGCTCTAGTGAGCTCAAAATTGCAGTGTCGCCTAGCTTTCCTAGTTTGTGCGCGGCCACGTGTTGGCTGAGGAGGGCGAGGGGCGGAGGTGGAAAGGTTCTGGGGATCGCTAGCAACCACCCATGAGCGGCTAAACGAGGTGGCTAGCCACTGTGGTATGGTCAAATTGTGACCTACAGATGTGTTCCATGCTGGTGCGGGACCCAGCTCCATCCAATCAACGCTCGTCACGTTGCCTCTATGGTATATGATCTCCCTCTCTCCTTGAAATGTATGAAATCTTCTAAAATTGATAGAAAATTATTTGTAAGTCCAAATGGAACATATTATATAAGAAATTTCATCTACTTGACGAGATTAATCCAATGCACCTTGTCAAAATCAATCATCATGATAAATGGAACCTAAATTAAGTGAAACATCAACCCTTGATGATATGTTTAAGATGACCTAAGTGTTGTGATGTTAATCTAGTCACACTTGCTTGTAATGTCAGGATCTCTTTGATGGGATCTTTACAAAGATCTAATCATGTTGTATAATTGATAAAATGTATATTTATCCCTTTTATTTATATATTTTTGATATTTTTTATGATTATTTTGTTGTTTATTCTTTTAGTGTCATAATTAATTGTGTTATTTTAGATTTTTCTCTTTAATTGGAGTTTTAATTCTATTTTCTTGGGTTTTGTATGAAAAGTACACAATTTGCAGCAGTCCTGAAATTCATATATACCCACCACAAAAAGTGACATAACTCTTATATTCAAACTCCAAATTGAGTGTACAAGTATTCATTGGAAAGGGAATTTAATTTTCTAAAACAAAAATCTATTATTTGGACCGCCTTTGTGCTTTTAAAGGGAGATAAATATGTTCGAAATTGCTGTTGCGAGAATCTGGATTAAAGAGAGTTACATGGTCAAGATAATTAAAGACAACCAACTTTCAATTTGACCAGATCCAGAAAATTAAAAAATTGGTCTCCCTCTATTTTCCCCCCCTCTTTGGAGGGAAGCCTACCCCCTCCCCCTCCTATAAAAGGAGGGACTCTTCACTTGTAAAAGCATTCCATTTCATCCAATTTTTAGTTGTACACCACATCTTATATAATGTTGGATCTCATTTTAGTTTGCATTTCTTCTAGTCTTGTTATGTCTTAGTAAATCTCTCTGGGGCATGTGAGTAGCCCCTTAGCCTGGTTCTATTCAATATAATTAGTTATATTCCTCCATGTAAGCATGTTCAACAATAAATCAAGGTTAGGGGTCTTACATGACACTCCAACTGATACCAAAGTATAAACTTGCTTTGCATGTCAAATAATTGAAGCTAATACATGATTTCTATAACCATGGTTATTGTTATTTAATTTCATGAAACATTCGTAACATTTTTATAAATAAAACCTTCATATAAATCCTCAAAGGACATACTTTGAAGCATAGTTGGTAGATTAATCATGGAATTAGTGAGATCTTCCACCAGTGGGTGATTTCATCTAGTTCCCTTGACTTGCTATCTCAAAAACCTTATGAAGTTGTCAAAAGGTGGTTAGAATCTCCAAAATGGTTTTCCACCATGGTAGACAATAGGGAGATATCAACCTCGTAGTAATGTAAAACACATTAAGAATAAACACATAGGCAAATATAAGTGCAACGATGAAACACACGATGATGAATAGGGGAAAATTATAGTTTGAGCTTAGAAAAACACAAAATTATTTGAATTAAAATATCTATGGGCAGTAAAAAGGAAAGAATAAATTTTATGATTTACATCAAATCTATAATGTGATGATACCATGGGATCATGATGAAAATACATGTCAACTATCTACACCCACAAAGGTCCAAATTGTGTTCCAAAATGTAATGGTGTTGAAGCAAGTAATAGAGTCTTGGTAGGAGGCTCCATAGGAAACAAGGATAGAGGGGTGAATGGAATCAGTTATCACGGGTAACTCAGTATTTGTGGATTACACATAGAAGGGTCACTCTAGAAGAGTGGATATTGTAGCTAAGGCTACCCCTTGGTTCCGTTCAAGCATCTTGTTGATTAAATTGTTGATCTAAGTTTTCAATCCAATAAATCTAGAAAACATACAATCTCAACCGGATTGGCAGACAAATCACAAAGTAAGTGTGATGATGAGCATCACCATTGCAACCTAGCCCCAGATAACAACAAAAGCACGAAACTCCCTTTGTGTGATGGACTAAACTTTTGGGGCCTTCAAATATCTAATGACATATTTGAATTGACGTGATTGAGTTATATCAAGAGTTGTAAGTATTTTGGTAAAGTATGAATCTTAAGTGATGTCTATATCATGATTAAGGTCCACAAGTCTATGTCATTCAAGGTATTTAATTGACTGACATACATTTGAGCTTTGGCACCAGATTTTACTACAACAAAGCTTGAGTTGCTAAAACATTATGTCTAAAGTTTCACATTATTTTGAGGTTCCTAAGAAAAGTTATTTAGGTTTGAAATGTGTAAAATTATGTAAATTATTGGTGAAAATAGAGATAAGTTTTCTAATCAATGCATTTCACACCCCTTGGTCTTGGGATGGACAATGTAGAAAATTTCTGGCCTTAGATCTTGTTATATCCTCAATTTTCATATGTATGGGTTGAAATGTAATTTATCCAATAAAGTGTATGATTATGAAGATTGTATGATTTGAGTACTTTGAATGGATTTCTTTGGTAATATTCCCTTTTGCATAAATGTTTTTGTGGGACTTATTGAAGTAATAAGTCCAATATATTTAAAAGAGAATAAATATGGAAAGAGATCTAATAATAAGAGAAATTGAGATAATACTGAGAATAATGTGGAATTATCTAGAAGGTTAGGAGTTTGCTCATGATGGATTGGATTTCAGATCCACATGGTTCCTTTTGCTAAAATGAATCCAAATAAAGAAATAAAAGTGAAAGAGAGAGAAAATATGAGTAAACTATGCCTTAATAAGTGTTAACTTGCATATGAAGAAAAGTCCTTTATCATTTTGATCTTGGGATTCAAACTTGGCACACGTTAGATAAATTTAATACAAGGTTTCCCTTAAAATGTGGAAGAAAAAGAACAAACGAGGAGAGAGTTATGGATGATGGATTTTGAAAGATTCCTAAAGTGAATGGATAATCATTCAAATATATTAAATGTCATGATTCATGTAGGAATAAAGATTTGATTTTGTTATGACACGGGTGATCTAGACCCCAGATCTCATGATCTGGACCGCGGATCTCATGATATGATGGTATTGGGTCATTGTCAAGATCCCATCCCGAGTTGGAAACCAGTAGAGTTTCCTTTTGATCTAGCTCGTTCTTTGATGCATGAGGAATACTGGAAACTTGTCCAACAAGTTTGGGAGACCTTCCTAAATCAAATGATCCTGACATTATGGAACTCTTGTGAAGATATCAAGATTTCCCCAATCCAGTTGGAGGGGGATTCTCTGTGACAGATACCCTCACCTATAAAAGGAGGGTGGATGCCTCCGCAAATCCACCAACATCTATGCAAGATCACCCTCAACCCTATGTGTCATTTACAATGTCCAATTTGGCTCAAGGAGATATCCCTTGTTGCTTGTCCTCATCACTGGATACCTGAACTAGCTGACTACGCGACCCATCGCTCCCAATCACCAACCAAGTAATTGAGGGGATAGTTGAGTTCAGCACAATGCGGTAGAGGCATTGGAGTGCAAAGGAGGTCAAAACCCCAGAGTCAATAGGTGAGTTGACCCCTCACTCCTGTGGTGCACGCGAACGAAGGTTGAAGACAACCTTGTGGTCAATTACTACTCTGCCCTGACTCATCTTCTATCAGGTAAGGGCTAGACTCATCCTTTGTTTGGTTTTAGTTTGCAAGTGAGTCTAACTGACTAAGCCACGCTCTACCGAGATGGTGAGAGATAGTTGGCCGACCCAGCCGAGTTGGCTTGGGTGGTACTCAGGATGCTCTACCCAGGTGGCAAGCTCCCATTGGTTAATAATGATTAACTTGTTAAAATCATAAGTAATTATAGGAATATTGGATGATGACAAATTATATATGAAAGTTGATCAGAAAAATATGTAGATTGCAATAAACGTATAATTGAAGACTAAATCTATTTGCAATTCAAAAATTATATAAAGTTGTCACCTTTATTGTATTTATGGATAAGAAACCCTAATTTTGATGTTAATAAGATTGAGTAAAGTTCTATGGATGATTTAAGTTGATATTAACATGTTGTTAATTAAAAGGATGTTTAAGATCTAAAAATATGATCTTTGTGCATAATTGGATAATTTAGGGTTTTATATGAATAAAGTGCATAGGATTAGAAACCCTAATCTAGGTAATTATGACTTTTAATTAGTTATATTTCGAAATTCTATGTAAGAGACAGAGTTAGATTGAACCTAAGCCTAATTGGTAAAAAAGGAGCCTTAATGTGAATAATTGAGTAATTAAAGTTTTGTACATAGAAATGTTGTTTAGGGTTTGGTTGACCTAAAATGGCAAAGTTGAGATATAGGTCTAAGAAACCCTAATTCAACCTAGAAACCCTACAAGGGATTTCCCAAGTCAATAAAATGAGTTCATGATAGTATGTAGTAATTATGTTATACTTGCTTTTTAGGATTTTGTTGTGCTTGTGTGATTGGCTTGATTGGTTGCTTGGATTACCTGATTGGATTGAACTTTGCTTATTTCTTTTAGATCTCTGAATCATGTTTGTGGTTATTTTATGATTACTCACTTTAGTTTTCCCGATGATTTTTGAAGTTTCATCGATTGTGTGAAAACAACTACTTGGATGACTTGATTTTCTGCAATCTATAAAGTGAATATGATTATCACAAAGTAAATATATATGACTTGCCTGAACCTACATACCATCTCTGGATGTAAGATTTGAGAGGACCAAGCCCTGGAGGGAAGGTCATAGGTGGTCAAGCTCTAGAGGGAAGACAATAGGGAACCCAGAGAGGTGACCCATAAGTGGTAGCCGAAAGTCCCTTGCAAGGACTAAACCCTAAGAGAGGGTGATTCAGAGGATGAGTAAAAGTGGTAGGGAAGTTATATTGAAAACATAATCTTGAATTGTTAACAACTATTTGATGTGATTAGGTTGTTAGAATATATGTGCATAAGTTTGGTTGCCACCACATACCAGTATATTGATTATACTGGCCAACGTTTTGTTTGTCGACATTTTTAGGAATATCTGAAAGTGGACAAATAGTAAGGTGATAATTGAAGAATAAAGTTAATTAAAGAAAGGAGGATTTGGTTAGATATAACTCTATAGTGGGTAAAGCTCCAATCTCCTACTTTTGAAAGGTATGTGAAAAGTAATTTTTTATCCTATTTTAAGCTTAGCCTTTGGTAGAATTTATTAATTATTTTTTATTATTTGCAAAACCATTGATCCTATTTTGGGATAGCAGCTCCAGATTCTTGGTATTCCTTAATTGGGGGTTATCGGGAAGTGGGGTCATTACAATTGATATCAGAGCATGGTTTTCCATTTAATCTCCAATAATTATTCAATTTTACAAACTCATTAGAACCCTAGGGAGTTATGAGAGAATTTTCCAATTATGGAGGTGTCTAGAAAAGGATTACAATCTAGGGGTTGGAAATATTTTCCTCGGCCCCACTAGTCAGTCTATGAGGACTCTCAGATTTTGTGTGACTGCCTGACCGAAATTAGAGGATTTTACTCAAAATAAGATACCTCTAGGTCTTCTCTCATCTGTCTTTGTCCCTTCTCTATTTTATTCATTGAATAAATTTAAGAGATTCAGGTTTCTCTCTCTCTACCTCCTCCTGAGTTTAGGATAAGGATTAAGGAATCCTCCACCAAATAATAAAAACATGTAAGAAAGATGTCATGGACATAAGTATAAATGATGAAACTTATATTGATATTAGTTACATGCTTAGGTTGCATGGCCCGTGTTGTTGTGCCCTTGGATACCCCTCAGGTGAATGTTGAGTTTAGACCATCTTGTAGGAAGATGAGGAGAGGGATAACCTTGTAGGGAGAAGCCTCCAAGAAGAGGAAGAGACCTGGCACATCCTTTGAGGATGATGCTCAACCTAAAACCTTAAGTGGTGGATAGAGAAAGAGAAGACATGATGAGTTGGACATCATAGTTGACCATACATGAATGTATGTGGGTTAGACATGCATGCTTTATTATAGAGGTTTTGAGTACGCATGAGAAACATAGGTTATGTGTGGTTGTTTGACCCCTAGTGCCTTTTGGTGACCCGACATTGGGTGGGTCGTGCCTTTAAGGGTGAAGGATAGCTCCCTCACTGTGAAGTCTGGCGGTGACCATATAGGAACCCTAACAGGCATATATGAGCAGAAAAGAGGCATGCACCTACGTAGAAGTGAGTGACAACAAGGTTGGAAGTAGGTGTTAGACATAAGCCAGAAGGGTCATGCCTGATAGTTTATGAGATAGGCTTGCAAAGCTATGGATGATCTTAGTCAGACATAAGTTTTGATAGTATGTTTCACCAGGTAGGGATAGACGTGTATCCTTAAGAGCTTGACACATCTTCTGAGAGAGAACCTCCAGTGGTAGGACCAGTTATGGGGTTAGCTCTAGGGAGAAGGCGAGACCAGGCGAGACCCTGAGGAAGAAGGTTGGAGACCTAGACTCTGAGACATGAGGAATTATGAGAAGTTTGGTATGATGTGGCCTGGAATAGACGACCCATAGTAGATGTATGTGGTTGCCTCATGCATGATCTATAGAGGCCGTCATACCTTAGATGCCTTTAGAAGAACCAAACCCTAGAAAAGAGAAAGAGGCTTCTGGTATAAGCATACAAATGATATAAGTGCCTATCTTTTAGGTGTACAAAGGGGAGTTCCAAAGACCCTAAAGAGGTATGGTATGATAATAAGTTGTGAGGCCTCACACCCAAGTGGTTGCCCTTGTATAGGAATCTAATGGTTGTTCATGTAGAGGAGTGTTAGGAAGTATATATCAAATCTTGTATAGGTTTGATTCATGTCTAAACAACTGAGTATGCAGCTAGACAGCTGATGCATAAGAGGTGAACCTGGGGTTCCTAGACCAAAGAGGGAAAGTAGCAGTACCTGGTGCACGTAATACTCATGAGTCTGAGTGAGTTCATAAGTATTTAAGTGTGACACCCCCATGTTTTAGAGAAAAAGGAAACCCCACATGGACTGAGTTATATGTTTGATGAACCACTCACACAGGTTGGTGACATATGCATGTATGATATTGGTCCAACCTTGAGGAATGATGAACAAGTATGACATAGCAAGGAACTTAGAATAGTTTAATAGGTTGTCTTCCTGCTAGCAATGTGCATAGGTATCCAGATAGGAGCTATGCATATACATGATGTTACATGATTTGGATGCAAGGACATTTTGTGACCTATGTAGTGTTAGTTTTCTCCTATCCTAGGAAAGGACCCTTCATGTAGGAATGAGTTCCAACTCTGGTTTAAGTTGGAGGTAGCCTTAGAGGTCACCTATAAGAGCTTGGTGAGCTAAGTGTAAGAGCACATAGTATGAGTATGAATCTA
Source organism: Alisma plantago-aquatica (assembly GCA_963693085.1). NCBI lineage: Eukaryota > Viridiplantae > Streptophyta > Magnoliopsida > Alismatales > Alismataceae > Alisma > Alisma plantago-aquatica. The sequence continues at coordinate 1,345,913,559 of OY856411.1, forward strand.
TATATGCGTGTATAACCATCTCTAAGGGGCATGAGGATATGTTGCCATAGAGATAATTTGTATGGGACCTGACTGAGTTAGGCAGGTCACCATGATTCCTATGAAGAGATGTAAGTTTAACCATGAGTTCCTAGAGAGATGATGGAGATTTGGGTGAGATTTAAGATTGAGATGTGCTATGATAAAATCCTAAGTCAATACGAAGGTCAAGGAGGGATAAGACTGATGGGAGTAGGAGTTGTCTATTTCCTGGATGCACAAGACCATAGGGTCGGGAGGTAACAACTACCTTTATCCGAGGACCATGGGTAAGGAGGTTGTACACCTTCATGACTTCATGGGGCCTAAGGGGTAAATGTGAAAAGCACTCTCTATATGCATAAGGGTAAGATTACCCCAAAAGTACTGGCACCCTCGAGACCTTGAGGAAATGACTAGGGATTGTACATAAGAGTGATGGGTTAGTCTTCCCATGGGTGTAGACACTTTTTTTAGATGTTCATGGTGTGAAGTCATGAGAAGTACGTTTCAACTTAGACTGGAAAGTGTAATGGTCATGTGTGATGCATCATCTCTACTCCTAGAATGGGATGAACTCTATGTTTAGATTGCAGCCAAATGCTTATTTCATCTTGCTATGGGTGCAAGAGACAGGACACAACACATGCCATATACTAAGGATAAAGGTAATATAAGTTGAAACCTTTATATGATGAATGAGGATAGAGGAAGTACCACACCCTTTGAGATCTTTTTGGAAAGATGGTATGAAAGCATAGGTGAACTATGGTAATCATCATATGAGGATAGATTTTTCAAGGGCAGTTTGGATTTTAAGAATTAAAGTTTGGTTTCAGTAACCAAGATGATGGTTGTAAGAGATCAAAGTTTTCCTAACACAGACAGAAACCTAAGACAAAGATGAGGAGTAGAGTATATAAGGGTTTATGTCTTAACCATCACCTAGAACACAAGGAGACTAATGTGGTAACATATGCTCTTAGCCGGAACACAAGTCAGGTGTGCAACTATCTTGTTTAGCCAGTGGAGAGAAAGGAAGAGGTTGCTAGGTGGACCCTGTGATCGTTGGAAGACTAGACCTATGTGTTGGATCCTAGATGGATGATTAGATGCTCTAGAGGGGGGGGTGAATAGAGCTGAAAGCACTTAAACAAAACTCATTAAACCTTCAAAATATATGACAAGATAAGGTTGCTAAATAGGTAATTTGAGTGCAACTAAATCATGCATAGCAAGGATAAGAGAGATTGAACATGCATCAAATTAGACAAGCTATTTAGAGTGATTCCACACTTCAAACTAGAAGTGTGTCAGTCCACTTTCCTAGAGAGGTCAACCTCTAGGACTTCAACCAATTGCACTCTTATATTCAATTATAAGACTTACAATACAAGACCAACAAAGGACTTACCAATCCAATACAAAGAGTCTTCAACCTTACCAAGGACTTACCCACTTTGCAAGAGTCTTCGGCCTTCTCCAAGGACTTACCCACTCTTGCACAAGTCTTCGGCCTTGTAGGAATTACCCACTCTTCTTGGATCTTCCGCCTTTGACTTCACCTTCACTCGGAGAAGCTTTCCACCAAGGTCTTACCCACTTGAGCTTGAGTCCTTTGCCTTCTCCAAGGGCTTACCCACTCTAGCTCCAAGTCTTCTGCCTTGATCTTCACCAAGGGACTCCTTCCCTTGTTCTTCTTCACCTCTCTTGGACAAGAGAGAGAACCTTCATCTTTATGATTGCAAATGAGAGATGGGGAGGTTGTGGAAGTGAGAGCCTCACAAGATATACAAGTAGAAACTAGCTCTCTTACAAATAACCTACTCACTCTAATGGATGTAGCAACTGATTAAGCTTAGAGAGAGAGAGAAGGCTGTAGGAAGCACTCAACTATAGAATAGGAACTTCAAAAAGAGTTTGCAATGAATGCTCAACCTCGGAATGAAGCCCAAGGGGTCCTATTTATAGCCGGGGATGCCTCTTAGCCTTTGGGAACACTTGTGAACGAAAACTAGCCGTTTTGTGGCTTGCAGCGGATCTATTTTCACTTGTTGCAACTCCACAACGGCTAGAAACACTTTTCTTCACTTTTTCCGTACAGTGCATTCGGTCGAGTTTCTATATGTGTAACTCGACCGATCAAGTAGCAGGCAGCCCGATATTGAAATGATCGGTCGAGTTTGTTCTGAGGAAACTTGACCGACCATTCCAACTGGAACTGGCCTACTACCCAATCAGTCGAGTTCTGTGAGTGCACAACTCGACCGATTCAATCTTCAGAAAATCGACCAAGGTTGATCGGTCGAGTTTCAGGGTGGGAAACTCGACCGAACAAGTGCCTGTAATTGATTTTCAAAGTTTCATTAAAAGTGCTCTAAAATTCGATCTAAGTGTTCCTGATATTTTTCTAAGCTTAATTACAAGTCATACAATCATTACAAGTGATTTACAACATGATTCTAATGGATATACATCATATTACAAAAAGGTGCACTTGTATGACTTTGACTTGTCTTTTCTCCAATTTGAGATGCGCAAGTTAGGGCAATTGGAGTGTGTCTATACCTAATCTGAAATTACTCAAGTAAAAGCATTAGACACCAATATGTGGAATGGTTAGTCATCATCAAAACATGGGTTTAGTCAATTTAGACGTGAGTCAACATTGGCCTAATTGACCTTGAGTCAACATTCTCCCCCTTTTTGAAGATGACAAACCATTCCATAAATGTATTGAAAGCGTTTAAGGAAATGCATACCTTTGGAGAAACCTAGGGGTTTCAATAGAATGGAGTTCATATGCTCCCCCTCAATTGATGCGTGTGGAGTTTTCATACTCCCCCTCAATTGATGATATTTCTCCTGCATGGTTAGCTTTCATAACATTTATAGAATACTATGTCTTCTACTCATATATGTTCTACACATATATGTCTTCTCCCCTTTACCTTCTCCCTTTTCATGAACATGCTTCTCCTCTTCATGTAAGACATGCCTTCTTCCTCTTATAAAAGAAGACATACCTTTCTCCCCCTTTGTCATTTCCAAAAGTGGGGTTTTGAAGAAAATAAGAAACATCACTTGTTAAAGAGAAAGGAGATAACACAAATATATATAAGGAGAGTAGAAGAGCACAGATAGGGGCTTGTCCAAGCATAGGAAGAAAAGCAAGTTAAAGCATATACTTGAACAACCCAAAAAGCAAGATAAAGTGCTACAGAAAAATAATAAAACGCAATTTTGACCCTCAAGATGATGGAATTTGACCAAAAACCATCGAAGCTCATGGCAAAGCGATGAGTCTTCCTCAGAAGGTCGTTTCTGCATGAAAAACACTAGTCTTGCACCAAAAAAATGAAACTGGAGCAAAATCTGCATAAAAACCAAAAATACTCCAATTTCTACATATCATGTAGATCTATGTACCCTACATCACAATGTTATGCAGGCAGCTCAAGATAGAAGATATGCAATTCAAGGAACAAGCTTGAGCATGTATGAGACAAGATACAAGCATAGCATATAGATGAGCAAATATACCAATTATTGACAGGGTTAGAACTACATGTATGTAAACTACTAGTAGATGATATCACAAGTTAGGACTACTAGTAGGATCTAGATCATAGCAAGAGATACCAAAGGATACACAAGATAAAACAGGCTATGAGTAGATGTAGAGATATATCCAAACAAAGAGATATGCAAATTTAGAAGCATGAGAGGATATAACTCACTAGATATGCATGCTTACCATAAGATGATTACCCCTATGAACCTCAAGGTTGTATCAAAACAAGATATACACCTAGATAGATGTAGCAAGTTAGAGCACAACGGAAGCAATTTAAGACACAACCAATAGATACAAAGAGATCATCATCAAAACCTGCAAAACAACTCAAAGCAAGTAATTGCAAGATATAGATATACCAATTTAGAGCAATTAGAGAGATAGAGTTGTAAGCAAGATAGGCAATTTAGAACATGGCAATATGCATATATAAAAATACCAAATGAGAGTGCCAAAGAATAAGGCTATTGGTTGAGAAAATCTAGTTGAGAGGGAAATTCTCACTCAATAAGCCAAATTAATATTCTGTGCATAGTGTTATCGGTCGAGTTCTGTGCATTGGCAACTCGACCGATGACAACTGCTGGCAACACCCATTGGTGCCTATCGGTCGAGTTTCAATAGGGAAAACTCGACCGACAGAGCAGCTGTCAAAAGGCATATATATATATATATCATAAAAACACATTTAAAGGCATGCTAAAAATACAAACCATATCCAAACATGTCTAAGCAAGTTAGTAATGCACTATAGAAGCATTAGAAACAGTTTTTTAGCAAGAGTGTGAAGAGAATCACAAAATGTCACTTTTGACTCAAAAACCATATGTATAGTGCACACTAACTTGACAAAAACAAGTTAGAAATGGTTACAAGCAATAAAACCATTACCTTTGTGCTTACCATTGCTTTTCCACTTGTTGTCACCCTCTACACATCTCACCTTTCTTCTTTCATGTGGATTGAGAAGTCAATTTGTAATTCAATAGCTCAAGTCAATCCATTTGCAATTACCTACATGAAGAAAGATGAAATGGTCCCCAATCCTGCTTTTGGGTCCGGAGGGGTTAGCTTAGCAACCCAAGTCCTATTGCTCTTGGGTGCTTTCCTAAAAGGACAACAAGTAGAATAATGACCAAATTCATTGCAATAGTTGCATGTGCCCATAGTCTTGGAACTAGAGGATTCTCCATGAAATATTGGAGGTCCTTTATCTTTGTTGTTCCCTTGACTACTATCATACCCTAAACCATGTCTACCAATTTGTTTAGTAGTATGGTGTAGGATGTCATTAAGACTCTTTTTACCAACTAAGAATCTTTGCAAAGAAGATCTCAAACTGTCATTATCATGCTTAAGAGAAGCAATAGTCGAAGACAATTGATTAATATTATCTCTAGCATGCAAAAGATCATTTTCTAAGCAAAGAGATTTAGTTGAAAGAGAATCTCTATCAATATGAAGAGCAGCAACATCATTCTCTCTATTTGTAGAACTAGAACAAGATTCATGCCCATTGATTTTAGCAAGCAAGGAGGCATTTTCTATTTCTAATTCATGCAAAACAAAATCTTTGTCCTTGTTTTCAGATTTAAGAACATCAATGTCATGCATGAGAGAATCAATAATTAAAGTATGCTCTTCATTAGAACTAGACATGAGAGGTTGAGCTTCTAGAAATTTAATCTTATCAAGTAAACTAGCATTTTCAAGTTTAAGAGAGTCTACTTGGCTAAGAAAATCATTTTTATCAATAAGCAAGCAAGAATTAGCATATTCAAGATCATCTAGTTCTATATGCAAATTATCAACAATTTTAGCAAGTTTTTTCTTTTTCTTTTTAGAAGACTTATAAGAGGCACAAATGTCATGAATAATAGCAATTAAAGATTCTTTATCTAAAGAGTCTAGATTTACCTCACTTGAGTCTTCACTTGTTGATGCTATAAGGGCAAAATGGCATTCCCCTTCATCACTAGAGCTTGAGCTTGATCCTTCACATGAATCTTCACTTGAGCTTGAGTGCCATTTCTCCTTCTTGTGAAGATGGGTCTTTTTGCCTTGTGGGCAATCTTCCTTGTAGTGACCCTTCTTTCCACATGTGAAGCACCGGATAGAGGAGGACTTGCCTTTGTAGAGTCTACCCTTGGAGTACATGGCATTTTCTTCAACTTGAGAGAATGGAGAGGCTTGACCAACAATAGCCTTGATTTGAGCTTTGATTTCAGCCTTCTTCATTCTCTTGAGTTCTTTCTCCTCTTGTCTTTCTAATTCCTCCCTCTTGTCAAGTGTGGCTTCATGTGCTTGTAGATTTCCAATGAGCTCTTCAATAGGAATATCCCTAAGAGACCTTGCTTCTTCAATGGAAGTCACCTTGGATTCCCATCTCTTGGGGAGAGTTCTAAGGATCTTTGAGTTGATCTCTCCACTAGACATAGGATGTCCTAGAATAGCAAGACCATTCAAGATGGTGTTGAGCCTTGAGTACATGTTGGCTATGCTCTCCTCCTTTCCCATCTTGAAGTTCTCAAGCAACCCTTTGAGCATGTAGACTTTGCTTTCCTTCACTTGATCTGTCCCTTCATAAGTGATGCAAATCTTTCTCCATACCTCATAGGCCGTCTCACAAGAGGAAATCCGGTTGAACTCGGTGGGGGTCATGGAGGCATATAGGATGTGCATGACTCTAGCATTCAAGGTTGCTTTCATCAAAGTGGCTTCATCCCATTCTTCAATGTTTGTCTTTGGTAGAATGTATGGGATGTTCACCATTTGCCACATCTCGAGACTTGATCCTTGGATGAAGAATTGAAGTCTTCTTCTCCAGTAGAGGAAGTTTCTCCCATCAAAGATTGGAAGGCTGGTCGAGAATCTCCCTCCTAGGTAGTCACCCATCTTCTCCTACTTGTTGAAGTATGCTTGGAGAAGACCCGCTCTGATACCACTTGTTGGATCCTAGATGGATGATTAGATGCTCTAGAGGGGGGGTGAATAGAGATGAAAGCACTTAAACAAAACTCATTAAACCTTCAAAATATATGACAAGATAAGGTTGCTAAATAGGTAATTTGAGTGCAACTAGATCATGCATAGCAAGGATAAGAGAGATTGAACATGCATCAAATTAGACAAGCTATTTAGAGTGGTTCCACACTTCAAACTAGAAGTGTGTCAGTCCACTTGCCTAGAGAGGTCAACCTCTAGGACTTCAACCAATTGCACTCTTATATTCAATTATAAGACTTACAATACAAGACCAACAAAGGACTTACCAATCCAATACAAAGAGTCTTCAACCTTACCAAGGACTTACCCACTTTGCAAGAGTCTTCGGCCTTCTCCAAGGACTTACCCACTCTTGCACAAGTCTTCGGCCTTGTAGGAATTACCCACTCTTCTTGGATCTTCCGCCTTTGACTTCACCTTCACTCGGAGAAGCTTTCCACCAAGGTCTTACCCACTTGAGCTTGAGTCCTTTTCCTTCTCCAAGGGCTTACCCACTCTAGCTCCAAGTCTTCTGCCTTGATCTTCACCAAGGGACTCCTTCCCTTGTTCTTCTTCACCTCTCTTGGACAAGAGAGAGAACCTTCATCTTTATGATTGCAAATGAGAGATGGGGAGGTTGTGGAAGTGAGAGCCTCACAAGATATACAAGTAGAAACTAGCTCTCTTACAAATCTCCTACTCACTCTAATGGATGTAGCAAGTGATTAAGCTTAGAGAGAGAGAGAAGGCTGTAGGAAGCACTCAAATATAGAATAGGAACCTCACAAAGAGTTTGCAATGAATGCTCAACCTCGGAATGAAGCCCAAGGGGTCCTATTTATAGCTGGGGATGCCTCTTAGCCTTTGGGAACACTTGTGAACGAAAACTAGCCATTTTGTGGCTTGCAACGGATCTATTTTCACTTGTTGCAACTCCACAACGGCTAGAAACACTTTTCTGCACTTTTCCGTACAGTGCATTCGGTAGAGTTTCTATATGTGTAACTCGACCGATCAAGTAGCAGGAAGCCCGATATTGAAATGATCGGTCGAGTTTGTTCTGAGGAAACTCGACCGACCATTCCAACTGGAACTGGCCTACTACCCAATCGGTCGAGTTCTGTGAGTGCACAACTCGACCGATTCAATCTTCAGAAAATCGACCAAGGTTGATCGGTCGGATTTCAGGGTGGGAAACTCGACCGAACAAGTGCCTGTAATTGATTTTCAAAGTTGCATTAAAAGTGCTCTAAAATTCGATCTAAGTGTTCCTGATATTTTTCTAAGCTTAATTACAAGTCATACAATCATTACAAGTGATTTACAACATGATTCTAATGGATATACATCATATTACAAAAAGGTGCACTTGTATGACTTTGACTTGTTGTTTCTCCAATTTGAGATGCACACGTTAGGGCAATTGGAGTGTGTCTATACCTAATCTGAAATTACTCAAGTAGAAGCATTAGACACCAATATGTGGAATGGTTAGTCATCTTCAAAACACGGGTTTAGTCAATTTAGACGTGAGTCAACATTGGCCTAATTGACCTTGAGTCAACACTATGTTGCTAACATCCAGATACAACCAGATCCATGGGTCGACTTAGTGGTTGCCCGGTTAGCCTAGAGCTTGAGGAGATGAAAGGTTTTCTAAGGGAACCTCAGATGCACCTCTTAGGAAGAGTACATGGTGAAATGCACTACTAGAGTGTTTTAGGGTTTCTGTGGATTTTCCTTGGAAGGATCATGTCATGCAAGATGATCATGATTTTAAGCACACCCTGGTACTACCAAAGATGGTTAAGGTTTGCAACAATATCTTATAGGCTGGGAATGAAGGGGTATATAGAGACATATATGGCCAGATATCATGCATACCAGAAGGTGAAGGATGAATACTAGTTACCCAGTGGATTGCTATAGAGGATTGGAAATTCTTGAGTGGAATGGGAGTTGATCACCATGGACATTGTGGCAAGTCTCCCCAGGACCAAGAGAGGTCATGATGCAATATGGGTTATGGTAGATCGCCTTACTGAGTCAACAAATTTCCTTTGTTGAGAGAGCATTGCTAATACGACAGATCTAGTTGAGCTATATATTTTGAGAGATAGCTTTGACTACACAGTGATCTGAGTTAGAAATTTCTTGAGCATGGCCCTAAGTTCTCTTCCATGTTGTGGAAGTAGGTGCATGAATGACTCAATACTAGATTGAAGAGTAGTGCATCATATCACCCCTGACTGATGGACAATCAAGAGAGTATGATCCAGACATTAGAAGGTCTGATGAGAGCATATGTGCTCATTTGGGGTGGATCGTTAGAGTAGTACTTGCCCCTAGTTGAGTTTGTTTGTTATGACAGCTACCACGACCAATATCATGATGTATGAAGCTTTTTATGGGAGGATGTGTCAGTCACCGCTTCACTAGGATGATGTCAGTGAGAAGACCTTTTAGAGGTCAGAGTAACCATAGTTGTATGTTGAGAAAGTCGCTTTGATTGAGCAATGCTGAGAAAGCCTAGGATCAACATGAGTCATGTGCTGATGTGAAGCAGACTGATTTGCAGTTCACTATGGGTGAACATGTGTTGAAATCTGACCACTTTGAGATATCTCTAAGAATAGAGGAAAGGTTGAGTACCCAATACATGGGCCCATTTGAGGTTTTGAAACGGATTGGTGGAGCTGCTTTTGTTTAGCCTTACCCTCGAGATAATACGATGTATGGTGTGTTCCATGTGTCCGAGCAAGAGCACTATGTGATGTACCTGAGCCATGTGCTGAGCATTATACCTATTGAATCCAAGGGAGGCTGACTTAACCCGAGTCACCTATGAGGGTACAAGATACCAATGTGAGAATAGTCATGAGTAAAGAATAGAGATGATGAAGGTTCTTTAGAAGCACAATGGAGAGGATTAAGCCACATGGGAGCTGAAGACAGACATGGAAAAAGTTGATCTTGATTTGTTTGCTTGATTGCTTGAATTTTGTGGGAAAAATTCTTATGAGGAGGGGAGGATGTTATATCCTCAATTTTCATATATATGGTTGAAATGTAATTTCTCCAATAAAGTGTATGATTATGAAAATTGTATGATTTAAGTACTTTGAATGGATTTCTTTGGTAATATTCCATTTTGCATAAATGTTTTTCGTGGGCATTATTAAAGTAATAAGCCCAAAATGTTTAAAAGAGAATAAATATGGAAAGAGATCTAATAATATGAGAAATTGAGATAATGCTGAGAATTAAGTGGAATTCTCAAGAAGATTAGGAGTTTGCTCATGACGGATTGGATTTTAGATCCACATGGTTACTTTTGATAAAAGGAATCCAAATAGAGAAATAAAAGTGAAAGAGAGAGAAAATATGAGTAAACTATGCCTTAATAAGTGTTAACTTGCATATGAAGAAACATCCTTTATCCTTTTGAGTTTGGGACTCAAACGTGGCACATATGTGGAGAAAGTTAATACAAAGTTTTCCTTCAAATTTGGAAGAGAAAGGATAAATGAGGAGAGATTTATAGATTTTGTAAGATTCCTAAAGTGAAAGGATAATCATTCGAATATATTAAATGGCACAACAAAGATTTGATTTAGTTATGACACGGGCAATCTAGACCCTAGATCTCATAATCTGGATCGTGGATATCATGATCCGATGGTACTGAGTCATTGTTTAGATCCCAGCCCGAGTAGGAAACCCGTAGAGTATCTTTTTGATCTAGCTCGTTCCCTGATGCGTGAGGAATACTGGAAACTTGTCCAACAAGTTCGGGAGACCTTCCCAAATCGGATGATCCCAACATTATGGAACTCTTGGGAAGAGATCGGGATTTCCCCAATCCAATTGGAGGGGGATTCTCTATGACAGATACCCTCACCTATAAAAGGAGGGTGGATGCCCCAGCAAATCTACCAACATCTTGGCAAGATCACCCTCAACCCTATAAGTCGTTCACATTACTTGTCCTCATCGCCAGATACCTAAAATAGACGACTACTTGACCCATCGCTCCCAATCATCAGCTAAACAATTGAGGGGATAATTGAGTTTGGCGCAACGTGGCGAATGCGTTGGAACTCTTACGCAACACAAAGGAGGTCAGATCCCTAGAGTCAATAGGTGAGTTGACCCCTCACTCCAGTGGCATGTGAGAACAAAGGTTGAAGACAACCTTTTGGTAAATTACCTCTGCTGCAACTCGTCTTGTATCAGGTAAGGGCTAGACTCATCCTTTATTTGGTTTTAGTTCGCTTGCGGGTCCAGCTGGCTAAGTCACGCTCTGCCGAGATGGCGAGAGCCAGTTGGCCGGCCCAACCGAGTTGTCTTGGGAAGGACCCGGGATGCTCTGCCCAGATGGCAAGCTCCCATTGGTCAATAAATGATTAACTTTCTAAATTCATAAGTAATTATAAGAATATCAGATGATGAATATATGAAAGTTGATCAGAAAAATATGTAGATTGCAATAACCATATAATTGAAGCCTAAATCTATTTGCAATTCAAAAAGTATATAAAGTTGTCACCTTTAATGTATATATGGATAAGAAACCCCAATTTTGATGTTAATAAGATTGAGTAAAGTGCAATGGTTGATTTAAGTTGATATTAGCATGTTGTTAATAAAAAGGATGTTTAAGATCTAAAAATATGATTTTTGTGCTTAATTGGCTAATTAAGGGTTTCATATGTAAAAAGTGCATTAATGGGCTTAGAAACCCTAATATAGGTAATTATGACTTTAAATGAGTTATATTTCGAAATCCTATGTAAGAGCAAAGTTAGATTAATCCTAAGCCTAATTGGTAATAAAGGAGCCTTAATGTGAATAATTGAGTAACTAAGGTTTTGTACATAGAAATGTTGTTTAGGGTTTGGTTGACCTAAAAAGGAAAAGTTGAGAAATAGATCTAAGAAACCCTAATTCAACCTACAAACCCTAGAAGGGATTTCCCAAGTCAATAAAATGAGTTCATGATGAGTATGTAGCAATTAGGTTATACATGCTTTTCAAGATTCTGTTGTGCTTGTGTGATTGGCTTGATTGGTTGATTGGATTGGACTTTGCTTGTTTCTTTGATATCTTCAAATTAGGTATGTGGTTATTTTATGATTACTCACTTTAGTTTTCTTGGCAATTTCTAAGGTCTCATTGATTGCATGAGAATAACTGCTTGGATGACTTGATTTTCTGCAATCTATAAAGTGAATATGATTATCACAAAGCAAATATATATATGACTTGCCCGAACCTACATACCATCTCTGGATGTAAGATTTGAGAGGACCAAGCCCTGGAGGGAAGGTCATAGGTAGTCAAGCGCTGAAGGGAAGACCACAGGGCACCCAGAGAGGTGACCCATAAGGTACCAAGCTTAGGATGGAGAAGGTATCCTAAAGTCCCTTGCAAGGACTAAACCCTAAGAGAGGGTAACCTAGAGGATGAGTAAAAGTGGTGGGGAAGTTATATTGAAAATGTAATCTTAAAGTGTTAACAACTATTTGATGTGATTATGTTGTTAGAATATATGTGCATAAGTTTGGTTGCCACCACATACCAGTATATTTATTATACTGACCAACATTTTGTTTGTCAGTGTTTTTAAGAATATCTGAAATTGGACAAATAGTAAAGTGATATTTGAAGAATAAAGTTAATTAAAGAAAGGAGGATTTATTTAGATAGAACTCTATAGTGGGTAAAGTTCCAACCTCCTACTTTTGAAAGGTATGTGAAAAGTAAATTTTTATCCTATTTTAAGCTTAGCCTTTGGTAGAATTTATTAATTATTTTTTATTATTTACAATCCTATTTTGGGATAGTGTCTCTGGCTTCTTGGTCTTCCTTAATTGGGGGTTACTGGGAAGTGGGGTCATTATAGATGTCCTATCCAGTGTCCTTGACTCTTAGCTTGAGTGAGCCATAGATCCAGTCTCTATGTGGGGTATTCTCAGCCCTTAGATGAGGATTGACGGTTGATAAATTGTCTCCTACCTTTTCGTTAGAGCAAGGTAGTGGAGAAACTGACCCTTTGACCATCCCGGCCACAACTCATCAAGATTGTGGGGTGAGGGAGAGAAGTAACCCAAAAGTTTCCTTCTTGGGGATGAAAGTAGACATTTGGTACCTTGATTATATTGTTTGGTCACCATATGAGACAGAATGGTCTTCCCCTTCTACCGCTTCTACATTATGGAGAGCGTCTTAGGCATAGAAGAATGAAGACAAGTTAGAGGAGAGCTCAGAGAAAGAGAGCCAGGGGTGAATGAAGTTAGAGGTTCAATGAGTCATGTAAGGGTGTTTGCTAGCCTTGTTGTGGTGTTGTTGTCAGCTGACAAAGTCCATCACTGTCAGAGAAAAATTGGGGTTCGAGTTAGACATGTCAGACTTCCTCACCTCTAATGGAGGATGCATAGGAGTTGAAGGAGGCTCCACAGTGCTTTATGGAAACTCCCTGATGTATGCCATGCATGGGGAAGTTTTTCTCCTTTATTTGTGCCGCAATAGTCGCCATGGCCGGTGAGCTCATAGTTGTTGAACTCCAGAGGCCAAAATGGAGGCTAGATTAGTCGTGGAGATCCATTTCACTCTGCCATATATGATCATGGCCATAGTAGATGACGAGGGGTGTTTGGACTCTGTTGATTCCTCTCCGGAGTTGGGCCAGGCGGTAGCGCACCCTATAGAAGGGGGAGATCACATTGATTCATGAAGAGAGATGGAGAGTGGGCGATCCAGTTTGATCCAACATATGAACAAGTCAAGAACTTGACTTCTCAACCGTGAACCTAGGCAACCAACAAGAGAGCAATGATACCCTTCACAGATACATGGTAGAACCTCATAGGCCAAAAAAGGTAAAAACCTCAGTAAATATGAAGATATTCAATAATTCATTATAAATATATACAATTCCAAAAAATTACAAACAAGCTGTCAAAAATCTTAGTAAACTATGTAGCATATCATGAAAGCATAATAATAGTACTTTGATGCATCAAATTGGATGAAATTATGCAAGATGTATAATACTAATTTTAGGGATAATAATATACTAATGATGGTCAAATAATATGGAACTACATCAAAAACTCTATAATAATGTTTAAAACTCATGTGAAGTTTGAGATGATGAGTTTAATGCATATATTTATGTAGTATGCTTCATATAGCCAATCAGGGTAAATGACCTTAAGCAAAATGTAGTAAATGTGCTTATGCTCAATAAATGTTGGAATTTCTAGAATATGTTCATAATAGTACATGGAACATGATGTAGAACTAACATATCTATTCTATGCACATAATTCATGATTATAAGATGATGAATTACAATATATGTATTGAATCCCTAATTGGGTTAACGCATGTAATCTAGGGTTAAAATGAGCATCTATCTATATGAAACATAATATACAGACAATCTATATTGATCTAGCACACAATTGGAAACGAAGGCCGATAACCTAATTCCAAGAAGATAAGACAAGTAATGATGCACATATCCTAATGACTAAGAAAAACCCTAAAATGGGCATAACTAGGGTTGAAATGGTCATAACGTGATGGTGATATGTGATCTTGTATTTATTAGAGTAGAACAAGGTTGTAGTTAACATGAGGAATATGTGAGGATTGGATTATCTCAATTGAAGGTACACTTTACCTTTTACTTGGCCTACTATATGGTATCATTGTATTATATGTGTACAAGATACTTGGTATATGATATTGGTTGAAATAATTGTTCTTGTATGTTACCTTGTTTGATTTTCTATTTATATAGTTTTGAACACATGAAACATAAGATATATGATCCATTATGTGATAGCACAAAATCTTTTTGGTAGAATAGAGCAATGATGAAAGTGCTAAATCTCTTCTGCAGAATAGTACATGTGAGCACTGAATCACTTTGACAGAATAGTGCATTTATGAAAGTATTAAATCTCTTTTGTAGAATAGTACATGTGAGAACTAAATCTCTTTGGCAGATAGTGCATGTCATTGATCAACTTTACATATAATGGAAAGTCATGATAGAATATGGGTTTTGCTTTCGAAATAAAGATGTTTAGTTCAAGAATGCTTTTTTTTATCTTTTGTTACTGCCAAGTATTAGTTTTATGTTGTTGCTAAGTCATAGTATGAAAGAGGTATATATAAGACACGTAGGCATACTCAATAGTATATTTTAGTATATTGTGTTGATGTGTTCCACTATAATCTTTTGTTTAGGTTGTGGACATATGATCTGGGAGAACCTAAATAGTTGAGAGTTTTGTGGAAAGCTGGTGGACCTATTGTCTAAAGATCGTTTTTTAGAATGTAGTATGTGCATATGTAAAGTTTTCTATTCAATGTGTGATATCAATCTATAATAATTCATCTTAGAATTATATGTTGAATGGTGATCTTGTGTATGTGTGGCTTCCTCTAACTCCCTTGATTTTATTGTTCATGTGCACGTGCTATTTTGGCTTCCTCTAACTCCCTTGATTTTATTCATCTTGGCCTAGTGTGTAAGTTTGAATTGGGATTCTCGCTGAAGTGAGGGTTTCAATTTGGACTTCACACACTCGATTAAGGCGTTGAAAATCCAGGGACGTCACACTTCTCCACTCCCATCATAGTGCATGCTCATCCCTCCTGAGTCTCAACTCAAGTTCATATTGGTGATTCATGGGCTGGTCAAAGAAGAAAAAGAAGGTGTGTTCATGGTGCAAGCCTAACTTTCCCAAGCATAAACTTAGGTGTGTAGTGGCATTTGTTAATCTAGTAAAATTTGGAAAAGGAGATGTGTTGTTGGTACACACCTAGACTTCGAGTCTAAATTCAGATGTATATTTGCATTTCTTAGACAAATAAAAGAAACCAAAGGATGCATGTGCCTAGTGCTCGCCCAACCTTCCCCAACCTCAACTTGGGTGCATATTGACATTTCCTAGATCAGTGAAATTAGGAAAAGGAGGTGTCTGACTAGTGCATTCCAATGTTATTGAGCCTCAACTCATGTGCTTACTTGCATTTTCTAGACCAGTAAAAGCAAGAAAAAGGGTTGTCTTCCTAGTACACAACTAGCCTTCCGAGCCTCTACTCGTGTGTGTACTAGTGTTTCCTAGACCGGTCAAAGTAGGAAAACAAGTTGTGTCTGGTGCACACCCAGCCTTTTCGAGCCTCAGGCAGGGTGTGTATTTGAATTTTGTGGACCAGTCAAAGTGGGAAAAGGGTGCATATAATTGGTTCATGTCCAACCTTTTTGAGCCCCAACTCATGTTAAAGTGTTATGATTCATGGGGAAACATGTGCCAGGGTGCAACCCCCAAAGTAGTGTTGTAGTGGCATTGATCCTAATGTGCTCAGAAATCATATAGAAGTGCATATTTTGGGTACATAGACATGTTTAGTGATGGAGAGATCAACTTGGGCATCCAAGCCATCGAGCTATCTTGTGTCAAGTCCTTACTTACAACATCCAAGCAAGGTAGGTTGTAACATATCACCCATAAATTGGATGTTTGTTTTGATTGGTAGCCTTCCCACTCTATATCCATGCCAGTGACATAATATCATGAGATAATTGGGAATGTTTTGACAAAATCATATGATGAATTTCAATCATATTGATCCTCCAATCGTATTTTGATAATTGATTCTGAATCAAGTCAGAATTCACATGATCGGTTGGATTTGTTGAGAACTGGTTGAATCCATGTTTTCACATCATGACGTCCGTCAAGATGTTACTAGCAGACTTAAGATGTTTGTATTTCTTTGTAACATCCCAGGATTTGAGGCCTCAGATAACATGATCTTAAAAGGAATGATTGGACTACCCATATCACCAAGGTGCACCTCCTTTTCCGGGAGCCCATCACTAAAGAACTCCATAGTTAAGTGTGCTCAGCTTGGAGTAATACTAGGATGGGTGACCAGTCGAGAAGTTGATCCTGACTTGCGCGTCAGTGTGGACAAAGTGCACAGTTAAGGCTAGTGGTGGTTTGTGGGGTCAGTCGTCATTCCTGAAACTCTACTAGAGCCTTGGGAAGTGGGCCCGAGCGTTACAAATGCTATCAGAGCCATAACCCCTCCAGTAGGTGGGGCCCACATGGGCATGTGACATGCCAGTCTTGAGCCGTGCGGTCCAGACAAGTTGGAAAGGGCTATCCGTAGAGACGAGATGGATCCACCCTTGTGCTGGTAGCCGTGGATGGGAGCTGGGTGTCCATGGGCCATTGTGGGTCTGCACTGAAATGGGGTCAGATTATGAGGCTATATAGTTGAGCCTTGACGAGGACGTCAAGAGTCTAAGTGGGGGAGATTGTAACATCCCAGGATTTGAGGCCTCGGATAACATGATCTTAAAAGGAATGATCGGACTACCCATATCACCAAGGTGCACCTCCTTTTCCGGGAGCCCATCACTAAAGAATTCCATAGTTAAGCGTGCTCAGCTTGGAATAGTACTAGGATGGGTGACCAGTCGGGAAGTTGATCCTGGCTTGCGCGTTAGTGTGGACAAAGTGCACAGTTAAGGCTAGTGGTGGTTTGTGGGGCCACTCGTCATTCCTGAAACTCTACTAGAGCCTTGGGCAGTGGGCCCGGGCGTTACATTCTTCCTCTAATTCCATGTTGATATTAAGGAATGTGGTAACATCCAATTTTTTTTTTAATGTGTTCATATATCTTAATTTAATTCATTAAATCATTTTGACTTGACACCTGATGCAATTTCATTCATCCTAAGGATAGATTGGGTTAACTCAGAAATAGAGTGTCAAAAAACATTATCCAATGATACTGACTAGTATGTCACCATCATTACTATATAAAGGAAATGTATTTCACTAATTTTTTCTTGGTACATTGATGCTTATGTTAGCTTTATTTGTTAGATACTAATTAAAGCTAGTATGGGTTAAACTTAATGTTGGTGAGGCTAGTACCTTTGAGTAGGAGATAAATTGTTCTTTCTATTTTTTGTGGAAGGAATTGAACATTAGTCTCACACTGTCTAGTTATGGTTTTGAGTACTACCTTTTATGCAGGAAATGAATATGAAACTAGTGACCAAAAGATCTATATGTAAGTATGCTCACTCATGTGGTGGATGTGACATATGGAACACACATACATGTGATGCAACATGCCACACCTCTCACCTGGTTGGGCACTTGGCTCATAACTCATGGGAATTAATTATTCAATTAATTTTTTTCTAAATAGTTTTTAAAGCAAATAGGAAAGTGTTTCTTTGTTTACAAGAGTGAGCATGTGTTTGTTCCATGTTAAAAATGTGTTAGGGGGATGTGATTATCTCTTATTTTAAAAATTTAGTGTGGGTGATTAGGTTTAAACACACTCTCTCAACTCTCATGTTTTCCCTAGCCATAATTGGTTTCCTTGTATTTGCACATGATCCCTATCTCTACTATTTCTTGCAAAGATCTTCTCATGTACACAACACCACAAAATCTCTTTCTCTCTCTCTCTCTCGCTCACTCTACTCTCTTCCCAAAGGAACAAACTATTGGGTGATGGTACCTGACTTTTTTTAGCCATACATGGTAGTCATTGCTCATTGTCTCACCTGTATGTGATTTTCATTTTCTACAGATCATGACTAGATTACCTTGGGAGAATAATGTGCTTCCTACATTTTACAGAGTGTTGATTTCTTTAAGTATCATAATGTCCTTCTTGTAATAGTAGGCAATATGATTTGAATTTCCTAACTCTATTCTTTACTATTTCTCCTACATTATTTGATCTTATGGTTCTTATCTGAATCTAAAAATTGACATATAACATGTTAATCCATTTGCTCAATTATTTGATATAGCATTTAAAGAAAAATTCAAATCCAACAATGTATCAATCTAATTCTCATTAAAGATACTCAAGATAGTATGTTTATGGCCAATTGGCTAGAAGGATCTTGGTCATGTCTTGTACATGTTAGTTTGTATATCCTTCTCAACACAGTGAAATATATGCTTACAACACCATATCACTGATGTTCATGAATACATAAGATGAAGTCATGTGTATGGCATACATTCATCCAAGGATATCCTAATTTTTTTACTCAGGAGACTATGGGCCATGAAGGGAATGACTCCAAGGATGATAATAAAAAAGATGAATCCTAACATCAAACAATGTCTCCATAAGGTTGCATATGATAAATTTATAGTAGTTATCAAAGTATTATTCTCATCAAGGGTGGTTTCGTACAATGATGATACCATATAGGGTTTGAAAGATAAACATCCATGCAAGCCACCTCTTTCCATGTCTAGCTCTATATTTCCTGAAGCCCCCTTGTAGTAGATTTTGACACTATTCTTCAACATGTCAAATCATTTCCTGGGGGACTTCGTGTGACAAATATGGTTTGCGGGCCTAAAACATCTTATTAATTTGTGGAGAGGGGTCTCCTATGTCCCTCACGTCTTTAAGAACCTCTTATTGGTATTAGAATAGAATAATGGTTGACATCTTATAATAGTGAACCCCATTCCCATTATATTAGTTCTTTCTATAGTTCTTTAATCACTGCAATGGGACAACTCACTGCAATCAATCCTATTGCATTAAAAATGTTTTGATCCTTCCTTTGCAATGGGACAACTCACTGGTTAAAATAACACCTTCATAAAAAAATAAGATAAATATAAATTCAGATGACTCCTTTTTTTGTATCAACTGTGACACTTTGACTCTATTAGCAGAATGCGTTCCATCATGAGAAACAAAATCTAATATCCCAATTACTGAACCCCATATTATCAAAATTTGAAGCAGGTTGTGTGATATGATATGCAACAAATATCACCATCTCTCGCCTAAACTAGTTTCTTGATTTTTTTCTCATCCTAGAAATTTTTCATTTTCTCAAATTTTTCTTTAATGTTATCATGATGTTTTTGAAGCAATGGATATTTTCTTTTACAAGAAGAACTGGCGACTGTTACAATCAAACTTGTATAGTTACAAAAATCAGTAACATATAGAGTATCTTTTGCAGCAACAACAACTATCAACTGTAATTAATGGGAAAAGCAATGGATATAAAATGCATATAGATTTTCATTGAGAATAAGCGTCTTTAATCCATTAAATTCTTCTCTCATATAAGAGTCTCCATAATAATTGTGTCCTCTCAGTCTAGTAATCCATAATTCATGACATAAAAGCAAACCATCAAAAGATGTTTTACTAAAGAAGATGAGGTATCAGTAACATGCTCAACATCGATAAACCTTTCTATAACTTCTACTTTCTTATTCACAAACCTATATGATCAAACTTTTGAATCATATGTATTATTTTTGCCAATAAAGTTTGGACATTAAATAAAATAAAATAAAAAGGTTAAAGAGACAGCAATGGAGACAATAAGCAACATCTCTTTCTATACTATATTCCAATCACATGCTTCTTGGAAGCTCCTCCTTTGCTTTCCATATTATTTCATAGGTAACTTGTGACCAAGTGGCTTATATGGACCCTCTAACAAGTACTTCATTCTCACTTGGTCTCAAAATTTGGACTTTATATTCCTCATTTGGTTTTCAAAGCATAGGGTCAATGACAACATCATTTTTACTGAACTCAACATGTATGTGAGGTTTATTTTATGCAGATGTGCTCATTTAAGATGTTAAGCTCCCCACATGCTCATTATTCTTTGTGATAAGCTTTCAAATTTCTTCATCATTTATATCCAGAAGTCATATGTCAATTTTTTTAAATTACAAAAAGTCTCATCAAGTATAACTAAAATCCAACTTAAGGTCCTCAACTAGTTTTAGAATATAAGGAATGAGTCAAGAACTAAATTTTAGACAAGAAAACACATAATATCAACACATACTGGATGGATACCTTCGCAAACATGATAGTTTGTTAACTAATTAACTAAGTATTAACACATGCTCATTTCATACCATAATGATCTCACAAAGTTATTAGAAAATAAAATTTCTTTTAGCAGGGTGCATATCTCTAGGTAGGGATGTAAATGGGTAGGGTATTATCTATTTAACCACCACCCATACCCTGGAAGGTAGTGTAAGGGTAAATATTTTTTACCCACCACATGTTTACCCTTTACCCACTTTACCTGAATATGTAGAGAGTAGGGTGAGGGAGAAGCTTTATCCTACCCACTTTCCAATTTACCAACTAATATAAGTTTGAACTAACAATTTTAGTTTCTAATATATGTATTAATTCAAACTCAAAACTCCAACAAGAAACACCACTAATTTCTTAGTTTTTACTATTATAAATCTCAAAACTTTAACAAAAGATAGGTAGCATGTCACACCCTTATAGTCATCTACTAGAGAGAAAATTGAATTCATCAATAAAAAATTATGTATTGAAAAAGTTAGACATTGTTTTTAGAAAATATTATGTAAAATATTACTATTTTTCTATATCACTAAAAACATAATTATTAATCTCTAAAACTAGTATTATGAGTGTCTTGTTTTTGATGTAGAAAATATCATATGATATTGTTGTTGCATATATTGTATATCTATATTATGTTGATTTACTCTTTTATCTGTTACCCTACCCATTTACCTTGTGGTAAAGGGATGTGAGTAAGGGTAGGATACATGTTGTTTAGAAAAAGATAATTACCCTATCCTATACCTACAACTTTGATGTGGGTAAGGGTAAGGGTAAGGGTAAGCTTTACCCTATCCTATTCTACCCATTTACAACCCTACCTCTAGAGTGTGTCCCGTTAGAAGAGGAGTGTTAACATTGAATTAGTCCAAACTTCTAAGAATGCACCTCCTTATAAATCATGTCAGTATGAGGAAGTAGGAAGATGATAGGGGGGAGCAGGGGCGTATTTAGGGGGATGTTGGGACTGAAGCCCCCTCTCAAGTTTCCAAAAGTTTACCAATTAGTAATATATAGTAACTAAATTATATATGTATAAAAAATAACTACGTTTTTTTTAGAAAACAACCATATGACTTTTCATTAGTCATATATATAGAAACAACATGGACTCTCACTCACAGCATCACAGTGTACAATAGTTCCTATTCCTTTCAATGTGTTGCATCCAGAGAGAAGAGATCAAAGTCAAAATTAGTTTTCCACTTAGCACTTTCGTCGAACACCAACCTACTTAGTCTTTTTCTCATACTCACAACTAGACTCATAGATGACAGTCTGATAAGTGATGAATACAAATATATGAGATTTTTTTTTAAAAAACATTCCTGATAATATATTCTTAATGGCCCATTAAAAACTGCAATGTGCTAGAATACAAACCAACATCTGAACCAAAAGATGACTTAGGTTGACCATGGAGAATAGGTGAAGACACCAGAGGTGTTCAACCTATCTACCTAGACTCATACATAAAAGAGTCCTAAAAAATGGGAGTTTGTCAAAAAGCTCTATTAGCAAAATGGGTGGGGTACCCTATATAACAATCCTAAAAAATATAGTGACACCAACAGTAAATATGCCATTTCCTACAATGATTCTAATTTCCACTGTCACCTTCAAAAATATGGTTGATGGAATAGTCCTTCTACAATCTGGATTCAATAGAATCCACATTAAGGGTGTATTGCTCCTTGTGCTGACTGCTTGTGTTGCAACCTACATTGGGAAAGATCTCGGTAATAGGCATCAACTAGTTGATTGTGGTAGTGTATGGTTCTCGTTATCAAAGATGCCATTATTACATATGCTCCATATGGTATGATGGTGGCAGTCAAGGAGGAGTGTGCTCGTGGCAGCTTCTAGTGTTGTGAAGTCTATGAAAGATATTAAGTAGGGGCTAGTAAGGATTATGGTAGTCGTGATGTAGAGCATCCATATCTGCCTAGCCAGATGACATCTAAAAAAAGATGTTGGTTAGATTCCTTTTTTTTAAAAGGTTACCTCTAGATTGTCCTTGAATGCCTCTGGTTCTCATGTTGAGGTCAGTAGGGTTTTTATCATGTTCGGTCAACCATAGCAAGATATAGACCACAAATATATGAGATTGGAAACTGGTATCTACCCTTGACGCCCATCCACTAGCCTGCCAAGGTTTTTGTTGGTCATCATAGTTTTTGACAAGTAACCAAACTTAAATGCTACCCAATATATGACTCACGATGGAACAACACTCTTAATTCAGTATTTTCCTCAGAATTTTAGACTAAGATCTACAAAGCTACATTTGGTCTTCATTACGGCCGCAAAGAAAACACTCTTAGGTTTGACTTCTTGAGAGTATCATCTCTTTGGCCTTCTATTTGGAAATTGGACTCATTTATACTTTGTTCTCCATTCTAAGTCTACCTCCATCCAGTCTTGTTTTTACTTCCTCATATTGACATGGCTTTGTTTTGAAGAGGTTCATTCTTAGATGTTTAAACCAATTTGAAGCTAACACTCCTCTTCTTACGGGACACACTCTAGAGGCATGCAGCCTGCCAAAAGTAATTTTATTTTCTAATAAATTTGTGTGATCATTATGGCATGAAAATGAGTTTGAGTTAATAGTTAGTTAATTAATTGACAAACTATCACATTTGTGAAAGTATCCATCCTATATGTGTTGATATTATGTATTTTCTTATCTAAAATTTAGTCCTTGGCTCTAGACTTCTGTTCTAAAACTAGTTGAGGACACCAAGTTGATTTTTTATTATACTTGATGAAACTTTTTGTAATTTTACAAAACTTAATATTTGGCCTACGACTACATGATATAAAAATGAAGAAATTCTATGAACCTATCATAGCAAATGACAATCAAATGGGGAGTTCAGTCAAAATGCTATTGTCATTGAACCTAGACTTTGAAAACCAGTCATGGAGTAAAAAAATTAAAAATCAAGACCAAGTGAGGAGGGAGTACTTGTCACACGATCCATATAATCAAACTGGTCACAATTTCCATAGAAAACAATATGGAAAGAAAAGGAGGAGCTTCCAAGAACCATGGCTTAAGAAGTTTAATTGGTTAGAATATAGTGTAGAAAGAGATGTTGCTTATTGTTTTCAATGCTATGTTTTTAAACCTCTTTATTTAAATAATCTAATGTTTCATTTTTATGATAAAAGTAATAGATATAATTTATAAAAATGTGGTCATATAGGTTTTTGAATAAGAAAGGAAAAGTTATCGAAAGGTTAATCGATGTTGAGCATTTTATTGATACATTAACTTATTCACTACACAGATTATGCATGTCTAGACAGAGAGGACATGGTTATGATGGAGCTATAATATGAGAGGAGAATTAATGGATTAAAGACATTTATTCTAAATGGAAGTTCATATGAATTTTATGTCCATTGCTTTGCCTATCAATTGCAATTGGTAGTTGTTGTTGTTGTAAAAGATACTCTATCTATTAGTGATTTCTTTCATTATACAAGTTTGATTGTAATAATGGCCAGCTCTTCTAGTAAAAGAAAAGATTCATGCTTCAAAAACATCATTATAGCATTAGAGAGAAATTGGAGAAAAAAGAAAATATTTTCCAAGAAATGAAAAAAAAATCTAGAAATTAGTTTAGCAAGAGTTGGTGATGCACAGTGGAATCACATCATACAACCCTTGTTTAAATTTTTACAATATTGATTCATTAACTGAGATATTATAAATTATTTCTCATGATGGGACTAATTCTATTAATAGACACAAATCTATTGGTTTGATATAAAAATGAAGACCTTTGAATTTGTATGCATCTTATTTTTATGATGAAGGTGTTGGCTTTAACCAATGAGTCATCCCATGCTTTGCAATGGAAGGTTCACAACATTTTTAGTGCAATGATATTGATTGCATCGATTAAGGAACTATTATAGGAATTAAAAGAATGTGGATGGGGTGCACTATTAGAACATGTTACAACCCCAATTTTTGGGTTCATTTGGTGAGCAATGTAATTTCTCATATTAAAGATATTTGAACAAATAATGATATAATTTTATTTGAAGATATGTATTTCGTTTACAATAGCCTTGATGATTGTTTTGTGGGCTTTATTGGCTATTGGGCCCAAATAATAAGAAAATCCAATTAGTGAATGAATAATTGAATATTTGAGAAATGTGGAAACCTCTAGAAGGAAAATACAAAGAGGGGTTTCGTGTCTCTTGGGTTCCTTGGGTTTCAAGGAGTCCAAAGTTGCAAAGAAAATGCAATAAGAAAAGAAAAGATTAATTAAATATTTCTTTGTTAAGAAAGAAATTGAAAATAATGATAAAATGTGGAAACAAGTGAAAAGAGGTATAATTGGGTGATCCTTGGTGGAATTTCAGATCCCAAGGATTCCTAATGTTAAAAGGAATACCAATGAGGAAAATAAAAGAAAAAGAGAAATCCTCAAAAAGAGATATTTTAATAAGAAATAAACAAAATAATGAGAGTAATGCATTTAGATGCATCTAGAAGATAATGAGTATCCAATAAAAAGGATTTCGAAATAATAGAGTTTCTTGGGATCCAAGGAGTCCCAATAAAGAGGAAAGAAAGAGAAAATACCAAATTTGCAAAATAAGAGGATAATATGATGCATTATTAATGAATTTTGTGATATTGATAAAAGGGAGTATTTTCTATTAAAAGGAAAACTTAATTTCGTGGCTAATGGATTAAAAGCCAAGAATAAGGAGAATGATGGAAAGGATTTTTGAATTCCTAAATATCCAAATAATAAAGGATATTAAAAAGAACAAAGAAGAGAGAGAAGATTTTCTTCACAATGAAGGAAAGTGGTTTCCTAATAGGAGAGGACTTGTTTCCTCTTAGATGGGCATCTTAGGGTGAGGATATCCTCCTCTATAAAAGGGGTAGACCCCCTAGTTCGAGTTCAAAGAAGAAAAACCACATATTCCTCTCTCTTCCCTATCTTCTTCTTCCTTGTTTTCATCAATAAACCCTAACCACGAGTAGCTACATGATCCTGGAGCAACGAGGAACCCAGGTGGGGTTGCGATGGTAGCTGGTCACGAGGAGAAGACAAAGCAAGGTATAGCTGGAGCCGCCATGCCCTGAGCGACTCACCATAGCAGAAGCACAACTGCATAAGGTGGCTGAATCGCAGGTCCTCCCAGCCCGAATCGTGCCACCACAGCAGCTGTTTGCGGGCCCTGTAGGTGCGGCAGGGTGCGACGGAGGCAACGTCACCCTCCTTGGTGGTAATCAAGGTCAGGAAGGGAGGAGGGATCACACCCAACCGCGACTAGGGCATCTGTAACCCGCCGACGCAAGGTTGAAGAAGGGGGGAGGCAGATTGGACAATTCTTCCCCTCTCTATGATAAAGAAGGGATTGTTAAGTCAAAGGAAAAGTGGACTTTTCATTATGTTTTCCTAACTTGCGAGCTGCATGGCAAGGGTGATGTGGCAGCTTATCATTGGCCCAAAGTAAGTAACCTTGCAAATTTCATATCTAATAAACTGTAGCTCAGATAAATATGAATAATATATGTATTTTGATTAGGAGAACGAGAGGAATCCAATAAAAATGATACTAAAGATTGATTCCGTTCCTAATTGCAAAAATACAATAAGTGGATGAAAAGTGCATTAAAGTTAGGTTAACAACCTTATTTGTGATTAAAGGTTGAATCTAGTATGCTTAATGGGTTAATTTAAGTATTAAGAACTTGTTGAATGATAATGTTAGATTCAAACCTTATCTATATGTGAAATTGCATGATTTAGGGTTTTTACCCATATGAGAATGATTAAGCATTTAGAAACCCTAATTTAGGGTAAAAGAGGATAAGATCATATATATGTGAAAATATGTTGTTAAATGATGGTTCTAAGATATTTGAATACAAAAGTCCTTAATTATGGATAAATACCCTAAATTTAGTAATTAGGGTTTTCTCATGAATAAAAGGTAGAATTATGGCAAATCGAGTTCATATGTGATTAGACTATAATGAACTTTGAATTGATGATAAATGTGTATAATGATCTTATCATGGATTAAAAGGATAAAAATAGTAGCTTTAATGTAAAAGAGGCTTAATGAACTTAATTAATGGTTAATGGTGCCTTTAATTCAAAAATAGGGTTATCTATTGTTAAGATAACCTTAATATTGAAGAATATATGAGATAACTAGGGTTTATGAGTAATGGTATAAAATTAGGGTTTAGAATAATAAAAGATGAAGTGAAACCCTAATTGCAAAGGTAACCCTAAAATGGATACGGAAACTTAGGAAGCAATTTCAAGTTGAATAAAAAGAATCTTGATAAAGTGTGTAGTAAATAGAGTACATGTGTTTTGCAGGATTCTTGATTGTGTGGTTGAAATACTTGCTTGGATGGCTTTCTTAATTGGTATTGATATTAGCTTGAGAAATCTACTGAACAGGTATGTGGTTACGCTTATGAATATCCTGAGCTAGTTTTCTGAGGATTTTTGAGGTTTTATCGGTTGCTTGAAATTAACTATTGGATGCTTTGATTTCATACAACTATAAAGTGACTACGATTATCACCATGAATATATATATATATATATATATATATATATATATATATATATATATATATATATAACTGGCTTAGATCCAAATCCACCTCTGTGGCTTGTAAAGGCGAAAAAGGGGTAACCTAGAGTAAGGCCTAGGTTATCATGGGTTAGAAACTGGGCTACCAAGTGTAGTGCCTTGAGGCCCTTTAGCATGCCATGAGTTAAGGAGTGGGCTACTTACAAGTAGTGCCACATGACTCAACCCTAGAAACTGGTTCACCTATAGGTGGGACCATGAGGGGTTTAATGGGGATCTACTAAAGGGAATGTAGCATCCAGGTCCACTGTAGGGACAACCCAGAGGATAGGGAATACATGGATTGCGCAGTTATATTTAAAAAGTAAAATTGTTTGTTAAGTGGTAATTGGCTGCAATACACTGTTAAGAATAATTGCATAATTATTGTTTCCCCCACATACCAGCTTCGGCTGACCGACATTTTGTTTGTCGACGGTTTAGGTACAAGCCAAAAGGACAAACAGTAAATCATCATATTGCAAAATACATGAAGTAAAATACAAGGAGGATTAGTTAGAGTAGAATTCATATGTGGATAGATGTTTAGAGATTCAAATTTTCAAAAAGTATACAAAAGTTTATTTTCTTACAACTTTTCAATTTAGTATGTTAAAATTTAATAATTATTCTTTGTTAATTTTTGAACCTTTGATCCGAAAGGTATGGGTACGGATTCGACCTCTCGGTCTCCCTTAATTGGGGGTTACTGGAAGGTGGGGTCGTAACATTTGGTATCAGAGAATGGGTTCCTCACTTAACCATTAATAATTATTAAAATTTTCAAACTCCATAGAACCCAAGGGAGTTATTAGAGGATTATTCGAAAGACGGAGATGTCTAGAAAAGGTTCACAACTGGGGGCTGGAAATATTTTCCTCTGCACTGCAAGTCAGAATAAGAGGACTCCCAGATCTGTGTGACTGCCTGGCCAAAGTCTTAGGGTATGAATCAAAATAAGATACCTTTAGGACTTTCTCATCTTATTCATCCCCTCTCATCACTAATTCTATTAAGGACCTTAAGGATTAGAGTTTTCTCTCTTCTCCTCACCCTCTTGAGGTATGGGTAAGGTTAATAAGGTCTAAGGAATCCTCCAACAAATTAATGAAAAAGTATGTAAATAAGATGTCATGGACATAAGCTTAATAGATTAAGCGCAAACTAAAGAATAGATACATGCTTAGGTCGTATGACATAAGTTGTCATGACCTTAGAAGAGACCTGAGGCTAGGCCTTCTTGTCAGGAGGATAAATAAAGAGAGTTAGTCTTGGAGGTAGAGACCTCCATTAAAAGTAGAGACCTGGCACATCCTCTGGGGATGATGTCAACCCTAACCCTAAGTGAAGGTTAAAGAGAGGAATGACACGATGTGATAGATGTCATGATAGATTGGGTGTTTGGAAGGACATTCCTTTGGGATGCTATATGTTCCATGGGTGACCTAGCACCTTTGGCAGTCCAACCCTGGAAAGGGTCGTGCATGTTGGAGTAAAGGATAGCTTCTTCGATGATGAGGT
This sequence comes from Alisma plantago-aquatica, assembly GCA_963693085.1. Classification (NCBI taxonomy): domain Eukaryota; kingdom Viridiplantae; phylum Streptophyta; class Magnoliopsida; order Alismatales; family Alismataceae; genus Alisma; species Alisma plantago-aquatica. Next base: position 1,345,942,246 of record OY856411.1, read on the forward strand.
TAGTGAAGGACCTATAGAAACCCTATGGGCTTATAAGAGTAGGGCATAGCATGCACCCATAATGTGTTAGTAGTGCGAGAAATAGGTTGAAACCATGGCCAGGAGAGTATGAGGGAATAGCCTATGAGATAAGCATAGAGAGCTATGGATAATTGTGAGCAAACATAGGCTTCATCATGTAGGGGTATGCTTATGAGCTTGATCCTTCATGGAGAGAGGACCTCCAATAGTAAATTTGGATGTGAAATTAGCTCTAGAGAGAGAAAGCAAGAACCAAGCAAGAAGGTTGGAATCCTAGACTCCGAGATATGAGGAAAAGTAAGGAATTGAGGATGATGCGGCCTAATTGGATGATAGTGGTCGCTACATGCTTGATCCCTAGAGGTTGATGATGTCTTGGTTGCCATGAGAGGAACCAAACCCTAGAGAGAGGATGAATCTGCTGATACCTCTGTGCCTTTGGTATAGGATTTTCCCTCCTGTGATAGGGAGAAGAGTTCCTTAGATCTGGAGAGGTTTAGTAACAGGTTGTGAGGCCTTGTACCTTGTTGGTTGTCCTTGAGGAGGACTCGACTCTGAAGTGTTGCTCGAGTAGAAGGATGACAGGAAGTGCGTGTCATACCTTATACATGCCTGATTTGTGGTTAAGAGATTGAGCATGCAATTGGTCATCAAAAAGTGAACCTAGGGTTCCTAGGCCTAAGAGGGGAAGTGGTGTACCTAATGCTCATGACGAGAATTAAGTTGATATAGTTTCGAGCATGGTAATCCTCATGTATAGAGGAAAAAGGAAACCCCTTAAGTTTAAAGTATGTATGATGAACCCCTCACAACTAAGTTGATGACATGGGAAGGTATGATCTTGATCTAATGTTGAGGAATGAGAACCTGTATGACCTAGACTAGTTTAGTAGGTGGTCTGCTTGTACATTAATAGCTTGCTAGGGTTAAGCATGCTCATGTGGATGTAAACCCTAGACATAAGGATGTTTGTGACCTTTGTTAGAAAGAGATGAAGTTTCCTCCCATCCTGGGAGAGGGACCCTTTGATAGGCTGTATATCAGTTTTGTTGGTTTAAGTTAATCAAAAGAGGTCTCACATGATCTTAAGAAGCTAACTGAAAAGTACATGGCATGAGAATGAACCTGTAGACCCATAGATATCCATCTCTAAGTGCATGAGGATGTGTTACCATGGAGGTAATCGGTATGGGGCCTGACTAAGGTAGGCAAGTCACCATGACCCCTATGAAAGGATGAATTTCAACCCATGTATACAAGGAGAGATGATGAAGGCTTGGGTAAGGTTCTAAGCTGGACATGTACAATAAATGGAATCCTACGTATATCCTAGGGTCAGGTGGGGATATGGCTGATGAAAGTGGAAGTTGCCTAATTCCCTAGTTGCACATGACCATAGGGTCGGGAGGTAACAACTATCATTGTCTGAGGGCCATGTGTTAGGAGATTGAACACCTTCATGAACTCATAGGGCCCAAAGGGCAGATGAATAGGGCACTCTCTGGATGCATAAGGGAAGAGGGATGACCCCAAAAGTGTCGGAACTCCCATGGACCTAGAGGAGATGACCAAGGGATGTGTATAGGTTTGAGACCAGTTTTTCATAGAAGTAACTTAGATATCAAGATGATTGTGATGTAGAGACATAAGTTGCATGTTTCAACTTAGATTTGAAGGTGTACTGGCAATGCGGGATGTACCATCTCTACTCGTGGAACGTGAAGAACTTTGTATTTGGACGGCTGCCAAATGCTTATTTCCTCTCGTTATGGGAGTGAGGGATAGCACAGTATGCATGCCATACACCAAGGATAAAAGATGATGTGAGTTGGAACATTGCTATGAGGTATGAGGATAGAGATGATAACATACCCTTGTGGAGTGAATAATACATGGATGGTTTACAAATCGTAAGAGTATTAAGGTAATCATCTTGTGAGGATGTTTTGAACACGAGCTATGTGGAATTTGTAAGTGATACAAGGTCGAATTCAAAAAAAAACCAAGAGGATGAGCTCAGAGTTTTCTCAATGAAGATAGACTTAGAGCTGAGATGAGATAATAAGTGTAATACATGGAGGTGTATGTCATCAATATTATCTAATACCTAAGGATGTGAAGTGGTAATGGATGCTTTGATTGAGATATATATGACTAGTTTGGCTATAAGTTAGAAGAGGTTGCTAGGCTAACCCTAATATCGAGAAAGAAGATATGTTTGGCTAACACGCAGATGTAACAAGATCTGTTGAATAAGTTAGTGATTGTTTGGTTAGTCAGCCCAGTGTATTGATATAATGAAAGGATGGTGATAGAAACTCAGATACACCTCTTTGGATAGGAAGGTGATGAAACCCTGATTAGAGTGGTTTAGGGTTTCTGAGGTATCAATGCTGGAAGAATCATGACAATATAGGAAATCACGATTGAAGATCACCATACATCGTGATAATTCAAAGATAGTAAATGACAATAACACTTTGGATGGTTAAGATAAAGTTGCATGTGGTATATGGACATGCAAGTCGAGGGAGAAGGACGGACACCAGTAACCCAGTGCATTGATATAAAGGATAAAGAGTCCCCAAAGGAAAAAGGGAGTTCATCACTATGGATGTTGTAAGTCTCCCCTGGACCAAGGAAGGTCGAGATGCAATATGGGTTATAGTAGATCGCCTTACCTAGATTACATGAGAAAGAAAGAGTTTTGTCAAGGGACAGATTTGGTTGAACTACCCATGAGAGAGATGGTTCAACAACACCATGATGCGAGTTCAAAGGTTCTTGAGTTTGACCTAAAGATTCACTTTCGTAAGGAGGAAGTAGGTACATGAAGGACTTGATGTTAGTATAGTTCATCACCCCTAACTAAGGGTTAGTATGATCCAGACTAAGAGGTCTGATGAGAGCATGTGTGCTCATTCAGGGTGATACATGGAGATAGTTATTGTCTTCTATAAGTTGTGATGATAACCACCATAGCTAGTATTGGGATTTAAAGATACTCTATAAGGGAGGTTGTGTCGGTCATCACTTCAGTAAGATGATGTTGGTGAAAGGAACACATGATGGTTAGAAAAGGACCACAGTGTGTGTAGATGAATTCGCTTTAATCGTGGAATGGCTGAAAGGAGTCGAGAGACGACGAGAGTCGTGAGTAGATGCAAAGTAGACTGACATGCAATTCACTGTGGGGGAATATGTGACATGAAAATCCGACCCCTCTGAGCTATAGCTAAGAAAGATGAGTCCCTGATACGTGGGTCCATTGAGATGGATTGGTGGAGAAGGTTAACCTCACACCTCAGGATAAAGCAATGTGTGATGAGTTCTAGGTCTCCAATTTAGATCACTATGTGAGGTACCCCGACCATGTGCTGAGCAATGAACCTAGTGGCCCCAAGGGAGGCTGAAATGGCCTGAGTACCCTGTGCAGTTTATAGACGCCAGGATGAAAGAAATCATAGAAAAAAATATGTGATTATAAAGGTTCTTTGGAAGCGCCATGGGTAAGGTAAAGCCACATAGGGGTCAATGATGGACACAGAGTAGTCTTATCCTAAATTGTTTGTTTTCTTGATTGAATTTTGAGGACAAAATTCTTATAAGAGGGGAAGGATGTTACAACCCAAATTTTTGGGTTCATTTGGTGAGAAATGTAATTTCTAATATTAAATATATTTGAACAAATATTGATATAATTTTTTTTGAAGATATGGATTTCGTTTACAATAGCCTTGATGATTGTTTTGTGGGCTTTATTGGCTATTGGGCCCAAATAATAAGAAAATCCAATTAGTGAATGAATAATTGAATATTTGTGAAATGTGGAAACCTCTAGATGGTAAATCCAAAGAGGGATTTCATGCCTCTTGGGTTCCTTGGGTTTCAAGGATTCCAAAGTTGCAAAGAAAATGCAATATGAAAAGAAAATATTAATTAAATATTTCTTTGTTAACAAAGAAATTGAAAATAATGATAAAATGTGGAAACAAGTGAAAAGAGGTATAATTGGGTGATCCTTTGTGGAATTTCATATCCCAAGGATTCCTAATGTTAAAAGGAATACCAATGAGGAAAATAAAAGAAAAATAAAGAGAAATCTTCAAAAAGAGATATTTTAATAAGAAATAAACAAAATAATGAGAATAATGCATTTAGATGCATCTAGAAGGATAATGAGTATCTAATAAAAAGGATTTCAAAATAATAGAGTTTCTTGGGATCCAAGGAGTCCCAATAAAGAGGAAAGAAAGAGAAAATACCAAAATTGCAAAATAAGAGGATAATATGATGCATTATTAATGAATTTTGTGATATTGATAAAAAGGGAGTACTTTCTATTAAAAGGAAAACTTAATTTCGTGGCTAATGGATTAAAATCCAAGAATAAGGAGAATGATGGAAAGGATTTTTGAATTCCTAAATATCCAAATAATAAAGGATATTAAAAAGAACAAAGAAGAGAGAGAAGATTTTCTTCAAAATCAAGGAAGGTGGTTTCCTAATAGGAGAGGACTTGTTTCCTCTTAGATGGACATCTTAGGGCGAGGATATCCTCCCCTATAAAAGGGGTAGACCCCCTGGTTCGAGTTCAAAGAAGAAAACCCACATCTTACTCTCTCTTCCCTATCTTCTTCTTCCTTGTTTTCATCTGTAAACCCTAACCACGAGTAGCTACATGATCCTAGAGCAACAAGGAACCCAGGTGGGGTTGCGATGGTCGTTGGTCACGAGGAGAAGCCAAAGCAAGGTCTAGCCGGAGCCGCCATGCCCTGAGCGACTCACCATAGTAGCATCATGACTGCATAAGGTGGTTGAATCACAGGTATTCTCAGCCTGACTCATGCAACCACAGTAGTTGTTTGCCAGGGTGCGACGGAGGCAACATCGCCCTCCTTGGTGGTCATCGAGGTCAGGAAGGGAGGAGGGATCACGCCCAACTGTGACTAGGGCATCTGTAAACCGCCGGTGCAAGGTTGAAGAAGCGGGGTAGGTAGATTGGACAATTCTTCCCCTCTGCGTGATAAAGAACGAATTGTTAAGTCAAGGGCAAAGTGGACTTTTTGTTATGTTTTCCTAACTTGCGAGTTGCATGGCAAGGGTGACGTGGCAGCTTATCATTGTTACAAAGTAAATAACCTTGCAAATTTCATATCTAATAAACCGTAGCTTGGATAAATACGAATAGTATATGTATTTTGATCAGGAGAACGAGAGGAATCCAATAAAAATTTTATTAAAGATTGATTCCGTTCCTAATTGCAAAAGTAAAATAAGTTGATGAAAAGTGCATAAAAGTTAGGTTAAAAACCCTATTTGTGATTAAAGGTTGAATCTAGTATGCTTAATGGGTTAATTTAAGTATTAATAACCCGTTGAATGATAATGTTAGATTTGAACCTAATCTAGATGTGAAATTGCATGATTTAGGGTTTTTACCCCATATGAGAATGATTAAGCATTTAGAAACCCTAATTTAGGGTAAAAGAGAATAAGATCATATATATGTGAAAATACGTTGTTAAATGATGGTTCTAAGATATTTGAATACAAAAGTCCTTAATTCTGGATAAAGATCCTAAATGTAGTAATTAGGGTTTTCTCATGAATAAAAGGTAGAATTATGGCAAATCGAGTTCATATGTGATTAGACTATAATGGACTTTGAATTGATGATAAATGCGTATAATGATCTTGTCATGGATTAAAAGGATAAAAATAGTAGTTTTAATGTAAAAGAGGCTTAATGAACTTAATTAATGGTTAATGGTGCCTTTAATCCAAAAATAGGGTTATATGTTGTTAAGATAACCTTAATATTGAAGAATATATGAGATAATTAGGGTTTATGAGTAATGGTATAAAATTAGGGTTTAGAATAATAAAAGATGAAGTGAAACCCTAATTGCAAAGGAAACCCTAAAATGGATATGGAAACCTTAAGAAGCAATTTCAAGTTGAATAAAAAGAATATTGATAAAGTGTGTAGTAAATAGAGTACATGTGTTTTGCTGGATTCTTGATTGTATGGTTGAACTACTTGCTTGGATGGATTTCTTATTGATAATAGCTTGAGAAATCTACTGAACAGGTATGTGGTTACGCTTATGAATACCCCGAGCTAGTTTTCCGAGGATTTTCAAGGTTTTATCAATTGCTTGAAATTAACTATTGGATGCTTTGATTTCATGCAACTATAAAGTGACTACGATTATCACCATGAATATATATATATATATATATATATATATATATATATATATATATATATATATAAAATAGGCTTAGATCTGAATCCACCTCTATGGCTTGTAAAGGCTAAAAAGGGGTGACCTAGAGTAAGGTCTAGGTTATCGTCGGTTAGAAACTGGGCTACCACGTGTAGTTCCATGAGACCCTTATTATGCCATGAGTTAAGGAGTGGGCTACTTACAGGTAGTGCCATGTGACTCAACCCTAGAAACTGGTCCACCTATAGGTGGGACCATGAGGGGTTTAATGGGGATCTACTAAAGGGAAAGTAGCATCCAGGTCCACTGCAAGGACAACACAGAGGATAGGGAATACATGGATCGTGTAGTTATATTTAAAATGTAAAATTGTTTGTTAAGTGGTAATTTGTTGTAATACATTGTTAAGAATAATTGCATGATTATGGTTTCCCCCACATACCAGCTTCGGCTGACCGACGTTTTGTTTGTCGGCATTTTAGGTACAAGCCAAAAGGACAAATAGTAAATCGTCATATTTCGAAATACATGAAGTAAAATATAAGGAGGATTAGTTAGAGTAGAATTCATATGTGGATAAAGTTTAGAGATTCAAATTTTCAAAAGGTATGCAAAAGTTTATTTTCTTACAGATTTTCAGTTTAGTTTGTTAAAATTTAATAATTGTTCTTCATTAATTGCCGAACCTTTGATCCAGAAGTTATGGGTGCGGCTTCGACCTCTCGGTCTCCCTTAATTGGGGGTTATCAGAAGGTGGGGTCATAACAAAACATGTAGACAACTCTTGTGCCATGAAGTCTATTCTAATACCAAATATCAAAGATAGAATACTGATAAGAGGCCCTTCAAGGAATGAGGGACAGCATGTTACTTATTATCATTATTATCATGTTCTAATTGATAATGTTGTGACTCATTAAATATCTATTGAACTAAATAGTCAATTTAGTGAAACTTCCACAGAGTTGTTAAGATGTATTGCTTGTTTGGATCCGAGATATTCTTTATCTAGATTTGATTCAAAAAAGCTAGTTCGACCATCTAAAATTTACTCTGATGATTTCTCTATACATGACCGTGTGACTTTTAAAGATCAACTTGGCATACATACATTATGAGAAGAAAGTCTAAATTTTCATATTGCAATGATCTTGTGAGCCTTGCTATGAATATAGTACATATAGAAGAACATTTAGTGTTTCCATTAGTTTATGTTTTATAGAACTTGGACTAATACTACTACTAGCTACAACAATAATTGAAAGAGATTTATCAACAATGAACATTGTCAAGACAAAATTGTGTAATATGATAATGATGAATGATTAAATGACTTGATGGCATGCTATATTGAGCAAGACGTGTTTAGAGGTTCCTTGATGAAAATATTTTGCAACATTTTTAGAACAAGAAGACACCTTAGATTCAACTTTCACTTTTAAATTAGTCATATAGTTCATATGTACTTTTAATTTTAAAGCATCATCGTTGTTGACTTGTTGTATTACTTATAATTATTTTCTTGATTTTATTGGTTGTTTTCATGTGAAGAATTATTTAATAATTAATTCATTAGCTATATACTCAGAATCATCACTAGGTATGTAGAAAAATAATGTCAACAAAATATCAACTTTGGTCATGATCAGTTCCCCTAAAGTGATTTTCTGGATAAGAAACTATGAGAGAGGTCAATCTTAAAATGAAGACCAAAATATAGAGGAGTCCTAGATTATTTGTCATATAGAAGGCAAAAAGAGTCGTTGTTCTCTAGAAGTTAAGTCTGATGGTGTTGTTCTTATAGTCATGATGAAGACCCGATGTAGCTTTGTTTCTCTAAGACTGAAATTATGGAAAAGAAATCAGGTTAAAATTGTTGTGTCATTATGAGCCATATATTGGGAAACATTTAAATCTAGTTACTCATCAGAAGCTTGAGGTGGGGCAGCTTCAGCCCTAGCAACCATCCTTTAGATACACCCCTATTTGGGGATCGTCGACCGGTTGAGCTTCCCCATGTCATTGGGGAAAGGGGATTCTCAAACAAGTACGGTCCTTTTAGAAATGGCAGTGACATGCTGGGGGATGTTGTAGGTGATCGTGTTGGTGGTTGTCAACTTAACAACAACATTATTGATACTAGTTGATCAGTAGCTAACAAATTTGGCACCCAATCTGACATGTATCATGTGCAGGTATTGGATGATATCTTCCCACTTCACTCACCAGAGAGTTCACTATAATACTTTCTATGCTCACAACTTTTCTATGCACCTTAAAAAATGGTATCTATCCAGTATGTTGCTTTTTATATAAAAAATTCAATATATAAATGATAAATTAGCATACAATTGCATGCCAATAGAGCACTACAAATGTTCCAAGCATAGTATTTATCAACACCAAGAGTGCTATAAGTACTATGTGTTGTAATTAAAGATAGTGCAAAGTACGTTGAAATTGGGGGAGGCACCCCTTAGCCGTAGGCCGCTACGAATGACAAAAAATAGAAATACATGAAAATACACCTAGAAATTGTTCATCTCTGACAGGATCTCCTCCATAGTGAATTTCCTCTGTTGGCAGCCCTCACCTTTGAATTTTTTTGGTTGGTTTTCAATCTCCTTGGTTTGTTCTATGTGACTCTACAATGAGAAAATGGATCATATGTGTCTTTCACATATTTGATGAGTGTATGAATATTGTTTCTATAATTGTTGTATACTTTGTGATTTCTTTATGTCCAGATTGTCCAAATCATAGAAGCCAATTGTGTTTTATGAAGAGCGAAGTAATCATTTTTTGATTTGCAATGTGGAACAAATTGATATCTTGGGTGTTGAGTAGATAATCACACAATAAAGAAAAATTCCCTAATGTATGAGGAAATAGAGCAATGTAGGAAGAGATGTGAGGTGATTTCTTCTTGTGTGTGTCTTATGTGATGTCTTGAAGGTCCTAAGAAAACTCTTATTCTCATATTATTGTTAGTTAAGATTTTATCATACCATATGAGACATATGATAAGTTTTATTTTTTGAGGTCCAATGATGCTCCATATGTTTTTAGTAGGATAGGAGGAACCTCTATAGGAAAAGAAAAGATATTCTTCTTTTTTTGTGTAGGTATTTCCCCAAATCCATAAATATGATTTCTAGTATTTGTTTTAAGATGACTTAAAATGTTGAAGCTGCTTTTTGTGGATATATTGTTGGAAAGGGTATACTTTAGAGTGTTTCTTCTCTGAATACTCAAAATATTCAGGGTTTTTAGTAGTGATAGTGTTGGATATTGTATGTGGAACTTGAATGTTGGTATTGAGGTATAGTATAATAAGTGCATTGTACATGGTTCATTCCAGAATTTGACTTATTTGACAACATGTGGTGGACTATTAACAATTCTTTTAGATATAGTGTATGTGTCAGTTGATATGTTTCCAAAGTGGTGATGTTTTTGTGTGTAATGGATCATCAATGATTTTTATTATAGTAGTATTTCTCCATTAAATCTCTCCAAATTCATTTTCTATTTGTGCATAAAAATGATATTATTTTGAAAATCAGACATAGAGCATGTATCTTGATGTTCAGAATGCCCCATCAACCATAGTTTTAGGAGCACGAATGGTTCCTCAGTTGACCAAGTGAATTTTATTGCATGCGTTCTTCTAAAAAAATTCTACAAGTTTTATGAAAGTGTGGAGGATATGGTTCAGGAGGGGAATGCAATTGACATAGTAGGTGGTAAGTGTGGTGAGTGAGTTGTTCAATAATGTGAATCTGCCTGCTAGGTTGAGGAAGTTTGTTTTCTATGTCGTCAGGTGAGTGATTGAGTTTCCTAATGATGTGGTTCCATATTGTTTATGGCAATAGTTGTGGTGAAACTAGAATCCCTAGATGTATGAAAGGAAAGGTTTCTACTTTGTAGTTAAGAAGAACTTAGTATTGTTGGCTAAGTTCATGATTCATATGGGTGTGTATGATAGCAGATTGATGGAGGTTGATTTTGAGATAAAAAACTGTATGAGAATAAACCCAGGATAAGGACAGTTTTAAAGACACTATAGTCATTGGGTTTGATGAATGTAATGGTTTCATCCACATATTGTATGATATTTTATTTGCACTTTATTGGTGTTTTGATTAGTGCATGTATAATGACCAGTTTAATCATATTGCTGAGGCTAGAGGCCATGAGAATGAAGAGGTATGGTGATAGGGGGTCTCCTTATCTAAGCCCATTAGAATTTTGGAAGTATCCAAAAGGTGAGCCATTAATGATCATCAAAAATTTGTAGATAGATATACATGAATAAATCTATTGGATGCATCATTGTGGGAGTCCATATCCATGTTGCATTGGGTGAGGCTGTTCCATTTGATGTTATCAAAGACTTTTCCAAAACAATTTTCAATGATAGGAGAGGGGTGTTGTTAATCTGACATGTGTGAATAGTTTCATTGACCATGATGTAGGCATCCTAGAAGTTTCCAATTTTAAGGAAGGTACATTGTTGGTGCCCAATGATGTTGTCTAATTGTTGTTTGATTTAAGTGTTGAGGGTTTTTGTAATAATCTTGTAGGATGAGTTGATAAGGTTGATCGGTCTAAATTGGTGAACTGAATTTGGTTGTTCAATCTTTTTAATGTGTGATCTATGTGTGATTGAGGACCTCTATTTGTGCTATGGTTTCATCATGGAGAGAGATAAATTGAGATAGATGCATGAAATCCCTTTTTATGTGTTCCCACATACTTGGTAGAATTCAGTATTGATTCCATTAGGTCTCTGATATTTTTTAGATCCTAAATTGAAGTTGGCCACCTTGATTTCAGTCTTTGTGAAAGGTTAATTTAGTAAGGTTTATGATAGTGACATGTGGTTTAGACATATTTAATCCCATTGGATGCAGACATCTAGAGAAATATGATTTTTTTGTTGTAAATGGATTTGAAATGCTTGACAATGTGTGTTGTTTTGGTATGTTTGTTGGTTATTTGTATACCATAAACATGTAGATAGTGTATGGAGTTAACTCTCGAATTGTTGTTGCAGAATTTGTGAAAGAATTTGGTGTTGTTATCTTCCTCTTTCATCCTGTTGGAATATAGGTTTGTGTTGTTGTTGTTGTATTGATATGTACACCACTATCCTATATATAAGAAAGGAGGTAATTACAAGGAAGCACAAAGGAAACTACTAATCCCTAATGGGCCATGGGAAACATGCCCATGTACATAATAGACCAATTAACCTATTAACTAAATAGGCTAATATTCTAACACCCCCTCCAGCTAGAGCATGGGTGAGCACATGTCCAAGCTTGGAGTTACATGACTTGATTGAATGATAAGAAATAAATGATAAATGAAAGATAGAAGTTTCACTACCCATACAAAAAAATTATTTACTCCCCCTTAAATAATACTTACTAACTAAAAGTTATGATGATGATGCCACTTTGAGATCTGTTCTACATGATGAAGAAGCTCGAGCTATGAAAGTCTTTATATTGAAGTGCATCTCTATGAAGAACATTTGAATAAGACAATCATAAATCTTTGAAGGTATTTCTATTAAAGTGCATCTGGATGAAGAACATTTGAATAAGACAATCATAAATACCACGACTACACCATCTTCACTGGAGAGGAAGGTGTGAGTGGAATAAGTGCACGTAAAAACATCCCACGTACATAATGTGACATGAAGACGAAGCAATGCCGATGTAGAAATAGAGGTGTCTTTGAATTATCTGAGAGTGTATCCAACTACAATTAGCACAGAAGACCACTGACATGCATAACATGGCACGAACAAGCTGGACGATGTGTTGAAGTGTTGTCTCAACATATAGAACTAGTAGATGTAAATCAGAGAAGACGTGATGAAGTAGCTCGGTGAAAATCACTACGGATGAATCCTTGTAGATACATGATATGTACATGATTTAAGATGACGAGCTTCAGAAATGAAGAAGCAACCATATGGAACACCACAACATGGATGATTAATTAGAACATCATCAATACCAAAGGGGCAAGAGGTCAGAATTAGTCATAACAACTCTTGTCCTGGCGTACATAATGTGGTATGAATGCAAAAGTATTTGTGTTAATGTTGCTTGACATGACTAAACTGTACGTCTTAAATGCAAGCGTATGCGTCAAAGTAATACATGACTATGAGGTCCAAATATCAAACACAAAGAAACATAATTCAAGAAACTACTACTAACTACTTTCGATCAGCTAGGCCAAATAAAACTTTAATTTGAGAGTTGTTAAACTAATTACAAGAGAAGAAAATTAATTTATTGGTTTGTGATCACAATGAGAATAAATTCCCTAAGATTGTGGTTTCACCACAATTGGCACTACAATTTTTACCCTAAGATTAATATATGTTCCTCCTGATTCTCGACAAAGACACATGTATCTAGAATTACCCACTTTCACAGAGTAATACACTACATATTCTCATACCAATCCCAATCTTGTATCAATTGTGTTATTAGATAGGTGCTTTAATGAACTACTCTGGGTTATTCTCTTCACAATCATAGGCTTTCTGTCAAAACACGATATAAAATGTGTGTTACTATGGATTTCCAATCCTTAACCCACCTCTCGAAGCTATCAAGGATTTAAATTATCACATATGGTGCACAACATAGAGAATTTAATACGATTTCATAGCAACATGCCCAAAAATAAGGATAAAACAATATACTAATGCAAAAGATTCATATACCGTATACAACCAGGATACTCCCTGATCCTAGAGAATACTAGGATTAGTCCCCATGGTTTTCATAGACAAAAACATATTAGGAAGGACAAAAATAGTGGAGAACATAGAAAACTGATGAACCCCCTGGAGGAACATAACTAGGATGCTCCACGTTGGTGAACGGATCTGCAAGCCACAAATTCTGCTCACTGAACATGCACGGAACCTCCCAAACATGCAGTTCTCCTCCTCGTTCTCCTCTCCCATGCTTTGTCTGTTGTGCAATGGAATAGAATGTGATTCTTAAGCCTGGCCGCACTTCCCCTAAGTCATAAGAGTGACTTTGGGTGAAATAGATCCTCAACTGTCAGATTAAACTTAATTTTCAGATCTTCCTGATCCCGATGGGTTGGTACTACTGACTAGGTGTCAGTATTACCAACTCCCTCAATTAGTTGTGGTCACTCTACTTCTGTCGGTACTACCGAGATGAGATTCAGTACTACCGAGTTTCCTCGACTAATTTCTTTTCATCTCTGAGCAAGTGTCGGTTCCACTAAAAGTGAAGTCAGTAGTACCGAGCTGTGTAGATTCTTATAAAATTACCTGAAATTTAAAAAATCTGAACATAAGCTCTCAAAATATATTAAATCATTTGGAAACATTAAAATTACATTTATTTGATGCAATTGAGTAGTACAAGATAATGTTAATAAATCATGCACAAATTAATATGAAAATGAATAATAAGCACCAAAAAAATAATAAATAGCCTGCGAAAATGAAAAATATACAGTGCATCAAACTCCCCTAAGCTTAGATATTGCTCATCCTCGAGCAACACAACTTCGGATATATTTGAGACAAGTAAGAAAAAGGACATAAACTATGAATATCATTTCTCAACTATCCCCATGTGGCGGTCCCAAAATCGGCCTTCATTAATCATTGAACTATTAATTGCTCTTAAGTGACCAAAAATATCCATAAATGATGTCGACCCTTATATCAATGAATACTATCAAGAAAGCAGTTAATATCATTGTCAATCAGGCATTCACTTGGTGCATTACGTGATTCCCTATTCTATATTCTTCTTTCCTAGTTGCCAACTACTTGGAAACAGATCTCCTTATAAGAATGGATGAGGAGAATAATCATTTAAGTGGCCTACTGATAAGAGCAATGGACGGTATGAAATGGCTGGCAAATGAAGAATCACGAGTAAATCTGAATTATTTATGTAAAAATAAAACATGATGAACATATATAGTGAAGAGAATGAAAAATGTATGAATCATAATGCATATTATTGGGTAAAATGATGCATGAATCAAAAGATTTCATCAATTTGACAAACATGAATTAAAAGAAAAGAATGCATCATATGTATGTTTCTATCTTTTTTTTAAGAGTTTAGAACATCCTTTCTCCGTCTTAACTTTAAAACATTAACAAACTTGTTTTTTTTTCTTTCTCTTTGTTTTTTTATTGGCCCATTATTTTAGCATGATGGAACATTATGCTTGGGCTTTACTAACTTATCACTCGTTTTCTTTTTCTTCTTTTTTTTCTTTCTATTTTCCTGAGGGTATGGATGTATGTCCCTGAACTCAAAGTTTGAAGGGAAATGATATCAACATGATATAGAAATGAATGATATGGAATGCATGTTATCTACATGTAATTGCTTATGCAACTAAAATTATATGCACAAAAAATTCTTGTACATGATAACCATTGTTTTCATTATTTTCTAACTAATGCAATCAAAGAGGAACTAGCTATTATGTAACCTATCATGGCATGCTATGCAAACAAGAGGAAATAATTTGGACTACTTGATCATCTTAAAGTGGTGGGTCAAAATGAATGGAAGATGAATGGAATCACATAATTAAGAGACAATGCCCTTGATGAATTTGTGATATATCCCTCACTAATGACCTGTGTATAGGGTAACCTTAGGATTTCTTTCTTAAATTTTCATTTAAGATCATGGTAATCTTTTGATCAATTTAGGCTCAAACCCCATCTTCATCCACATTTCATAAATAATTAAGATGTCCATTCATATTAAATATCCTTAAGTTGACTAGCCCATACACTTCCCCTAGGTGAGATTACTCAAGTACTCACAACTAATCCTACAAAAAGATTTTCTATTTCCATTGGAAACTTGAAAGAACGCATGATAATTGTCGGGAACAAACAAAATTTAAATTCCACATTGCACTAGATAGATTGTGGATCCTAAAAAGAAAACTAAAAACAAACTAAAGAATAAAATAAAGATAAATCCATTCCAATACCTCCCTAAGCTTGAACTTGACTATGACCTCATAGTTAAAATTTAAACATAGAAGTAGAATGGGGGAACCAATTGCTATGAAGGGTGGTGGTGGTGGATGATTGGTGGCTCTTTGGATCAAGTTATGCTAGCATATATCCCTCTTGTTGGTGCCACTAATTTGTGTCTTTTGGCATCAAGATATGACATTCTCTCCTTCTTTGAGCTTTAAAAATCGATGCTCACTCACATGTGTGTCCGTGGTATTGACAAATTTTTTCTTACAACTCTTATTACTTTTTTTTAAAAAGTCAGTAGTACAAACTTTGGTCTAAAATTTTGTGATTTTTACTGAGAAAACTCGGTAGTATCGACTTTGGTGTCTGTAGTACTGACTTTCTGCATAATTTTAACTGATAAGGAGTCGATAGTACTGACTTGGGTGTCGGTAGTACCGACTTTGACCCTGTCTGCACCCCAAACAAGAGTATCCAGGTACCTTTTTACATAAACTGAAATCTAACATGAAAAATATGAAATGTAACTAACAAAAACACCTAAACAAATAGTAAATAACAAAAATAAAATTGGTTTTCCTCCCAAGAAGTGCCCTTGTTTAATGTCCTAGGCTCGACATGAATGATCCTCCTCAGCCCAGATTGTCATGGGATGGTGCTGAAGATTCATTTAGTAGTTTGAACTCCACTCTATCATCGTCTATGCTGAGTGTCGAATAACCTCTGCCAATGGCAGTGATTGCGTCGGTTGTAGCTTGGAATGGCCTACCTAGCAACATCTCAGATCCTTTCATTTCCTTCATATCCATCACCACAAAGTCAAATGGGTAGTTAAACTTGTCAACTTTAACTAACACATCCTCACATATACCATATGGTCTCACAATAGAACCATCTGCCAACTCGATTGCCATGGATGTTCTTGTTGGTTCCTCTAATCCTAACTTTCAGAAGGTGGTATGAGTCTAAGATTAATGCTCACTCCTGAATCACATAGTCCCTTCTTGAAATGTTTGCCACCTATAGAACATGGGATTTAGAAACATCCTGGATCCTTCCTCTTCCTCGGTAGCTTCCCCTTGATCAGTGCACTCATCACCTCATTGTCTTGTACAATATTTTTATCTTTAATCCTCCACTTTTTGTTGATGATATCTTTCAAAAATCTCCCATAAGCATGCATTTGCTCAATTGCCTCCACCAATGGCAAATTGATGTGGAGTTTCCAGAATATGTCCAAGAACTATTTGAACTGTGTTTCCTTTTTCCTCAACTTCAGACTATCCGGGGATGGCACATCATACTTCTCTACTTGCTTAGGTGGGGGAACATATGGAACTTTATGAACTTCCTCCTCTAAACTTGCTTCAACACCGCTACCTGGAGTAGAAATTGGCTCCTCTACTATAGGTGGCATGACCGAAGGCTACTCTTTCTGGGTTGTAGGTGCTTCTTTATTAACTCTGACTATCCCACTATAGAGTAGAACGTTCACCTGCTCTTGTTTCATGAGCACCTTTCCTGGAATGGGGTCTGTTGAGGTGCATGCACGAGCAAAATGCATTGGAAATCTACACCCGCTTGCTGTCCATATAAACTGTTGAGATATGGAACTTTAGGCACATATGCCTACTCAGGCTCTGAAGTATACTGCTTTGGTAATTCAATAGAAGCATGTTCTACCTTCTTGACAACACAGACATATTTCACTTGATGGAGTGACGTCTCTGTATTTGTTGGCACCCCATGTTGACTAGACTTCTTCAAGGAAGCCACCTCTACTGCTAGTTGAGAAATTTGGTATTCAACACTGTAGATTTGTTCTCCTTAGTTTTGTAGCTCCCTCTTATTTTGGCCAATAATGGTTTCCTTTTGAGTGACCACCTTGCCTAACATGTCTTCTATGTGATCTAACCTGCTAAGGCCATGTCCTACTGTTGCTGTTGCCGCAAGAACATGCAATTTTCATCTACACTTCTAGAGGAAGTGTGGGATTTCTGCTCAAGCTTCCTCGTAAGAATATACAACTTCTCATTCAACTCTATAATGACTCTAGACTCTATGATGCTAGTAACTGATGTTGTGCTCTCTCTCTCTCTTCACCCTAGGTCTGATTCTTTGCCATGTTCTTCAGGATCTCATGACACATGGATGACTTATTGTTGAGGAAGAAGTATATCCATACACTGTGAAGTGTGGTCCTTTCTCCCTAATGCAACCCATAATAGAAGATTTTTGTCTGGCCATACAAGTTGATCCCATGATGAAGGACCTTCCTCATCATGTTTTAAAACCTCTTCCATGCTTCTGAGTATGACTCTTATATCAGTTTCTTGAAGTTGATTATCTTCTTGGTCAACTCATTCGTCTTCTAAGGAAGGAAATAGCACTAAAAAAGCATCAATCATTTGGTCCCATGTTTCTATTGACTCAGGCTTGAGGTTAAGGAACCAAGACTTAGCACCATCTTCCAGTGACGATGGAAATAGCTTTAAGTAGATCACCATCTCTGACACTCTATCTATTATCACCATGTCATAGCTTTCAATGAAATTGTTGATGTGCGTCATTGGGTCTTCAATATTGTGGCCATGGAAAGCTTGTTGCTTGACTACCACCACCAACCCAAGATCTATCTTGTAGCTGCCCACATTTATGGCTTGCTTCTTGATTGGCCCAAGCTGAGCTATTGAGGATGATGCTTTGATCTTCTCCTAGATGGTATATTATTATTCTATGTCACCCATACATTCTGGTTGTGGATTTGTTGTGGGACCATAATCAGTGGTTCACATTTGAACTATGCATTAGTACCTGAAATTTGTGAATTCAATGTGAGAACAAGATACTAGGGATTGAATCAACGGATATTTGCAATTCAGCTTTGGAAAGAATAAAAAGGAAAACAAAGAGGGTGGCCTGGAGTGGCAAATTACAACACTCATAGTGTGTGAATATGTTGTTTCGTCGATAATGGAACCAAAAACTTGACATGCCTAAATTGTACGTGTAAAATGCAAGCATACAGGTCGAAGTTATAAAGGTCTCATAGTGTTTGAATATGTTGTTTCCTCGATAATGGAACCAAAAACTTGACATGACTAAATTGTAGGTGTAAAATGCAAGCATACAGGTCGAATTTATAAAGGTCAATGAGGACCGTATATTGAACATGGGGAAATGTAGTTTAAGAAACTACTAATAATTACTTTTAATCATCTAGGTCAAAGAAAACTTTGGTTTGACAGTTAATAAACTAATTGCAAGAGGGAAAAAAATTAATTTACTGGTTTGTGATTACAATGAGAAGAAATTTCCTAGGACTATGGTTTCACCACAATTGGCACTGCAATTTTTACCCTAAGATTAATATATGTTCTCTTGATTTTGGACAAAGAGACATGTAGCTAGAATTACCCACATTCAAAGAGTAATCCACTACCTATCATAATACCAATCCCATTCTTGTATCGATTATGTTATGAGATATGTGCTTTAACGAACTACTCTGGGTTATTCTCTTCATGTTTGTAGGCTTTCTCTCAAAACACGGTATAAAATGTTTGTTATTATGGATTTCCAATTCTTAACCCTCCTATCAAAGATATCAAGGATCTAAATTATCACCTATGGTGTGCAACATACATAATTTAATATGATTTCATAGCAACATGCCCAAAAACAAGTATAAAACAATATACTCATGCAAAAGATCCATATACATTATACAACCAAGATACTCTTGGGTCGTAGAGAATACGAGGATTAGCCCCTCATGGTTTCCCTGGATAAAAATATATTAGGAAGAAGAAAAAACATGGAGAATATAGAAAACTGATGAACCCCCTGAAGGAACGTGACTTGGATGCTCCATGCCGACAAACGGATCTGCAAGGCATGAATTCTGCCCACCGAACGGAACCTCCTGAATGTGCCATTCTCCTCCTCGTTCTCCTATCCCATGCCTTGGCCATCATGCAATGGAATATAGTGTGATTCTTAGGTCTGGCCGCACTTCTCCTAAGTCATAAGAGTGATGTAGGGTGAAATAGATCCTCAACCGTCAGATTAAACTTGATTTTCAGATTTGGTTGATCTCGATGGGTCAGCGCTGTTGGGAAATATGGTACAGAGCAGGAAAGAAAATTTAAAATTTCATTACCATATCCCCCATAAAGAATAGATCATGTCAATAACTATAATGTAGGAAGGATGGTTTATGGGATATACCTGGTCCTGGAGCAAGTTCAGCGACAATCCCCATCGTTGTAGATGGACAACTCTGAATCCTAGTTGCATTGGGACTCATGTGACTGCTGCACCTCTTGGTCTGCACCACAGAATGTAGCCACAAACGTCGTCTTCTTCAACATCTCCTCTTGTTACGGACTTTTGGTTGACATTATCCTCCAAGCGGCAATCAACAACTTCCCGCCTCTATGGTAGTCCACATGGACTGCCTAGAACTCCTATCATTCTAATGGACTGGACATGAAGGAGTTGTCCCTCTCTATCAGTGTACTAGTCATTGACTTGCTCTCCTACAATGACAACTCTCAGTTGTTCTCTCCCATGGACAACAGTTGTCAGAGGAACTGATTCTCAGTTGTTTGTGTTGTAGTTGTACTTTGAGAAGCCCCTAGTACCCCTCTATATATAGGAGGGGTTAGGGTCAGGGTTTCTAGTCCCCAACCAATGTCGGACTAAAGCAGGAGTGGAAAGAACAAGTAGATCTTGAATTTTTGCAACTTATTTGGAAGTTTCACAACCTGCGTGCAATGAAACGGTCGTCTCACCAAGTGAGAAGGTCGCCTCACACGCGAGACGGCCAGTTCACTAAGTGAAATGGTCATCTGGGACGCAAGACGGTTGTCTCGCTAAGTGAGATGGTCATTTCACACTTTCCCAGTCAAATATGAATTGGCAAATTGTTTCCTAATTAATGTCATGCATTAATTTACTTGCACTCCAAGCATGTGCAATTAAAACGAGTTTGGGAAAACTCCAAAACTTTTGTTCGTCCCAACTGGGCCATCTCACACAAGAAGAATGCCTGTCTCACTCACCCAGACATCCGTCTAGTGAGTTTGATTCGAGTCGATTGGTTCAACAGCTTGAACCAGTCAATTCATAGGGCAAAACTAGGACAATTCAATTTCTGATCTGTGTGACAACCCAAACTGTAGTCTCAACACTTGAGACGCCTGTCTGGCTTCCCAAACGGCCGTCTCACCCATGAGGTGGTCGTTTAGCAGTTCAGTCAGCCAACCCATCGATCTGTTGTGTGATATGAGTACCTAAACACTTTAGTACTTAATTCAATTATCATGCAAGATCAAACTCCTCTTCTAGATGAGTTCATATGGGTGTGACCCTATAGGTCCCATATCACGTTGGCTGTGAATGTCCATAACAACTTATGACATCACAAGCAAAGAGTTGTGCCTAGTCTCACATCATTGATACCCAAGTAAATGGAGAAGTTGGGGAACAACTTCAACCTACAATCTGTGTATGGTGTTGTAGTGTTTGTATAATTCCTTTATCACAGATGTCCAGATTGAACTAGAGGCATGCAACAGTCACCCTCATTATTATTCAATCCTTCTCTTGAACCAAGAGCAGTCTGTCTAAGATATATGTAATCTCAATATCACATATTGACTTACTGTACATGGCCATGCTTTTCTCAATCTCTCTAATCAAGAGGCCTAGGACATCACACTCCAGTAGGAGGGACAAATTTCATATCAATCACTCATAGTCAATCCCCATGTGTCAAAGCCACCCAATCATCACCATTATAACAACCCAAGTTTCATGACTACATTTGATGATGTCAAAGTGTACCCAACGACATGTGTTGAGTGTAGTGATTTTAGGTCAAAGAACCACAACCACCACCAGCACTGTGAGACATGACTATGACTTCCATGATGGATTCCATGTGTTAATCTCATGGTGGGTCTGTCTGATACATTGCTCTCTAACATGTATCTATGTGCTTGGTTTGATATTGACATATCATGACTAATAAGATTTAGTCATCAACAAACTCACACTCTAATCTTATGTGTCATTGATGTCTATCAACCTTGCATAATAACAACTGATCATGGACATAGTGAGAATATGTATATTCTTGACTTTTATAATGTTACATCATTATCTCATAAATGAATTAAATAGAATAAGTTGGAAGATTGCCTTTTTATTAATAATCAAATCATTTTTACATGATATGCCAATACAACCATCACATGATTGGCTCTCTGGCCATACATAACCAACATACTCCCACTTGCACTTAGAGCCAATCACCCACAAATCTTATGTCGACTGATCTAACATGACCATCATGCTTCTGCTATGAAAGTGCCTTTGTCAAGGGATCAACAACATTGCTCTCAGTTCGAACTTTGCAAATCCTAAAATCTCCTCATTGTATGATTTCTCGTATGAGATGATACTGCCTTTGTATATGCTTTGAGTGCTGATGTGATCTGGGTTTCTTATCTTGCGTAATAGCTTCATTGTTGTCACAATATAGCTCAAATGCCTCATTGATGCTAGGAATGACCCCAAGTTATGTGATGAACTTTTTTATCCATACAACCTCCTTTGTTGCACTTGATGCAACAAAATACTTGGCCTCTATTGTAGAATCGACAACTGTCTCTTGCTTGGAACTCTTCCATCTCACAACTCCATTATTGAGGCAAAACATGAATCCCGATTATGATTTGTAATCATCTTGATTAGTCTAGAAGCATGCATCAATGTAACCTTTTACCACCAACTCTTCATCTCCGTCATAGACCAAGAACTGATCCTTAGTCCTTCTCAAGTACTTAAGGATGTTTTTCATGGCTATCCAGTGAGCATCACCTGGATCTGACTGAGATCTACTCATCATGCTCAAGGCATACAAGATGTCTAGATGGGTACATAACATTACATACATGATTGATCCAATTGTCGATGCATATAGAATCACACTCATGCGTTCCCTTTCTTCACAAGAACTAGGACATTGAGTTCTAGAGATAGGGACACCATGGTGCACATGTAGGTTTCCTCTCTTTGAGTTCTCCATGCTAAACTGCTTCAACTCTTTATCAATGTATTTACTTTGACTTAGTCTGAGAAGTCTTTTGGATCTATCTCTATAGATCTTTATCCCCAAGATGTAGGATTCTTCTCCCAAGTCTTTCATAGATAATGTATTTCCAAGCCATGTCTTTACCTTTTGTAAAGTAGGTATGTCATTCCCCATGAATAGTATGTCATCTACATACACTATGAGGAATGTCACTATTCTCCCACTAACGTTCTTGTACACACAAGGTTCATCTTCATTTTGAGCAAAGACAAACCCTTTGATTGTCTCATTAAAATAAAGATTCTAGCTCCAAGATCCTTGCTTCAATCCATAGACTGACCTTTGTCGCTTATAGACTTTATTGGCAAACCTTAGATCTATAAACCCCTCAGGTTGTGTCATGTACACATACTCTACAAGATTCCTGTTAAGGAATGCAGTTTTAACATCCATTCGCCAAATCTCATAGTCATGATAAGCTGCAATAGCAAGCATGATCCTGATGGATTTGACCATGGCCACTAGAGAAAAGGTTTCATCATAGTCAACCCCTTGAACTTGTCTAAAACCCTTTGCAACTAATCTGCCCTTATAGGTTTGAACTTTTCCATCCATGTCAGTCTTCTTCTTGAAGACCCACTTGCACCCTATGGGCTTTACCCCTTAATGTGGATCCACCAAAGTCCACACTTTGTTGGTATCTAAGGATTCCATCTCAGATCTCATGGCCTCAAGCCATTTCTCAGACTCTGGTTCCTCAATAACATCTTTATAGGTTATTGTCTCATCATCTATGATCAATTCATTGCCTTCTTGAGTTATAAGATATTCAAATATCTCAGGTTCAAGGCATTTTGTATTAGATTTATGAGGTTCCTATGCTACTTGAGGAGAGATTCCACAACACATTGTGATTGTCTAGGTTCCTCTTTTTCATCTACTAGTTCTATGTTGTCTTGTTGGTCTCAAACCTCTTTGAGTTCTACTTGTCTCCCACTGATTCCTTTGGAAATAAATTCCTTTTCAAGGAATGCAATATCTTTGGAAACAAACACTTTATTGTTAGATGGATTATACAAGTAGTATCCCATAATTTCTTTGGGATATAAAACAAAGTAACATTTTTCAGATCTATGGCCAAGTTTTTCAAGAAACATTTTCTTGACATAAGCTTTGCAACCCAAAGTCCTCATAAAAGACATTTTGGTATGCTTCCCAATCCATATCTCATATGGTGTCTTTTGAACCAACTTAGATGGTACTCAGTTTAGTGTAAATGGCAGTTTTTAGAGCAAACCCCTAGAAGGCAGTTGGAAGCTCTACTAAACTCATCTTTGATAAAACCATATCTAGTAATGTGTGATTCCTTCTTTCTGACAGATCATTATGTTGAGGTGTTCCAGGTGGAGTCCATTGGGATAGAATCCCATGAGATCTAAGAAGGTCCTCACACTCTTGGTTTAAGTATTCTCCACCTCGATCAGAACAAAATGCCTTAATACTTTTACCAAGTTGGTTATGTACTTCATTTGTAAACTACTTAAACTTTTCAAGAGCTTCTGACTTATGTTTCATCAAATAAACATAACCATACCTACTGAAGTCATTAGTAAAGGTAATGAAGTACTGAAACCCACCTATAGATGTTGTTATAAAAGGTCCACACACATCAGTATATATGAGTCCTAATAAATCATTAGCCCTCTCATTGTTACCAATGAAAGGGGTTTTTGCCATCTTACCCAATAAACAAGATTCACATGTCTCAAACGATTCAAAATCGAAAGAGTCTAGATAACCATCCTTATAGAGTCTAGATATGTGATTCTCATTTATGTGCCCTAGATGAAAATGCTAAAGGTATGTTTTGTTTGAGTTTTTGAGTTTTAGCCTTTTGGTATTAATGTTATATACATCTGTCTTTAGATCTAATTGATAAAGACCATAAGACATAGGGGCACTGCCATAAAAGATCCCATCTTTTGAAATAGAACATCGACCACTTTTAATATGAAATTCAAATGCATCATTGTCCAAACAAGATACAGAAATGATGTTTCTATTTATAGTAGGTACATAATAGCAATTCTTTAATTCTATTACATGCCCTATGGGAAGAGATATACTATAGATTCCAACTGCACTGGCCACAACTCTTGCGCCATTAGCAACTCGCAGTTCCACCTCACCTTTTCCCAAAGGCCTGCTTCCTTTCCCATCCTGCATATGAGAACATATGTGAGATCTACATCCGATATCTAATCCCCAGGGTGATGAAGTAGATAGCTTTATCTCAATAACATATATACATGAAGTAGAGATCACCATCCCCATCTTATGCTTCTTGAAAGCCTTCAAGTACAAAAGATGAGTTCCTCTTTTATTTTTCTTTCTCCTTATCTTAAGTGCTAAAGAATTGGACTTAGGCCTGACCACAAAACGTTTCTCAATCTTACTTTGATCCTTGGACTCATCCATGTTCATCACCATCACCATCACAGGCTTGTCCTTCTTAACTTTTGGTTCTACATGAATCAACTTGGCAAGCAGTTCTGACATTTGTCTAGCCAAATTACTCACATGTTGGAATGCAATAAAATGGCTATATGATTCCGGCATAGTCTTTAGAATCATATTAGTATCCAACTCTTAGCTCAAGGTGATTCCCATCTCTTTAATATGATGCACACTTCTATTGAGGTTCCCTCTGTCAGCTTTGACTCATGTAGCACCTTTAAGATAGTGTTCCATTTTTGCCTGCCAAGACCAAGTGTTACCTTCCTAAGATGTATCACCATCTCAATAACACTCATGTCCTCACATTGCTCATGCAAATCATAGTTCATGCAGCTTAGCATAAGGTACTTTGTCTCTAAGGCGTCATTGGCACGCTTCCAGTAAGCATCCACTTGTATCCTAGGTGCATCAGGAGGAGGTATTACAGACACTGGTTTGTCAAGGACATAAAGCTTGTGCTCTTCATTAAGACCTCTTCTCAAAGTCCAAAACCAGTCATGGAAATTTCTTCCATCAAGTTTGTCCTTCTTCAGGACCAATCGCAAATCCGATTTGTTTATCATTGATTCTATAAGAGTAAATTTGCATTTGTCAAAAACCATTTTTGTTTTGATTTGATTTGATTTAAATTTTTTGATGATATTAATTAGGTCTTTAATTATTATCGTTCACACAATTTTGGTCGAATTGATAGCCCTCAAAATCAATTTGGAATATTGCATCGTACAACATTCTAGTGGGCCAAGATCCATATTTCATCAAG
This sequence comes from Alisma plantago-aquatica, assembly GCA_963693085.1. Taxonomy (NCBI): domain Eukaryota; kingdom Viridiplantae; phylum Streptophyta; class Magnoliopsida; order Alismatales; family Alismataceae; genus Alisma; species Alisma plantago-aquatica. The sequence continues at coordinate 1,345,967,925 of OY856411.1, forward strand.
TCATGAGTTGGCTTTTACCTATCGACCACAACCTGAATATTTAGGTAGGCCATCATGCCAATTGCATCATGTGCAACTCTTGGATAAATGATATGTGCAACACCTTGCCATGATCATCTGCATGCCTCTGGGCTTGGGCTCTCCAAGTCACCAGTTAAGCCTGGCCCAATAGCAATACGACAGATATGCACCATGGTTTGTGCAAATCTACATATCTACCATCACACTTCCATGAGATAGACAGTGCACCATGATTTGTGCAAATCTATGCTTAGTTGATCAAGATTTTCATGTGTATTGCTAATGGAAGGCATCTAAGACTTAATATTTTAGTTGAGGGATACATATACGTTATCCAATCACCACATATATAATATGTATCATATACATGCTATATCCCACAACAAAAACATGCAATAAACAAAATCAACAGTTATGGCCAGTCCTAATGTAATACCTTGGAGCCACAAGGAATTATAGTCATCTAAGTCTACATCAGATGCAAAAACCTATTGTTGATGAAGGTTTGTGCTTGCCAATCTGAGTTCATCAGTTCAACCCTTAAACTGATGGGCTCGCCTCATTGCTGGTTGTTAGGTCGTCTCACTGTTCTCTTGGTCCTTATGTCCACCATTGGCTGGCTCCTCCAGCAGATCGGTTGGGTCCACCAGGCGATCAGTCTGACTTTTCCACCATGTCCTCTAAGGTCCTTCATCTTTGTCTTAACAGGAAAGTAAACTATCCTACTTTTACATAATTATAAGGAAACCTCAAGTTACATTCGAGGGGAGCAAAGGTAGAAGAGAATTAACTTTACATTGGGAAGATAAGATAGAGGCTCAGAACATAGACTGAGATAACCGGATAAACCATCCACATACAACCATGCACAGATAGGGGTTATTGGCCATAACCATGCTACACATCCACCATCAAAACCATTTTAGGGAAACACATGTAAATTGCATATATATCATATATTTATTAGTTATATATTTTCATTTTGGATTATCATGGTGTTTGGATTTGACAAGATATTATTCGCATTGCATGCAATAATAGAATGAAAAAACCAAAATCCAATCATATCAATTATCCTGTAATATAGTAAATTGATATTGGCTCTGATACCACTGTTGAGAAATATAGTATAGAGCAGGCAGCGGCATTTAAAAATTTATTACCATATTCCCTATAAACAGTAGATCGAGTCAATAAATATCATGTATGAAGGATATTTTATGGAATATACCTGGTCCTAGAGCAAGTCCAAGGGCAATCCTCATCGTTGTAGATGTGCAAATCTGAATCCTAGTTGCACTAGGACTCATCTGACTACTGCACCTCCTCATTTTCACCACGAACTGTAGCTATGAATGTCATCTTCTTTAACAGCTCCTCTTATCATGGACTGCTAGTTGACATTGTCCTCCAAGCGGCAAACAACAATTCCCCACCTCTATGGTAGTCCACAGGGACTGCCTAGAAATCCTTTCATCCTACTGGAGTGGACAGGAAGGAGTTGCCCCTCTTTGTCAGTGTACTAGTCACCGACTTTCTCTCCCACAACGACAACTTTCAATTGTTCTCTCCTGTGGCTATCCCTCCCTTATCAGGTAGGACTTGTCAGGGCTCTAGTGGTTACCACAACCAGAGAGGACAACAGTTGTCAGAGGAACTGATTCTCAGTTGTCTGTGTTGTAGTTGTACTTTGGGAAGCCACTTGTACCCCTATATATATACAAGGGGTTAGGGTCAGGGTTCCAGTCCCCAACCAATGCAGGACTAAAGAAGGACTAGAAAGGACAAGTAGATCTTGAATTTTTACAACTTTTCTAGAAGTTTCACAACATGTGTGTGATGAAATGGTTATCTCGCCAAGTGAAATGGTCGTCTTGCATGTGAGACGATTGTGTCTCTAAGCAAGACAGTCATCTCGCTAAGTGAGACGATCATCTCGCTAAGCGAGATGGCTGTTTCACTCTTTCCCAGTCAGATATGAATTGGAAATTTGTTTCCTAATTAATATCATACATTAATTTACTTGAACCCTAAGTATGTGCAATTGAAATGAGTTCAGGAAAACTCCAAAACTTTCACTCATCCCAATCGGGCTGTCTCACAGTAGCGAGATGCCCATCTCACTCACCCAGACGGCCATCTGGTGAGTTCGAGTTGAGTCGATCAGTCCAACAGCTTGAACCGATCGGTTCATAGGGAAGAACTAAGCCAATTCAATTTTTCATCTACATGACAACCCAAACAGACGTATCAACACTTGAGATGCCCGTATGGCTGCCCAAACAACCATATCACCCAATGAGGTGGTCGTTTGGTAGTTCAGTCAGCCAATCTGTCGATCTGTTGTGTGAATTGAGTACCTAAACACTTTAGTACTTAATTCAATTATCATTCAAGATCAAACTCCTCTTCTAGATGAGTTCCTATGTTTGTGACCCTATAGGTCCCATATCACATTGGCAGTGAATATCCATAGCAACTTATGACATCATGACAAGTCTTAAATGTGGGTCCAAGAATGGAGTCATGTCTAGGTTATCAGACTTTAGAAATTTATAATACCCAAATGTTTAAGACATCCTACTGGTGCATCCCCGCTAGTGGTGCTTTTACACCCCACGAGGTTGGAGTGCACAAGATATGGGATTGTGCTTTCAAAATTTATAAAACCTAAACTAGCTACCTACGTCTACTAAAACACTACACCCTCAAGCGCACGGGGTCGTGTTGTAGTATAGGAAGGTGGCAAGTAAAGGGTCAATCCACAGGGAAAAGAGAGGGCACTAGAGCTAGGTTAGTTTAGCTAGGTTCCTACTGCAGAGACTAGGGTTAAGGGTTTGAAGGTTGATTTGTATTGTTAACTAAGGATAAACAAGCAATTTAAAGGCAAGAATGAAATCTATGTTAACCCTAGACTGAATTAAGACTAAGCAAGCAAGGAAAGACTAAGCTAGGTAGGAAAAGGCAATTTACACTAAGGCAAGCAATAGAGAAGCAAAAGAACAATTAAAGAACTAAACTAGCATAAACAAGGCAAGAGCAAGGCAAGAAGCTAACTAAGCAAGAAAAGAACTAACTAAGCTAAGCGAGCACAAAACTAGGGTTTTAAGCAGTAAAGAGATGTGTGGGCTGTTTAGGGGGTATGAACTTATCACTTAAGTTGGGGGGATGACATGTGAACATTATGATTCCATTTAGATTATCCAAACCAAACAACAAGTTAGAGTCTAATGAATTAACCTAAGCTACTAACTGGCCATGGATATGCTAGGTTGTGTATAAGGGAACTAGTCCCTAACACCCCCTACTACCCTTACGAGGCTCAATTGGGTTAGGGATTAGGTTTAATCCAATTAGAGTCTAATCAAGTCTAGGTTTCTACATTAGACATTCCTAGGGCAATTAGGGGCCGAGGGTAGTAATGGGGGTGAAATTATGGTTTTGGGCCCCAATTCCCCCACATTCTAGCCTTGAGAAGGCTCCATGCTAATTGCACTAGAATTATCCAATCTAGATACTTAGATCTCTCACTTATGCTTAGGGAGATTGATTAAGATGTAGGAAAATGGGAGGAAGCCTAGGGATCCAAGAATTGGACCTAGGGGCAAATCCCAAAATTCACACATATAAGCAATTTTGCCTAAATTCCTAAGTGATTTCACACACAAATCAACAAGAAATCCATGGAGAATGAGACATAAATAGAATATAATCATTAACAAATGAAATTACAACGTTTACATGTCAATTTCCCCCAACATGGTATCAAAGTAACATATTTTCCCCCAAACAGCCCACCCAAGGGGCCTAGCTACTCATAGAAATGGAAAATACAAAAAGAGAGAAGAAAGAGGTAGAAGAAGCCATGGAGCTCGGTGTAGATGAAGGACTACTCCTCTCCAGCAGCTGCAAGGTTGTCCTCCTCCTTCTTCTTGGATGGAATGGTGTAAAATGGTGGTGGGAAGTGGATGGAAGGCTTAGATATGGGGGGTTATGTGGTGGAAATGGTGAAATGGAGTGGATTTGAGGTGGATATGGAGTGGATGGAGATTTGGGGAGCTAGGACGGGGTAGAAGGTAGCTAACCTCGTGCCCCAGCCGCCACCTAGGTATATATAGGAGTCTAGGGGGTCTAGGGTTAAGTTAGGGGCAAAATGGGGAAAGCAGTGAAAACTGGGTGGATTTTGTGAGTAGCACGGCCGTGGTGGGTCACCACGGTCGTGGTGGGTAGGGTAGACCACGGCCGTGGTGGATGGGCACGGTCGTGGGTTTATTAGAATGTAGAGATCACAGGGAGGTGTGCATGGATGGCCACGGCCGTGGGGGGTCACCACGGTCGTGGTGGACACCTATGGCCACGGGCATGTTGAAAACCACGGTCGTTTTGGCCATTTTCATCAATTTCTAGGAGTTTTACTGATTTTTTGTACTTGGGGCATGTCCACCACGGCCGTGGGGGCTCACCAAAGTCGTAGTGGTGTCTCTCCCATGCATTTGAGCCTTAAACTTGATCATCCATGGAGGGTATTGCTTCAAAACTTTCTTTGACCACTTGGGGTAGGTTGGAAGTGGTTTTGGCCTCATTTTGAGCTCCTCCAAGCCTGAGGAAACCCTAGACTGGACCATCCTCTTTCCATGCCATCAAGTAGTGGAAAAAGTACCTATAAAACATGCAAAAAGCCTCCATAAGTGCATTTGATATAAATAAGCATATTGGGGGAAATAACATGTAATCTAACAAGTATAGATGTGGCTGAAATGCAAAATGACATAAGATAAAGCCCTAAGATAGGGCTGAATCACCTACATCTAGCACATGGTCGAAATAGTTCGGGGTTGAACATAGGTATAGGAAGAACGACACTTCAGAACTCAAGTTTTACTTTTCTAAGCACGTTGAAAAAGGTCGAAGGATAAGGTTTTGATATGACGACAAAGAACGATAAAGAATCAAATAAAAAGCCTATCTCCAAGGGGAGTTACTAGAAGAATTAGTGTTTTAAGGTTTAGAAATTTTTATAGAGGTTTTGTATATTGGAAATCAAGGAGATAAAACTATCGTCGGGGTAAAGCATGACAGATGAAAACTTAAATATAACAAGTAGTAGTGGGATACATCCTGCACCCTCTTCTCTCAAAGAGGATGCCTCTGACTATGCACCAATTCTCTCTCTCTCTCTCAAGAGTATTAGACATAGACTAGAGAAAAAAGATATGTCGGGGCAACCCTGGGTACTCTCATACACCCGAACCAGACCAAACTCTAGAGTTTACGACATCCTTCTCTTGAAGGAGTCAAAATGAGAAACACAATTCGATAGCTAGTCAAAAGCGTGATTCAAACAGGAGAGATTAGAACTCGGATGCTATAAAGAAATTGTCCAACAAAAAGGAACCATACACAGGACAACATGAGATAAATTCCATAGTTTCCATAAGCATAAGGAGGTAAAAAGGTTTAGTTACAATTCAATAGTAAATGAAAGTAAATTGCTGAAATAGGGAAGATAGGTATTGGCCTCCTTGATGTAGGAAGTCGATATGCATAGCAGTGGACCCTTAAGGTAAAGCTAACCTGATAACGGGAAGGAGCCCTATCGTGATATGACCGTGTCGGGTTGAAAACCGTGATGGGTAAAGGGTGTATCGGGATAGGACTCCCTACCCGATATGGACGTGTCAGGAGGCAAGCCCTGTCAGGCTGCAGCCATAATGGGTAGGCTATATTGGGACGGGTATCGTGTCCTGTTAGGACATGTGTCGGGTTAGCTTTGACTTAGGTTCTCGGTTCCTCATGTCGGGCATGGTTGGGCAGACTGTCTCGGGTTGCAACCCAGCTAGCGGCTCGACACGTTTGTAGTGTCCTTGAAGGTCGTATCGCTCTGCTGCGCCTACTGGGTCGAGTTCTAAGTGAACTCCTCCCGCCCCTCTCGGGTTGGGGGTGTGATCACCTAGTGTCGCTCGGCAGGCCTTGGGATTTGACGCACTAGCTCTTGTTCTCTCAGACTTAGCTGCCTAGGGTTGTGATCCATCCCATCAGAGTCTTGTAGTTTCTATTTATTTGCAGCAGCTGGTGGGATTTGCGGCCCTCGTTGGGCCACATGTCCTTTGTCTGATCCGTTAATGTGGCTTTGGGAGAGGGTCGACACGTCTGTCACCCGGCACGGCTGGTGGAGGCCGTTGTGTGCCGGGTTGCAAGTAAATCTCACTGGATCGTGTCAGGCAAAGACTAACAGACTGCTGCACCGAGGGGTGGCTGTGTCACACGATAGACTCCATCGATCAACGAATCATGGCGGGCAATGCTCCTTGTTAGGTAAATAGCGTTCAGACTGTCATGGCTCCCGCGCAACAAACCTGTGCCAGGTTGCTTCCATATCAGGCAGCGACCGTGATGGGTAAAGGGTGTGTCACTTTGCCAGTTGATGGGTCAGGACGGGTAACTTTTCGTGGATGGGCCAGGGCGGGCCCATTAGCATTTTTTTGGTGGGAAAATAAGAGAAATTCTGCAAAATATAGGAAATGTTGTTAGGAGCATAGTGGGCATTATTTCTATTCGATAAATGAGATAAAATAGAGAGGAAGTCAGGTTTGGAAGCATTTTTTATAGTAAAATATAAGTTCTAGCAGCCATAAAATGGATGTTATCACATCACAAGTAAAGAGTGGTGCCTAGTCGCACATCATTGCTACCCAAGTAAATGGAAAAGTTGGGAAACAACTTCAACCTACAATTTGTGTATGGTGTTGCAGTGTTTGTATAGTTCCTTTGTAACTGATTCCATATTAAACTAGAGGCATGGAGCACTCACCCTCATTATTTTTCAATCCTTTTCTTGAACCAAGAGTTGACTGTCTAAGATATATATAAGCTCAATATCACATAATGACTCACATGTACATGACCATGCTTTTCTCAGTCTCTCTAATCAAGAGGCCTAGGACATCACACTCCAGAGGAGGGACAAATCCCATATGTATCATTCACAGTTAATTCCCATGTGTCAAAGCCACCCAATCATCACCGTTATAACAACACGTGTTTCAGGACTATGTTTGATAATGTCAAAGTGTACCCAACAACATGTGTTGAGTGTAGTGATTTCAGGTCAAAGACCCACAACCACCACCATCACTGTCAGAGTTGACTATGACTTCCATGATGATGGCTTCCATGTGTCAGTCTCAAGGTGGGTCTATCTGATACACTATTCTCTAACATATATCTATGTGCTTGGTTTGATATTGCCATATCATGATTAATGAGATTTAGTCATCAACCAACTCACACTCTTATCTTATGTGTCATTGTTGTCTATCAACCTTCCACAATAACAACTGATCAGGGACATAATGAGAATATGTATATTTAATCTTAACATCTGTATGATCTCATCCACAAGGATAGTAACTTGAATACATACATCATTGAGTATTATAATTTAGACATTTATTATGTTACATCATTATTATCTCATAACGAAATTAAACATAATATATTGTAAGTTTTCCTTTTATTAATAATCAAATCATTTTTTACATGATATGTCATTACAATCATCACATGATTGGCTCTCTGGGCATGCCTAACCAATAGGTACTACTGACTCGCTCAATTATTTGTGGTTGTTATGCTTCTATTGGTACTACCGAGCTGAGAGTTGGTACTATCTAGTTTCCTCAATTAATTTCTTTTCATCTTTGATCAAGTGTCAGTACCATCGACAGTGAATCCGGTAGTACTGAGTTGTGTAGATTCTTGTAAAATTACTTAAAATTCACAAAATCTGAACATAAGCTCTCAAAATATACTAAATCATTTGAAAACATTAAAATTACATTTATTTGATGCAATTGAGTAGCACAAGATAATATTAATAAATCATGCAAAAATTAATATGAAAATGAATAATAAGCACCAAAAATAAATAATAAATAGCATGTGAAATGACTAATATATAGTGCATCATTTCTACTATGAGATCCTTCAATGTTTATGAAATATAAAGTGATGTTAAATGGGACGCACCACAAATACATCAATAATACAGATGTGTTGAAGAACATGAAGCTCCATGAAGATAGCCCAGAATAGCATCTCATCTCACATCTCTCTCCTCATATCCTCTCTCTCTCTCATGTTCTCCTCATACCTTCCTCTCTATCTCTCTCACTCTCCTCTATTCCCCTTTGTACATCAAATACAACGAGAGTGAGTAGATGGTGTTGAAAAAGGAAGAGTGACCCCTCCCCCCACATGTGGAAAGACGCACACATGATGGCTGGAAGGGTGGGAAAGGGAAAAGGTAAAATGAGAGGTGTAGAATGTAGAGAAGAACAAAAAGAAGACTACTAGAATGGAAACTTAGTAGAAAGAGAAGATACACTATCAGAATGTTACTCGTTAGGAGAAGAAGTGGCATTATCAAAATGTCTCTCGAAAGAAAAATTGATAATCAGAATCAATGTGAAAAACAACCTAATTAAGGTCTAGATAGAGATATTAAATGGATCTTTTCTTGACCCAAAGGCATTTGTCCAGCCCTTAGGGTGACAAATGTGAGGGAGTTGGGGCGGAGACCCTACAATGTTTTTAGGCTATGTCAAAAAATAACAAGATCCAATTATCATAAATGTCTTTGAGGAGAGATAGACCTTTGGAGGACGTCAAAACTAGAACTAAAAGTGGACTGACCGCTTTTAACATGTCATGTTTGTGACTTGACATGCCATGTAGATTGTCGGGGGTGAGAGGTAGACTCATGATGACATGTTGTGTGAGGTTGTTGACACACCATGTAGCTCTAATGGTGGATGAAGATAGGATCACAACAACATGTCGTGTGGAGATGCAACATGACGTGTCTGATGTTGGAGGTGTAACTCTGATCTCTACCGACATGTCAGGTTGAATATAACACACTGTGTATGATGTGATCTGCTCAAAACTCTATGTTGTTAGAATGATTTCTAGAGCACAACATGTCATGTTGTTCGAACAAATTGCCATGTTAGCCGAAGATGATGCACGATCTTGATAGGACTTTGAATTGTCGGGAGACAACAAGTACCCTGGGAATTAACACCACGGGTCGATGGAAATTATCATTGTCTTTTATACTTCTTTGATCATGAAAATTGATAACTCCTTGCTTAACCATGATCGGATCTGGACAGGAATTAGTGCCATCCAGGGTCCTAAGAGGTGATGTAGCGGAAGTGTGATGGGGTTGCTTTGATGGTTGGTGTGGTGAATAGACACAGCAACGGTAGGGAAAAATGGTGGTGAAGATGGTTGTTGGAGCTGAAGGTGGGTCTACTTTCGCATGACAGCTTCAATGGCGGCGGCTACGTATGGAGCTGTGTGATGAATGGATCTTGGGGAAACTGAGAACTAACCGATAGATATGGATGGAAAGGATGGTGTCATCCAAAGACTCAGATAGATTGAAAAGGATAGATGGTGGTTATTGAGAATGATGGTGTCGATGCATGGATGAAGATCTATGTGAAAGAGAAAGATTACGTAAGCCATGGAGATGGAAGCAGCCACTCACAGGCTAGTGCTCTCCATGTTGCTCTCTTTGGGAGAGAGGGGGCTCCATCTTGGGCTGGAGTGGGCACTGAGAAGAGAGGGAAGGGAGGAGGTGGAAATTAGGGTTCTATTCTCAGGGCTCTTGCATTGATACCATGTTAGAATATAGGATTTTTTTTCATTGTTATATTGATATGTACACCCCCTATTCTATATGTATGAAAGGAGGCAATTACAAGGAAGCACAAAGGAAATGACTAAACCTTAATGAGTCATGTGCAATAGGGCCATATACATAATAAAAAAATTATTCTAACACATCCATTTGATTTTATACCTTTTTCCATAGGATTTTCTTTTGGTGTTTGAGGTGCTCTATTTCAATTTTAATGGCTAGAGTGTGTGTTGGGTCAGTTTGTGGATTGTTGTCTAGCATGAGGTATGGAGCTTCTTTCTCTATATTTTTTTTGTGAATGTGTCGAATGTATTCTTTTTTCATGCTTTTTAAGTAATTTGGATATCTATTTTAGATACATAAACCTGGTTGTAGAGGATGTGTGGGGACATGCCAATGTTGTTTAATCAATGTTTTGAATTCAAGGTGTTTCATCCAAAACCTCTCGGGGAGGGAGAGTTTGTGATCCCATGTAGAGTGATTGATGTTGATGATAATGGAAAATGATTAGAGATGGGTCTTGAGGTGGTGAAAGAAAATTTGTGAGGGGTACAAATACTCCCAATATTGCAAGCTAAGGAAACAATCAATCCTAGCCCATGAAGTGCAACGGTTCCAACAGTAGAGGGAGTTAGATGTTGAGATATCATTGAGTCTAAAATCAGTAATAAGTTTATAAAAGAGTTTATCAAAATGGTTGAGGTGTGGTTTAGAGGATTTTTTGGTGTTAAGTTTATCTCAGTGACAAGCAACAAGGTTGAAATCTTCTCCTATGAACCAAGGGATATATGTATGAGCTTGTGCTAGCTCGATAAGTTATTCAACAAAAGATAGTTTGTCTTGGTTAGGTTCCCCATATACACCTATAAAGGTCCATGAGTGTTGATCTAGACAATTTTGTATAGTGATGGTAATACTATAGTTCTTCTTAATATGGTTTGTGATATCAAAATATGTCATTATTGATGCCTATGATGATTTCTCCCTTGAAACCAACATGATGGGATTTGTATCCATTCATTTATATGTTTTGTAACACCCCTCCCTAGGATTACATACATAACCAGTGGAAACACAACCTAATCCCCAACATTATCCATAATGTGGGGTACTGGGCATTTCAGGGAGGGTTGTTACACACATGATCTCATATCAAGAAATAAATAACACTTGGCATTATTGAAACATAGATTCATACATAAGTTCTTGGAAAGAAAACTACATCATGATTCTAAAGCTACACATAATCTAGATGACATATGAAAGATAGGATCTTCATAGATGGACGTCCCACCAGGAAACAACTTTGAAGGTCTTGGATCCTTGGAATCTTCTCAAGATGTCTCCTTCCCTTTAACTCCAACGTCTGTGGACATCTCGTTCCCAGCCATGCAAAGCAAAAACAAACATGGTAAGTAAGCGGCATTGGCATGTTATAAAGCATAAAAGTAATATATAAGATGACTTGACACAAACATGAACATGCATTAACATTAATCATTTCTTGGTATCTTTTATGTAAGGAACTTGACTAGAAGTATATGCTACTCTCTTAATGCCCCACAAGGAGCCCATAATGCTCGGAAAGCCCATAATTGCTCAAAAAGCCCATAACAAGGTGCATATAAATCTAAATCAATTTCCATTAACCATGATCTTTCTTAGACTTAATTATCTTCTAAATGACTTAGACTTGATCTTAATGGGATTTCTCCCTCTTGAACATAGTTGGGATTTATCCCTCTTAAGCATGGATGGGAATCTCTTCCCTCTTAATCTTGGTTTCATGTTCATTAACCATAATTCATAAAATAAATGTGGTTTCTATACTTAGAGTTAGATTATAGAAAACAAGCATTCAATAATCATATACTTGAAGGAAAACATGCATTTATCATGACTTTAACATAAAAGTGCTTAACATAAATCATAAAAATTCAATAAATCAATTATTATCTATGCCAAGGGCATGGCCCACTTACCTTGAGCTAAAACACCTAAGGGTCAAGTCACCTGACCTTATAGAGCCCCTTAAACACCTATAATTTGATTAAACCACATAATGTACATAAATTCATAGCCTTGAAACCCTAATTTTATTCCTTAAATTATTGAAGAGATTAGAGATGAGAAAAAGGCATAAAAAACACATCAAATCGATAGAAAACCAAAAGAGCTTTCCAAAACATATTTTTTGAGTAATTTTCTGATAAATAGGCGATTTACTATGAGTTTTCCAAAGAGTCGGCCAATCATAAATCAAGGAAACTATAGTGCAACAGTTATTTAAATTGATTATGAATCTGACGTAAATAAAAAGCCGGGTTACTAGAAAACCAAGGGCGCATGTTACATTTCATTGAAATGGCGAGGGCATTCTAGTCATTAGAACCTGACCATGAAATTGCGCAAATAAAAGAAGCAAGCAATGAAAATGTTTATTTTTATCTTGCAACACATATCTGACACTTTCAAAGGCTAGAGTAGAGGGGTAAACTTACCCTTGCTATTGTTTCCTTCTTGCTCCATGGTGAGAGTAGGAACTGGAGGTTCAATTCCGATAAGAACCTGGGGAAGTGGTGACTGCCCATGGCAGATGAAACATCCATCACTCTCGTGGCACCAAGGCAACTCTATTGAGCCTGATCTTGAGCCTGGTTGTGCGCCAGAGCACTGGTTCCCATGGTACAACCATGACCACAGGGCACTGCCATGGCCATCAAAGAATTGAAGCTGAGAAAAGAAATCATGAGGTGCTAAAGAAATGAAGGCAAGAGTCTCGCGAAGTCGAACTGACAGTGAAGGCATTGTCCCTCGAAGCAAAAACACCTGAAAATTCCATCGTGGGTGAGAACAGAGAATCGTGAGGTAGAACAGGGGCGGCGGCCCAGTACTGGAATCCAGCGAGAAACCCCCCGTCGAGGCCATCAAGGAACTCCTTGCGGCACGTTAGAGTCCCAGGAGGCGAAAGGTGGCTCGAGAGGCCACTTGAAAGGGATGGCGGCGAGAAACCCAACCAAGGTCAAATATGAGGTTGCATGTTGCTATAGAACCCGTCGATTGGGGTGACATCAAGGCAAACCGAGAATGTGAAAACTAAGCTTAGGTGTCGAGGATGCTCGCCGTGATTTTGATTGGACCGGGATGCTCAGAGCACTGAGCACTGACCCACCGTTGTCGGAGAAGGAAGGGCAGGTCAGGAAGAGTCGGGGCTCTCGGGGCCAAATTGGCAGTGGAGGAGTGTAGCTCGGGGGTCGGTGATGCTCTCAGAGGGTTTAGGTGGATGGGAGATGCACGGAGGTGGCAGCTGCAAGTCATCTGCGGAGAGGGTGTTCAAGCCCTAAATGGACATTTTATCTATAGGGCACGAGAGAACACGAGCAAGGGCTCATTGGGTGTGGATTTACATCGCCATTTCATCGGTGAAAGAATTGAGAGCAATGATGCATTATGGAGTGAGAACGAGGTCGGGGGAAAACGACCTGTGAAATGGCTGCTGGCTCGCGTGATTAGTGGAGGTAGGAGATGATAGGATGGATGTTGATCACTGATTGAGCGGTACTGATGACTCACAAAATTAGGGTAATGCGTGACAGTGCAAAATAACAAAACTTTAGGGAAAATCAGTGCGATTAATGAAATTGAATTCAATCCTAGGTCAAACAATATTCAAATCTCTCCCAATTTAATTGGGAGGTCAAACATGGGTCAAATGAGTTCAAATTTGAACCATAGGTGCATTAGAGTGTCTAGAATATTCCCATTTAATTAGTTTTACTACTTGTACACGTTTTAGGCCTAAAATAGCAAAAACCACAATGTGCACTTAAATGACCATGATGAATGTAAATAAAGCCATTAATTTATCAAATAAGAATTTTAAGATATGAAAATGTGCACTAAATATTATTTCTTTTCAATTAGCAAGATGGAGGCCATTAAGCAAGCAATCAAACATGTACACCACTAATTACCTTATGAGAGAGAAAATTTGACATAAAAGTATTTATTCTCATTTTCTTAAACAAAAAAGCATATATATATATATATATATATATATATATATATATGAAAACATTTTCTTTAAATAAAACAAGGATAATAGAGCAATTGGACATAATAAAATGAATTTGTAAAACTAACATGGACAATTTGCATTTAAGTCCTCAACAATTATACTATTCGAAAAAGAGCATGCAGAGAATAAAATATTTTAAAAATTTGCATAATATGATTGGGGTGTTACATGTTTATTCCCTATTGTTTTGAGTGAGAAAGGTACTATGTGTGTCTTGGTCTCTTAGATGTTAATGATGTTACTTTTGTTTGAATAAATAAATCTTTTGATGGATCTAAACTAGTCTATTGTTGCACCCTGGCAGTTGGAAAGGTTAGGCTTAGCCGCGGCCCCCCTTATATTATTGACAATCCTAAATAAAGCCCTATTGATAACAACAACTAATAGTTGTTTCTTTTTTCTTCGTTAATTTAAATAAAACACCAATGAATTTCTATAGTGATAATAATATAACACAATACTTAATATCAATATATTTTTAGTTCATGATTTTTATACAAAAAGATATTATTTTCTAAAATATGTGTCCAATTAGAATGTAAAAATTTTGGATTGGGGTCACCCCGAGTCAAAGTTGTTGACTAGATTTTTAGATAGTGGTACCTATAACTACATGTACTCATATTCAATCACTCTATTAGACTCAGAATTGACCTAGATTGTAAAGTTTAAAGCTCGTAGCAGATCAGATGCAGATTTTGATAAATCTGAATTTGATCAAGATTTAAAAAATGAGAACGTATGAATATAAATCAAAGTGTTATCATCAACCCCCTAGCAGATGTGGACCAGATTCGACCCATCATGTTGTTGTTCGTGCTTTTCTTATTACCTCCCTCACATGTAAGAATCCTAAACAAACATGTGTCGTTATCCATAGATGACAGAATGAGGATTGTTGATGTTTTCTCTATTTATGAAAGAACCATCCTTGTAGACGAGCCATTTTGTGACATGTAAGGCATCATAAACCCTTAGCCACATGCAAGTATCCGTAGAACGGGGGGTCATTTTAAATGACACAATGGGACATCCTGCATGACATGCTGATTTTTTTACTTCTCGTCTTTGTTATATTAAATGGGAGCCACTGATATTATTGATACAAAAAACTCAAATTTATGAAATGGGAAGAGATGATACGCTTAAAATTTAGGGGATTATATTAAAAAATCAAAAATCCCAAAATTTACTAACAAAGTACTTACACAAAACCTTACATGCATCAGTAAATTAATCAAAATTTGTGCATTCTCAAATGCTCATGTCATATGAATCTGATGGTCACAAAACTGACTCACACTCAGTTTGAGGCTTGAACAAATCTTTAAAGTTAGTTATGATTTACACTAATAGAACATCAAAATTATGTGGAAGTAAAATTTCACACAATAGTCTGTAGATTCTAATTTGTTAAACGGGTTGACCAAAGTCTGGATCTGGGTCTACTTGGAGCTCTAAATTTTAGAGTGCAGAATGATTTGAGTTTAGATAGACTAACCGAGACATGAATACTATCGGTGGTAGTTACATGTCTAACAGTTCAACAATTCGATCAGCCTTTTTGACTAAATTTGACCCGACCCAACATTTTAACATCCTAACCAACACATTTTTAGAATATATCTTTTATTTAAAAATTATTAACTAAATATATATTTATTGTATTGTAATATACTATTATGATTATACAATTTAATTCATGTTTTATTTAAGGAACGAAGAAGAACAGTAAAGAAGCAACAGCTGTTTGCTTCTGTTAATTGTCGATAACTGCAGGGGTATATAGGACTACCAATAACATAGGGGGTTATTTTAGATTTCCTCAAAAATGGAGGGGGCGGAGAAAAGTTCTAAATAATTTCCTAATGTAAATCTAAGTATAATACTAAGTTGTATTGTTTTTGTCAATGGTGAGTGAGGTGGCTTATTGGGTATACAAACATATTGGTTTGTAGAGACGGGATAAATATATTCCCCTCTTTTTAATCAAACAGATAGTTCGTCAAACACAGAATTAATGCGCCCCCCTCTTTTAATCAAACAATCAGTTGTTTGTGGTTGTAGAATCGACTATAAAATGGGGCCAGTCCTAAAAATACAAACCCCGAATGGCCTCAAAGAACAGAAGAAAAACACGCGGCACAACCACTCCCACAAGTTTAATACTGACGTGCATTATATCTGTAGTGGTATATAATATTAGTACTCACTTGTACAAGATTTGTATTAGTATGTAATTTTTTTTTTGTATGAATGTGTGCCATTAAAATATATCTACTATAAGCCAATCGCTTAATAATGAAATGTTGTTGTTTGTACTAACTTTCATACCAACGTATCAAAACAAATATGTATGTTATAGACCAGCAGCTCGACAATGGCTTAAAATAGTCTCCAACAAGTTTTCTTAGTACTTTTTTTGTGTTGTTGTAGTATTAGATGAGCAGAATTTGTATGCCTTTGTTAAATATATAGGCTTAAAAATATAAATATTATTTTTGGTATTTTTATTACTAAAATATCGCATGATTTGTATTTAATCTCTCAAAAAATGGCATGTCTCTCAAAAAATGGCATGTTTCTAATGTACGAGGTTAAAATATTAATATAATCTATTTTATAAGTTGAGATGGTAATTAAATTTAGTTATGAATTTACTATAAATTTCTTTTTATAGTTTTTATGTGTATCGATGTATGTTATTTTTTACTATAGCAATTTTGTTGTTTTTGTTACTAAGTTTTGTAAATTGTGTGTGTTTTAAATAGATTATATCCATAGATTTTAGATACTACTATTTACATTCATAGATATTATGTATTTATGAATTATTGTATTCTTTGATTTTTTTGGCATTATTATTGATGTGTTTATATATTTGTTGAGCTAATATTTAGTGTCTTTAATAAATATATTATATATTTTTATGTGTGTGTTGTGTGTTATATTTTAGTATATTATTTTTTTAATTTGTAAGTTGTGTATTTTAAAATTATATACTTTTTTTTCAAATTCAGGAGGAAATCTTATTCATCCCTCCCTCCCCTTGCGAGCAAACTCAATCGAAAGAGTACAATCACTAATCCAATAGGAATCAGAAAACATGGTAGTACTACTACCATTACAATCTTTAGGAATTAAACTAATTAGACCCTTAGGAGGGTGGGCATACGTAGTGTATGCAGAGTTGTTTTGGGGGTAGTTCCTTGCCAACTCGTCCGCCACTGAGTTACATTCTCTAGGAGCGAAAACTAGGTTCCACCCTTGTCGTCTCAGATTTCCGAATCTTCAGATAGATTTATAGTATCTGGGATTCTCATTCGCATCTTGATTTAGCACCTTCACGACTATAAGGAAATCAGACTCAATCGTTACATCTTCTAGGTTATTGCTAGCGACGATCTCAACCGTGAGAAGAATACCTTCTATTTCTTCCTCTACTACATTTGAAGTGGTAAGCTTGCAGATGGCACCGCCCGCCCAACACCCTTGGTCATCTCATCCGACCACTGCACAGCTCGCACCATAACGATTGACCGTCGTGTCAGTATTTAGTTTGATTGTGCCCTGGATGGTCTCTTCCATCTTTGTACGCCTCTCGTGTCGACAGCTAGGGCTGTCAATGGGGAGGGTATGGGGAGGGTAAGGGCTTACCCTTATCCTTACCCACCAAGTCTGGTGGTTAAGGGTATGGATAATTCCCCACTCCACTAATATCCTTACCCTCCCCTTACCCTTACCCTCTTACCCACAGGATAAATGAGGAGGATAAGGGTTAAGTGGGGAATTTATATGTCATCTTCAAATTTGTGATAATATTAACAATAATGGTCTAGCTAGTACATTCATTTATTTGAGTGAAATATCAAGATGTTCCATAATGGATTTTAAATATCCAAAATGTTTCTAAGTAATATTCTACAATTGTTGTATTGAATGCATATACAAATGGTAGTACCCTAACATTGGTGTGTGAAAAAATAAATTATTCCTAGTAGATTAAGACTTCTACGTTAAAATGATATTAAAGGACAATATGTCATAGAGAGTTATTCTTAGAAACATGCATATCTTATACCCTCTAAAATGTAGTAGCATCCAAAAAAATAAAGCACAAATAAAATAGATAACACTACCTCACATATGTATTAAATGATATATTAAAGATTAAATCTTGTTATTATATACATGTTTGTCTTACACCACAAATAATTTAATGGAACATAGACTACATATATACATGTGTCTTGCACCTCCAAAACTATGTTGCATACACAACCAAGTTAACTATATAAGAAGTAGAAAAGAATATCATGTATTATTTAAAATGATGACCCAATAAAATTAAATATTACATAAATTCAAATAACATATGACCATACATTCAATATATTATACATAAATATTGATGGGTAGTGGGTTAGAGGGTATGGGTAATGGCTTACCCTTACCCTTACCCACTAAGGTAGCGGGTTAGAGGGTAGCGGGTAGGCGGGTAAAGGATAAGAAAATCCTTTACCCTTACCCTTCCCCTACAGGGTATGGGTAAAGGGTAAACGAGTTTACCCTTACCCATTGACAGCCCTATCGGCATCCAGTTGCTGTGTAGGAAAAGTCGCACTGTGGACAGCCTCCGCCTTCTGGATCAGGTTGGCAGTCTACGCCGCCGGTATCTTTATGCCCTCAAAGATTTGTTTGTTGCGAGAGTTTCATATGTTCCAGCCGGTTATCAAGCATCACGTGTAGAAGGGTTTCCCTTGGTTCAGTATAGCCTAGATCCAACTCTTGGCTTCGTCGGTGTTAAAGAACCATTTAGGCACCTCATCGCTAGGCGGGTATGTATCCCAGACCTCCCGTGTATACTCACAATCGCGCATGGCATGGAGGATGGACTAGTCATTCTTCTGGCATCTGGGGCATCTGCTACAAGTAGCCAGATGACGTCGGACTCTTCTACAATTGGTTAGTAGGGCTTCATGTATAGTCAGCCAGGTAAAGGTTTTAATGCGGCTAGACAGATCAATTTTCCATAACTTAGACCAGCAGCCCTCAGTCCTGATATCCTTCCCTTCTCTCAGTGTTTTGTACGCCGACTTGGTGGTGTAGTTCCCTGGTTGGGTGAGATTCCACACCCTGATGTCATCCCCGTCTGTGGGGGAGTGGGGCTTAAGTTTGTTGATGTTGTCCTAGATGTCCCTAGGGAACCAATCCTTGATGAAGCCTATGTCCCACCCGCCCTCAAGCTCAACCATGCTCGCGACCTTTAAGTCCATCAGGTCTGCCGGGATAGGTTTCGTGACAGTCTCAGCGAGGAGAAGACCACTACAAATCCATCTATCAGACCACACATTAATCGATTCTCCATTCATAGGGATCAAGTAGGAGTAGGTGTCTATGAAGGGTTCGCCTTGGATGACCGCTCTGCTCTGTCTGCATTTGTTGCCAGTGCCGACCACCATGCTTCTTTCTCGTCTGTGTCTCATATATTGTATCCATGGTGTTTTGCGGCCGCTGCAGATTTCCCACATATTCTTATATATTAGAGCAAGGTTCCAGTCTCTCATGTTCTTCAGCCCCATTCCTCCATCCCTCTTGCTACTGGTCATTTTGTTCCAAGCTACCAATGCAAGCGGGTGGGCCTTGTGGTTCCCCCCCCCAATATGAACCTTCGAACAACACCATCTATTCTGTCACAGATCTGTGTAAGGATAACGGATGTCTGCATAATGTATGTGGGAAGTGCTTGAAGAATAGACTTCATGAGGCACAACTGACCCGCCAATGAGAGGCACCTGACTGACCACGCAGCCATCTTATTGTTCACCTTGTCCACGACCTCACCGTAGGTTTGCTTGTTCACTTTGCTATATGGGAACCCCCAAGTACTTGCCCAAGTCTAAGGTGGACAGGTATCTGCTCATGTCTTTTATCTGTCTTCGTAGGTCCCTGTGTACGGCCGGTGAGAAGAAGATTTTGGTTTTTGCTTTTAACACTACCTGGCCCGACGCCTGCTCGAACTTCCAGAAGCATTCCAGAATGCTAGTCATCTGAAAAAGGTTGGCTTGGGTGAAAAGGATTATATCATCTACGAAGCAGACACGGGAGATGTGTGGGCCTCTCGCCCCCAACCTGATGGGCCTCCACGCTCCTTCATTCACCTTCTGGTTAATCAGTTGGCTCAGCCTCTCCAGACAGAGGACGAACAAATAGGGGGACAACAGGTCCCCTTGTCGAAGGACCCTACTAGCCTTGAAATCACCAGATATCCTACCGCTCCAAGCGATCCTGGTTGACCCCTTGGTGATGGAGGCCATGATGTAGTCTATGATGTTCTTTGGCATCCCAGTTCTATTTATAATGTCCAAGACAAACTCCCAGGCCATTTGATCATAAGCCTTAGTTAAGTCGATCTTTATGGCCATCAGCTTACGACCCTTCTTCCTTTTCATGGTGTGGACAATCTTCTGGACCATCGTGATGTTGTCGGATACTGGATCCGACAGTGGACCAGTTCTTTTGTATAAACTGAGCGCTGACCCCGTCAGGCCCAGCGGCTTCACTAGATCGAGGGACATAATTGTATTGTGGATCTCATTTTCCATGGGACATACACCCAGATTTCTCTTCTCCTCGGCAGTGAGGGCCTTGAACGAGCCTGGCATGGTGGAGCAACTAAGCGCATAGTAGTTGTCGGGGGTAGTGAGAACGACGTGGAAGTGTTCGACAACTAGTTGTAATATCTCGCTCCTCCCTCTAATCCACTCGCCCCCTTGGTTGCGCAGGGAAGTCACGGTGTTGTCTCTCCTTCTCTGATTAATGTTGTGAAAATACCGGCTGTTATTGTCGCCATCCAGAACCCAATTGATGTGTGCCTTATGTCTCAGTTCCTCCTCTTTGTCTTTGAGAATAGCATCAAGGTCTTGCTGCATGTCAAGGCACAAAGCATCCGATATGGTGTTGTACCTCTCAGCCATGTCAGTTTGCAAACAATTAATGTTTCAGATCAGGTGGTCCTTCCTCCTTCTTGTTTCCATGTGCTTCACTCTATACCAGTCGGTGATCAGACCTTGAGCTTTCTTCAGCGCCTCATTGAATGGCAGATCAGTCCTCTAGACTCTCCTGAGAAGGTCTGAGAAGCCTTTAGTATTGTGCCAAGATGCACGAGTTGTGAATCGGTGCACATGCTTGTCCTTGCCAAGGTTGCGGAGCAGAAGGGGGCAGTGGTCGGAGCCCGTCCAAGGGAGGTGCTCGACCACCACACGAGGATACTTAGCAATGAAGGCAGTGTTTCCTGCAGCCTTGTCAAGTCTTTTCTGTAGTAGACCGTGCTGGAAGGTAAATCTCATCCCGGAGAATCCCAGGTCTGTGAAGTTTGCCTCCATTAACGTTTGCTAGAAGATGGACGCATCCTGGTTGTTGAAACAATCGCTACTTTCATTAGGCCAAAGGATAGTGTTGAAATCACCCAGTACTACCTATGGCTCCTTGATTCGCTGGACGAGGAGGGTAATGTGCCTTCAAAGTAATTTTATACTTTGTTACATAATTTTAGATGGTATCTGTTAATTTAGACATTATTATTTTCGTTTATAAATATTATGTATTTATAAATTATAGTATTCTTTTATTAATTTAAGCATTAATTTAATTATGTAGTTAATTGTACTTAAGCTAATGTGTATTATAGTAAGATTGGTGATCAAGTTTGGGTCAGATTGGGTTTTGACATGTAAACTACATTTTGGGTCTGATTCAGGTGTTACATCGGTTTTGTACTACAAAGTATAGCCATTCTACAAAATATTGAAATATTTCATCTTAGTATTGTTTATAAGACATGCAAAAAAATTATGAAGTATTAATATTCTATAAATTTTAATACAACTCACCAAAAGGTGCATTTGAGTCATTTCAGGTTACACTTAGGTTGAAATAGTCGTGTTCAAGTTATTGGAGTCCCTACAAACTAAAAGTTAAACACATGGTTGAATTCCAATTTGGAATCTAATTAACATTTTCGAGTTTGATTGGGTTCACTTTGGGTCAGGATTGCAGATTTGGTCGGGTCGGTTCAAGTCTAGTCTAAGATTGTCAACCCTATATTATGATTATTAAATATTTTAATGTATATAAATAAAAATATACATGATATTGAAATCAAAAAATGAAGTAAAGAAAATATTAAAAAAATCAACGTATCTTCACCGGGGACACGTTGCTCTTCTTGGGCAACGCATCCCAGTTGTTGACACATTATTTTTTTAAATAGCAATTTGTGTCCCAGGAGATACATATACATTGCTCTCACTAGGAACAGTGTGTCCTCTTTAAGAATATATGACCACTGAAACATATCATTTTGAAAAGTAAAATATAAATCATGCTATATTAGTAACAAAAATAACAAAAAATGTATTAACCAAGTATTTAAGTGATTGTATCACGGTTGTTGTGTATTTATTCTTTATTGGTATTAGTTTATGAATATGTACATGTAGAATTTGTTGGCAGATGAGAGATGAGATCCAATGACGATTACTTGTGTCAACGGTGGAGGAGATGGCCTGTAAGGTACATACACACATGTTGGCCCGTGGGAGTCGAGACAAATATATTTCACCTTTAGTCATTGTTGATCGTGGCTGTAGGGGACTAAAGAGTAGGGCCAAAATACTGTGGACCAACCATTGGTAACGATACGAAGCCATATTGGTAGCTAGGACGTGTCATCCCAATCCTAGAAATCCAAACCCGCGGCGTTTCCAAAAGAACATAAGAAAAACGCTCCTAAAGCGGCACAACCACTCGTCTAGGCTAAGACCATCTCTGGCATTGGTTCGCCCCCAGATTCCAACGTCATCGTTCACTAACTCCCACATCCGGGACCACTTCATCAACAAGAGTCGGCAACCACAACCTGGAGTCTTCAGCCCAAATGCTCAATATTTTAAAAATGATGCATGTGGGACGTACACATGCCATGGCTGGGTCACGGATCTGCAACGGTGCATGTTGTCAGGTGCCTGCAGAAGGAAATACTAAATGAACCCTGGGCTAAAAGATGTTCATCAACATGCAGCAAAGGACGCTACTTCAATATTCAACACTGCCATACGTTTGTAGAACTAGGAGAGTGATAAATGTACAAACTGCGGTATACATGCTCTCTTTTCGTATTCTTAATGATACTTTAATAATCTGCAGGCTAAGCATCACATATAGCCCATGTATCTAATCATAATAAAATGGATGAAATGATTTAGAGAGAGAGAGAGAGAATAATTTATATATACTGGTCGTCACTTATCATTCTTTTGTTGTAGGATAGAAACTGAAGGGGAAGGTCCAACCCAATATATAATCTAATTGATTTTCCATTCTAGAACCAATTGGCAAGTGAGCGGAGTAGTCCAATATTTTATATAGATGCACATCTCTACATGCAGGTAATGTGGGATTATTTTGATTAACACTTGACTTGGGATTATTTTGATTCACACTTGACTTGATAGTCTCTCCCTCATGTGTGAGCTCATCAACTCCCCTATTAAATGCACCACATTACATAGACCCAAGTACTCAACCCAGTAGTGTATTAATACAAAGGTTAATCTCTAAGTCTGAACTTAGCTTAGATATCATTTGATGAATATAGAGAAAATAGAAGAGATACAAATTATACCAGATCAATGTAGACCAGCAAAGAGAAGAGAAGCAGAGTGATGCCACCCTCTTTCTTTTCTCTTCTTTCTTCTTTCTTCCTTGGCTTTTTCTTCTTTCCGTTGCGTACGTAGCAAATAGAAAAGGAAAGAGGGCATCTCTTTGCTTTGGCTTGCAACTTCTCTTTGCTGCTAATATGTGGTTCCGTGAGTATGGGTATTTATACCCAGTGTCACGGTAGCATATCATGTCCTAATAGGCTTCCCAAGTGTGGGCTGGAATCTAAAAGGCCATTGACCCAACAACCTCCCCCTCCAGCCCAGATGAAAAATTATCCTTATGACTCCTCAGTTGGAGTCCAATTTGACAAGCTCCTTACAAGTAGTAAGCTTCTTTGTAGGAACTATCTTCATCAGCTTGTCAGAAAGATTGACGTTGGTGTGAACCTTTTTCAATTTTAAGTGGTCTTCACTAACTAGCTTCATGCAACCAGTAGTATCTCATATCAATATGCTTTGTCCTGGAGTAATAAGAAGAATTCTTGATCAAGTCCATGAAACTCTGACTGTCATACTAAATAACATACTCATCATGTGTCAAACTCAATTCTTACAAGAAATGTTTGAGCCAAATAATATTTTTTCATACTTCACAAGTTCTGATATATCATGTCTCAATAGTATATAAATCAAAATAATTTTACAATTTAGTTTGCCAACTAATAGCTCCTCCTGCAAAAGTGTATAGGAAACATGAGGTGGACTCATGGTGATCAAGATCACCTACTAAATCTGCATATATGAAACATGTAAGAATTGGTGGTGTCATGCCAAAGTATAAACAAGCACTAGATGCACCTATCAAATATCTGAGTATCCATTTAACAACGTTGTTATGCTCCTTATCAGGGTCAGACAAAAATCTATTAGTCACAATAACTTCATATGCAATATTAGGCCTAGTGCACATCATAACATACAACAAACTTCTTACTGCATAAGTGTAGGATACGTGGGTCATCTTTTGCTTTTTCTATTTAGTAGAAGGAGATTGTTTTCTACTTAGTCTGACGTGACTAGTTAAAGGAGTCTCAAGTGTATTCACCCCTTCATGTTGAACCTATCAAGTACACACTTAACATATTTCTCATGTCTTAACTAAAGTTTCTTTGCTTTCTTGTCATGTCTGATGTCCATGCCAAGAGTTTGTCTAGATGGTCCCAAGTCTTTCATATCAAAAGATTTAAGCAATACCTACTTCAACTTGACAATCATCTGAGCATCTTTGTCAATGACCAACATATCATCAACATAAAGTAAGAGAATGATGAAACTATCATCTAAAAATCTCTTGAAGTAAACACAACGGTCTGCCTCTATCCTGTGGTAACCTTGCTTCAGCATAAAAGAATCAAACTTTTGTACCACTTCCTAGGTTCTTGTTTTAACCTATAGAGACTTTTCTTCAACCTACAATCATGTGTTATTTTCCTTTCATTATAAATCCTTTAGGATGTTGTGTATAGATCTCTTCCTCTAGGTTACCATGGAGGAAGGTTTTCTTCACGTCAAGCTGCTCAATATCTAGGTGTAAACTAGTTGCCAATCCCAAAATGGTGTGGATGGAAGTCATTTTCTCCATTAGAGAAAATATCTCATCAAAAACCATCTCTATTATTTTCCAAAGAATTTCACCACAAGTCTGGGTTTGTATCTCACAACATTGTCATTTCCATATTCCTTTCTAGCTTGAAAACCCACTTATTATCTAAGGATTTTGTTCCTTCAGGAAGCTTGCATAACTCATAGGCATGATTTTTCTTCAATGAGTTAATCTCATCTTGAATTGTGCAGCCACTTATCATTTTCCTGATGAGACTTTGCTTCCTCATAGATTTCTAGCTCCCCCTCTTCTATAATCAATGATCATTCTGAATCAGAGTATCTAGTAGATACTCTTTTATCCCTAGTAGACCTTCTCAAATGTGCATCTACTAGATCCACCTATTGGGGTTGCTCCCCCTTCTCAGGAGCCTCCTATTCTTGGATGCCATGTGCACCAGGATAATCCTCTACCATATCATGAGGGATCTCATTGTCCTCAATCTACTTTGCATCATCAATCTATTGGACTGGAGAGGGAATTGGTGTATCAATCATAGAATTGTTTACAAACTACTCAGTCTCTGTATTCAAAGTATCAAAATACATCTAATAATCAAAGAAGATCACATCTTTGCACCTGATCATCTTCTACTTTTCTGGGTCACATAGCTTGTAGACAAACTCCTCATCACCATAACCAAGAAAAATACAAGGAGTCGATCTATCATAAAGCTTCTCCTCTACTCCTTAGGAACATCTACAAATGTCTTGCACCCAAATACTCTAAGGTGAGAGTAAGAAGTTGGCTTACCTGTTAATCAAGTATCAAGTAGTATTTACTGCCTCTGACTAGAACTCCTTAGGAAGTTTGACATTCTTCATCATGCATCTGACTCTCTCCATAACCATTTTTCTCATCCTTTCAAATAAACCATTGTTTAGTGGGGTTCCTGGAACTATCTTCTCATAATGAATACTAGATCCTTCACAATAAGATATGCATTCTCTAGAAGTATACTCACCTCCATTGTTAGAGTGAAGACATTTCAAGTTTTTACCTATCTCCCTCTCAACCATATCATGGAATTTCTTGAAGGTATCAAAGAGTTGATCCTTACTTTATAGACAGTAGACCCACACTTTTATAGATGCATCGTCAATAATTGTCACAAATAAATTGTTTCCACCTAAAGAGTTGACTTCCACAAGTCTACAAACATCAGAGTAAATTTTGTCTCAGAGATTAGACTTCTTCTCACACTGAGTATTGAACTGGAGGCTTTGTTGCTTCCCAAGTAAACAATTTTCACAAGGACTGAGAAGTGCATTTCTTGCATAGGGGGTCAATTCTTTCTTAGAAAATACTTCTAGTCCTTTATCACTCGTGTGCCCAAGCCATATGTGCCATAAATCTGGGGAGTTGGAGTAGTCCACAATGTTGACACTGTTAGTGCAGACCTTTATGTTCATCTTATACAAGGTGCAACAAACTTTGCCTCTAGCCACAACCAACTGTCCTTTGGTGATAGTAGTTTTCAAGTCATCAAAATGATAGAGAAAGCCCTGAATGTCTATTCCATAGCCAAAGATGATATTATAATCAATGGTAGGAACATGTCTAACATTCTTTAGAAATATGGTATAACCCAATTCAGTCTCAATGTACACATCACCAATCCCATGAATCTTTTCATAGGTTTTACTAGTCATCTTTGTCATTCCAAAGTTCCCAAACTTGTAGGAGCAAAAGAAATGTCTATAAGGAGTGATGTGGTAAGAATAAACAATTCCCAACACCCACTCAGTATTATCATTGATATGTAGACATTGTCCCATGGAAACTCCACATGTGAGTACCTCTACAACATTTGTAACGACTTTGTCTTTGCTGCTATTGTCATTTGTCACTTTAAGCTTTCCTTCTGAGAATTTTCTTTTGTGTTGTCTGTAGAATTTCTTTTAAGTGACATGATTTGTTGTACTAACGACAAACCACCTTACTTTTAGACTTTGACATGTCCTTTGACTTTCCTCTATCACCACCCTATCTAAGACTCTGAGTCCTCTCCCTATTCTCTACAACAAGGGCATGTCAAGTAGATGTCTCTGTTGAGCTATGTCGTCTGGTCTCTTCATTTAGCATGTTATCAGAAACCAAGTCTAATGTCAACTTCCCATCTAGATAAGAGTTGCTAACAGGACTCACCAGAGTCCCCCAACTATTAGGTAAAGAACCAAGAAGTAGAAGCACTTACAACTCATCATCAAGTGACAAACCCATTGTGGTTAATTGATTTACCACACTTTTAAAATTAAGTGCATATAAATATTGTTATCTTCCTTGAACTTGAGATTCATAAGTTTCTTGATAAGAAATGCTTTGCTCCCTATTGTCTTCCTCTCAGACAACATCAAGCTTCTTCCATAGAGAGTGGGCACTGATCTCATTGGTGATGTGGTGGAAGACTGACTCATCGACCCATCGACGGATGAGTCTGATGCATTCCCTATCCATATTTTTCTAGTCCTAGTCTTTTGTGTCTACACGCTTGCTTGCATCTCCCTTGACCAGTTCATATAGATCATTGCAATAGAGAAGATCTTCCATCTTAATCTTCCATGTCGGCTAATTAGACGTCATCAGTTTCATCATGTTGTTTGTGTTGTCCATCTAGTCCATGTAACCCCATAATGCTCTAATACCACTTGTAGGGGAGAAACTGAGGGGGGAGGTCCGGCCCAATGTATAATCCAGTTTAGTATTTATCCCAAAACTAATTGGAATAGGAGGAGTAGCCCAATGTCTTCAAAAGTACATGTTTTCTTTCAATCAATGGTCCATATATGTTGCGTTGGTATTACATATTATATCTGGATTAACTAGTAGACACCAGAACTATATGCTTGAGTTGTTTAGTAAATGTGTAGTTCGTAGTATCTATAACTATATGTGTCGGTGCAATAGACCTCTATTGTACTGGTGGTACTGACAACCTAGGCTCCTTAAAGCCACCTGATGACTGTCTCTGGTATTCAGTTGGCCTCTTCTTGGCACTCTTATCTTGCTTCTCAACCACATACCTCTCTATCCTTTGAACCGACTCCACAAAAGTAGCAAAATTCTCTATGCTCTCTAGGGTTGTTGTTGGCATCATCAACTCCGTACTCAACCCTTTCTTAAAGCATCTCATCCTCTCCTATTCTGTCACGTCCACGTGAGGACATAACCTCAACAACTCCATAAACCTTGCTTCATACTTATTGATCATCATGGATCCTTGTCAGATCCTCTCAAACTGACTAATCTTCTCATTAAGGTATGTCTAAGAGAAGTACCGACTAATAAACTCACATCAAAATTCCTCCCAATTGATCACAAAACCTGGCCTATTTTCCTCCTTTATGGCCCATCAATGGCCAACACTCCCCTTCAAAAGGTATACATCGTGCTTCACCTTATCAGCCTCTAGGATGCTAAGGATCTTGAAGGCTTTCTCTAGTT
Source organism: Alisma plantago-aquatica (assembly GCA_963693085.1). Taxonomy (NCBI): domain Eukaryota; kingdom Viridiplantae; phylum Streptophyta; class Magnoliopsida; order Alismatales; family Alismataceae; genus Alisma; species Alisma plantago-aquatica. Next base: position 1,345,996,502 of record OY856411.1, read on the forward strand.
CTATTAGCCAAAGATCTGCATCCGCTGGATCCATCATACTCGTGTATTCCACCACTGCAACTCACCTCAACCGCTCAAATGTCTTCCCCAAGACCAAAGATTCCATATTGGGGACTTCTGCTTTCGCTTGAGGAATGAACATTCTATCCATCATATGTTTAATTGTGGCCATAAACTATCCAAAGATGGGATGAAAAGTGGGATTGGCCATCACTGTAGGGTCTATCTGGGGCATCTCATGTTCTCTCTCCTCATCAACCTTCCTCCTTGCACCCTCACCTGGTGCAACAACACCACTCTCAGCAACATTTTCTTCATGTTTTCTATTCATCTTTTCAACTCTTCTTCTTCTTCTTATGCACAGATAGAAGTCACTATAAGATAGAATGGAGGACACTAGAATAGACACAAATCCTAGTCCTAGGTCCATGTAGACTTAGTGAACCTAAATCTATGATACCAACCAAACTATGACACTCGTTGCTACACAACGCGAGATTACTTAAGCACGGAAACAATACTATACAAGAGGATAAACAAAAAACATTAAAAATTAAGACCAATTGCAGAAGGCACCAACATTAGAAAACTTACTACATAAAGATCCATAACTTGCCAACTTTATCTACATCTCATAAAATGTCATGCTTACAACATATTCCACAGACAAAACTATTACACATGATATTTGTTTCACTTGCATATACATATACATCAGCCAACTATATACAACAAAAGGGCACATAAGCCAAAAACTTGTATCAATAGATCAACAACAAAACACACTGAACTATTCCAAAGACCTGAGTGTACACAGATGACTCTAGGACTCTAACACCAAAAGACCAACAAGCCGCACACTCAACCTTATCAGCTACTGATCTTGTTGTTGCTCCTCCTCAGCTGCACAATCACCATCACGTCATGTAAGACCACCTAAAATATGTGGAAACCCATGGGGCGAGACCAAACTTCCCTGCGAGAGGTATAACTCTCCACCAACACTATTAGCTGGACCACCATCTCCTAAGCTGGTGCACAAAGTGTGATGCTTAGTCCACCGCGGTCATGACAGATGGGAGTCTAGCTGCTGTAAAAACCATGTGTTGGGGAGAAATCATGGAGAATAGATGTCTTTTCAGGTTTGGTGCCTGCAAGTCCTAAAATTGGCTAGTTGAGCAACTTTATCTAAGAAAAGACATAAATTACTAAAAGATAATAAACATGGGTTATTTTGGGCATATTAAGGCTATAGTGACACAAAACCATAAATAAATGCTTAGCATAAATGCATAAATTTGGTTGTTATCAAGAAGCCCCCTCAAAGGGTTTATGAATCAGAAGGATGGCGAGTTCTTCTCCAAAAGATGGAAAACCATGATCAACATGAACGAAATGGATCATGCAAAATGATCACCATAAACCCTGGGTCATACATCATCATACCACATGTAAGGATCTCATCTAAGAGAAAGGAAACCGTGAATAAGGTACCCAAAACAGAACCTAAACTTCCCTTAACCTCTAGGTACATGAACATCATGCATGTGAAAACTACGGTTAAAGGTCAAAGGAAGATCACTATAACACCAAAATCATCAAAATAGGATATGTGAAATTAGGGTTTTAGATTTCATCAAAACCAAGCAAGATAACCACTACCAAACAAGTTCTAGAGATTATCATCATCTAATATCATGTTAGGGAAATGTTTTAAAGAGAGAATACAGTAGCTTGCATGTATGAAAGAGTGCAAGTAATAAAGAGGGAAAAGAGTTATATAACCCACCTTAAGATGATCACCACCAAGAGTACCAAACTCCAAGATCAAGAGCCCCAAGCACATGATCCAAGGGTTGAAGAAGATTCACTAAAAGCTCCACACTCAGACATAAGAGCACCTCAAGAAGGAGAAGACACCAAGATCAAATCTAGCCCAAAGAATAAAGCAAAGAATATCTTGGCCAAACTAAAAGAGAAAGGGGTGGAAAGAGAGGAATATGAAGGTAGGAGATCAAAGGAACATCAACTTAGAAGACAAACACTTACCAAGGATGTAAGATGAGATCAGATCACCACCACCACCACATGTAAGAGGAGATTGATCCTCCAAGATCCAAGGACGAACCTTCTTGCTCCACCAAGCGCCAAGAATAAGCAAAGGAGGAGGAAGAAGATAGATGGCCAAAAGAGTTGCAAACAAGGAAAGATAAGGGGTTATATAGATGAAGGATGAGAGAGAGAAAAAGGGTGAGGTGACAACACACTAAGGGACCCAAGGGACAGTTGCCCTCACAAAAGACCAACATGCACCCACATGCAACCACATAAACATGACATGCAAGACATGATGATACACTCTAGGTAGTGTCTCGACCACCATGTCATCCCCCATGGAAACAGTTGTGGCCATCCTAGGGTACACCTCCCATGGTCGCCACACCACATGCAATGTAATGGCCACATTTGTGCTTAATTGGTAAAGTAGGGTTTACCTGAATGATTACATGCTTGATTAGATTGAACATCGTTTAGACTTGATTAATGATAGTAGATCAATTGTGATGTTTCAAACCTAAGAAGAAACTCTAAGTATGATTTTAGTTTACAGAATTAGGGTTTGAGAAATGTAAACCCTAATCAGAAAAAATTAGGGTTTTGATAGTACATGAATATGGAATTTGATCAGGATAGCAGTATGATAAATGATTTTTCATATTTTCTACAAATTTTTTTATTTAATTAAATTTTGGATATGAAATGGGTAACTCAATCATGCATATTGGAGAAAAAATTCAGAATATTTGAGTGTTCTTTGAATGTGGTTCTCGGTCGAACTATACTTTAACCAAAATGCTGACATAGTGCTTTTCAGTAGTGTAGTGTTTTATTTTTATTTATTTATTGGTAATTCAAAATAATTTGAAATTTTAACTGGAGATCTGAAACTCAATCATAAACAACATGTATAGCTTTCATAATTTTTGGATGCGTTTAGACCTTACAAGTAGATGAATTACGGTAATATTTTTATGACAAAAAATTCAACTAAAACAAGAAAAAGTATAGAGAGGGGTCAATGTGCAATTGACACAAGCAACTCAATTGATCTATATGGTCAACCTAGCACACAAGGAGCTCTCATAATTTGTGATTCAATCCAGATAAATGAAATCCTAGAGAGAGAGGGAGAGTTAGGGTTTGAAAGGAGAAAGTGATGGAGATGCTGACCTAGGGTTTTGCGGTCCAAGGAATGATGAAATCATGTAAGTTTAGCTTCTTTGCATAGCCTTTCATGATGAATCTTATCTCACATGTCAAGATTTCGTCCCTCCTCTGATTTGATTTGAAATGGTGTCAAAACTTTCCCTTTTCTCTCTCTTTCTTCATAATCCCTCATTTCTAGGGTTTACGAGTTGAAAGGAAGAAGAACCAGGTGAATTGCTAGGGATTTGATATGATATTGAGATTTTTAGGGATGATATACATGTTATATTATAAACTTCAAATAAATAGACATGGTACCATAGAGATACCACAGTCAAGTATAAGTAAGGGAAAAGATATAATATAGTAAGAGCTTTCTAAGAAAAATAAAATAATAGACTTAAGAGCCCTGAACATCGTAGATTCCCTACAAATGTCTGCATTATAGGGAGGAAACGATCCACCTTAGAAGTGACAAGTATACGGGGATCGGATCGCACCCACAGAGTGTGCGGGGAAACGAAGCCCTTGAGTAAGTCTCCTAAGAGAAGATAGGTTACCCAACATGAACCGGAGATCTCGGTGTAACCCAGAGGTACCCACAGAGCGTACCAAGATGAGGCCCACAGAGCGTCTCAGACCCTCTGCCTGTTTACTCAACCTAGAAGGAGAGGTCTAGTTAAAGGCCAGCTATTTAGCTGCCTTAGTCAGACGTGACAGTTTGAGTCAAGCAGACCCAGATTCAGTTCTAGGCTTAGCTTCTCGGGTTTTAAGCTAAGTCTTGTACGGTGAGATTGTAGTTTTCTATGAGTCTTCATATGTAGAGTACACTGCATATGACCAGGGCATAAGATAAAATATGTTCATATAGGTTTAAAGAGTTTCTTATAAGTAAGAAAGGCTAAGAAAGATTCGAGTATAGTTTCCCAACAATTATTCTTTGTATGTTTCTAAATTATTAGTTCTCATTGAAATTAATCAAGCATGCTCATATATTGATTTACTCTTGTTGATATCTAGAGTATCCTTCCATATTTATGATTATCAATGATTAATCTCTTTGAAGCTTACTGTTCTTATAATTGATATCAGTTGCTCAAAAGTATATCTATAATTATATCAGTGCTTTAGACTGTTTCTTTGAAGTGCTCATTCACTGAGCGAGTAGGCTCACCCATTTACTCACAAATTTTAGGGAAACCACGTGGACTTGAAAAAGGTCAAAGCATTAGAGTAGATCTACCACATGAGTTAAGTATGAGATTAGTTAAGTTCAGTCGGTCCCTGCCACTCTAGGTCCTAGTATAGATGTGAGAGTGTTGTAAGTAATGTTTTGTATCTTTGTTTCCTTAATAAGAGAGAATGTATCTGATTATTATGTCGTATGTACCTCAGAATGAATGTATGGATGTGTATCGTTTATGTTGAGATCATATTAAAGAAATAAATGTTTAGATTCCCTTGTGAAGTTAGTTTATGTGGTTCAATGCGAGAAAGCAAAGAGTTTGAAAAAGAAGAAAACGTTAATTGTGATCTTTATATTACTTTAAATCCTCAATTTATGCCCTAATCTCATGATTAATGGTAATTGTGAGATCAGAGTGTCACAACTTGGTAAGAGAGCCTAGGTTGAGTTGTCAGGGACCATTAAGTTAGTAAGTTAGTGTCATAAGTGTGGTAGATAGGAGATTTTATGGTGTTAGCTCTGGGGATTTGAGTAGTTGGATATCCTATCCCGACATCTGAGTACTTGGATCAACTAGTATCAAGCTACTATATCTATTCTTTCATGTATACCCTGGCCAGGTATACAGTGGAAGGATGGTATAGAGAGGAACCCTAGAAATATTAGGGTTAGAAACAAGATAAGTAACATGAATTAAGAGCATAAATAAAAAATGAGATAGAACTTTCATTTCATATTGTTGTTTTATTGGAGATGAATAGAAAAGCTCTTATATGTTTGAATTCAGATATTCAGTATTTTGAAATATATATGGGTCTTTAAGATTTGTTGTACACAATGCAATTATAGCATTTATTGATTACATTCTTTATATCAAGTAGACTAGAAATGATCTTTGAATGAGCTTTCCTAAGTGGATAAGTTTTCTTCCACACATTTGAGATGAATAGGAGTTGAGTAATCCTGAGTAGCTCTTGGCTTCAGGACTACAGGTTCAGCCTCATCCGGATGGAAGGGTGCGTTACTGGGATCTAATGAATGCTATTAAAAATATAATAACAGTATACTCTAAATAATTTAGACACACATCATAGAGAGAATGTACATCCATAAGATGTTGAAACATATGGGAAAGATTAGAATAGCTAAGAATCAGTTGGAACTAATATCTGAGATCCAACCTTGGGGCCTCATATGAGAAACCTTTAATTGGGAATAAAGGAACACGACATAAGGTTCAAATTAAGTTTAATTATTAGTATTATATGAACTCTAAATATGAAATATGGAAAAGATATTAGAAAAGTATGTAAGGGGCCAAGATAGTAAGAATCAATCATGAGGAATGGATTATATAACCGAGTACAATGTTTTTATGTACTCCAAAGCAAATGGAAAATAGAAGAAAAGAGTTAAGTATACGATAAGTACATAGAAGTGAAGAGTCTTCAGAAGAGTTAAAGTGAAGAGAACTAGATGAGTATGTAAAACATAAGAATAGGATAAGAAACTTAGTTGAAATAAAGAGAAATGTTGGAAATAATGAGCTTGATTAAGGAATGAGGGTTATGATATAATTGAGAGCATGGAATGTATACCTTTATTAATAAGTTTAATACATTCATACTTATTGCCTATGGATTCTAAGTCTCTATAGAACTACAAACTAGTTTCTAAAAGAAAAACAAAAGTGTAGCTAAATAAATGAATAAGTCATACAAAGGTAGACTATATTCAGGAAGGAAAAACTAGATTGAAAGAGAAACTATGTTTCACCCATGCATGAGGCGTTTGATTTAAAATGAAGGATATGTAATGTATTAAACATGAGGTGATACTAGTAGAGAGATTATTGATTTAGAATATCAACTTCACATTAGTAGAAAGATATAAAGAAATATATGCAACATGGTATACACGATCATACACATAAAAGAAGCAACATGATCATAAGAGAAAACTAGAAGTTAAAGATGACATGCGGAATAGTAGTATATGGTAAGGGGATTATGGAAAGTAAAGAATGGTATGAAACATAATGGAGTAATATAGATTATAAAAGAAAGAGGTTGTGAGATTCAAGAAAGTGCTAATTAGTCAAGTATCTTTGTTGATAATTAATTAAACCTATACACAAGAAATGTATTAATGGAATGTTTGAAGATAAGAATTCTAAGTCTCAAAATTATCTTCTCTTTCACATCTTCCTTATTGAGAGAAATATGGGAATGAAGTGATAAGAAAATGAATCATACATGATAATAACCACCATGGTATAGACATATAGTGAATTTAATAATGACACACAATATGATGATGAAACCCTAGAAGGGTAAATTGAGAATGTAATCTATCTGAATGACCAAGTAAGAGAAAGGAAATTCAGTTGATAAGATAGGGAAGACTTCAGTAAAACTTGTGAGATCCAAAATTTGAATTTCAAATTATGGGAGTATTGTCACATCATAATAATGTAATGCTTCTGATAAGGACCAGACCCTAGAATGTTTAGAGTTGTAGTAGTGTAAGGGATGTCACTAGTGATTTGTCTTGAATACTAGCATCTCTATAAAATAATATTATGGGATTTGCACTATGAGAAGTATACTAGCACTGATAGTAATCTAGGGTTTAAAGGTAGCTAATATGAAAGGTAGATAAACAATATGGAAATGATTCAAAGAAAAGAGTAAGATATAAATTTGAAATGTAACAAGTGTGTTTCGAATAAAAGGAGAAATACAATATGAATGAAGTGTGATATGAAATACATTCTTGCAGTTATAACAAGAATGATGAATAATCTATTTGTACCTTGTAAGTTTAAATTTTAGGAATGCTTAATCTACATGATTAAAATGAGAAGGATAAGTAGCAAAAAGTAAGTAGTAGTGAATGAGGAGAGAGATAAGAGATAACAATGGCTTTTAGTAATATGTGAATTTGTTTTTAGAAGTATAATTTGATGAAGGTATATTAAGAGTTGTAAATTGGTTCTACATATGATTTCAGTGTACATGTGCAAGCAATATGCTAATTAAAGGTGTCTGAAAGTTGTAGCCATTCATACCAGTAATCCATCTTAGTATTGTACAATTGTGGTATGGTGATATGGATTGAATAATGATGGAACAAAAGAAGGGTTACCCTGAATAAGGTAGTCTTACCTATTCACTCATATGAATAGAAGGGATGATAACCATATTGTATTGATATGTAACCCTAATGAGGTATAGCTTGTTATACCTAGCTTTAATATAACTAAGTGATGGTAATTGGGTATGAATAGTCCTTGAATGACTGATACAATCATGGAGTACTTTGTAACTGTTGTTGAAATGGTAGCATGCTATAACCCGATGGTTACACCTTGAATTATGTTTGGATTCATACTTGAGAATAATATGGAATGTGATGGTAATGCTTCACCTTATGCATCCATGATGCGATGGGGATGTCGTGAGTAGTATTGTACAATTGTTGTTGAATCTAGTCTTCCAACTCATGATTGTTTTTCTATTTGAGTAGCACAATAGTAATATTCAAAACAACATAGTGAACCCTCTTTTGTGACTCAGAGGTAATATAAAACAATAGTACATATTGAGCTGAATGAATTGAGATGGATGGATCAGATTATCAATGTTGAAGTAACACCTCAAGAGTATAAAAAAATATTGAAATGGTTGTTTCTCTCTCTCTGTTATGATTGATTGTGGCATAGATAATTTGTTTGTTGTCATTGAGAACTATTTCAAACACGTTGTGATTAGAAAAGAAATGAAGGACTTAATGTTGAAAATTTTAGGAATGTAATGACATGTAAGATTTTAGAAGATTAAAATAAACTTTGAATATACTTTGTTTGCATATTTATGTTTCGGGGATGAAACTTTTTAAGGGGGTGAGAATTGTAATGACCACATTTGTGCTTAATTGTAAACTAGGGTTTACCTGAATAATTACATGCTTGATTAGATTGAACATTGTTTAGACTTGATTAATGATAGTAGATCAATTGTGATGTTTCAAACCTAAGAAGAAACTCTAACTATGATTTTAGTTTGAATTATTAGGGTTTGAGAAATGTAAACACTAATCGACAAAAATTAGGATTTAATAATACATGAATATGGAATTTGATCAGGATAGAAGTGTGATAAATGATTTTTCATATTTTCTAAAAATTTTGTATTTTTTTGAATTTTGGATATGATATGGGTAACTAAATCATGCATATTAGAGAAACATTTCAGAATATTTGAGTGTTCTTTGAATGTGGTTCTCGGTCGAACTATACTTTGACCAAAATGTTGATAGAGTGCTTTTCAGTAGTGTAGTGTTTTATTTTTATTTATTTATTGGAAACTCAAAATGATATGAAATTTTAACTAAATATCTGAAGCTCAATCATAAACAACATGTAAAATTTTCATAATTTTTGGATGTGTTTAGACCTTATCAATAGACGAATTATAGTAATATATTTATGATAGAAAATTCAGATGAAATAAGAAAAAGTATAGTGAGGGGTCAATGTGCAATTGACCCAAGTAGCTCAATTGCTCTATATGGTCAACCTAACACACAAGGAGCGCTCATAATTTGTGATTCAATCCAGAGAAATGAAATCCTAGAGAGAGAGAGGGAGAGTTAGGGTTTGAGAGGAGAAAGTGATGGAGATGCTGACCTAGGGTTTTGCGGTCTGAGGAATGATGAAATCATGTACGTTTAGCTTCTTTGCAGAGCCTTTCATGGTGAATCTTCTCTCACATGTCAAGATTCCATCGCTCCTCTGATTTGATCCGAAATGGTGTTAGAACTTTCCCTTTTCCCACTCTTTCTTCATAATCCCTCATTTCTAGGGTTTCCGAGTTGAAAGGAAGAAGAATCGTTTGTAATATGTGAATTTGTTTTTAGAAGTATAATTTGTTGAAGGTATATTAAGGGATGTAAATTGGTTCTACGTATGATTTCAGTGTACATGTGCAAGCAATATGTTAATTAAAGGTGTCTGATAGTTGTAGTCATTCATACGAGTAATCCATCTTAGTATTGTACAATTATGGTATGGTGATATGGGTTGAATAATTATGGAACAAATGAAGGGTTACCCTGAATAAGGTAGCCTTACCTATTCACTCATATGAATAGAAGGGATGATAACCATATTGTATTGATATGTAACCCTAATGAGGTATAGCTTGCTATACCTAGATTTAATATAACTAAGTGATGGAAATTGGGTATGAATAGTCCTTGAATGACTAATACAACCATGGAGTACTTTGTTACTGTTGTTGAAACCCTTGTATGCTATAACCCAGTGGTTACACCTTGAATTATGTGTGGGTTCATACTTGAGAATAATATGGAATGTGATGGTAATGCTTCACCTTATGCATCCATGATGCAATGGGAATGCCGTGAGTAGTATTGTACAATTGTTGTTGAATCTAATCTTCCAACTCATGACTGCTTTGCTATTTGAGTACCACAATAGTAATATTCAAAACTACATAGTGAACTCTCTTTTGTGACTCAGAGGTAATATAAAATAATAGTACATATTGAGTTGTATGAATTGAGATGGTTGGATCAGATTATCAATGTTGAGGTAACACCTCAAGAGTATAAACAAACATTGAAATGGTTGTTTCTCTCTCTCTCTACTATGATTGATTTTGGTATAGAGAATTTGTTTGTTGTCATTGAGAACTATTTCAAACATGTTGTGATTAGAAAAGAAATGAAGGACTTAATGTTGAAAACTGCATTCAAGTATGAAATACAAGAATGTAATAACATGTAAGATTTCAGAAGCTTAAAATAAAGTTTGAATATACTTTGTTTGCATATTTATCTTTTGGGGACGAAACTTTTTAAGGGGGTGAGAATTGTAATGACCACATTTGTACTTAATTGGTAAACTAGGGTTTACCTGAATGATTACATGCTTGATTAGGTTGAACATCGTTTAGACTTGATTAATGATAGTAGATCAATTGTGATGTTTCAAATCTAAGAAGAAACTCTAACTATGATTTTAGTTTGAAGAATTAGGGTTTGAGAAATGTAAACCCTAATCGGAAAAAATTAGGGTTTTGATAGTACATGAATATGGAATTTGATCAAGATAGCAGTGTGGTAAATGATTTTTCATATTTTATAAAAATTTTGTATTTAATTGAATTTTGGATATTATATGAGTAACTCAATCATGCATAATGGTGATAATTTGTAGAATATTTGAGTGTTTTTTGAATGTGGTTCTCGGTCAAACTATACTTCAACCAAAATGGTGACAGAGTGCTTTTTAGTAGTGTACTGTTTTATTTTTAATTATTTATTTCTAAATCCAAATGATATGAAATTTTAAATGAAGATCTCAAACTCAATCATAAACAACATATCAAATTTTCATAATTTTTTGATTCGTTTTGACCATATCAGTAGATGAATTACAATAATATTTTTATGACAGAAAATTTAGCTGGAATAAGAAAAAGTATAATGAGAGGTCAATGTGCAATTGACCCAAGTAACTCAATTACTCTATATGGTCAACCTAACACACTAGGAGCTCTCATAATTTGTGATTCAATCTAGATAAATGAAATCCTAGAGAGAGAGGGAGAGTTAGGGTTGGGGAGGAGAAAGTGATGGAGATGCTAACCTAGGGTTTTGCGGTCCAAGGAATGATGAAATCATGTAAGTTTAGCTTTTTTGCATAGCCTTTCATGGTGAATATTCTCTCACATGTAAAGATTCTATCCCTCCTCTGATTTGATCTAAAATGGTGTCAAAACTTTCCCTTTTCTCACTCTTTCTTCATAATCCCTCATTTCTAAGGTTTCTGATTTGAAAGGAAGAAGAATCGGGTGAATTGCTAGGGATTTGATATGAGATCAAGATTTTTAGGGATGAGATTCGTTTTTAAGGTGTTTTCACACCTTAGGGTGAGTGGCAACTTCCTTTAAACAGTATATTGCACGACAATTGGTTAAACCATCCATGATCCTTAATTGCTTAGTATGCGACTACAAACCCTGAATTGTCTGTTTGGTCTAAGTTGTTGCAAAATGATATGAAATGGATTCTTCCTCTCTTTGCTTGAATTTCAGATGATGAATTCATATTAGAAATGTATACAATACATTCTAATGAGAATTCCCTAAGTATTCACAAAGTTTATAAGAGTAAACTGAAATATAGGGAATTTGTGTGTGACTGAAATTGATGTATAATTAAATAGAGAAATTTGTTTATCTGGATCCCCTTGGTTATGAATGATTATTTATCTAAATGCATTGTACATATATGTCAGATACTATTTTGGATTTCATGTGATGTGAATAGTGTTTTCTTGATATCTTTGTAAAGAGGGTGAAGCCCTATATGAGTGGAAAGTTGGAAATTTGTAAAAAATATGGTGAAATCCATTTGAAGTGTTTTTCTTGGCATCATAGACTCTATTAATGCAATGTTATCCTTGATTCATAATATCTCAATGAATGGAATGGAAAACCCTAATTTATCTCAATTCGAGGGTTTCATACATATGTTGATTGTATATGATGTGTTTAAAGCAATATGTATTTAGTGGATGTTTATGACATATTAAATCATTATGTGAGCCATGTGATAAGTGAATGAGGTAAATTAAACCCTAAGGATAGGGTTTTCAATGAATTAAGCATTTTTATTACCATGTTATCAGTATGAGATGTGCAACCCAAGATTTGGGTCAATGTGCACGTTTTCCAAGAAAGCGCAATTAATTTATGGGTGCAAATGACAATTACTCATATGCCAAGTAATTAGCTCTTATCAGTATATTAAGATGTTTAATTGCATGATTCTAGTGTATAAGTGCCAAATGGACATGCATTATGTTTATTTAAGTATTTCAGTCTCGCTGCATGTATAGTATGTTGATTTCCTAGTATATTACAGTGTTTGAATATACTGCTCTACCAAGTTAAGGATAATATACATGTTGTATTATAAACTTCTAATAAATACACACAGTACCATAGATATACCATAGTCAAGTATAAGTAAGGTAAAAGATACAATATAGTAAGAGCTTTCCAAGAAAAATAAAATAATAGACTTAAGAGCGCTGAACACCGTAGATTCCCTACGGATGTCTGCACTGTTGGGAGGAAACGATCCACCCTGGCAGCAACCAGTATACGGGGATCGGATTGCACCCACAGAGTGTGTGGGGAGATGAAGCCCTTGAGGAAGTCTCCTAAGAGAAGATAGGTTACCCAACATGAACCGGAGATCTCGGTTTTAACCCAAAGGTACCCACAGAGCGTACCAAGATGAGGCCCACAGAGCGTCTCAGACCCTCCGCCTGTGTACTCAGCCTAGAAGGAGAGGTCCAGTTAAATGCCAGATGTTTAGCCACCTTAGTCAGACATGACGGTTCGAGTCAAGCAGACCCGGATTCAGTTCTAGGCTTAGCTTCCCGAGTTTTAAGCTAAGTCTTGTACGGTGAGATCGTAGTTCGTTACGAGACTTCATACGTAGAGTACACTGCATATGATCAGCGCATAAGATAAAATATGTTCATATAGGTTTAAAGAGTTTCTTATAAGTAAGAAAGTCTAAGAAAGATTAGAGTACAGTTTCCAATCAATTATTCTTTGTATGTTTCTAAATTATTAGTTCTTATTTAAATTAATCAAGCATGCTCATATATTGATTTACTCTTGTTGATATCTAGAGTATCATGCCATATTTATGATTGTCAATGATCAATCTCTTTAAAGCTTACTTTTGCTATAATTGATATCAGTTGCTTAAAAGTATATATGTAATTATATCAGTGCTTTAGACTATTTCTTTGAAGTACTCATTCACTGAGCGAGTAGGCTCACCCCTCTACTCACAAATTTTAGGTAAACCATGTGGACTTGTAGAAGGTCAAAGCATTTGCGTAGATCTACCACATGAGTTAAGTATGAGATTAGTTAAGTTCAGTCGGTCCCTGTCACTCTAGATCCTAGTATAGATGTGAGAGTGTTGTAAGTAATGTGTTGTATCTTTGTTTCCTTAATAAGAGAGAATGTATATGATTATCATGTCGTATGTACCTGAGAATGAATGTATGGATTTGTAACATCTATGTTGAGATCATATTAAAGAAATCAATGTTTAGATTCCCTTGTAAAGTTAGTTTATGTGGTTCAATGCGAGAAAGCAAAGAGTTTGAAAAAGAAGAAAAAGTTAAGGGTGATCTTTGTATTACATTAAATCCTCAATTTATGCCCTAATCTCATGATTAGTGGTAATTGTGAGATTGGAGTGTCACATGCTAGGTCATCCATCTCAACCCAAAACCACCCTAGACTATATAGGTCATGACCCTACACCCTAGAGGAGGTTTCTCGGCCATGACACCCTCCAAAATAGACCTAGGTCACGACCCATGGTCAAAACAGCCCAACATACTTCATGGGTCGAGACATCCAACATGCATGGAAACCCTATTCACCCTTAAGGTGTAAACTCCTCAACTAGAGCTCAAATAAGGCACCCTCCTCTTTCTCTATCCTGTAGATGATGTCAAGGAAAAGAAGGAACATTCTAGAGGTGGTAAATTGCACATCAATCCCCTGCATTGGGTAAATTGCAATTTGCACAAAACTAACACAGAAAGCACACACAACATCCAAACAAGCTCAAACTTGAAACATAAGCTCTCCACAAACCATAATTACATATCAAAGGATTAGATCTAGGTTCTACGACAAGATTAAGCCAAAGCAAACAAGTTTACCCCAAAACTTGGGTTAGGGTCCTTACAAGCCATAAACCCCTAACAAGGATTTTGCCCCCAAAATCCAAAGCGAAAAGAGACGGGTACTACTTCTACTTCTCTATCTCAAGCCCCTACTAAGGTCAACCCAAAACAAATAGAAAATAGATGCAGACATATCAGAATGAAACAACTTCATCCGACTTGTCTCAACTCAAGGGTTGACCTCTCCCTCAGGCTGACTCAAGGCATAAAGTTAACTCGTCACATGTTATTGTCCTCGTCCTCCATTGGCCTATTTAGAGGAACCAACCTGCGACACCTATTTACATCCTCATCACCCACGATTGTTGAACTGCTATATCTGCTAGACCTGTTGGCTCTGCCTTGATTGTTGGGTCACCTCATCATCTTTCACAGGGCAAAATGATCTAATATGCCCAACCTATCAACACTTATAGAACATCTTGTTATCATACCAAGGCCTAGGTAGCCCTATCACAGACACTGAGGTAGCACTCTGGGATTTTATAAGATCAAATTAACGACTCTTGCTCTTACTAGGTGACCACTGCAAGGGTGTACTAGACCACTGATGTGTTGGTTGTGCTAACAGCCTAGGCTCCTTAAAGCTAATGGTGACCGTCCCTGGTACTCAGTAGGCCTCTTCTTGGCACTCTTCTCTTTCTTCTCAACCACATACCTCTCTATCCTTCAAACTAACTCCACAAATGTAGAAAAATGCTCTCTGTTCTCTAGGGCTGCTATTGGCATTGTCAACTCTGCAATCAACCATTTCTCATAGCGTTCAATCCTCTCCTATTCTATAGCGGCCGTGTGAGGACAGAATGTCAACAACTCCATAAACTTGCTTCATACTCATTGATCATAATGGATCCTTGTCAGATCCTCTCAAAATGATTAATATTCTCATCAAGGTATGTCTGAGGGAAGTACCGACTAATGAACTCACATCGGAATTCCTCATAACCAATCACAACACCTGGCCTCTTTTCCTCCTCTATGGCCCACTAATGTCAAACACTCCCCTTCGAAAAGTATATTGCATGCTTCATCTTATAAGCCTCTAGGATACTTAGGATCTTGAAGGCTTTCTCTATCTCCATTAGCCAAAGATCTACATCCGCTGGATCCACCATACCCGCATATTCTACTACTCTAACTTGCCTCAATCACTTAAATGTCTTCCCCGAGATCGAAGATTCCACATTGGGGACTACTGCTCTCGCTTAAGGAATGGGCATTATGTCCTCCATATGTGTAGCCATAAACTATCCAAACATGGACTAAAAAGCAAGATTGGCCACCACTATAGGGTCTATCTAGGACATCTTAGGTGCTCTCTCCTCATCAACATGCCTCCTTGCACCCCCACCTGGTGTAGCAACACCACTCTCTACAACATGTTCTTCATGTTCTCTAGTCATGTTTTCAACTCTTCTTCCTTTTTTTCATAGACAGAAGTCACAATAAGACAGATTGGAGGACACTAAAATAGACACAATCCCTAGTCCTAAGTTTCTGTAGACTCAGTGAGCCTAAAGCTATGATACCAAACAAACGGTGACATTTGTTGCCACACAAAGCGAGATTACTCACAACTAAGTGTGAAACAATACTAAACAAGTGGATTAATGAAAAGCATTAAAAATAAAAACCAATTATAGAAGGCACCTACATTAGAAAACATGTTACATAAAGATCCATAACCTGCCATCTTTATCATATATCTCATAAAATGTCATGCTTACAACATGTTCCATAGACACACCTATTACACATGATATCTATTTCACTTGCATATACATACACATAAACCAACTATATACAATAAAAGGGAACATAAGCCAAGAAATCGTATCGATAGCTCAACAACAAAACACACCAAACTACTCCCAAGACCCGAGTGTACATGGACGACTCTAAGACTCTAACACCAAAAGACCAACAAGCAGTACACTCAACCTTATCAACTACTGATCCTTTTGTTGCTCCTCCTCATCTTCACGATCACTACCATGTCATGCATGACCACCAAAATTATGTGGAAACCCACGGGGTGAGACTAAACGTCCCAGCGAGATATATAACTCGCCGCCAACACTATTCAAGCATAGATAAAGATGTATAAAGAATAGAGGTAAAGCTACAACTATGTTAAGTAGATCCAATTTCTGATATAAGCAGTAAAGTTATCATCATCCAAGCAGATCAGGTAGCTATAACAGATCATATAATCATTCCTAATCATCATAAGCAATTGCAATTTGATTGTACAACATCTTATCATCAATAAAGGAATATAAGGAACATGTATGTCCACTACCAACTATATTATACAAAAGAAAGTAAGGACTCATCCAATGTTTTCATATTTGAACCTAAGCAAGATACTACATGGCTGATAACGTATTTTATTATGCCCTGAGCATTTGAGTCATACCACCCAAATCCATCCGACCACTGCTAAGTTGAAATTGGTGCCATACAAGGTCAATGGAAGAGCCAGAAAGCATGACCTCTCCAACACCTCCCGGTCATGACGAGAGTAACATCATAGAGACATGTCACTCAACTGCACAAGTGACTCATAGTCAACATAAGGATCACCTCACGCATGGCCATCCACATATATCAACACCTAGCCCACCTTGGTACAGGTAACGACGTTAGAAGAACAGGCTCACGCATGGCCGTTCTAACAAGGAGTGGTCAATGCATGGCCATCCATATCACAATGAGATCTGCTCAAGCATGGCCATCTCACACAACCTGAAATTAAGGATGCAAGGGGATACTCGACTTGCACCCCACATATTCATAAACATCCACTCCAAGTAAAACTTGTTTCACCAATCCAACAATTAAGTATGATACTAAAAAGGATATATGGCAAAAGGAAAAACTATGTGATTAAGGTTCCACTTGATTAGCTAGCCAATTGGGTGACTTTTAGCATCAATCAAGTTACAACCTATAAAGTCATAACAAATTTTATAATGATAAGGGCATAGCACACTTACAACGGATGTAAACATATAGGATGTGAGCTTGTCACACTATCACCACATAATGTATGTATTATTTCCATTCATGATACCATCACCACTGTTACACAACCTCTAAAGGCTATAACCAATGTCACATCACTATAGGATATCAATTCCTTAATCACAGTACTAGAGGGCACCACTTCACAATAGGCATCAGGTCATCACCAGGTCATAGGACCCATTTACATCATTCTTGTTACAAGTATTTCAACATGCCTCATAAAGGCCCATTTAACCTGTGTCACAACATACTCATCATAGAATACACTAGACATGATATTCAAGTTCATATCACCTGCATGGTCGGAAGTTGATAAATAAGAGAGAGGAAACATCCTAAATCCATGTTTCATGTCATTATCTCCACATGCCTTAATTATTCATAACCATCACCATAGCATACTCAAGCAAGGGCATGCATTCAACCTGCACGGTTAGAGGTTCACAACAAGAGAGAGAAATCATCATAACATATTAGTTGTTCCAAGAAAGAGAAGCAACATGTCACATCACCCATCATTAGGGTTAGGGTTTTCCAACCATATCCAATTAAGGTTTTGAAGTCACAACCAACCACCCTATACTAGGTACATCACCTCCCACTATCTTGCAGTTTATTAGGGTTAAGGAACATCATTAGAGTTGATTATACATTATTCCAAATATTACTGTACATGTCTTATGTATCACTCATACAAGAGTATCATTAGGTGTCCAAGCATATACCTCTCAACTACTTGCCCTCAAAATATGTTGACCACATAAGCAACTAGGTTGTGACCATTCAACCAAGTCCATGACACAACCATGACACCTATGTGTCTCGATCACTCACACCATTAGGTCATGACCTCCACCACCCAGATCATGTCGCACCCATGACATCTAGGATTAGGGTTTCTAACCACCACAAGTGTCTCTGCCAAAGGGTGCCTCGACCAACAGATGTCTCGACCTCAATCTAGTAGCATGTCACGACCAAGCACCCTGTCGTGACCACTCTCATGGGATTTGTCATGACCAACACTAAGGCAGGGTCAAGTCCCAAAAGATAAAGCAACCACTTCACCAAACATGTGTCAACATGGCCATCAATACTCAAGTGTCACGACCTCCATCAACACTAGGTCCAACACATCAAGAGGGAAGCATATTGCCCAATATGAACTATGGTCACGACCAACATGGGGTAGCTATCTCAACCACATCAAGGGATGATGTCAAAGTCTCAAAATAGAAATAAAACTAACGGAAAACCATGATCAACATGAAGGAAAAGGCTCATGCAAAATGATCACCATAAACCCTAGGTCAGACATCATGATACCACATGGAAGGATCTCATCTAAGAGAAGGGAAACCATGAATAAGGTACCTAAAATAGAACCTAAACTTCCCTTAACTTCTAGGTACATGAACATCATGCACGTGAGAAAAACTAAGGTTAAAGGTTACAGGAAGATCACTATAACACCACAATCATCAAAATTAGGTAAGTGAAATTAGGGTTTAAAATTTCATCAAAACCAAGCAAGATAATCACTATCAAACAAGTTCTATAGATTATCATCATCTAATATCATGTTAGAGAAACATTTTAAAGAGAGAATGCAGTAGCTTGCATGTATGAAAGTGTGTAAGTAATAGAGAGGACAAAGATTTATATAACCCACCTTAAGATGATCACCACCAAGAGCTCCAAACTCCAAGATCAAGAGCCCCAAGCACACGATCCAGGGGTTGAAGTAAGATTCACCAAAAGCTCCACACACAGCCACACGAGCACCTCAAGAAGGAGAAGACACCAAGATCAAAGCTAACCCAAAGAATGAAGCAAAGAATCTCTTGGCCAGACTAAAAGAGAAAGGGGTGGAAAGAGACGAAGATGAAGGTAGGAGATTAAAGGAACCTCAACTTAGAATACAATCACTTACCAAGGATGGAATATGAGATCGTACCACCACCACCACCACATGCAAGAGGAAATTGATCCTCTAAGCTCCAAGTACGAACCTCCTTGCTCCACCAAGCACCAATAACAAGCAAAGGAGGATGAATAATATAGATGGCTGAAAGGGTTGCAAACAAGGAAAGATAAGGGTTTATATAGATAAAGGATGAGAGAGAGTGAAAGGGTGAGGTGTCAACACACCAAGGGACCCAAGGGACACTTGTCCTTATAAAAGATCAGCATGCATCGACATGCAACCATTTAAACATGACATGCAAGACTTGGTGATACATCTAGGTAGTGTCTCGACCACCATGTCATCCCCCATGGTTGTAGTCGTGGCCATCGTAGGATGCACCTCCCATGGTCACGACACCACTATCTAGGTCAAGACAAGGTACGACCATCAACCCTAGATGAAGAGAACACATGATAGGTCATCCATCTTGACATAAAACCACCCTATATTGTCTAGGTCATGACCCTAAACTCTATAGGAGGTGTCCCTACTGCAACACCCTCCAAAATAGACCTAGGTCATGACCAATGTTCGAGACAACCGAACATACTTCATGGGTCAAGTCATCCAACAAGCATGGAAACCCTAATCACCCTTAAGGTGTCAACTCCTCAACCAGAGCTCAAATAAGGCACCCTCCTCTTTATCTCTCCACTAGATGATGTCAAGGAAGATAAGGAACACTCTAGAGGTAGTAAATTGCATCAACCCCCTACATTGGGTTAATTTCAATTTGCATCAAAACTAGCACGGAAAGCACACAACATCCAAACAAGCTCAAACTTGAAACTTAAGCTCTCCACAAACCCTAATTATATCTCAAAGAATTAGATCTAGGTTCTAATCAGAAGATTAAGCCAAAGCAAATAGGGTTACCCCAAAACCTGGGTCATGGTCCTTACAAGCCATAAACCCCTAACCAGGATTTTGCCCGTGAAATCCAAAGAAAAAAGAGACGGGTACTACTTCCACATCTCTATATCAAGCCCATACTAAGTTCAACCCAAAATAAACATAAAACAGATGCACATATCAGAATGAAACAACTTCATCTGACCTGTCTCAACTCGAGGGTTGACCTCTCTATTAGGCTGACTCAAGGCATAAAGTCAAGTCGTTGCTTGTTGTCATCCTCATCCCCCATTGGCTTTTCTGGAGGAACTAACTTGTACGCCTGTTCACCTCCTCATCCCCCACCACTACTAAACTACTATCTCTACTAGCCATGTTGGCTCTACCTTGACTATTGGGTCACCTCATCATATTTCATAGGACAAAATGAACTAGTATTCCCAACTTGTCTGTGACAAAGTGAGTTTTTATAATATTTTTCTCTCTCTTAAAAATTTTAGTATCAATTTTTTGACAAAAAT
Organism: Alisma plantago-aquatica; assembly: GCA_963693085.1. Classification (NCBI taxonomy): domain Eukaryota; kingdom Viridiplantae; phylum Streptophyta; class Magnoliopsida; order Alismatales; family Alismataceae; genus Alisma; species Alisma plantago-aquatica. The sequence continues at coordinate 1,346,017,084 of OY856411.1, forward strand.
AGCCTCATATACTTTCCTCACTCAATTGAACAAAGATGAGTCACAAATTGCAAAGAAAATGCAAACCCTAATATTCTATGATGATAAAATACATGTGTTACTGTATTTAGTAAATGAACATATCAAATATTGGAATTTGGATCTCAAACATATACCAAAGCTTCATGAAGACCTTATAGAACTACCCTTAAAATTTTGTTGCAATTGTATCAACCAATTGGGAGATATGACCAATTTAATTTGGTGCATATTCCATTTCATTTGAACCCTATGACCTAAGTTCCGAATTTCCTTTTTATTTAAATGTGTCACGCAACCCTGTAGAGCTTGGGCACAGACCTTGGTTTAGGTCGGGTTTTTTTTTCTGGCCTTTGATCAGTGATTTAGTGGGGGAGACTTCGTCTCCTACCTCCCACAAAGGGCGGGGAGATAGAAAGCAACTCGAGCCTCAGCCAGGATCCATCTCATCCACCTTCTTGAATATCTATCCATGTAGATATCTTTGTCTTGCAATTTTGTGGCTGGCCATACCAGTGTTGACCGAGTTCCACGTGTCGTTGCACCAAACCAACAACCTGACCTCAGCTCACTCTCACTCCGGCGGTGCATTTTGGGCTTCACTATCCTCGCCCTCAAAGACCTATTTAACCCCTCCACTAGCTCCGCCATTCTCCCTTTACCCATTTTCCTTCATCGATTGTGAGCACAACAACCTGAACACCACTCCCCCAGTCCACCTTCATCAACCTCCAGACACCTTCACCGCCTGATACCCTCGGTGCTTCTCGCACCATTCTGACATCTCCAGCATCCTCGCCGAGCCTCCTTGGTGCTTCCCACCGGAGCTCTGAGGTCCTGAACTCCTCCCTCCTCTCAAACCTTCCCCTCTCCGGTGACCTCCTCCAGGGATGCGACGGCGTGGAGTTCTATAAGGAGCCACAGTCGGAAACCCTCACTCCTCTGATCGGGGAAGCCTCACAAAGGTTAAGGCACCTTCTTTCTCATAAAAGCACCACCCAGGATCTAGCAGGAGCTCACCGGAGTTGATCGAGCTGCTCGACTAGTAGTGGGAAAGGAGAAGCAGAGCAAGGGAGCGAAAGTTGCTAGCAAAAATCATGTTGGACCAATAAACAATCGCCAAATCAACTATAGGAGTCGCGGGCCACCACTCCAACTCTCAGATCCGCGGGATATCTTGCAAAACCTTGGATCAATGAGAGTCGTCGATCCAGTTGGATCCGACCATTGATCAAGGTAATCTTCTTCTTTTCTTTTTACCTTAAACAATAGAATAATGATTATCTTAGAAAAATCCTAGAAAATGTTAGGATTATCAGAAAATATCGAACCAATATACCTTTTTGATCAAAAACATTCTCTATCCAAATAAAATATGATCAAGACCTATATCCGTTTCCTTTTTCAAAAATAGTTTCCTAAAGCCTAAATGGCCTTTTTAATTATAATTAATTATTGATAATGACTTTTCTTGATGATGTATATCTAAAATGTATTTAACCCTATATGAAACCCTAATTTCTAAATAAATCGAAATACTATTCTAAGTTGATAAATGATCAAAGGATTAGAAGAAAAACTAAATCTAGTTTCTCTTTCTACATGAAATTAAAGGTATATCTTTATAACAAAATCTAATATCACTAGATGATGATTAGTGATCATGATTGGTCCTGAACCCTTAAATGAACCCTGATGTTATGAATGATGTTATGTTTAGAGTTGCTTTACCCTTTTTATCCAACCATCTTATAAACCCTAGTTTATGGAAATCTTCTAATTGATTAATTAAATATTATCTTTTAATCAAACTTTTTTATGATGGATCAGACTTGATAATATCTCTAAACCCAATTAAAATATGGAAAATCCCTTATCTAAATTAGATAACATAAAAGGCATAATAACTAAGAGCATATCTTAGTCTTGGCCACATGGACCAATAGTAATGTTGTACCCTTGCTTTCTTTGTAAGGTGACTTAATTCTTGATTGATTCTAAATCTTTGGATATCTGATCTAATCAAGCAGGTACGTTGTCTTAAAAGTATAAGACTATATTTTTGGTTGCCTACGATATGTAATACCTTGAATGCTCATATTTGAACATGATTGCTTGGTTGACTAGTATGAGTTATACTTCACCAAACCTAATAGAACATAAATGATTATGATGGGTTGTAGCTACTAGAGCACATAGCCTGGTGTGGATGTATGTTGCCTAAAATGGATTTATGATTCCTTGGCCCATGTTAGATGTATGATGATATTATATTTCCCATACTAAATGTAATTCAAGTGTAATATGTGTAGTACAACCGCATCAAAATGATTGTAATTAAAAGGGATGTTTACCTGCTTTTCATCTTAAGAAATGGTTTTATCTCTCTTTTCTTCTTGTTTGAATATTTTCCTTTATGCAACCTTATTAGTGTAACTTTTACCACGTACCAACTTTGTTGATGTTTTGTTTCTTGTATTTTCTAGGTACAAGGAACAATTTGCAAACAAAGTGAAATGCATACTCAAAGTACCTAAAGGCATAAATTAATAAGCATGGAGGATTTATTAAATAGACCTATTACTCTTATCTTATTCTTGCTAGATGTTAGTTTATTTCTTAGTTGATGTTGAGGATGACTGAGATCCTATGTAATAAAGTATCTTTCTCCATAACAATATTTTCTCTCTTTATGTAATGACTTTATTTTATCTATATGGATGAATGTCTGTGTGACTTTATGAGATGATGTGGACTTGATCTTGGCTCAATCTCTATTTTTATTTGACTAATCTAATCTCTTATATTTTCCCTTTTGACATCTATAGATATGAGTGCATGCAAATCTGTGAATGTCACTATGGAAAGTATATAGAAATTGGGGTCGTCACAGTTGGTATCAGAGCCAGTGTTCACACATCAAATCACATGAACTTCATTCACCCTATTTTGAGTCTAGGGTAGTCCTTGAGTTAGGGATGTGAAGGGTGGAGGTGTCTAGGATAGCATCTTCCATGGGTCTGACTAAAGTCTCTGAGCCACTTAGCTTGGCAATCATGAGGCTACCTTTATGGCAGTATAAGTCTACCTGGCCAATACCCTAAGTGTCCCCTATTCTTGGGCTTACCTTAATTTAGAAATCTTCTCATCTATAGATGTTCCCTCTCATCCCTTCTATAGGAAAATTTTTTTCTCATCTATGTTTTAAAATAAATTTTCCCTCTTACCTCTGTTATAAGGTTAGGAAGGAGTCTCTTTATTTAGAAAGTCCTAAGGATCGACTGATAAGGATTTTAGGATATCCTCCATAAATCATAACATTCAGAACATTAATAATTGATAAAGGAGGATAATGAAATATCATGTGATAATAATAATGATAATTATGAGAATAATAGTTGAAGTAATAAATCTAATATGTTGAAATTTTAGGATGCCTCCTAAGACTCACAACTCTAAGGCCTATGAGGAATCATCCTCTAAGAAGAGAAAAGAGCCTGAAACCTACGAAGTACCTGATCTTGAAACTATGGCTAAAGAAAGATGGGAGGAACAGAAGAAAATCCTTCTAGATTTTATGGAAACCCTCACCACAAAAGGAACCCCTGAACCTAGCTCCTCTAGGAAGAGAGAAGTGACAGTGATAGACTTTATTAAGATCAACCCTGACCCCTTTTTGGGGGAAGATCAGCCTGAGGTCATGGACAAGGTTGAGGCCTGGATCCTTTCCATAGAGAATGCCTTTCGTACCCTAGAATTACCCGAGGAAAAGAAGGTCAAATTTTCCACTCATTTTCTTAAGGGAGGGGCGAAGATCTGGTGGGAAAACTATGGTGGGAACCAGGGAGAGGAAGTAGACAACTTGGGGTGGGAAGCCTTCAAGACCCTCTTCACTGACCGTTTCATGCCCATAACTAAGAGGAAGAGGAAAGAGAAGATGTACATGGAGCTTAGGCAAGGCAGTCTCTCAGTGGCTGATTATACCCAGAAGTTTAGGCTTATGGAATGCTATGCCCCTATTCGGACTGAGGACCGCCTCAGTGAGCATTATGTAGATTGCCTTTCCGGACACCTGAAAACCCTAGTTATAGCCTCCCGTCCCCGAAGAATTGATGAAGCCCTAGACATGGCCCTTAAGCAGGAAAGGGAGCAGGGATTGCAGAAGCCTTCTAGCATGGGATATCTAGGGTTGACCACCACTGAAGAAGAGAAGTTCAAGAAGTTCCACCCCTTCCATAATAAAGGATCAGGAAAAGGAGGAGGTTCAGAGAAGAAAGGACAGAAGAACAACAAGCTGGTGGATTACCGCAACAAATGCAAGACTTGTGGACGAGGACATGATGGACCTTGTCGCTACACTAAGCCGGTCTGCTACAACTAAAAAAAGAGGGACATTTCCTTGCCAGGTATCCCAATGCGTCTATCCTGGGAAAACCTCCAGCGGGTGCTCCACCCCCTCAGGGACACCGCAATGCTAGGGTGTTCGCAGTACGAGCAGAAGAGGCTAGGGAAAATCCAAACTACCTTGTCGAAGGTAACCTTAAATCTTTTTCATATATCTAATATCTTATTCAATGCCTTCAATTATTTAAAACGTAATTATCCTATATAGACATTGTTTTCTTGAATGGACATCCTGTTAAAGCATTATTTGACTTTGGATCCACAAATACTTTTATCTCTCAAAATCTAGCCTCAATGTTGCACTTACATATAAGGGACTTGGGTTATATTCTGGATGTGTCAACTCCTAGTGGTAAAATATTCACTACATTGCAGAAAACTAATGTCCTACCTCTAAAATTCAAAAATCATGACATGCCCTTTGAATTCATTCTCTTAAGCATGGAAGACTTTGATATTATTCTTGGTATGGATTGGCTATACACATATCATGCTCACATTGACTGTAGAAATAAGATGGTAGTTTTCTCTCAGCCTCATTGCTCTCCTATGGTGATCCCTCGGGGAAGCAGATTCTGTAATAATATATTAATTTCCTCTCTTAAAGCTAAAAAGCTCATATCTAAAGGATGTAAAGTCTTCCTCGCATTTGTCTCAGAGACCAGTCTTGACAATGGGCCTGTAGAAAGACTGGAGGTGGTACGTGATTTCCTAGACATATTTCTGGAGGAGCTTCCTGGGCTGCCTCCAAACAGAGACATTGAGTTCTCCATAGACCTTCTTCCTGGAACCACTCCGATTTCTAGGGCACCGTATAGGATGGCACGTGCTAAGCTTATGGAGTTGAAGAAACAATTACAAGAATTTCTTGATAAGGGTTTTATCCGCCCTAGTGTTTCCCCTTGGGGTGCACCTGTCCTTTTTTTAAAAAAGAAAGATGGTTCAATGTGAATCTGTATTGACTATCGCATGTTGAACCAAGCTACCATTAAAAATAAGTATCATCTCCCTCGTACTGATGACCTCTTTGATCAACTTCATACTGCTAAATTCTTCTCCAAAATTGATCTTCATTCTGGATACCATCAACTTAAGGTCAAGGATTCAGATGTATCTAAGACTGCTTTTCGAACTCGTTATGGGCACTATGAATTTCTGGTGATGTCGTTCGGGTTGACCAACGCACCTGGCGTATTCATGAACTTGATGAACAAAGTCTTCCAACCTTATCTTGATGAGTTTGTGGTCATCTTCATTGATGATATTCTGATCTATTCTGACTCTATGGAGAAACACCGAGAGCATCTGAAGTCTATCCTTGAGATTCTTCAAGCCCATAAATTCTATGGCAAGCTTTCTAAATGTGAATTATGTATTCACAAAGTTATATTTCTTGGTCATGTCATCTCTGGGGGCAATATATCTATTGATCCCGCTAAGGTTTTTGTTATACTTGATTGGCAACCTCCTCACAATCCTTCTGAAATCCAGAGTTTCTTAGGTTTGGCCGGATATTATCATCATTTTATTCTGAATTTCTCCAAAGTGGCACTTCCTCTCACTAATCTTACTCGGAAGGACGAGCATTTCTTTTGGTCAGCTACTTGTGAGTCTAGCTTCCAAGAGCTCAAGTAGAAGTTGACATCAACACCTGTCCTTGTTCTACCATCTGGAAATGAAGGATTTGTGATATTCACTAATGCTTCTCAACATAGACTAGGGTGTGTACTAAAACAAAATGGGAAAGTAGTGACCTTTGCTTTCAGACAGCTGAAACCTAATGAACTGAATTACCCTACGCATGATTTGGAGTTAGCTACTATCATCCATGCTCTCAAAATTTGGAGGCACTACTTGTACGGGGCAACGCTTGATATCTTCACCAACCACAAAAGCCTCAAGTACATTCTGATGCAAAAGGATTTGAATCTGCGACAACGATGGTGGATCGAGTACCTGAAGGACTACGGCTTCACAATTGGCTACCATCCAGGCAAGGCCAATGTGGTTGCAGATGCTCTTAGTAGGAAAAGAGCCATTGGTGCATCCCTATTTGTACCCGAATGGAGGAACATGGAGGACCTAGCAAGTTGGAGACCACAATTCCTAGCTGATCGTATGGACGTCAATAACATCTCAATCACATCCAACCTGCATTCTGAACTACTGAAGGCACAGAAAGCAAGTCCCGAGCTTGCAGAGCTCTCCTCTCTCCTGGCTAAGCCTCAATCACATCTATCAGTGGGTCTTGATGGTGGTCTTCGATACAAGAACCGTATGTGGGTTCCAGAGTAGTCAGCCGAAAAGACAAAGATTCTCAGTGAGGCACATGGGTCAAAGTACACAGTCCATCCTGGAACGACAAAGATGTACAAACACCTACAACGTCAGTTTTGGTGGAGAGGCATGAAGCGTGATATTGTTGAATTCGTGTCCAGATGCCTGACATGCCAGATGATCAAGGTCGAGCACCAGATACCAGGCGGTCTACTACAACTCCTTGAAATTCTGGAATGGAAATGGGAGCACATCACCATGGACTTCGTGGTAGGGCTACCGAGAACCATGAAGGGATACGATGTTGCATGGGTCGTCATGTATCGTCTCACCAAGTCAGCTCATTTCCTCCCTATGAAGACCACTGTGAAAGTTTCTGAGTTGGCCGACCTTTATATACGGGAGATTGTACGTCTACATGGAGTTCCAACATCCATTGTCTCAGACCGGGACCCAAAGTTTACTTCAAATCTATGGAAACACGTTCAAGAAGAATTGGGCACCAAGTTGAACTTCAGTACAGCTTATCATTCGCAGACAGATGGAGAGTCAGAACGAACAGTGCAGATTCTGGAGGATCTTCTACGAGCTTGTATGCTTGATTGGGAAGGCTCATGGGACCATTACCTGCCTTTAGCTGAGTTCTCCTATAATAATAGCTATCAGGCGAGTATTGGGATGCCACCATACGAAGCTCTCTATGGTCGACCGTGCAGATCTCCATTACATTGGGATGAGGTCGGAGAACACACCTTGATGAAATATGAGGAGATGCAGTTGTATGCAGATAAAGTTGCCCTGGTCGGGTAGAGAATGAAGCGAGCACAGGATAGGTAGAAATCATATGCAGATGGTCACCGGCAGGAACGTCAGTTCAAGGAAGGTGATCATGTCTTTCTGAAGATCTGACCTATTTGAGCTTTGGCCAAGAATAAGGGAAAGCTCAGTCCTCATTATGTGGGACCCTTCGATATCCTTGAAAGGGTTGGAGAATGTGCCTATCGTCTTACTTTGCCACCTCAGTATAGTGCTATGCATAATGTCTTTCATGTATCTAATCTGAAGCCTTATGTCAAGGACCCCAGTCACATTCTGAATCATGAGCTTCTCGACCTGAAAGATGATCTGTCTTATGCTGAGTCACCAGTCAAAATCCTCGATTTAAAGACAAAGGAGTTTCTCAATAATCGACGTATAGATATGGTGAAAGTTCTCTGGAGCCACCATGATCAAATTGATGCTACATGGGAGCTCAAGTCCGAAGTCGAGTGGAAATATCCACATCTCTTTCAGGATGCTTGAATTTTGAGGGCAAAATTCTTAAAACGAGGGGAGAATGTGACAAAGTGAGTTTTTATAATATTTTTCTCTCTCTTAAAAATTTATTATCAATTTGTTGACCAAAATACCCTCATATACTTTCCTCACTCAATTGAACAAGGATGAGTCACAAATTGCAAAGAAAATGCAAACCCTAATATGCTATGATGATAAAATACATGTGTTAGTGTATTTAGTAAATGAACATATCAAATGTTGGAATTTGGATCTCAAACTTATACCAAAGCTTCATGACGACCTTATAGAACTACCCCTAAAATTTTGTTGCAATCGGATCAACCAATTGGGAGATATGACCAATTTAATTTGGTGCATATTCCATTTCATTTGAACCCTATGACCTAAGTTCTGAATTTCCTTTTTATTTAAATGTGTCACGCAACCCTGTAGAGCTTGGGTGCGGACCTTGGTTTAGGTTGGGTTTTTTTTCTAGTCATTGATCAGTGATCTAGCGGGGGAGACTTCGTCTCCTACCTCCCGCAAAAGGTGGGGAGATAGAAAGCAACCCGAGCCTCAGCCAGGCTCCATCTCATCCACCTTCTTGAATATCTATCTGTGTAGACATCTTTGTCTTGCAATTTTGTGGCTAGACATACCAGTCTTGACCAAGTTCCACGCACCGTTGCGCCAAACCAACAACCTGACCTCAGCTCACTCTCACTCTGACGGCACCATTTAGGGCTTCACTACCCTTTCCCTCAAAGACCGATTTAACCCCTCCACTAGCTCTGCCATTCCCCCTTTACCCATTTTCCTTCATCGATTGCGAGCACAACAACCCAAACACCACTCCCCCAATCCACCTTCATCATCCTCCAGACACCTTCACCACCTGATACCCTTGGTGATTCTCACACCATTCTGACCTCTCTAGCATCATCGTCGAGCCTCCTTGGTGCTTCCCACTGGAGCTGTGAGGTCCTGAACTCCTCCCTTCTCTCAAACCTTCCCCTCTCCGGCGACCTCCTCCAGGGATGTGGCGGCGTGGAGTTCTACAGGGAGCCACAGTCAGAAATCCTCACTTCTCTGATCGGGGCAGCCTTGTGAAGGTTAAGGCGCCTTCTTTCTCACGACAGCACCACCCAGGAGCTAGCAAGAGCTCACCAGAGTTGATCGAGCTGCTCGGCTAGTAGTGGGAAAGGAGAAGTAGAGCAAGGGAGGGAAAGTTGCCAGCAAAAATCGTGTTGGACCAATAAACAATCTCCAAATCAACTAGAGGAGTCGCGCTCCACCACTCCAACTCTTAGATCTGCAGGCTATCTTGCAAAACCTTAGATCAACGAGAGTCGTCGATCCAGTTGGATCCAATCGTTGATCAAGGTAATCTTCTTCTTTTCTTTTTACCTTAAACAATAGAATAATGATTATCTTAGAAAATTCCTACAAAATGCTAGGATTATCAGAAAATATCAAACCAATATACCTTTTTTATCAAAAAAACATTCTCCATCCAAATAAAATATGATCAGGACCTATATCCATTTCCTTTTTCAAAAATAGTTGCCTAAAGCCTAAATGACCTTTTTAATTATAATTAATTATTGATAATGACGTTTCTTGATGATGTACGACTATGTAAAATGTATTTAACCCTAGATGAAACCTTGATTTCTAAATAAATCGAAATACTATTCTAAGTTGATAAATGATCAAAGGATTAGAAGAAAAACTAAATCTAGTTTCTCTTTCTACATGAAATTAAAGGTATATCTTTATAACAAAATATAATATCACTAGATGATGATTAGTGATCATGATTGGTCCTGAACCCTGATGTTATGAATGATTAATATGTTTAGGGTTGCTTTCCCCTTTTTATCCAACCATCTTAGAAACCCTAGTTTATGGAAATCTTCTAATTGATTAATAAAATATTATCTTTTAATCAAAAAAATTTATGATGGATCAGACCTGATACTATCCCTAAACCCAATTAAAATATGGAAAATCCCTGATCTGAATTAGATAACATAAAAGGAATAATAACTAAGAGCATATCTTAGTCTTGGCCATGTGGACCAATAGTAATGTTGTACCCTTGCTTTCTTTGCAGGGTGACTTAATTCTTGATTGATTCTAAATCTTTGGATATCTAATCTAATCAAGCAGGTACGTGGTCTTATAAGTATAAGACTAGATTTTTGGTGGCCTATGATATGTAATACCTTGAATGCTCATATTCGAATATGATTTCTTGGTTGACTAGTATGAGTTATACTTCGCAAAACCTAATAGAACATAAATGATTATGATGGGTTGTAGCTACTAGAGCACATAGCCTAGTGCGGATGTATGTTGCCTAACATGGATGTATGATTCCTTGGCCCATGTTATATGTATGATGATATTATATTGCCCACACTAGATGTAAGTCAAGTGCAATATGTGTAGTACAACCACATCAAAATGATTGTAATTAAAAGGGATGTTTACCTGATTTTTGTCTTAAGAAATGGTTTTATCTCTCTTTTCTTCTTGTTCGAATATTTTCCTTTATGCAACCTTATTAGTGTAACTTTTACCACGTACCAACTTTGTTGATGTTTTGTTTCTCGAATTTTCTAGGTACAAGGAACAATTGACAAACAAAGTGAAATGCATGCTCAAAGTACCTGAAGGCATAAATTAATAAGCATGGAGGATTTATTAAATAGACATATTCCTCTTATCTTATTCTTGCTAGATGTTAGTTTATTTCTTAGTTGATGTTGAGGATGACTGAGATCCTATGTAATAAAGTATCTTTCTCTAGAACAATATTTTCTCTCTTTATGTAATGACTTTATTTTATCTATATGAATGAATGTCTGTGTGACTTTATGAGATGATGTGGACTTGATCTTTTCTCAATCTTTGTTTTTAGTTGACTACTCTAATCTCTTATATTTTCCCTTTTGACATCTATAGATATGAGTGCACGCATATCTATGAATGTCACTATGGAAAGTAAATAGAAATTGGGGTCGTCACATTGTCCACACTTATAGCACGTCTTGTTTTCATACGAAGCCTAGGAAGCCTTGTCACAGACACTGAGGCAACACTCTAGGCTCCTAGAGGAGGAAAACTACGACTCCTACTCTTACTTGGGGACCAGTGTGTTGGTGTACTAGACCTATGTTGTGTTGGTGGTGTTGATATCCTAGGCTCATTAAAGCCACCCAACGAATGTCCCTGGTACTCAACGGGCCTCTTCTTGGCACTCTTATCTTTCTTCTCAACCACATACCTCTCTATCCTTCGAACCAACTCCACAAACATAGAAAAACTCTCTCTACTCTCTAGGGCTACTACTGGCATCGTCAACTCTGCACTCAACCCTTTCTCAAAGTGTTTGATCCTCTCCTATTCTGTCGTGGCCATGTGAGGACATAACCTCAACAACTCCATAAACCTTGCTTCATACTCATTGATCATCACAGATTCTTATTGGATCCTCTCAAACTGACTGATCTTCTCATCAAGGTACATTTGAGGGAAGTACCGACTAACAAGCATACATCGGAATTCCTCCCAATCGATCACAACACCTAGCCTATTTTCCTCCTTTATGGGCCACTAATGGCCAGCACTCCCCTTCAAAAGGTATACAATGTGCTTCACCTTATCATCCTCTAGGATACTAAGGATCTTGAAGGCTTTCTCTATCTCTGTTAGCTAGAGATCTGCATCCACTGGATCTGTCATACTCGCATATTCCACGGTTGCAACTCACCTCAACCACTCAAACATCTTCCTCAAGACCAAATATTCCATATTCGGGACTGCTGCTCTCGCTTGAGGAATGGGCGTTCTGTCTGCCAATGTGTAATTGTGGCCATAAACTATCCAAACATGGACTGAAAAGCGATATTGGCCACCACTACAGGGTCTATCTGGGGCATCTCAGGCGCTCTATCCTCATCAACTTGTCTCCATGCACCCCCACCTAGTACAACAACACCACTCTCAGCAACATGTTTTTTGTGTTCTACAGTCATCTTTTCAACTCTTCTTCTTCTACATAGACAGAAGTCACTATAAGACAAATAGAGGACACTAGAACAGACACAAATCCTAGTCCTAAGTCCATGTAGACTTAGTGAACCTAAATCTCTAATACCAACCAAACTCTGACACCTATTGCCACAAAAAGTGAGATTACTTAAGCACGAAAACAATACTAAACAAGAGGATTAACAAAAAATATTAAAAATTAAAATCGATTGTAGAAGGCACCAACATCAGAAAACTTGTTACATAAAAATTCATAACTTGCAAACTTTATCTACATCTCATAAAACGTCATGCTTACAACATGTTCCATAGACATAACTATTACACATGATATTTGTTTCACTTGCATATACATATACATCAGGAACTGATATAAAACAAAAGGCACATAAGCGAAAAACTTCTATAGATAGATCAACAACAAAATACACTAAACTATTCCCAAGACCTGAGTGTACAGGGACGACTCTAGGACTCTAACACCAAAAGACCAACAAGCAGCACACTCAACCTTATCAGTTATTGATCTTGTTGTTGCTCCTCCTCAGATGCACAATCACCATCACTTTGTGCACAACAACCTAAAAGATGTAGAAACCCATGGGGTGAGACCAAACGTCCCTACGAGAGGTATAACTCTCGACCAACACTATTAAAGCATAGGTAAAGATGTATAAAGAATAGGAGTAAAGATACAACTATGTTAAGAAGATCCAATTTCTAATTATAAGCAAGGTAGTTATAATTATCCAAGCATATCAGATAGCTATAATATAGTTGGATAATCATTCCTAATCATCATAAGCAATTACAATTGGATGATAGAACATCTAATCATCAATAAAGGAATATGAGGAACATGTATGTCCACTACCAACTATATTATACAAAAGCAAGCATAGCCTCCTCTAATGTTTTCATATTTGAACCTAAGCAAGATACTACATGGCTGATTACATATTTTATTATGCCTCGAGGATTTGAGTCTAACCACCCAAATCCAACTGACTACAACTAAGTTGAAATTGGTGCCATACAAGGTCAATGGAAGAGATGAAATCCATGACTTATCCAACACCTCCCGGTCAGAACGAGATTAACACTGTAGAGACATGTCAGCCAACTCTACAAGTGACTCATAGTTAACAGAAGGATCGGCTCATGCAAGACCATCCACATATATCAACACCTATCCCACTTTGGTACAAGTAATGGAGCTAGAAGAATAGGCTCACACAAGGACATTCTAACAAGAAGGAGTGGCTCACGCATGGCCATCCATATCACAATGAGATCAGCTCATGCATGGCTGGCTCATACAACTTGAAAGTAAGGATGCAAGGGGATACTCAACCTGCACCCCACATATTCAAAAGTATGCACTCTGAGTACAACTTGTTTCACCAATCCAGCAATTAAGGATGACACTAGAAAGGATCTATGGAATAGGGAAAAACTACATGATTAAGGTTCCACTTGATTAGTTAGCCAATTGGTTGAATTTGAACATCAATTAAGTTACAATGTATAAAGTCATAACAAATTCTAAAAGGATAAGGGCATAGCACACTTACAACTAATGTAAACATATAGGGTGTGAGCTTGTCACACTATCACCACATAATTTTTGTATCATTGCCATTCACAATACCATCACCACTGTTACATAGCCTCTCAAGGCTATCACCAAAGTCACATCACTATGGGATATCAATCCTTTAATCATAACACTAGAAGGCACCACTTCATAATAGGCATCAGGCCATCACCAAGTCATAGGACCCATTTACATCATTCATGTATTACAAGTACTTTAACATGCCTCATAATGGCTCATTTAACCTATATCACAACATACTCATCATAGCATACACTAGCTATGATATTCAAGTTCATATCACCTACATGGTTAGAAATTGATAAACAAGAGAGAGGAAACATCCTCAATCCATGTGTCACATCATTATATCTACATTCCTCAATTATTCATAACCATCACCATAGCATACTCAAGCAAGGGCATGCATTCAACATGTGCAGTTAGAGGTTCACAACAAGAGAGAGAAATCATTATAACATAGTAGTTGTTCCAAGAAAGAGAAGCAACATGTCACATCACCCATCATTAGGGTTAGGGTTTTCCATCCATAACCAATTAGGGTTTTGAAGTCACAACCAACCACCCAACACTAGGTAAGCCACCTCCCACTATCTTGGAGTGTATTAGGGTTAAGGAACATCAATAGAGTTGATTATACATTATTCCAAATAGTACTATACATGGCTTATGTATCACTCATACAAGAGTGTCATTCAGTTTCCAAGCCTATACATCTCAACCACCTACCCTCACCATATGATGACCACATAAGCAACTAGGTGGTGACCATTCAACCAAGTCCATATCATGGATGCGACACCTATATGTCTCGACCACTCACACCATTAGGTTGTGAACTCCACCACCTGTATCATGTCATGCCCGTGACATCTAGGATTATAGTTTTCTAACCACCATAAACGTCCCTACCAAAGGGTGTCTCGACCAACAGATGTCTCGACCTCAATCTAGTAGCATGTCGTGACCAAGCACCATGTTGTGACCTCTCTCAAGGGTTGTGGCATGACCAACACTAAGGAAGGGTCATGTCCCAAAAGATAAGGCAACCACCTTGCCAAACAGGCGTCAACATGACTATTAATCCTCGAGTGTCACAAACTCCATTAACACTAGGTGCAACACATCAAAAGGGAAGCATCTTGCCCAACATGACCTATGTCCGTGACCAACTTGGGGTAGGTGTCTCCACCACACCAAGGGATGATGTCAAGGTCTCAAAATAGAAACAAGATTAAGGGAAAACTATGATCAACATGAAGGAAAAGGCTCATGTAAAATGATCACCATAAACCCTAGGTCATACATCATGATACCACATGGAAGGATCTCATCTAAGAGAAAGGAAACCATGAATAAGGTACCCAAAATAGAACCTAAACTTTGCTTAATCTCTAGGTACACGAATATCATGCATGTGAGCTAAACTAAGGTAAAAGGTTAGAGGAAGATCACTACACCATCGCAATCATCAAAATTGGGTATGTAAAATTAGGGTTTCAGATTGCATCAACACCAAGCATGATAATCACTACCAAAAAAGTTTTAGAGATTATCATCATCTAATATCATGTTAGGGAAACATTTTAAAGAGAAAATATAGTAGCTTGCATGTATGAAAGAGTGCAAGTAATAGAGAGGGAAAAGATTTATATAACACACCTTAAGATGATCACCACCAAGAGCTCCAAACTCCAAGATCAAGATCCCTACGCACATGATCCAAGGGTTGAAGAAGCTTCACCAAAAGCTCCACATTCATCCACAAGAGCACCACAAGAAGGAGAAGACACCAAGATCAAAGCTAGCCCAAAGAAAGAAGCAATGAAGCTCTTGGTCAAAACAAAAGAGAAAGGGGTGGAAAGAGAGGAAGATGAAGGTAGGAGATCAAAGTAAAATCAACTTAAAAGACAAACACTTACCAAGGATGGAAGATTAGATCAGATCACCACCACATGTAAGAGGAGATTGATCCTCCAAGATCCAAGGAAGAACCTCCTTACTCCACCAAGCACCAAGAGCAAGAAAAGGAGGAGGATGAAGATAGATGGCTGAAAGGGTTGCAAACAAGGAAAGATAAGGGGTTATATATTTGAAGGATGAGAGAGATCAAAAGGGTGAGGTGTCAGCACACTAAGGGACCCAAGGAACACTTGTCCTCACATAGAATAACATGCACCTACATGCAACCACTTAAACATGACATGCAATACATGGTGATACATTCTAGGTAGTGTCTCGACCACCATGGCATCCCCCATGGGCGCGGTCACGACCACCCTAGGTTGCACCTCCCATGGTCAAGACACCACTTTATAGGTCGAGACAAGGTACCACCATCAACCCTAGATCCAGACAATGCATGATAGGTCATCCATCTCGATCCAAAACCACCCTAGACTATCTAGGTCATGACCCAACACTCTAGAGGAGGTGTCTCAACTATGACACCCTCCAAAATCAACCTAGGTTGTGACCCATGGTCAAGACAACCCAACATACTTCTTGGGTCGAGACATCCAACATGCATGGAAACCCTAATCGCCCTTAAGGTGTCAACTCCTCAACCAGAGCTCAAACAAGGAGCCCTCCTCTTTCTCTCTCCTCTAGATGATGTCAAGGAAGAGAAGGAAAACTCTAGAAGTGGTAAATTGAGCATCAACCCCAAATTGGGTAAATTGCAATTTGCACCAAAACTAGCATTGAAAGCACACACAACATACAAACAAGCTCAAACTTGAAATTTAAGCTCTCCTCAAACCCTACTTTCATCTTAAAGGATTAAAGCTAGGTTCTAAGCACAAGATTAATCCAAAGCAAATAGGGTTACCCTAAAACCTGGGTCAGGGTCCTTACATGACAACTGCCAGCCCATTCAGAGTCATTAAAGGTTGGAACTTGAAGAGAAGAGGTCATTTGCCAAAGAACACCCATATTCATTGTGCCTTTGTAGTATACTTAAGTAATTCAATTATCAATGCATGGTATATAGGATACAAGCCTCTTGTTGTAAACATTCTTGAAGATCATCAATGTAGGATGAAGTAGCATAACTAGCATCACTAGTTAAGGAAATATAATCCACAAGAAATAAGAACTATATAATATTATTTTATCAAAGGGTTGAAGAGTGAGGTGCCAAGTGAAAATCAAGAAAATCGATAATACACAGTTAATTCTCTAATTTATTGGAACAAATCCTAGGAGCTTTCTTTAGACTGTGATCATCCTTGTGTAAACTAGCACACATGAGAAAAGAATCAAGGATTAAATATAAGGTTGTAGCATGTAGAATTCCTCAGGAAGATCATCATTCATGGATGCATTACATGTGGCTAACCATTTACTAGACTGATTATGAATGCTTTAATTGTTAGGAGCTTCATTATAGTTGTATGTTTGACAATGTGACAAAGCATTCCAGGAAAATCATTACATTGGTCTTGGACAAAACCTTTAGGGACTATTCTTTCTTTTGAATCTCAAAGGAATTGTCCAAGTTGAATTTTATTTTAAAAATAAATTTCTATACAAGATTTGTATTTATAAGATTAACATGATACTACCTTTCACTGAACTATCAACCTACTTGACTGTTCCAAACCAATTATATTATATTTCCTTTGACTGAACTATAAATTGACTTGACTATTTAGCACCAACTAAATTAGACTTACATGTGAATTACATCCCAAAAGATGAAATATGTATTATTATATTTCTTTGAGCATAAAATCAATACAATGACCTCAAAATTTATCATTGTCATAACATAAAAAGGAATATGATGCTTTAGTTAATTTTTGACTAAAATATTAACATGATGACATAAATCAACAGTTGATGAGATCTTATAGATACCACTAGTTAGTTGCTATAAATTGTACTGATTACACTTCCATTAAGAGTGTTTTAATATTTCTAAGTATGGTGATTAGTTCCATTTTATTTGGTACATATTTTCTATAAAATAACTTAAATAAATTAGGATATGCTTCTAATGTATATAAATATTCTCTTAGGATACTATTATTGGTACTAAGCTATATAAATTTGGACTAAAAAAATCAAGTCATTTTCCTACTGATAATTTCACTTAAGATATTTTTTTATTTAAGACTTTAAATTTACATGATAGTATCCATTTCTTGAAACTTCAATAATATAAAAGTTCTATTATTGTATAATACTTCTCATGTTTTAGAAATTTAGAATGGTATAGAGGATAGAGTCCGTGTGATACAGTGCTTAAGGTAAATTGTTGACTTCTTCTACCTGGTCGTGTTTTGCCAACTACCTGCAACATAAACATTAGGATAATAGTGTGACATATACTCGACACATAAATGTATATGTATACACACATATATGTGTATGAATACATATATAGACATGTATATGTACATATGTATAGATATGTTATCACTAGTATAAATGGTGTTATATTAATTCACCCTACATCAATATGATTTTGATATTTAAGATGTCAATTTCATAAGCACGTTTTATATCATTTTGTTGACAAACTCTAGTGAGTTTGAATTTGGATAGATATGACATATTTTCTTATCATTCCTTTTATAATATTTTTTCAGTCTAAGTATGATTCATTTCTTATGATTTTTTCCATTTGATAAAGGTTTTCTTTGTTACCTTGTTATTAATTTCACTTTCAAATAATTTCTTGTGAAAGCTAGATATTATAACAACTTATTAGTCCAATTTGTTGCATGAAAATAATAACAAAGGAGAATATAACTATTGAATGGGGGATCAAGAATTTCACTACCACACACAAACACAACAATTGAGTCATTTAAGCTTGAGCTATCAATTGGAAAACAAAATGCAACTTAGTTTACAAACTTGACATCGAGATCTACCATAATGCAATAAGACCCAGAACCTACGTAAAGTTCAAGGTTACAAATAAAACTGAACTTATTTTTTAAATTATGAAACATCTTAGATTGTATAATAATCTAATATTTATTCATATTAATGAAGGATGGGTCTAGCCTATTCTTGGCCTAAAACCACAAACAAACCCCACCTAGTGGTTTGGAATATTTCCAAACCAAACTAGATTGTTGGTAAGTCCATATGGGACCAAGCCAGACTAGAACTTTGTGGTTTGGTATAGTTTGATCTGGTTTTGAACCAAAACTATTATCTATAATCTAATCAAACATTAAAAAGTATATTATTTCTTTCGAATTATTTAGTTATTAGCATGCTTTGATTTTCAATTGTTTGTTGATGTTTAAGTTTTTTTACCATCTAATAAATATTGTTTTGGTATCATTGAAATTTAAACAAGTGAGGCATGATTAAATTGAAAATAGAAACATGTGTATACCTATGCATGTCAAAGTTTCATAATTTAAATGAAACAAATTTATTTGAATCATAAAAAAGACTTACCAATCTGCACTAGAGCATGACACATAATTCCATAGCTGAATCAAATCATGTGTGCAGTAGTAGAAAAGGAATCAACTTTCTTTCCTAATTAGATTGACATAATGAGTTTAGTTTGAATGGCTACACTAACTTTTAATTTAAAATGTTTTCTTATATTGACATTTTGAAACTGTATAACATATAAAACAATGGCCTAGTGATATTATATATTGATGACATGTTATTAAAAACACATACATATATAAATATATATATATATATAATGATATTGTATAAGTATTACACATCACTTTGGTAGGGTATGATTGTTAGACCAGTCCCTTATACTAATACGTACTAAACCAATACTAATTAGTCTGAAGACTTTAAGACCAGAGATATGGATAACATCCCTTAAACAAGCCAAACTGGTTAGTTTAGTACAGTATGGTGTGGTATGGTATGGTAGTTTGGTTTGGTTTTCTGCCCACCTCTTATCTTAATATAAATATATAAGGCAGTGGTCTTTAAATAGGGAGTCTTCAGCACTTGTTCTATGACTTAAAATAGTGGGAAGTCCTACATCAATGTTCTACCTGGAACCATTACCGATTCATCAACAGTATTCAATGGATCAAAATATTTAGATTTTGAACACTTTACATTTTAAAGATGTAAGCAAAAAATAATATGTTGACTTGAATTTACTTGGAATTTAAGTATATTTCTAACTTGTGGGTATGAACTATCTTCAGTGATTTCGATTACAATTATTCAACAATATACTAACACACTAATAATTAATATATTGGTTCAAAGGAAAGTGGGACAAACGTCATTTGTAATTGAATTTTGTGTACCATGTTAGAAAGAGTATCTATCAATGAGATATTTTTGTTTCCAAGGTTTACATTCTAAAAAAAGTGAAAATATTTGTTTTTTAGATTAACTATGGTAAACTTAAGCTTGTACTTCTTATTCAGAACCCTAATATCAACCAACTATGTACACAAATATTTTATAGAGAGAGAAATATAATCGGAATAGAACATACTCAAAACATATCTTTCATTACAGTCAAGTATTGTTTGCATATTAATACATGTTTTAAAAAAAATACAAACTAATGATCTTTACTAGTTTGAAAATAAAAGTGGTAAACAAAATTGGAGCTCATTTATTTGTAAAGCACTCAACTTGTTACAAAAAAATTGATGCATATAACATTTCTCAAGTGCTTTATTTTTATTGTCTTATGCATGACTTGTAAGTGTCCAAAAGAATTATAATTTTGTTATTAGGTTAATGATATCATATTTACAAAGATAAATAATTTGCATTTACAAAATAATGCTCACAAAAGGTACAAACCACTTGAGTGTATTGGGTCTCCACACTCTCAAGAGTGTGTGTGTATATATGTATGTATATATGTATATCTATGTATATATATATATATATGTATGTATGTATGCATATTTATGCATATATATGGGGGTAGTTCGTTGAGAGAGAAACATTCCACTCCCTCTCCCACAACCTGTAGAGGAGGCCCAACACCCCAAGGGATATAAAATTGAGAAATGGTTATTCAATGGTTCAAACTTGGGTCCCTTCATTCGAACACACCTGAATTCCTCATTGTGATATCCCTAGCCAAATATATAGATATACATGTATGTATGCATGCATGACTACCATTTTAATGTTTGTGTATCGTTTTTCATAAAATTTAAGAATTTCAAAAGTATTGAAATTATTAATAGTTGCCCTTTCCTTATTGTAATATCATTGCAAAGATGAAAAAAATATCACATATAACTTTAAGTGTCAATATTAGGTGAATAAGTTTGCATTTAAGTATAATATAGTTTTTTGAAGTGCTTGTGTGGTTAGGAATACCCACCACTTGCTAGGGTTTGCAATCGCTCTGGCGATCTAGTAGACCCCGGCGGTGGTGCTTTCTACTCGGGGGGAGGTGGCGGGCACTCTCTCAGGCTGGAACCCTCTCCCCTTGGGCTCGTTCTCACCTCCTTCATGATCGGCCACGATCTTCTGCTCTCTGTCCCGCGGTGCCTAGTTCTTCCTGATCGTGAGCAAGTGCCACTGGTGGCCTCACCCCGGATGGCCGCCTGGATCCTAAAGGACGGTGCTCTAGATGGCGGCGGGCTACTGGTCGAGTCCTTCTCTTTTTGTTTGGGTCTGGTTGCAGGTCGGAGCTTTGGGTGCTCCTATGGATGGACGGTGAGGCTGTGCGACTCCTTGATGCACCCATAGAGGGAGAGAAACTAGGTTACGTGCTTTGGGAGGATGCTCTCGTCCCCTGCTCGCATGGGTTCTTAGGAGTGGTGGTGGGGTTATCCGGAGCTTTCTACCTCCCACCTTCAATCCTTACAGGCCCTTTCTCCTTTGAGTATGCGCAAGCAGAGTTTTTTGTCCCCTTCCCAGATATCTGGGGTGTTGCACCCAAGCTGTTTGAGTAATTTCCTGTGTGAGCATTTTGTGAGCTTAGGCAGCTTCTTGATTGGCCTCAACTTTTGTTCTTTTCTTGGTGTTTTTTTGGTTTATGTTTTTAATAACAAGATGCTCATTTTGCTTGCTGTGGTCTGGGTCAAGCTCTCTAATTGTCTGATGGCCTCTAGCATGGATGAGATAGTGATCCCTGTTGGTGTCTACGCAAACTCCTTTCCCTATAGAATCAAAGGCTCTTGTAGATTGATGAATTCCATCCCAGATAGTTGTTTTAGTCAGCCACCACAAGAGGTGGACGGTGCAGAAATTTACCTATCGTATCCCAATCTGAGTCGTGTGCTATGTCTTTTTGCAAAAGGAGTCACTGCTTGGTTAGTTGATGAGAGATCTTTATCTTGTAGATGTCGTATGGCCTTTCTTTAATGATGTTGAGTTATTTTCAAAAAAAAAGTATAATATAGTTACTATTGTATTACATAACTAAATTGTTATTATTTAAAGAAGAGTATGTCAATATGTTTTTATATCTCCATTAGTATTATCAACAATGTACGATATATAGTGTAAGACCCTAGTCTAGATTAACCCAAATATAGCCTTAATCTTGCTTGGTAATAATAATTGAATGCTTTATTAAGTTTCAAAACCATTGGTTAAGTTTAAAGCCTAACCTGGCTCAATTTTCACCTTGATTGTCCTACTTTTATCCTTGACCAAATGATGACATATGCAAATTTACCATATATGTTGCAATTATAGTGCAAAATATATAATTTTATGTTTTCCTTCATGCATGTACTTAATTGGTGTGCTCAGATGCTTTTCAACTTTGGTTTAGTAGGTTTTCTTCTATGGGTCCTAACCCTAACCCTAATTAACACTTAGCATTTGAGTGGGTGAGGCTCGATAGACAACCCTTGACCCTCGATCTCTTTTCCCCTTCCTAGCCTCGATAGGTATGACCTTGATGGGTTAGAGCCTTGATGGCTTGTCTATGGTGGAGAATTGATAAGGGTGGTTGAGGTTGAACCTTGATAACTAGGTGTACATGTGGGCCTAAGTAGAGTTAGGCTACTTCAATATCTTATAATATGTGACCCTTGATAAATGGGGAGTGTAATCCTTGATGGGTCTAGAAGGGAGGGACCTTGATAACACTGAAGTTAAAGAGACTCAATATCTCTCTCTCCATGGGTCTTGATACAATGACTTAAGAGGGTTTTTTTACTTGTTTTCCCTTGCCTACATATATTATGTAGCATACTACAATTTGAAACAAAGTATCAAGATATATTGTATAAATACATCCCTTGGAAAACTTAGTTTGGAATCTATTACATACCCTATATGAACATTATTTGAGTATGCCTTTCATGTTGTACATAAAACATTTTTATGCTCATATGGTCAAATCTAACTACATCAAGACTCAATATGGGTCAAAATGGCCCAATTGCGAATCATTGTCTTTGGGATCACTCAAATAAAAATATAGGGTATTATATATTTTAGTTTAAATAAATAGATAATTTATTGATGGAATTTTGGATAAGATGAATGTGAGATGGTATTTTTCTTAGACAGTAGACATGTAATAGAAATCTAATGTGCAAATGTTAAGTCAAAAGGAGTTGAGATGTGGATATATAAAAAATAAAATAAATGCTTCAAAATTTATTTTAGGTCATGCATCTCATGCTCCAACCATTTTGAGTATCCATAGAGATGAATCCATGGCACACAATCGGGTCATCTTCCACGACCATGTTGGCAGTTGGGCTCCCCAATGGGAAAAAAAATTGCATGTGTCCCTTCACCTTGTCCTTTCCTTCTAATTTCTTTTGGTTCCTTGGAAATTCTCCTTATAAGTTTTTCCCTTATTGACGCTTCCTTTTTACCAAAGTGGAAACACCCAACTCGACGACTCTCTAAGGTCTAAAATTCCCAACTGAGCCTTGGTAGGGTGGTAGATGGTACATTGATAGCTTGGAAGTTCTAACCATCGGTAAGTGCAAAGTATGAGCCTCGATAAGCTTTGTGAGTAGGACCCTCGATTGGTCTAGAGGGTAGGGACCCTTAGCAACTTTGAAGTTGGAGAGCCTTGATAGATCCCTTTCATGGGTCTCGACAAGATGACTTCAGAGGGGTTGTTTTAGACTTTCTCTATCCATTGCTTATATATACCCCCCAATCATTGACTTTGGCCTTATTTAGAAATAGGAGAGATTATCTAACATGGGTAAAGAGAAATGGACCTCGATTGCTTGCTAGGAGGGAGGTTGGAATCTTGCATGTACATGAAAGTTGAAAGAAAAAAATGCTTATTTTTGGACTTGAACCATGTAAGAAATTACTTCGTCTCTCTTTTCTATTGTTTTTCTCCCTCTATTATATATTCTTGTTGGGTATACATTGAAACTATGGTAATTTTATGTTACATATAACTAAAATATCTCATTTTATCTCTCTTTGTCCTCATTGAGACTAGATCTAGTTAGAAGGAGATTTGGTGGAGCATTCGAAGGGATAATGTTGAGTCTTGAATCTTGACCCATGTGATGTAAGAGAAGGATTATTTTCACACCATTTTATGTGGTTTGCATGCACCTTTCTTTATTAAAGATGCATTCATGGATTTAAGATAATAAAAAAACAACTTTTTAAACTTGTTTGTTGCTACATTTGTTTAATGGTTCGATTTTTATGTACTGTAAGATGATATAATGAATTGACTATGATTCTTATTTCCTTCTATTATATTATACTTATGATCCATTGTGTTAATTTATAATATTGAGTCTATGAGGAGTGAAAACTTCGAAAATACAATTTTTATCCTAGAATGGCTCTTTTATGGACTGTTTGATACCATATAGAGAAGAAAAATCCCAGCCACTCATTATCATTTATTTATATTTTGATGGTCAATTAAGGTAAAAATATCATGTCTCCATAACTTCAATGTTGATAAAGTTTTTTGAAACTTGGGTCTCAAACCTAAAAGTATCTCTATTATACCTAAAATGATACTTTAAGCATATTCTTGTTATAGGCATAACTCTTACATACATTGTAATTTGTTCGCAAAATTTGATATTGTTCTTTATTAATGATATTAGATTGTAAACAAATATTTTGTTTTAAAACTTGAATCCTTTTGAAGGTATGGTCGTGTTATGGTCAAAGATGACGTGTTTCCTCAGTAATGATAAAATATGGTATTTGAATAAATGCTTGCACTTGACTTCGGTCTAATGATGGATCTATAATTTTATACATATGTATAAGTGGATGTACATGTTACTAGTAGCTCATAATAGTAATAAATTCTTAAGGTAATAGTATAGTGAATTGGGGGAATCTCTAATCAAACGCGAGATTTCATATAAATTATGGTGGCCTTATATGGAAGAAGGATCTTATTAAAACTCCTACTCCTAAAAGGAAAATCTATGTTTTTCTTCTAGTCTCTCTCTACAGTATTAATGGAGTTGGATAAGTGTGAGATAGATGATACTATAAGATGAATCCGTGGTTATGGTATATACATATAGGTTTGATGTCTGGAGGTTGATGCCCCCGAGTTAATGCCTTGGGGACAGTGTAAAGGTGCTACCATTAGGATAATGGCAAGGGCCATTGAATTAGGAGTTAATACATGATGGAAATGAATAAAATATAAGATGATGAAAAATATTGTGAAATGCTTAGAGTTGAAAACTATGTTTTCCCATGTCTTTGATACACTTTCCTTTAATGAGGTCATACACCTTATAGTAATAATGTAGGCCTTAAAAAGATATATGTAATGATGATTATTTACCCTTAGTTTGAGTGGCTCTTAAAATAAAATCGGTGTGATCATCATTCGTGATAATCCTTATAGTGGAATATTGATAGTTAACCTTGTTGTTACAGGTTTAAGCCTCATTCTAAGTATGATTACAAAAATTCTTAGACACCAGATAATGGCATATTTGGTAGATTTCTATATGCATATTGTATACAAATGATGGACAGAGAAATATGCCATGTAGATGCCATGTTTAAATCTAATGTTGAATATATATGTGGAATGATGAGTATGTAGCCTAAAGCTTAAGCCCTAGGGGCTTCTTTGAGTGATTATAGTGATGATTAAAGGCATGTCGTCTTGTTGTGGTGAAATGGAAAATATAGAGATGTATGATATTATTTATTTATTTTGATAGAGCCCTTTCCATTTAATGTACATATTACATACTACATAGTCTTGTCCTACTTCTAATTTTTCTCTTACATGAAAATGATAAGATGAAAATATCTAATCAAGTCATATTAAGCAATATAATTTGTATTATATGAAATGAATCTGAAAATGAGTAATTGGACTAAGGAATTAAATGGAGCCTTAATCATAAAGTGTATGTCCTGGCACCATAGAACTACTTGGTGTTCATATGGTGGGATAGTGAAATGGGTATCCTTGTAGAAACATGATAGTTGTGAGAAGGACTTTTGAGTATATTCAGATGATTGGTGCTTGTTTCCACAACAACCTAATGTGGTTTATGTTGGGAAATACGGGCACAACGTATAGTAGTGGAAACAAAAAATTTATCTATCCATATTCCCATAACATAATCGTGTCAAGTACTATAAAATAGGAAGGCTTGTTTAATGAGTTATACCTGGTCATGGAGCAAGTCTAAAGACTAGAACTCACTGTAGTGCAACTGTCTTCTAGTTGCTCTTGGACAGTGGTTGTGCAACTACTAGTCATCACCACAAACAACAAATAGACATCTTTCACAGTGACTTAGGTGGTCTCACCACATACTACAGGTTGATGTTGTCCTCCTAGCAACAACCAAAAGACTCATGCCTATAGAGTAGTCCACACAGACCAACTAGAACTCATGTCATTCAACTAGAATAGATAGGAAGGAGTTGTCCCTCCCATTGGTGTACTAGTCACCGACTTGCTCTCCCACAACAATGATCCTCAGTTGTTATCTCTCGTAGTTATCCCTCCCTAGTCAAGTAGGACTTGCTTGGCCTCTCTTGGTTACTAGAACCAGAGAGGACAACAATTGTCAGAGCAACTGATTCTCAATTTTATGTGTTATTGTTGTTCTCTAGGAAGCCCCCAATACCCCTCTATTTATAGGCAGGGTTAGGGCCAGGGCTCCTAGTATGTTCAGGATCTGTGTGGGAGTGGAAGGGATTGAAAGATCTTGAATTTTTACAACTTAAAAAATAGGAAATGGTCATTTGGCAGCCTAGAGGGTCATCTAACACTACGAGATGCTCATCTCGTACTTCCAAATAGTCGTCTGGTAGTTTCCCAATCACATATGAAATTGGCAATTCGTTTCTTGTTAATGTCAAACATTAATTCCTTGCAACACAAGAATTGTGCAATTAAAATGACTTGGAAAAATATCTAGAACCTTCCTCCAACCTAACTGAGTGATATCATACATGCGAGAGAGCCATCTCTCTCACCGAGATGGTCATATGGTGAGACAAGTTGAACCGTTCGATTCATCAGAATGAACTAGTCAGTTCACACCTCAGTTTGGGCATAAATTAGCCAATTCGATTGCAGATTAGTCTAATGACCCAAATGGTCATATCAACACTTGAGATGATCATTTGGTGCACCAAACAACTGGCTCACCCTATGAGATGATTGGTTGGGGTGCAGTTAGCTAATTTGTTGCATGAATTGAGTACCTAAATACTTTAGTAATAAATCCAATCATCATTCAAGATTAAACTCCTATTCTAGATGAGTTCCTTTGTGTGTGACCCTATAGGTCCCATATCACGTTGGTAGTGAATTTCCATAACTAGCTTATGACATCACAAGTAAAGAGTGGTGCCTAGTCGCACATCAGTGCTACCCATGTGAATGGAAAGTTGGAGAACAACTTCAACCTACAATATGTGTAAGTTATTGCAGTGATTGTATAATTCCTTTGTCTCTGAGATCTAGAGTGAACTCGAGGCATGGACTCATCATCCTCTCAATGTTCATCTCATGTTTCTTGAACCAAGAGGAGACTATCTGAGATAATGCGACGTCAATATCATATATTGATTCACATGTGCATCTGCATGCATTTCTCAGTATCGCTTATCAAGTGGCTAGAATATCATACTCTAGTAGGAGGGACAAATACCATCTCTATCACTCACAGTCTATCCCCATGTGTCAAAGTCACCCAATCATCATCGTTATAACAATTGAATTTTAGGACTGCATTTAATGATGTCAAAGAGTACCCAACGACATGTGACGAGTGGAGTAATTTTAGGTCTAAGAACCACAATCACCACCTTCACTATGAGAGACGACTATGACTACCAAACATGGTTTCCATGTGTCACTCTCAAGGTGGGTTTGTCTAATAATTTGTTCCATAACATGTGTATATGTGCTTGGTTTGATATTTCCATATTATGACAAATGAGATTCAATCATCAACCAACCCACGCTCTAGTCTGATGTATTACTGGTGTCTATCTACCTTCCATGGTAACAAATGACTAGGGACATAATAAGAATGTACATACTCTTAGCATTCATATGATCTCATTATATAAGTCACATACTTGAAGCCATAATTCATTGAGTATTATCATTCTTTAGATATTCATAATGTTTCCTCATTATCTCATAACTGAATGAAAGAGAATGAATGGGAATCTTGACTTTATGAGTATTAATCAAATCCTTTATGGTGTATGCCATATCAATCTTCACATGATTGTCTCTATGGGCATACCTTACCAACAAACTCCCACTTGCACTTAGAGTCAATCACCCGTGAATCATATGCTTAGTGATCTAAACATGTCCACCATGAATCTACTACGCTAGTGCTAATCTAGTGGGTTAGAAACATTTTTCTATTAGTTGATATATTACATGTTTTTATCCCTTCTCTATAAGATGAAACAATTGTAATATGGTATCTGATATTCCTTACCTAACAAGTAGCTCCATTGTTGTCACAATATTACTACTGAGCCATCAATGGTTAAAACATCTATAAGTTCATTGTATGAACCTTTAGATCCATATAGTATCACTATGTGTTCATAACACAAGTATACTCAGTGTGACACCCATTGCCACACAAAGCCAGATTACTCAAAACAAGTGTGGAATTAATACTAATAACCACATTTCCACAAAATAGGGTAAATTAAAATCGATCACATAAAGGTGTCTCAAGCTAAAAACATCATATTTAAAGCCATAGAACTCGGGTCACTTATATTTCCTTCATGCCAAAAGATGTTACATATCATAGTTCATTGGTCAACTAGACACAACCCATTACATATTATAACTTGTTCATGTATATAAATCATGTATGTGCCATCATTATATAGACCCAAACCTCAAACTGATGTACAATGTCTATAAAACACCCACACTAGATGCATGTCCATGATCCATGACTATGGCTCCTCTTATAGACAACTTCAATAGAATGATCTCTATCGCAACGCTCACGTCCACCTAAAAGATGTGGAAACCCACAAGGTGAGACCAAACATCCCAGCGAGTGATATAACTCTCTGCCAACATCTATTAAAGTACATATATAAGGTAAATAAGAGTAGAAAGTAAAGCTTAACATGATAAGAAGATAATACCATTGACGTAGTTTAGGCAAATGCAACTAAATGTAGAATATCTTATAAGACAAGAAGAAATATGAAGAACATGTATATCTCTCTGTCAACTAAACTATATAAAAGAAAGGCAAAGGCTCATCCAATGTTATTCACATTTGTCCCTATGCAAATATACTACACGACTGTATTACATATTTTATTAATGTCGCTAGGAGATGAGGTATACCACTCATGCTCCAACTGACCACTACTAAGTCAGAAACAGTGCCATACATGGTCAATGGAAGAGCCAGATCCATGACCTCCCCAACACCTCTTGGTCAGCACAAGAGAAAACACTGTAGAGACATATCAAGTCTAACTTCAAAATAGCCTAGCATATCTTGGTATATAGGCACAAAACTAGTGAAACTGAGTTGCAACTGCAGTCGCACTCCTTCCATGGTATGACCATAGACATTCTCAAAAGATATCATATGTGTACTCTGTATCACATGTTTGATACATGGCCTCGACCATTCTCCTTCCAGGGTATGACCGCAGCCAATCTTGTGAAATTCATATACTCAAAAGTGTACGACTCTGAGCTTCCACAAAGGAAGATCGTGTTCCACCATCCAGCAAGTACTGACGTTGAAGATGGATCTATGACACGGGGAAAACTACATGATTAAGATTTCACTTTATTAGATATGCCAGTTAAGTGTCTTTTAGCATCAATCAAGTTACAATGTACACACCATAAACAAGCTCTACAAAGATAAGGACATAGTACAACGTCAGAAGATGTAAAATGTATAAGGTGTGAACCTGTCACATCGTCGTCACATGACACTACTGCCCCCACCAGGCTATCATCATATTCACACTATCATGGGATACCAGTCCCTTATCACATCACTGGAGGATAACACCTCACACTAGGCATATATCCTCTGCCGACCCAGTCACATAATCCAAGCATGTACACCATCACATTATGCCTCAACAATATGCATAGTAACCATCATGTATGATATATGATTCACCATAGCATTGACATAGATATGTCATTCAAGTTCACATCACCTGCAAGGTTAGGGATTTATAAACATGAGAGAGAGAAACATGATAATATGATAACCACTTCAAGAGAGAGAAGCAAACTCATCACACGACCCAAAATTAGGGTTAGGGTTTCTTATTTGTTCGATTAGGGATTTATAACTCTATTCAATCTCTAACCCTAGGTAAACCATATCCCACTTTCTTGGAGCATATTAGGGTTAAGGGACATCATTAGGGTTAACCATAAAATCATTCAAACAACACTATTACATGAATCATTACTTGCTTACTCATACATGCGTTGTCTATATGTTCATGTATGTGTCTCATCCATCCATCACATAGGTGTCTTGACCACTCACACATATGTCTTGACCTCCCACAAAGAAAGTGTCACGACCGAGACACTTCCACATGGTTTTGATCGAGACACACCATGGTCACAACCCAAACACAAACATGTCTCAACCACCATCCCACATGGTGCCTCGACCACCAAGCCCAATCAATGGGGTGTTAGAAAAAACACAGCCAGCATGGTCATGACCACACATTCAAGACAGACCCCAAGACAAACATAACAGAAGGAACTAGTGTTTCAACCAAAACAACATCATGTGTCTCGACCCAAGCACCAAAACTAAGGGTAATGATCAAACCAAACAAGGTGTTACAACCACCAAGGTCAAACCACCTTAGCAACACTTAACTCTCATCCAATAGAGATAAACTTGATCAAAACAATAGATAATCATGGCCAAAAAAGGAGGTAACCTTCAAGGAAACCATATCATCAGGAAGGAAAACTTCTCATAAAATTAGTTACAAAAACCCTAAAACATGCATTATGAAAAAAAAACCCATATGAGAGAGAGATAAACTCATGTTCAACACCATCAAATAGAACCTAGACTCCATATTACTTTAAGTTTCACGAACCTCATGCATGTGATCAAAACCAAGATCAAAACATAGGAGAAAACCATCTATCTCATTACCATCTCAAGATCGGATACCATAGATTAAGGTTTTAGATTCTAACCAAACCAATCATGATGACTACTATCATCCAAGATCTAGAACATGGTATCATCTACTAGTATATTAAGGGTACATTTTACAGAGATAAAAAAACAATATGCATGTAAAGAAAAGTGCAATAATAGAGAGGGTAAAGAGTTATATAACCCGCCTTAAGGAAGATCAACCCAAGGATCACAAGCTCTAAGCACACAATCACCAAGGTTGATGAAGCTCCACCTAAAAGCTCCACTCTCAGCCATAAGATCTCCACAAGAAGAAGAAGACACCAAGGTCAAAGATAGCTCAAAGAAAGAGGGTAAGGAACCCTAGGCCGAACCAAAAGAAGAAGAGAGAAAGAGAGAAGGAAACTTCTTCACACTTGGATACCACCTTGTCAAAACATTGCCCATGACCCATGTGATGAGCAGTTTCTCTCTAAAACGACAACCATGGAGGATCCATGATCTAGGACTGAGAAAAAAAAAGATGGGGTAGGAGATCAAAGAAAAACACCTCCACCTATGGTAGTCTTGTTATGTTATGCACAATTCTCAAACTTTTTGAAAGATTGGTTTGAGTTCTAGAGCTGATGACTTTTATTACTGTGGTGATGTTGTTTTGTCTTCTATTCTTCTTATGAGAACACTTCTTCAGTTTCACCAATGTTATGGCCATCCCTCTCTTGAGAAGATGAAGCACATGGAGCCCTCTTTATCTAATTTAAAAGTATCCCATGTGACTTGTGTGAGTTTGGGAAGCATTGTAGGAGTTCTTTTCCTAGAAAAACTAGTCTCTATTCTAAAGCGACCTTTGATGTTATTCATTGTGACTACATGGTCCCTTTTGCACTAGTAGTTTTAACAGAATCTTTTATTTAATTACCTTTTTTGATGATTCTCTCATATGACTTGGTTATATCTATTGAAATGACGTAATGAAATGATTGGTGTTTTAAAGAAATTTCATAAAATTATTTCAACACAATTTAATAAATCCATTAAATTTTTTAGACCAACACTGCTTTGGAATATGTTTCGACTTGAGTATCTTCTTTTTTCTCTAGAACTGGAACTATCCATCAACATTCCTATGCTTGCACCCCACAACAAAACTAAGTGAAAGAACATAAAAATTGTTATTTACTTGATATCTATTGTTCTCTTATGTTTTAGGGTAAAATACCTAAGACTTATTGGTCTGAAATTGTTCTCACAATCTATTACCTTCTCAATCGACAACAATCTATTGTTCTTTTAGAACAAGACCCCCTTTTTGGTTTTTTACCTAAACAAATGACTTTCCATATTCCTCTGTGAGTTTTGGGTGTACTACGTTTGTGCATAACTTCAATATGAAAGCAGATAAACTTGATCCCCACTCTATCAAGATGGTTTTCCTTGGCTATTCTACCTTTCATAAAGGGTAACACTGGTGTAGTCCAAGCTTTTGTCATATGTATGTCTTGGAAGATGTTACTTTTCATGAATTTGAGATGTTCTTTGATTTTTCATTGATATCCTCTCTGATATGTATTCTCTACCTCAGCCACAACCTCCAACTGAGTTCTTTGAGCTTGATTTTTTTTGACCCAATGTATTATGAACCCATCCCACACCCTCCTATCATTCCTTCTCCTTCAACATAGGACCCGACACTGATGTTCACATCTGAGGATAAAGAACACCCCATGGATCTCCAAAAAGGTATCTAGTATGCACTCTTTGTCATCCTATATCTCATATGTGCTTCTTATCCAAGCTTTCTCGTACCGCTAAATCCATTTCCCAACAACTCCTCTATCCAAATTCCCAAAAATTATCCTGAGGCCCTTCAACACTCTGGTTGGAAAGCTGTAATGCTCGAGGAAATGATAATATTGCATGAGAAAAAGACATGAGATCTTATCCCTCCTCCTCCATAAAAAAATACTATTGATTGTTGGTGGATCTTTTATATCAAACTTAATTTAGATGGACCAACGAAACAACTTAAAGCCTAGCTTGTTGCAAAAAGGATTCCCCCAAACATATCGCATGGATTCTTTGAAACCTTCTCACCAGTCACCCATATTGCTTATGTTAGGTTTGTGATTCCCTTTCCACTCACATGGACCAACCTCTATTTCAGCTTGACATTAAAATGCATTCTTTCATGATTTAGATAAGGAAGTGTATATGAAATAGCCTCCAGATTCTTGTACTTAGGGGGAGTTTTCCCAAAGAGTTTGTCATGTCAAACACTCTTTATATGGTATGAAGAAATCACCACGGGTCTGGTTTACATAACTTGATGGTGTTCTTTCTAGCTTGGGTTTTTCCAATCATGTAGTGATCAAAATCTATTCTGTAATTCTTATCAAGTTGGAACCAACATCCTCGCCATCTATGTTGAAGATATGATTATCACTGGCAGTATATTCATGGGGTTTAGCATTGAAACATGCTTTCCAATAACATTTTCATACCAAGGATCTAGGTCAAGTTTACTACTTCTTGGGAACATAAGTGCTACTAATATGAGCCTAATTTTAAGATTTTGATATTTGATATAGTATTTGATGAAGCACCTCAAGTAATATGAATTAGTCATAGATGTTGAGGTATCATGTGGTCAATTGATGAACCATAAGGTGTGTTAGGATCAAAAAATAAATTACGGATTTGTTTAACCATGATTAAGTGATTAATAGTATTTGATTTAGGGTCTCTAAGCCCATTCCCAACGTTATTTAAAGACATTATTTACTTCATATAATGGAATTTTGGTCTCAATATTTCTAGGATGAGAGATTATCAATATAAGATATGCATCCCAAATTTCAAGATAATTGGTGGTTCTTATTCATAGATATAACAATTCGAAGATGAAGCCATTCATGAAATAGATATTGTTGAACTTTAATCTTTTAATTATAGGTTGTGATAATTTTTGGTGTCACACTAGATTATTATCCTTTTGCTTGGGCATGGACCAAAGCCTAGCAATGTGGTTCGATGTTGACTGCCCCTATACTAATATGAGATTGGAGACTTCATCTCCCACCTCCTATTCCTACAGAGAAGGCAACTTCGATTGCCAGATATTTTAGACTGGCTATTGTTTCACATCACTACTCAGATCCGAATGGCGAGGGACAAATTATTGACTCCTAACTTGTGAGAATGGCTGCTAAGTGAGGGTTACCAATCTTAACTCCTCCTTCCTTTCTCTATCACCTCTAACAGCTGCTGACTCGGTTGATAGAGGGACTAATGAGAAGCCCTCCAAGGATATATTGGTTGGGAAATCAATTCTCTAACCTGGATGTTTCTCCTGATCACCCAAACCAATTTCAGACTAGGTTACAAGAAGAGCTCAGAGTTGTCTTGGATGAGCATGGAGTCTGGTTCCAGGAGCAACGTAGAGCATCTTCATCATAATCAAGAACCCACTTCAACCTTGTGTATATTGAGAGAAACCTTAGGAGGCCTCATCATGACATACTGTACCATAACATGGTGTGTAAATGATGTATGATGGGCTTGAATCCTCATAGTTGATGACAAATCTTCAAAGATTACTCCTTTTACTCCTTTTCATCATCTACAACAACAAACCCACTAGGCCTCTTGCTACCCAGGGATCCAGGGAGCATCATGGCTTATACTAGATTCCACAAGCACCAACAAGACCTTTCAGTAAGCTTTCAAGTTTAGAGTCATTTTCTCTCTCTCATAACCATCAGAGTTCCCCTTACATTGTCTGTGTTAGAGTGACAGAGGACACGGTTGTTGTGCAGCACACCCACGAAAGATAGTGTAGAGGGATTGAGAAAGCCATAAATCTTCTGAACCCAGATGAACACGGTGAATGAGGTGGCCTAGGTCTCAAATGATTGATCATCAAAAGACTCCCTCATCATGTACGATGTCACCCCAAAGTAGAATTGTGTAAGGAGACACACTACTGTATCTATTTGAGAACCCAGACTGGTACATGAATGCTAGCTAACGTTTCATGGGTGACCAAACAGAGGGTGGTACCCTACATTCAGGAGCTACATGGCTACTCATGAACCACTGGTTCAACAAGATCTGACAGCCAACATAATTCACATCAAGGTAAATAGATGCCCACTTTTCAAATGTAATTTTTACCTTGAAAATAGAGTTAAAAATAGCTCTCATAACCAATAAATTCCCCAAAAATACCCACATATTCAAAAAAAATTATACTTTGTTGTTATAATCCTAGATCAGACCTTTGTGACCATTTTTCTAGTGATATCTAGTTTTATTTGTAATGTTCCTTTATAAGCTTATATAATTAAGAAATTATCATGTTGAGATTAATTATCTGAAAATTCTCTTAGAACCATAATGATGATTAAAATCCATTATCAAAGTAATACACAAAATATTAGGTCTTTCCTCATTAGATACTAATTACATGATTCTGACCTCATATTAATTTTAGAAAATAGATGAAGCTCTCAAAAAATATGAAAATCGGTCCAAAACCTAATTATGACCTCTTGATTACTATAAAAATATCAGAGACAGTTTATGATCATATTCGACCTAAAATATGAAGAATAAAGGTGTAATTTTATTAATAGTGATTATTTTCTATTAATCAGGTGATGAGAAGAGAACTATGTGTTCCTGGATTATTATGATTCTCTGAACTAGGTACATGCTTTTATAATTATATGACTACAAATTTCTTGCTTGAAATGTGTACATATGTATGCTTATTTACTTGCTCAAATATCATAATGTAGTATTCTAGTATTGTACTTGATGTTTGTCTCATTATCATTATTTTATAACTTGAAATGTAATATATGAACTCCATTATACAAATGTTGTGCACCTGCCTGTAGTCTCAGGGTAAGGACATGGGGCTTGGTATCCTACTTGAGTCATCAAGATAGGGCGGACCATGTCCATAAAAGGGTTATCTCTTAGTGATGGCTAAGGACCCTCTCGTAGAAGACATTAGCTAATCTTGAGAACCCTTACAGACCCTTCAAATGGGAAGTTGGTCAAAGGCCTTAAGGTATATGATGTTTTTGGTATAATTGGAGTAAAATGACATAAAAATAGGCTCTCATTTTGCAAAATACTTAACTCTTTATTCTTGTTCGTATACATCTACAACTCTTTTCAAATTATGCAAAGATTATATATATATATGTGTGTGTCTTTCATCCCTGTAATCAACACCTCATGTGTTGAACTGCTTGTTTCATGTATTCTATAGGTTCAGTGATGGCTAGGAGTTGATGGGCTTGGTAAGCTATGTCAGGTTTACTTGTTGTAAGATCCCTAGTGTACATGAGCAGACTTGTACAATTTGACTGTTGAACATGTCATTTAATTTTTTGATAAACTAATGTTTCTTAATGTATAATGCTAACATTATATTGATGCTTTTATCTTATTATCTGTTCATGTATGCTAAGCTTTTATCTTCCACATTCACACTTTGATAATACAATGCTAGGGACGGACGCC
Source organism: Alisma plantago-aquatica (assembly GCA_963693085.1). Lineage (NCBI taxonomy): Eukaryota > Viridiplantae > Streptophyta > Magnoliopsida > Alismatales > Alismataceae > Alisma > Alisma plantago-aquatica. The sequence goes on from OY856411.1 coordinate 1,346,053,816, forward strand.
TAGGTCCTACCTCCATTAAATTTGTAGTCATTTGGAGTTAGGATTTGGTATCATGATAGATGGTATTAGAGTATGAAAACTAACTACAACAAACATTTCTCTCATGAAACATAAACTAAATTTAAGCTCACATCTCAATTCTAGAAACTTAATGAGTTTTTCTCAATGGACTAAGTTGACTTAGCCTCTAGGTTAGAACCTACATGTTCTATAACTAGGTGTAGACTTATGTAATTCCTAAAACCTTTCTTTTCTCATCTTTCCATCATGTAGTTTGGGATGCGGGTTTAGAAGTGTGAGAAGAGGGAGTTCTTATGGTTTTAAACCCTAGACATATGTTTGTGACATGTGATTAGTGTAGATATACAAGTTTGCACCATGTTCTTTCTATTTATGTAGGTGTCATGGTACTAGACTGCCTAATGAGTGTGGTAACTCATTTTGGTTTTGTTCTATTTGAATGGAGTATGGCGGTTTTCATCACCTAAATCAACATTGGAGAAAACCTATTTAAATTATTAGTATATATGTACATAAGAAAAATGTTGCCACACACAAAAAAGTAGTGAGTATCCATGTAAATTAAGAGAAAGAGATGTAACATCAGTGTATATCAGCATATGTAGATTCTAGTTGTAGTCTTTAGAGTTTTCTAGAGCCATGATACAAGTTAGGGTAGTAGTAACCTAGACGATCTAAGTTGTTGTTGATGATAATGATGTTGATGTTGATGATAGGAGTTGCTTGATGATGACCTAAGTTTATTTCTGGAAGGGACAAGTATGCTTTGATGATGCAAAATGAGTTTTGACCATGCAACCCTAGCTAAACCTAGAACCTTGTGTGGTACATATGACGTGTTTTATGTGCTAAACATAGCTAGTGGGTTAGCATGCTTGCTTACGTCTAGTCTTGTACATGTCAGAAAAATGGATAGTGATACATGGTTTAGGATCAACACATGCATCAACCTCTTTACAAAGGAGGACCTATAGCATGGGACGTATGATAAGAGTGAACTCATTATATGGGTCAACCCAACATGGGACAAGATCAGAGTATTAACACCCAAAATATGTGAACTGTAGAAATATATGCTCGATGAAATACATGATGATGAGTTCCTTGCTAGACTTATAAGTATATGAGTTGAGTCACCTAGCGTATAGTTCCCTTGATTATGTTGAACCCTAGATTTCCTATAAAAAATATCTAACACTAGAGAAAGAGGCATTCTAATACATGTATGTTTTCCATCTAGGTGAGGGAGATGTTCCAAAATCCTAAGATGATGTGTATGATGTTTTATCTTCATGATGAGCCTCATACTCAGGTTAGTGGTTCTATGTGAAGGAATATGGTGATTGTCCTTGTCTTTGAAAGTTGGATAGAAATTTTTCTATGGGTAGATGTTTGTGATTAGCACGTCTTGTTGGACATAAAGAGGTCTTATTCTGAGTGTCTCAAGCATTCTGAGCTCTTTTCTAGATACAAGTGAGATAATTATGAAACCTCAATGTCGACGATAATGTTGTTCCTCAAATAATGCTTGATATATGAATAATTTGATACATGTATGATAAGACACTCTCATATGAACTACACCTAATATGAAACCATACCATACATGAATAATATAAGTTTGAAGTCATGAACTTGAAATAAGATATATAGTTCATAACCTCAATCTTTCTAATCTATGCTTGTTGGTGATAACTCACATAATAGGATAAAAAGGTAATATTCAAGAATGTTAATTAAGCCTTCCTCTAATGATGAATCATGGTATGTTTTTGAAAAAAACACTCGTGATGTTAAGAGTGATAGATGTAGTGAATAATGACAAGAAATATTATTATCGCCTTACATGGTTGAGAAGGGTGAAAGTGAAATCCTTGAGTATAACCTTCTCAACATCATATGCATGAACAAACCCTAATTCTTAGGGTAATGAGGGATGTAAATCCTAATATACTAGAATGTCAATTTGTGATCAAAATACCTACATGATGATTCTACCAATGTAAGGCAGGGTGGGTACACCCTAGATTCTCTGAATCCTTAGATGACAACTTAGGGTACAAGTAGAACTATGATAGGCTTGACATTGGGAGGTGGTGACCTAGAGAATTTAGATACTCCTCAATATCACCTTAAGTATGGAAATAGTTGGATTTTGAGGACAAGATTCCTTATAAGGTGGGGTGAATATGATGATAGTGATTTCAAGATTTTAATATTCAAAATTGTATTTGATGGAGTACCTCAACTACTATGAATTAGTGATAGTCCTTGAGGTATCATTTAGTCACTTGATGAACCATAAGATGTGTTAGGATAAAAAAATAAACCATGGTCTCGTTTAACCATAATTCAATGATTAATAGAATTTAATTTAAGGTCTCTACGCATATTCCCAATATTATTTATTGACTTCAATTACTTGATCATGATGGAATTTTAGTCTCAATCTTTTAAGGATGAGAGATTACATGATTAAGAGTTGTGTCCCAAATTTCAAGACAACTGATGGTTCATATACGTAGATATAAAAAATTCAAGTTGAAGACATGAAATGCAATAGATATTGTCAAACTTTGATCTTTTAATCATTTAGTATATAGGTGGTGATAAATTTTGGTGTCACACAGGCTTATTATCCTTTTTCTTGGGCATGACCCAAATACTGGCAACGTGGTCTGATGTTGACTGCCCCCTATACTAATATGAGAATGGAGACTTTGCTTCCCACATCCTATTCCTACAGAGGAGGTATCCTAAATTGCTAGATATTACAGACTGACTGTTGTTTCATATCACTCCCTAGATTCAAAAGGTGAGGGGTATTTCATTGACTCTTGGCTTATGAGAATGGAGGTGCAACGAGGGTTAATAGTCTTGGCTCCTCCTTCCTTTCTCGGTCACCTCTAACAGTCATTGACTTGGTAGATAGAGGGACTAACAAGAAGCCCTATGAGGATGTAATGGTTGGGAAATCAATTTCCTAACCTGGCTCTTTTGCCCATACCACCACAACTGATGTCATACTATATTACAAGAAGAGTTCAAAATTGTCTTAGATGAGCATGAAGCCTGGTTCCAGGAGCAACATAGAGCTTGTTCATCATAATCAAAGCCTCACTTCAACCTTGTGTAGACTGAGAGAAATTTCAAGAGGCCTCATCATGACATATTGGATCACAAAATAGGTGTGCGAAGGATGTATGGTGGACTTGGATCCACATAGTTGAGGACGGAGCTGCAAAGATAATTAATTTCCCCCCTTCTCTTCGTCTGCAACAACAAATCCGTTGTGTCTTTCACTACTCAGGGATCTAGGGAGCATCATGGATCAGGCTAGCTTCTACCACCCCCAACAAGATCTGAAAGCAAGTGTAGAAGTTTGGAGTCTTATTCTCTCTCTCAGAACCGTCAGAGTTCCCCTAACAACATCTATGTTAGAGTGACGGAGGACAAGATCTTCATGGTACAATCCTGAGTAAGCTCGCATAGAGGGATTGAGAAAGTGATAAATCTGGTTGAACCTAGATGAGCCCAATGGATGAGGTGGCCAAGGTCTCAAAGGACCAATCACCAGAAGGCACCCTCATCACGTACGGCAATGCCCTAGAGTAGAGCTGTGTAAGGAGACACACTGCTATGTCTATTCAAGAATGCAAAGAGGTATAGGAATGCTAGCCAGTGGAGGCTCATGGGTGACCAAACAGAGGGTGGCACCCCACCTTCAGGAGCTATGTGGCCTCTCGTGAGCCACTTTTTCAACAAGATCTAATGGCCAACATAATTCACATCAAGGTAAATAGATGCCCACTTTTTAAATCTAATATTTACCTTGAAGATATAGTTAAAAATAGCTCCCATGGCCAATAAATTCCCCGAAAGTACCCACAAATCCACGAAAATACTAGTTGTAAGAATCCTAGATCAGACCCTTTGGACGTTTTTGCTGGTGATATATAGTTTATTTATAATATTCCTTTGTAATCTAATATAATTGAAATAAATTGTATCCAATTGACATTAATTATCTGAAAATTCTCTTAGATTCCTAATGATTATTGAAACCCATTTTTTTGGTCTCTGATATGGGTCTTTCCTCATTAAAGACCAATTAGATGTTGTAAACCTCATATTAGTTTTAGAAAATAGATGAAACACTACAAAAATATGAAAATCAGTCGAGACCCTAACTATGTCCTTTTGATTACTATAAACATAATAGAGACCAATATCAGATCAGATTGAACCCATGTTATTCCAAAATCTAATTTGGACCTGAAATATGAAGAATATTGGTGTACCTTTAGTAATGATGATTAATCGTTATTAATTAGGTGATAACAAATTTTAAAAAGGTGATAATATTAAATATATGTGTTCTAAGATAATTAGGTTTCTCTAAATAGGGTATAGGCTTTAATAATTCTATGACTATGTTTTTTTTCTTGAAATATGATATATATGTATGCTTGTTTACATGCTCAAATATTGCCATGCAATATTCTAGTATTGTACTCGATGTTTTTCTCATTATCATCATTTTATTGCTTGGAAACATAATAGAGAAACTCCATTATACAAACCTCGTGCGCCTACCTATAATCTCGAGGTAAGGACACGAGGCTGGACGTCATACTTGAGTTGTCAAGATAGGATAGACCATGTTGATAAAAGGGTTAGATCTTGGTGATGACATTGTGGTCCCTCTCGTAGAAAAGGGTTAGCTAATCTTAAGCACCTTGTGGACCCTTGTGATGCGAAGTTGGTCAAAGGCTTATGATATATGATGTTGTTGGTATAGTTTAAGTAAAATGACATAAAATGTAGGCTCTCATTTTGCTAAATACTTAACTAGTTCATTCTTGTCCCTCTACTTATGCAACTCTTTCCAAATTATACAAACCTTATATATAAGTATCTTTTTGCCCTATACTTAACACCTTGTGTGTTGACCCACTTATTTCACATATTTTATAGGTTCAGGTAATGGTTAGGAGTTGATGGGATCGGTGATCTATGTCACAAGTACTTGTTGTAAGATACCTAGTGTACATGGACAAACTTGTAAAATTTGACTCTTGAATATGTGATTGAAATTTTGTAATAAATCTAGTTGTCTTAATGATACTCATGGATTGTTGAGAATATGTTGGTGCTTTTATCTTTTTATATGTTCATGTATGCTAAGCTTTTATGCTTCCACATTAATACCATTCCCCTCTGAAGAACACCTAGGTCCTATAATGATTGACTTAGTAGTCATTTGGAGTTAGGATTTGGTATCATGAAACCTACATTTTGGCTAGGATGCTTATTATCACAATGGAGGTACATCCTTGACCTATTGGAAGGACTCAAGAATACTGAATCCTATGCCTATTTCTTCACCCATGCATGCAGCATAAAGTTTTGTTTGATGGTGAATCCTTTTATGATTCTAGACAATATTAAAAGCAAGGTTGGGAAACTCATTTATATTACAATTACCTAGGCATATAATGCTTTTGATGTTAGTGTTGTTAGTCAACACATGGGTAAACCTCTTGCCTGCCACTGGAGTCAGGTACAACACATCCTATGTTATCTAAAAAGTGCACCTAGTAGAAGTCTCCTTTATAAGAAGCGACAATCTACAAATATCTCTTTGAACTGATATGCAGATGCTGATTGGATTGGATATGTGAATCAGAGGAGATCTATTTCTAGTTTCTGCTTTCTCTTAGGTGGGGGGTCATCCCGTCAGTTGGTGGCACAAGAAGTGGCATGTTGTGGATCGTTCCAGTACTGAGGTAGAATATCACACCAGGACACACCCTATTGTGACATTCAAAGGGGGACGTCTATTTTTCAAGAATTAGGTTTTTCTCTTTATTCTTCAAAAACTCTCAAGTGCTATAATCAAGCAAACATTCACATATCTAATAATCCATTTTATTGTGAACATACCAAGAACATTGAGGTTGATTGTCACTTTGTGAGAGACCAAATTTGTTACAAGAAGATCATTACACCATATGTAAATACTGGAGAACAGACCGCTGATATTTTTACCAAGCCTCTTGCACCTTCATCCTTCTCCTATATGTGTGACAGTCTGGGAATACATGAGGTGTACTCTCAAGCTTGAGGGGGAGTGTTGTTGATACTTCTTATTATTTATTTACCCCTGTATCAGGTAATTGGTCTTACTCTCCTTAGGCCCATTAGTATTAGTTTGGTGTATGTCATGTTGTGTCTTTGATACATTATACCTAGAGATAAGGATATATATATGACTATCTATAAACCCTGATATTCATAATAAATATTTCTCTTCATAAGGTAAAAGCATGATCAAGGTTAGACTTACTCGGGTAAGAGCTCAGAATCCACCAATTGTCTTGATTCATGTGACAAAGTGAGTTTTTATAGTATTTTCTCTCTTAAAAGTTTATTATCAAATTTGTTGACCAACGTACCCTCATATACTTCCCTCACTTAACTGGACTAAAATGTGTCACAGATTGCAAAAATATGCGAGCCCTAGTATGCTTTTATGATTGAATACATATGTTAATGTATTTAGTAAATGAACACATCAAACTTTCGAATTTGGGTTTCAAATTTATATCATAGTAGCATAATGACCTTTTGAAGCTACACCTCAAATTTCATTAGAATTGGGTTTACCAATCAAGAGTTATGGACAATCTAATAAATCACCTTAGATATATGTCCTAGACCTAAGTTTCCGTTTTAATCAATGATGAATGTATGTCACGCTTGCCTTTGATAACCTGGCCCCTCTCCTAGCCGTCAGATCAGGCGATCCATGGATCTGCCCTGATCCAACAGCGGAGACCTCGTCCCCTACCTCCCGCAAAGGGTAGGGAGGTAACAGGTAATGAGGCTCGTCCTCCGCGCCACCTCACGACTCCATTCGAAAATTAAACCCAACAAATATCTCCTAAACTTCCCGACGACCTCGTCAAGCCCCAGCTTGACCTCCCCCATCTTCGGAGTTGGGAGAACAAAGCCCCACTTCTTCGCCCTTCTCTTGGCGGCGATGGCAGTTTTTAGGGCTTCCTTGCCTAGCCCCCCTCACGCCTATATAAGGCCCTCTTTAGCTCCGCCATGATTCTTTTAACCATTTCACATCTTCAATTGCAAGCGCAGACACTTGGATCTTTGCTCCCCTAGCCACCTTCTTCAACCTCGGCTCTTTTCACCATCAGGCCACCACAACACTTCCTCGCTCGAATCCTACCCCTCCAACACCTTCGCCAACCCACCACGGGTGTGCACGGCTAGAGGGTAGGTCCCCAAAACCTCTCCCGCTCCAAAACGACCCCAACTCCGACGACCTCGCCTCCCACGCGGCGGCGATGATCTACGTAGGGTCGGGCACCCTATTCAGACCTTCGCTAGCTTTGGACTGAGCTCCTGAATCTTTTCCAACCAGCTTCTATTCGTGGCGATCAGTTGAGCATGGGAGAGAACTCGCCGGAGTCTCCCCTCTTGCTGCTCGAGCAAGCAGCAAGGCCAGGAGGCGCTGCCCGCGTGCAGCTGACCCACTGATAGCTGGACCAGTCCCAGGGTGCCCAGTCAGCAAGTTAGCCCCACCTCTGGCAATCGAGGGATCAACCATTGATCTGGTTGGATCCGGCCATTGATCCAGGTTATTTCCCTCCCTCTCAATTTAGTTATTCTTTTATTACTCAAGAAAATGCGTTATCTTAGAAAAATCATAGTAATTGCTAGAAATGTCGGTTTATGGCGAACCTATATACCATTTTCATTAGAAAATTATTCTCTATCCAAATAAAATGCTACCAGGACCTAGATCCGTTGACTTTTCCAAAAATAGTTGCTTAAAGCCTTAATGACCCCTTATTTATAATTAATTTTGATAATAGTTTTCCTTGATGATATATGACCTTCTAGGGTGTGATTAACCCTAGATAGAACTCTGTTTTTAAATAACTCGAAATCCTATTCTAAGATGACAAATGATCAAAGGAATAGGAGAAACCCTAGATCTAGTTTCTCTTTCTACATGAAATTAAAGATATATCTTTATGACAAAATTAATATCATTAGATGATAATTAGTGTTTATTATTTGGTCTGAATCTTTAGAACGAACCCTGATGTTATGAATGGTTAATATGTTGAGGATTACCCTCCCTTTTTCTTTAACCATCTTAGAAACCCTAATTTTTGGAAATCTTCTAATTGATCAATTAAATATTATCTTTAATCCAAATAGTTTATGATGGATCAGACCTGATAATATTTGTGAACTCAATTAGGATATGGGAAATCCCTGATCTGAATTAAGATAACATAAAAGGAATAATAACTAAGAACATATCTTAGTCCTGGTCACGTGGACCAATAGTAATGTTGTACCCTTGCTTTCTTTGCAGGGTGACTAAATTCCTAATTGAATCTAAATCTTTGGACTTTTGATTGAACAAGCAGGTACGTGGTCTTATAAGTATAAGGCTAGTTTTCTTGTTGCTTATGCTATATAATATCTTGAATGTTTGTATTTGGATATGATTGTTGGTTGAACTAGTATGAGTTATACTTTGCCAAATTTAAGAGAAACATAAATGATTATGAGGGGTTGTAGCTACTAGAGCACATAGCCTGGTGTGGATGTATGTGAGGGGTTGTTGAAGTAATAGACCTAATATGTTCATATTAATTACAGGATGCCTCCTAAGACTCGTAGCTCGAAGGCCTCAGGGGAATCATCCTCTAAGAAAAGAAAAGAACCCAAAACCTCTGAAGTACCTGATCCCGATGCTGAGGCCAAGGAAAGGTGGGAGGAACAAAAGAAAATCCTTCTAGACTTTATGGAAACCCTCACCACCAAAGGAACTCCTGAACCTAGCTCCTCCAGGAAAAAGGAAGTGACGGTGATAGACTTCATTAAGCTCAACCCTGATAGCTTTTGGGGGGAAGACCAACCCGAAGTCATGGACAAGGCTGAGGCCTGGATCCTTTCCATAGAGAATGCCTTTCGTACCCTAGAAGTACCCGAAGAAAAGAAGGTTAAATTCGCCACCCATTTGCTTAAGGGAGGGGCGAAGATCTGGTGGGAGAATTATGGTGGGAATCGGGGAGAGGAAGTAGACAACTTGGGATGGGAAGCCTTCAAGACCCTCTTCACTTACCATTTCATGCCCATAGCTGAGAGGAAGAGGAAAGAGAAGATGTACATGGAGCTTAGGCAGGGCAGTCTATCAGTGGCCAATTATATCCGGAAGTTTAGGCTTCTGGAATGCTATGCCCCTATCCGGACTGAGGACCGCCTCACTGAGCACTATGTAGACTGTCTCTCTGCACACCTGAAAACCCTGGTTATAGCCGCTCGTCCCCGAAGCATTGATGAATCCCTAGACAGGGCCCTTAAGCAGGAAAGGGAGCAGGGATTGCAGAAGCCTTCTAGCATGGGATATTTAGGGTTGACCGCCACTGAGGAAGAAAAGTTCAAGAAGTTCCACCCCGGCCATAATAAAGGATCAGGGAAAGGAGGAGGTTCAGGGAAGAAAGGACCAAAGAATAGCATGTTGATGGATTACCGTAGCAAATGCAAGACTTGTGGACGAGGACATGACGGGCCTTGTCGCTACACCAAGACGGTCTGCTACAACTGCAAGAAGGAGGGACATTTCCTTGCCAAGTTCCCCAATGCATCTATCCTTGGCAAACCCCCTCAGGGACACCTAAATGCCAGGGTGTTCGCAGTAACAGCAGAGGAGGCTAGGGCAAATCCGAACCAGCTTGTCAAAGGTAAACTTAAATCTTTTTCATATATCTAATATCTTGTTCAATGCCTTCAATTATTAAAATGTAATTATATTGTGTAGGCATTGTTTTCTTGAATGGACATCCTGTTAAAGCATTGTTTGATTCTGGATCTACAAATAAGTTTATCTCTCGAAATTTGGCCTCAATGTTGCACTTACATATAAGGGACTTGGGATACATTCTGTATGTGTCAACTCCTAGTGGCAAAATATTTACTACATTGCAGAAAGCCGATGTCCTCCCTCTAAAATTTGAAAATCATGACATGCCCTTTGAATTCATTCTCTTAACCATGGAAGACTTTGATGTTATTCTTGGCATGGATTGGTTGTACACATATCATGCTTACATTGACTATAGAAACAAGATGGTAGTTCTCTCTTGACGTGTATTTTACTACGCGCTTAAACGCAAGTATACACGTCGAGTAATATAGGCCTTGTGAGGCCCGAGTCGAACTCAGGGATACGTGAATTATTGGTGACTTCTACTAACTAATTGCAATCAGCTAGACCGATTAACAAAATAGGGTTTTGTTGTTGAAATTAAAAGAAAAATAAAATCAAACAAAGAAAACAATCGATTAAAGGTTAATTTAATCAATTCAAAAGGATATATTTAGGATGGCGGTTTCACCGCGGGTCAACATTGTATTAGGTTTCATATAATTCCTCACACTTCTCTCTCTATCCGGGTAGTGGCCTGAAAACAGAATTACCCACTGTCGTAGTGTAATTCACTACTTAGGTTTAGGTTGATTCCACCATCGTAGTAATCATTCCCCTAAACTAAGTGCATTATAAACGGTCTCTCAGTTCCCACCATTAATTTTACAACTCCTTTGTCAAGGGTTTTATTGATTAATGTAGAATTCGTCTCTTTTCAACCATTAATCCTTCTGTCGAAGTGATTAAGGGTGTTAAATTATTATTATGGTGATCAAGCATAACAATAGAAATGGAGAAAATGAATCTATACCACAGATTTGAGAGAAAAATATGAATTATTAATATAAAAATGTCATACAATGCATTCCTGGGCTACTCCCGGTCCTAAAGATTGAGGGTTTTAGCCTCTCATGTTCATCTCACACGAATACATGGTAGAAATTGGGGAATTCATAAGAAAAACGGGAAATAAATGGGAAAACCCCTGAACGAAGAAGAACCGGGGGATCCTTGGTGTAGAACACGAGCTTCCCCGCCTGTCGGTGGTGGAAATCGTCTTCGGCAGCGTCCGAATCACCCGGGATGAGCTTCTCGGCCTCCGTTCTCCTTTCTCTCCTCCTTGGCACTCGTGCAATCCGATATGAGATCTCTCCTCATCTGGGCGGCAGTCATTAGGTATAAGTCCCTAATTAGGTCGTCAAATAACAACAGCCGTCCGATCGAGATCAAAACAGATCCAACGCATATCTGCCGGCGTCGATACCATCGACGCGGGTCGATGGTATCGACCCAGCGGATTAGCGGCAGCTTTCCTTTCTTTTATTCTGAGCGCCTGTGGTGATCTCGATACCATCGACTGGGGTGTCGATGGTATCGACTCTGTGCTGCTCCTCTCGTCTGGCAATTTGTGGCTTCGTCGATGGTATCGACTTCCGGCGATGGTATCGACGGAAGAAGATACTCGTTCTTCCTGAAATTTCACAATAAGACCAAGTAAATCCACACAAATTATGATAATATGATAAATAATGCTCAAAATGGTAAAACAAAGGGGATTTGATATAATATGATGGCAAAGACCAAATTAAGTGAATTATACAATATTATCCATGAAAATGAGTAATTAAGGCACAAAACACATATGAAATGGGTCTATAAATGCGACTCAAACTCATCGCATCAAACTCCCCTAAGCTTAAACATTGCTCGCCCTCGAGCAACTAATCCTTAGAATAAGATTGCAGATGTCAACTAACAATCAACACATCACCCCACATTCCACATGACTCCCACTGAACGTTCTCAAACCGGCCTTTCCTAATCACAGAACAGTAATTACCCTACAGGCGACAATAATCATCAATAAAAGAAATTATCCTTCAAACCGATGAACACTATCACATAAGGCAGTTAACATAATAAAATTTGCCGATTCAACATTAGTGCATCTTGTGATCGCCTACACTACGTTGCTTGCCCTAACTACCATCTACATGGAAGCAGTTCTCCTGATAAACATGAGTGAGGAGAAAATCACGGTGGCCTACCAATCCGAGCAACGGGTGGATGGAATGGGTGGTTCATGGAAGAATTTGGAAGTATTACACAGTTTCAAAATGCATACAACAAAATGCCCTAAATGATTAAAATTGGGTGGAATGATGCATGCACTAACCTTCCACCTCAAAAAGAGATAGAAATCTAATTAAGCCACATCATGTACTCAATTTCCTTGTTATGCAAGTGATATCATGTTCCTTTCTCCCTCTTATTCCATTTCCTTCTAAATTCTCTCTTTTTTTCTTTTTTCTATTTTTTCAGATTTTCAGAAAAAAAAATTTCTTAGCCCACATATCCATAATTGCTCAGAGATACATGTGTTAGGCTATTTTCTTCATGGTTGGAAATCTTTGTACTATTTCGAGGGTATGGAACAATTTAGATCACTTTTCAAGACAAACTGAGGTACATGGTGTACTTATGCATGAAAATCATGAAAGTTATGAGTGCAACTACATGACATGCACCTAAAGGTAATGTGCATGAATCACTATACATTTTTTCCGTTTTATGCAAAAGTATGAAAATAACAATGCAAATCCTATCTACATGCTATGCACACAAGAAGGAATTAAAACTGTACTTTACTTCCAATTCTTTGGTGGATTATGGAAAAATATGAAGTGGAATGATCACAAGATTAAGTTATTGAACCTTAGAAAAAATATCATGTGTCCCTCCTTACTGACATGTGTAGTAGTTCAAAGGGTTCTTTCTCGTATATCCAATTAAGGTCTCATTACCATTTGATTAGGTTAGGCTCAAACAACCGTTACTATCCACTTTTCATGAGTCAATGGGGGTGTGGGTGTGACAAATTGCTTCAAAGTTGACATAATCAATCATTTTCATAGGACAAGTTTCCCAAGGACAACCAAGTTAAGCTATCCAAAAGACACAGGAAAATTTTGAAATTCCCTTAAATTTCCCATGAAAACAGCGAGATGACAATTTTTAAGACATCCACGATTACACTAGATAGATGTGGATCCTAAACAAACACTAAAATTGCAAGAACAAATAACAAAGCAAAAACTAAAAAAAACTAAAGAAAAGATAAAAGATAGAGCTGTTCCAGCCACCCCCCTAAGCTTGAATTCGACTATGGCCTCATAGTCAAAAACCAACTGAAGGGTGGAACAGTGATACCCTGATCAGTCCGATGGTGGTGGAGGTGGGTCGTGGGATCCTGATTTGCTCTGGATGAAGTGACTTCATTTAACCAATAACCCCGTCTTGAATAACTGACACCGACACTGCTGTGTGCCCGTCGATACCATCGACGGAAGTCGATGGTATCGACTCGCTGATTAGGGCAACTGCCTCACGAGTCCGGCCGCCGTCATTTTTACTTGAAAATGTCGATACCATCGACACACCCGTCGATGGTATCGACTCCACTGAGTCAATTTCTTCTGAAAATCTCCAGAGATCTCGATGGTATCGACTGGCATGTCGATACCATCGACCTTTATTGCGCAGCCTGCCTGTAGGTATGTCGATACCATCGACGGGACCGTCGATAGTATCGACTCAGTGCGATTTTTGCAGCTGTCAACCTGAACCCATGTCGATACCATCGACGAGTGTGTCGATGGTATCGACACTACCTGTGCCTGCACATCGAACAAACGGATCAAGGTATCTTCTTTAAACTAAAATTTAAACGAAATAAAAGCAATCTATAACTACAACTAAACTATCCTAATGTACCAATGGTTGGGTTGCCTCCCAACAAGCGCCCTTATTTAACGTCTTAGGCTAGACGTATGACAGTCATCATCTTTTCACCTTGGGGACTACACTTAGAGGATCATTCGCTAATTTGAATTCAACACGATCTCCTCCAATGCCCAAAGACAAAGTACCTCTCCCTAAGGCAGTCACGACATCCGCCGTTGCTTGAAAAGGTCTTCCTAGAAGAATTTCACAACTTTGGAGTGGTGGCATATCCATGACGACAAAATCCACCGGAAATATGAATCTGTCCACTTTGACTAGAACATCTTCACATACTCCATAGGGTCTCACAGTAGACCCATCCGCCAATTCAATTGTTGCAGCCAACTTCTTTATCTCTTTTAACCCCAGCTTTTGAAATGTAGCCAAAGGCATGAGATTTATACTAGTACCGGAATCACATTGCGCTTTAGAAACATGTTGACCACCTATTGAACACGGTATGTACAAACCTCCTGGGTCCTTTCTCTTCTTTGGTGAACTCCCATGAATCATAGAGCTCACTGTCTCATTCATCCAATAAATTTCATCGTCTTTTATGTGCCTCTTCTTATTGATGATTTCTTTAATGAACCTCCCATAGGCGGGTACTTTCTCGATCATCTCCACTAACGGAACGTTGATGTGGAGTTTTCGGAATATCTCCAGGAATTTTTTAAAGTGACGATGCTCTTTCTTTGACTTAGGATTAACCACATTTGAAACATCTGCTACCTCAACACGCCTATTTGGTGGCACATAAGAGCTTTTCGGGGGTACCTCCCCTAAGCTTGCTTCAATTACTCCCTCCGGCGTGGGTTTTGGTAAGACATCCTCAATAGTGGCAGCTTTTTGTGGTTCCTCTCTCGCCTTAGATGTCTCCACATGTGCACAAACAACTTGCACTTGTTCTTCCTGCCTAGGTGGAGATACAATATTCACAACTCTTTGTGATTTTCTGAAGAAAGGGTTTCCGCCCGGCAATCCGTAGTATGTGCGTGGATATGGTATCGCTAGTGTTGCATGCACATTGAAAGTCATTTTTCTTTCTTCTACAACTTATTGAACCTGAGATTCCTCCTCAGTGCTTACCACAGACATGTACTTGACCTGATGGTGTGCTTGAGCCACATTTGCATTCTCGGCTGGTTTTTGTTGGTTGGCGTGCTTGATGGCCGCCACTTCACTCGAAATCTGTGCCACGGTGGTTTCCAATGCCTGCATTTGTGCTCCATGGCTTTGCAGCGTCTGCCCAAACTTGGTTAGAATATCACCTTGAGATTGCAATTGTTTTCCAAACATGGCCATCATCTCTTGGTTTTGCTGGACCATTTGAGTTAGTAATTCAGTGTTCTTGTCCTCGGCTTTCTGCTGTAGCTTGGCATCCGGATCCTGTAGAAAATTGTTCGGATCCTTCCATGAAATTTTTTTATCTTTCCTCCATGCATAGTCATTGTTTCTATAGCCCTGCTGTTGCATGAATTTCACTTGGGCCTCCCCATCATCAGATGCATCCTCCTTAGTTAGCAGCTTCTTGGCTAGAAGATCTAACTTATCATTCAGCTCTCTAACTATTCTAGATTCGCCAGCAGCCTTGACATGTTCCACAACCCCTCTATCACCCCATGACTGTTTCCTAGCCATGTTTTTCAGTATCTCCCAACATCTGGTATCCGTATTATTCAGAAAAAATCCGGATCCGGCTGAATCAAGATTGCTTCTATCATGCTCGGAGAGAGCAAAGTAGAAGATCTTCACTTGGGTTTCCTTGTCCAGTCCATGGTGTGGACATTTCCTCAACATGACTTGGAATCGCTCCCAAGTCTCAGAATAAGTTTCACCCGCCTGTTGGGTGAAATTGTGGATCTTCCGGATCATATCATTGGTCTTCTCAGGAGGGAAGAACCTCTCGAAGAAAACCTCCACCATGTGATCCCATGATTCAACAAACTCGTCGTCGAGGTTATGAAGCCACTCTCTTGCCACTCCAGCCAAGGAACTCGGGAAAAGCTTGAGGTAGAGCACATCCTGTGGAAATCGATCTATCTTCACCATATCACAGTTCTCCACAAACTGGCTGATGTGGGCCACTGGATCTTCATTTTTCAATCCGTGAAATGCGTTTGATTTAACCAGGTTAATCAATGCTGGATCGATCTTGTAGGTTGGAATGTTTAGCCCCTATTTCTTTATAGGCCCCTTTGATGCCGAGGAAGAAGACGCCTTGATCTTCTCCCATATTGTTTGTGCTTCAGCCATTTTTTCTTCTTGTTCTTGCTCAGATTTAGAATTTATATCACTTTGGTGTTCCTCCTCGTAGTAGTCCTCGTCCTCTGGTCCCGCAGATGGAACCTCAGGTGTGCGATTCACGTAGTCTCGACTACGTGTGTGCACCATGCAAAGTACCTGAAATATGGAAATCGGGGTTCAGTACAATGCTTTGAACGAGTAAACACAATTATAGAGAAATATAGGAATTTTTAAAATTGTTTTAGAATAAAATAATAAAAAAAAAGTGGCCTAGAGTGGCCGCTCTTAGCACTCAAAGTGCCAATAATTCGCCGTATCCCCGGCAACGGCGCCAAAAACTTGATGTGTATTTTACTACGTGCTTAAACGCAAGTATACGCGTCGAGTAATATAGGCCTTGTGAGGCCCGAGTCGAACTCAGGGATACGTGAATTATTGGTGACTTCTACTAACTAATTGCAATCAGCTAGACCGATTAACAAAATAGGGTTTTGTTGTTGAAATTAAAAGAAAAATAAAAATCAAACAAAGAAAACAATCGATTAAAGGTTAATTTAATCAATTCAAAAGGATATCTTTAGGATGGCGGTTTCACCGCGGGTCAACATTGTATTAGGTTTCATATAATTCCTCACACTTCTCTCTCTATCCGGGTAGTAGCCTGAAAACAGAATTACCCACTGTCGTAGTGTAATTCACTACTTAGGTTTAGGTTGATTCCACCGTCGTAGTAATCATTCCCCTAAACTAAGTGCATTATAAACGGTCTCTCAGTTCCCACCATTAATTTTACAACTCCTTTGTCAAGGGTTTTATTGATTAATGTAGAATTCGTCTCTTTTCAACCGTTAATCCTTCTGTCGAAGTGATTAAGGGTGTTAAATTATTATTATGGTGATCAAGCATAACAATAGAAATGGAGAAAACGAATCTATACCACAAATTTGAGAGAAAAATATGAATTATTGATATAAAAATGTCATACAATGCATTCCTGGGCTACTCCCGGCCCTAAAGATTGAGGGTTTTAGCCTCTCATGTTCATCTCACACGAATACATGGTAGAAATTGGGGAATTCATAAGAAAAACGGGAAATAAATGGGAAAACCCCTGAACGAAGAAGAACCGGGGGATCCTTGGCGTAGAACACGAGCTTCCCCGCCTGTCAGTGGTGGAAATCGTCTTCGGCAGCGTCTGAATCACCCGGGATGAGCTTCTCGGCCTCTGTTCTCCTTTCTCTCCTCCTTGGCACTCGTGCAATCCGATATGAGATCTCTCCTCGTCTGGGCGGCCGTCATTAGGTATAAGTCCCTAATTAGGTCATCAAATAACAACAGCCGTCCGATCGAGATCAAAACAGATCCAACGCATATCTGCCGGCGTCGATACCATCGACGCGGGTCGATGGTATCGACCCAGCGGATTAGCGGCAGCTTTCCTTTCTTTTATTCTGAGCGCCTGTGGTGATCTCGATACCATCGACTGGGGTGTCGATGGTATCGACTCTGTGCTGCTCCTCTCGTCTGGCAGTCCTGACAACGGGCCTGTGGCTTCGTCGATGGTATCGACATCCGTCGATGGTATCGACAGAAGCAGATACTCGTTCTTCCTGAAATTTCACAATAAGACCAAGTAAATCCACACAAATTATGATAATATGATAAATAATGCTCAAAATGGTAAAACAAAGGGGATTTGATATAATATGATGGCAAAGACCAAATTAAGTGAATTATGCAATATTATCCATGAAAATGAGTAATTAAGGCACAAAACACATATGAAATGGGTCTATAAATGCGATTCAAACTCATCGCATCATCTCTCAACCTCATTCCTCTCCTGTAGTGATCCCTCGGGGAAGCATATTTTGTAATAATATAATAATTTCCTCTCTTAAAGCTAAAAAGCTCATATCTAAAGGATGTAAAGTCTTCCTCGCATTTGTCTCAGAGACCAGTCCTGACAACGGGCCTGTAGAAAGACTGGAGGTGGTACGTGATTTTCTTGACATATTTCCGGAGGAGCTTCCTGGGCTACCTCCAAACTGAGACATTGAGTTCTCCATAGATCTTCTTCCTGGAACCACTCCGATTTCTAGGGCACCATATAGGATGGCACCTGCTGAGCTTATGGAGCTGAAGAAATAATTACAAGAACTTCTTGATAAAGGTTTTATCCGCCCTAGTGTTTCCCCTTGGGGTGCACCTGTCCTTTTTGTTAAAAAGAAAGATGGTTCGATGCGGATGTGTATTGACTATCGCATGTTGAGCCAAGCTACGATTAAAAACAAGTATCCTCTCCCTCGTATTGATGACCTCTTTGTTCAACTTTGTACTACTAAAGTCTTCTCAAAAATTGATCTTCATTCTGGCTACCATCAACTTAAGGTCAAAGATTCCGATATATCTAAGACTGCTTTCTGAACTCGTTACGGGCACTACGAATTTCTGGTAATGTCGTTTGGGTTGACCAACGCACCTGGCATATTCATGAACTTGATGAACACAGTCTTCCAATCTTATCTTGATGAGTTTGTGGTCATCTTCATTGATGATATTCTGATCTATTCTGATTCTATGGAAAAACATAGAGAGCATTTGAAGTATGTCCTTGAGATTCTTCGAGCCCAGAAATTCTATGGAAAGCTTTCTAAATGTGAATTCTGGATTGACAAAGTTATGTTTCTTGGTCATGTCATTTCTGGGGGTAACATATCTGTTGATCCCGCTAAAGTATCTGTTGTACTTGATTGGCAACCTCCTCGTAATCCTTCTGAAATCCAGAGTTTCTTAGGTCTGGCTAGATATTATCGTCGTTTTATTCCGAATTTCTCCAAAGTGGCACTTCCTCTCACTAAGCTTACTCGGAAGGATGAGCATTTCATCTGGTCAGCTGCTTGTGAGTCTAGCTTCCAAGAGCTCAAACAGAAGTTGGCGTCAGCACCTGTCCTTGTTCTACCCTCTGGTAATGAAGGATTTGTGATATTCAGTGATGCTTCTCGACATGCTCTAGGTTGTGTCCTACAGCAGAATGGGAAAGTAGTGGCCTTCGCTTCTAGACAGCTAAAAGCCAATGAGTTGAATTACCCTACGCATGATTTGGAGTTAGCTGCCATCATCCATGCTCTCAAAATATGGAGGCACTACTTGTACGGGGCAACATTTGATATCTTCACCAACCATAAAAGCCTCAAGTACATTCTGACACAAAAGGATTTGAATCTCCGACAACGATGGTGGATTGAGTACTTGAAGGACTACGGCTTCACCATTGGCTACCATCCAGGTAAGGCCAATGTGGTTGTAGACGCTCTTAGTAGGAAAAGAGCAAATTGTGCATCCCTGTCTGTACCCGAATGGAGGAATATGGAGGACCTAGCAAGCTAGAGACCACAATTCCTGGTTGATCGTATGCATGTCAATAACATCTCTATCACATCCAACCTGCATTCTGAACTTCTGGAGGCACAGAAAGCTAGTCCCGATCTTGCAGAGCTCTCCTCTCTCCTGCATAAACCTCATACACATCTATTTGTGGGTCTTGATGGTGGTCTTTGATACAAGAACCGTATGTGGGTCCCTGAGCAGTCAGCTGTAAAGACAACCATTCTTAGTGAGGCACATGGGTCCAACTACACAGTTCATCCCGGCACAACGAAGATGTACAAAGACCTACAACGCCAGTTCTGGTGGAGAGGCATGAAGCACGACATTGCAGATTTTGTATCGAGGTGTCTGACATGCCAAAGAATCAAGGTCGAGCATCAAAGACTAGGTGGTCTAATGAAACCCCTCGAGATTCTGGAATGGAAATGGGAACGTATCACTATGGATTTCGTAGTGGGATTACCCAGGACCAGGAAGGGGTACGACGCTGCATGGGTCATTGTGGATCGTCTCACCAAATCGGCTCATTTTCTACCGGTGAAGACTACTGTGAAAGTTTCTGAGTTAGCCGACCTTTATATTTGGGAGATTGTACATCTGCATGGAATTCCAGCATCCATTGTCTCGGACCGGGACCCAAAGTTCACTTCAAAGCTATGGAAACAGGTTCAAGAAGAATTGGGCACCAAGTTGAACTTTAGTACAACTTATCATCCGCAGACAGATGGACAGTCAGAACGAATAGTACAGATTCTGGAGGATCTTCTACAAGCTTGTGTGCTTGACTGGGAAGGCTCGTGGGACCATTACCTGCCTTTAGCTGAGTTCTCCTATAATAATAGTTATCAGGCGAGTATTGGGATGCCACCATACGAAGCTCTCTATGGCCGACCGTGCATATCTCCATTACATTGGGATGATGTCGGAGAGCACACCTTCATGAAATCCGAGGAGATGCAGTTGTATGCAGATAAAGTTGCACTGATCAGGCAGAGAATGAAGCGAGCACAAGATAGGCAGAAATCTTATTCAAATGCTCACCGGAAGGAATGTCAGTTCAAGGAAGGTGATCATGTCTTTCTGAAGATCCGACCAATTCGAGCTTTGGTAGAGAATAAGGGAAAGCTCAGTCCTCATTATGTGGGACCCTTCGAGAATCTTGAAAGGGTTGGAGAATGTGCCTGTCATCTTGCTCTGCCACCTCAGTATAGTGTCATGCATAATGTCTTTCATGTATCTAATCTGAAGCCTTATGTCAAAGACCCCAGTCACATCCTGAATCATGAGCCTCTTGAGCTGAAAGATGATATGACGTATGCTGAGTCACCAGTCAGAATTCTTGATTTCAAGGCAAAGGAGCTTCGTAATAATCAGCGTATAGATATGATGAAAGTTCTCTGGAGCCACCATGATCAAACTGATGCTACATGGGAGCTCAAGTCTGAAGTCGAGCGGAAATATCCACATCTCTTTCAGGCTGCTTGAATTTTGAGGGAAAAATTCTTAAAAGGAGGGGAGAATGTGACAAAGTGAGTTTTTATAGTATTTTCTCTCTCTTAAAATTTTATTATCAAATTTGTTGACCAATTTACCCTCATATACTTCCCTCACTTAATTGGACTAAAATGTGTCACAAATTGCAAAAATATGTGAGCCCTAGTATACTTTTATGATTGAATACATATGTTAATGTATTTAGTAAATGAACACATCAAACTTTCAAATTTGGGTTTCAAATTTATATCATAGTAGCATAATGACCTTTTGAAGGTACACCTCAAATTTCATTAGAATTGGGTTTACCAATCAAGAGTTATGGCCAATCTAATAAATCACCTTAGATATATGTCCTAGACCTAAGTTTCCGTTTTAATCAATGATGAATGTATGTCACGCTTGCCTTTGATAACCCGACCCCTCTCCTAGCTGTCAGATCGGGCGATCCACAGATCTTCCCTGATCCAACAGTGGAGACCTCGTCTCCTACCTCCCGCAAAGGGTGGGGAGGTAACAGGTAACGAGGCTCGTCCTCCGCGCCACCTCACGACTCCATTCGAAAATTAAACCCAACAAATATCTCCTAAACTTCCCGACGACCTCGTCAAGCCCCAACTTGACCTCCCCCATCTCCGGAGTTGGGAGAATGAAGCCCCACTTCTTCGCCCTTCTCTTGGCGGCGATGGTAGTTTTTAGGGCTTCCTTGCCTAGCCCCCTCATGCCTATATAAAGCCCTCTTTAGCTCCGCCATGATTCCTTAAACCATTTCACATCTTCAATTGCAAGCGCAGACACTCCGAGCTTTGCTCCCCTAGCCACCTTCTTCAACCTTGTCTCTTTTCACCATCAGGCCACCACAACACCTCCTCGCTCAAATCCTACCCCTCCAACACCTTTGCCAACCCACCACGGGTGTGCACGGCTAGAGGGCAGGTCCCCAGAACCTCTCCCGCTCCAAAACGACCCCAACTTCGGTGACCTCGCCTACCCACGCGGCGGGGACGAGCTACGCAGGGTCGGGCACCCTATTCAGACCTTTTCTAGCTTTAGACCGAGATCTTGAGTCTTTTCCAACCAGCTTCTGTTCGTGGCGATCAGCTGAGCGCGGGAGAGACCTCGCCGGAGTCTCCCCTCTTGCTGCTCGAGCAAGCAGCAAGGCTAGGAGGCGCTGCCCGCGTGGAGCCGATGCACTGATAGCTGGACCTGTCCCAGGGCGCCCAGTCAGCAAGTTAGCCCCACCTCTGGCAATCGAGGGATCAATCTGGGCCGTTGATCCAGTTGGATCCGGCCATTGATCCAGGTTATTTCCCTCCCTCTCAATTTAGTTATTCTTTTATTACTCAAGAAAATGCGTTATCTTAGAAAAATCATAGTAATTGCTAGAAATGTCGATTTATGGTGAACCTATATACCATTTTCATTTGAAAATTATTCTCTATCCAAATAAAATGCTACCAAGACCTAGATCCGTTGCCTTTTCCAAAAATAGTTGCTTAAAGCCTTAATGACCCCTTATTTATAATTAATTTTGATAATAGTTTTCCTTGATGATATCTGACCTTCTAGGGTGTGATTAATCCTAGATAGAACTCTATTTTTAAATAACTCGAAATCCTATTCTAAGATGACAAATGATCAAAGGAATAGGAGAAACCCTAGATCTAGTTTCTCTTTCTACATGAAATTAAAGATATATCTTTATGACAAAATTAATATCATTAGATGATAATTAGTGTTTATTATTTGGTCTGAATCTTTAGAACGAACCCTAATGTTATGAATGGTTAATATGTTGAGGATTACCCTCCCTTTTTCTTTAACCATCTTAGAAACCCTAATTTTTGGAAATCTTCTAATTGATCAATTAAATATTATCTTTAATCCAAATAGTTTATGATGGATCAGACCTGATAATATTTGTGAACTCAATCAGGATATGGGAAATCCCTGATCTGAATTAAGATAACATAAAAGGAATAATAACTAAGAACATATCTTAGTCCTGGTCACATGGACCAATAGTAATGTTGTACCCTTGCTTTCTTTGCAGGGTGACTAAATTCCTGATTGAATCTAAATCTTTGGACTTTTGATTGAACAAGAAGGTACGTGGTCTTATAAGTATAAGGCTAGTTTTCTGGTTGCTTATGCTATATAATATCTTGAATGTTCGTATTTGGATATGATTGTTGGTTGAACTAGTATGAGTTATACTTTGCCAAATTTAAGAGAAACATAAATGATTATGAGGGGTTGTAGCTACTAGAGCACATAGCCTGGTGTGGATGTATGTTGCCTAACATGGATGTATGATTCCTTGGCCCATGTTAGATGTATGATGATATTCTATTGCCCACACTAGATGTAAGACAAGTGCAATAGGTTTAGTACAACTACATCAAAATGAATATAACGAAAGGGTGTTTACTTGATTTTCGCCTTAAGAAATGGTTTTATCTCTCTTTCCTTCTTTTTCAAATATTTTTCCTTTATGCAACCTTATTAAATGTAACTTTTACCACGTACCAGCACTGCTGATGTTTTGTTTCTCGTATTTTCTAGGTGCAAGGAACAATTGACAACAAAATGAATTGCATGCTCAAAGTACCTGAAGGCATAAAATAATGAACATGGAGGATGTATTAGATAGATCTTTTCCTCTTATCTCATTTCTTGCTAGATGTTAGTTTATTTCTTTCCTTAGTGATCTTGAGGATGATTGAAATCCTATGTAATAAAGTTAACTTTCTCTAGAACAATATTTTCTCTCCATATGTAATGACTTTATTATCTATATGAATGAATGTTTTTGTGGCACTATACGATGATGTGGACTAGATCTTGGCTTAATCTCTATTTTAGTTGACTACCTTAATCTCTTATATTTTCCCTTTTGACATCTATAGATATGAGTGAACGCATATCTATGAATGTCACTATGGAAAGTATATAGAAATTGGGGGACGTCACAATTCACATCCATAAAGAAGGTATGAGGGTAAATCACTTCGGAAGAAAAGACCTATGGATTAAAAAATCACATTAATTGTCATCAACTTGTGGTGTCTCACTGTACAACAACACTTTAACGCTCAGATGATCTAGTGAGATGAGAAGTAAGGCTAAGGAGGGTATATATCCCTAGAGGAGAGATAAAAGTAGTCAACCCGTCACAATGTCAGTAAGAAATTGTATTCTCATGGATCAATCACACCATTAAAAGATGGACCCTGACTTTCCATCAATACATATTGCTAACTATCTCATTAGTAGATGAAAGTAGAAAACCAATATATTGTTCTTGTAGGTTAAACTCACCACTTAGGCTCTTTGAAGAAACCAACAAAAGATATACCAAAGCACCGTCCATAGGGATCTTGCATAAAAACCATCGATAACCTATTGTGCAAACTCTCCATCGATATTGTGCTAATGGAAATCCACCACCTTTTTGCCCATATATATCATTAGTAGTAAACCAATGGAAACACTAAATGTCACATCTCCAACATCTTCCATCAATTGTCTACTAATGGAAAGGTAGAACCACTCCTTTTGGTCTTCAATAACAAACACCAAGAAAACAACAATCCAAAGAAAAGGCAGAAGAGCCTCATCAATCTTTAACCAATGAAAGACCAGGCACGCTTATGTTGATCCTATACTGATGGAAGGTTAGACTGATTCCATTGGTTCTCAATTGATGGGAACGGAGTCAGGCTAGGTTACATCACCTATGTGCATCTACCTATGGCCAAGAAAAGGAAAGGAGAAAGCAACCACCATAATATGTACAAATTGTAAGGAAATCATTAAGCAAAGGATAATTTATACATCAACCCACAATAAAAACACTCACCTGCTAAACATGAAGCATACAAATTGGTGATAAGGGTAATAAAACTAGATTAAGAGGTGAAGCTAGGTCAGGGGTCTTACAACTAGTTATTCAAAGAATTGATCCTAGTGTGGATGAAGAAAATAATGTGCAAGACCTCCATTTCTAGGCATGTTGGATGATCCCTCTCCATCCAAAAGAAAGAAAAAGAAAACTTAAGAATTCCCTGATACATTTAAGCTAGTGCAAATAAACATACTCTTCTTGGATGAAGTGAAGCAAATACCCGCTCATGCAAAATTCCTCTAGGACATGTGTACATATAAGAGGAAGTCTGTAGAAAGGATGCCTAAAAAGGTGAAACTCAATGGGCAAGTGAGTTTAGTTCTACAACATACCATCCCTAAGAAGAGAAAGGACCCTCGAAGATCTTATCACTCCTTGCAACATTGGTGGTGCATCATATTGATGAAGATCTTTTGGACATGAGGTCAAGTGTGAATTTGATGTCATATCATTACACATTAAGGTTGTCTTGGGTAATCTAGAACCAAAAAATAGTACCATTCCATTGGCTAATGGATATGTGAAAGTTATAAGGGGTAGGCTAGATGATAAGCCAGTGTAAAAGTATGATGAAACATCTTTCATCTTTCTACTTGATTTTATCATCCTAGTTATAGAGAAAAATAGTAGGAAAATACCTATAATATAGGGGATGACATTATTAGATACAAAAAATGATGTTATTCATGTGAGAAGTGGAACCATATTTGTTAAATGCATGCAGATGAAGATTATATTGAAGATCTTCATGTCATCTACTAGGGCTGAAGTTATGGGTATCATTGACTAGGAGTGCTACTTGCTCGACTGCCTTGATGATATTGTTGAAGAAAGTTTACCGTCATGGATTAAGACTACTACTAATGAAAGAGGATTTGAACCAGTCATTGAATTACCCAAGGAACTAGTTGAGGAGGTTAAGGAGGCTAAATAGTAGCTTCTAGTGAGGATTTGCCTTTATGTTGTGGCTAGACCCATATATACATCCATTAAAGAGCTTCCAATCCTCAAATTGAAGACATTGCTTGAGGGTTTGAAGTATGCTTTTGTTGGTATGGATGACACCTTACTGGTGATCATTTCCTCCATTCTTTCCATGAACCAAGAAAATTCTCTATTGATGTGCTCAAGAAGAATATTGAGGCCATTGGATGGTCTATTTATGATCTGAGTGGAGTTGATCCTTCTATATGTGTGCACATGATCTACTTCAAGGATGATGCATGCCCAAGTTGGGAAATGTAAAGGATGCTAAATTTAAAGTTGGAAAATGTTGTGATCCAAGAAATCATAAAATTACTAATGCAAGGGTATCTACCCCATTTCTGAGAGTTCATGGGTGAATCCCATCTAGGTGGCATCCAAGAAGGTGAAATTACAATGGCACCCAATGAAGAGGGTGAATTGATTCATGTAAAGAACTATCCAAGTGTATGGTGTGCGTTTATTGCAAAAAAATTGAAGAAAAACCTTTTCCCTTCATTGATCACATACTTGAGAGATTGGTAGGACAAAGTTTCTATAATTTTATTTATGGTTACTTAGGTTATTTTCAACTGGAAGTTCATATATCTAGTCAAGAGAAGATGAAAATCACGTGTCCATATGGGACATTTTTCTTATATAATTTTACCTTTTGGTCTTTATAATTTTCTTATACAACTCTAGCAACTCAATCAACAATTATTCAAGGATAGAAAAGAGAGTGGTACATATAGATTGGGAGTTAGAAGGAAAGAGAGAGGTGTTAGATACCCTCCTTTGGATAGTAGGATCATCATAGTATGTTTTTCCGCTTTCCTCCTTATCAACCATCATTATACTTGATCCATCATCAATTAGTGACACCAAGATTCTCAGTGCTCTACCAAACATGGGATCTTGTCAATCTGTAAGACTAATTTTCATCATGCATTATCATCAATTATTGGAAGTTCCTTAAATATTGGTCCACCACACACAAAGATCTATCATTGGGAAACACAAGCCCAACTTCCTTCTCAGTCTTCACCCCACACTTGTTTTCAGGCAATGCACACGAGAAAATCAACTACAA
Organism: Alisma plantago-aquatica; assembly: GCA_963693085.1. Classification (NCBI taxonomy): domain Eukaryota; kingdom Viridiplantae; phylum Streptophyta; class Magnoliopsida; order Alismatales; family Alismataceae; genus Alisma; species Alisma plantago-aquatica. The sequence continues at coordinate 1,346,080,681 of OY856411.1, forward strand.
AAGTGTCCAATTTCCATCGATTGCCGCATTTGAATGCCATCAGGTCACACAATTGTTGTCATTGGTCTGAGAGGACATCATCAACCATCAACAATGTGGACCCAAGATCCCATTGATCTCTATTTCCCTCATGCAACAAACTTCATTGGGTATCACAAAACCACGACCAATTGAAACACATACATGGGTCTTGCTTTCGTTGATCGTGAGGAGTCGATAACCCAACAACATCACGGCAACAATGAAGAGACATTGTCAACCAGTGACAGCCAATTGTTGGTTAAACAAGGCCAATTTTATAGTGGTCTAGGGCCAGCAATCCATGACCAACAACACATACTCACACAATCATCTAGATAATTTGGTTCAAAGCAAGGTCTTAGGACCTAAATTAGCTATGTCTAAGGCATGCAAACAAAAAAAAATTCCAAAAGATTGTGAGGGGTGTTATAAGTAAGATAATATGCTAAAAGATCGCAATTAGAACCTTGAAAAAGGTGTAATTGTGCATAATATCACACAACATGCTATATTGCAAAAGTAGCTATCAAGATACATTTGGGAAAAAATTCAAGATAGTATTCAACAAATTGATGTCAAAAGTAATGAAATCATGCAATTAGGATTGTTAAGCATCCAATCAAGATAATTAAAACATGTTTAAGAATTTAGAAAGGCCAAGGGAATTACCAACTCTCCCCGCATAAGATGTTTCATCCAACTACACAACTAGTGGAGGTACAACTCGATGATGACGTCTCATATGTTAAAGGTACAATGTTGATATTGGATAAGTGTCTATAGAATTTGAGGAAAAATAATGTAATGTTGCGGTATCTAGTATAGAGGAAACAACATGGGAGTTCGAGGATGAGTTATGTAAGAAGTTTCTAGCTTAAATTTTTTGAAATTCTTGTGGTTAAGGTCCTATGGATATATCATTTTGTCAAAAGGGAAACATGGGATCTTGAGGATGTGATGAGGATAACTCATCTTGAGTTCTTTTGAATTTTGAGTGCTACTTTTGTTGGTATTTGTTAAGCCTTTCTAATTAGTTGTTGATGGTTGGTGAAAGTAGTTGATTGATGATGAGTCATGATAAACATACCTATTTTTACTTGCTTGCATGTCATGCATTCTTCTTTGTATCCTTCCTTGGTTGACCGTTGATTGTAATACCATCTCTTTAAACCTAATCCAAGTAAGTCTCCCTATCTCAAACTCATTTATTTCTATTCATTATACCTTCTTATTCCTCAAGAAATCCCATGTATGCTCTTGATGATTTTTTTTCTATGTGGATAAAATCTTGCTCTTATTCTTCCCTCTTGGCCTGGTTTCATGTTCATAAAGTTTAAGATTGTTGGGATATTTGGAAGGATAAAGCTTGGATGTTTAGGGTTGTTATATGGTTTGCTTGCTTAAATCTTAGTTTCATCTCTTGGAAGGATTTCTATAACATTTGATGCATTTCTTACCTACGACAAACATGCAAACTCAAATACTTGCTTGATAATGTTAAAGTGATAAAAATATGATTTTATACTATTCTAGTCACGTACTATGGTAATCCAATTTTGTATGTACTTCTTAATCATTGAAAGATATTCTTTGATGTTAAACATGCCTACTTAATGATGCATATATTTAGATTTGAATTTCATTTTTTTTAATGACAGGGGGAACCCACCCCAGACAAAGGCCCATATAGAAGGGATGTTAAAACTGGTAGACCTATGTGTCTAGACACTTGTATCTTAAGAAGTTAGATCAGAGGCTGGCTAAACTTGTGGGAAATTAATTTCCATGTGGTGCTTTTAGCGGTATTTGAACACGAGACCTTTTATGAGGCACCTAGTTTTGATACCAATTGGGTTACCGTTCATTGACTTCTTAGTTGAACTTCATGTGGATATATTTGGTGGTAACTTTATAGTGTTCTTGTACCATATGATGGAAATTCGAGCTACATAAAAATCCTTTCTATTCAGAAATTCTTCCAATATGTTTTGAAAGCCTTGACTTGACCGTTATGTTGCTGAATTTCATTCAAACAAATTCTACTATCTCAAGGTAGCTCTTTTATTAAAAAATTTAGTCTTTTATTGCTTAATATTAAACTTGGTGCAATGTCCATATTGTTTCAAATATAAATTTGAGATTTTCATGGTGATATGTTGTTGTTTTGGAGAGTAGAATATATAAGTTTAGGTGAATATGATGTTCTTATGAGGTTTCAACCTCAGAACGGATGTGGAGAATCAGACCTTGTGCTACTCTATTTCAAATTATTATTCTTGATATGGTTGAGAGTTGTCACATGCACCTAGTTTTGTGCAGAAGAAGTTGTACAGTAATACATTTCATATCATCTAAAGTTGTGAAGGATTTATTAATATTTCAATTACATTTTCTTTATTTATATGTATCTTGATTGATACAGACAAAAACTGAGTAATTGATCTAATTAACCAAATGTAACCAGCCCTGGACACTGTGTTCCATCCCCAAAGTTTGTACTGGATGGTGAAACATGTCTAACCTACTTAGGGGAAAGCCCAAGTGATGAATAACTATAGTAGATTGGGCCATGATGGCTGATCTAGGAGAGGTTAGGGATAGAGGTGTAATCGAGACCCCAACCATCTTCTTGTTTATGTTATGATATTAGAGGTGAAGCCCCACTTCAAGGTAGAATGTAAAAAAGAGCAAGATACTTTACTCTTATATGTGTTAGAGACTTATCCCATACTAAGGTGGGATAAAGGTAGAAAGCCTTTAGGCCCTAACTATCTAGATATGAAGTTGGACTTTGTGTTCGCCTTTGGGTAGCTGGCTAAACCCTAAGATATCAAAAATGAATCATGTAAGTGATTGTATTGTAATGGTGTCTACCTAACAGGTACAAGTCAGGTAGACCTATCCTAAATGACTAAAGAAATATCAATCATGGTACTTAATTCTTAATAGGTACATATGTTATAGTAATTACTATGTATATATGTTATAGTAATTACTATGTGTAATTGATGAATTATCCATCTTAATTGACTAGTACTTGCAAACTTGATATTTTGTATTTCATACCCTAACTTCTGGTGTGATGCCTTGAGTATAATAATAGACCTATCAAATGTGGATTGGTCCTTAAGAAACCCATTTTAGATCCAAATTAAGTGCACTCTACTTTCTTTAACCTTGCTATGGGTTTGAGGTGTAAGGATATCTAATGGAGTTATAAAGATCTATCTTACACAAAAATACTCTGGGCTATGCAGCCACTAACTAGTATATTGATTGATACACCTTAGACTACCTATGACTTAATAGAACAAGAAATAAACACATGATATGTTTGATCTAGTTCCTTTGAAAAATAGATTTGATACTCTGTAGTTATATTATCCTTGCAAACATTATTGTTGAGAATTATAACCGATAATAGTATTTGTTTCTACTCATATTCTGTATAGGTCTTTACTCATTCATATGATTGCCTTAGTTAATCCAGTCATACATTGTTTCTGTAAGTAATAAATGATATCAGCTATTATATCATATCACTAGGAGTTTAGGTCTCACTTTATGGTTTTCCACACCCTTTTAGGTATGTTGGTATATAAAAAATTACATGCTTGTCAAGGTGTAACAAGATATAACATAGTTAAGTTTAGTGTCATTCATGTACTCTCATATCAAGGAAGGGGTATCTGTTATAATGTCTCTTGACTCACAATTTTGGTTGTGAAACTTGCATAGTGTTCGACTGTAAGTATGAAAAGATATCTTTTGTATAAAATCGTGACTAAGGTTACTAAATTTTGTTGTTTTAATTAAAGACCTATGGAAATAAATATATGGAAGGGAAATTGTGTAAATAATTAGTTCTTACACATTTGGAATTTGTATTACATGATGTAATTCCCGTGAAACTTTTTAGTAAAGATGCTCAATTAGTTCTATTGATGTTTTGCATTGGGTACTCTTTCTCTTATGTGGAAGGTTCTATCAAGTTGGTACTTAGGTTCACCAAGTCTGCATACAAAATATGAATTACAATAAATTGATAACTAAGTGATAAAACTAACATGGACATGGTGCATGCTACTTGAACTCAATGTTTGGATGACCTACTCAGACACTAAGGAATTAGGGAGCATAATTGTGGGACTCTCTAGTTGTCCTTTTTTTTCTTGAAGTCGGGAGGCAATCTTATTCATCCTGCCCTCCCCGTGCGAGCCAAAAATTGCAACTTACAAGCACTAATTAAACGAGAATAAGTAAACATGGTAGTACTACTACCATTACAAATGTCTGCTACTAAAGAGTCAAACACCTCTACGAGTGGTTGGGTGTACTTAGCGTATGAAAGGTTGTTTTTGAGGGCTAGCTTCGCTAGCTTGTCAGCAACAACATTCCCTTCTCTGCCATTGTATACCACCATAGAAGAAAATATAATTAGTTGAAATACAACCCTAGAATTTTAACCATGTAATTAGTTGGAATACAACCCTAGAAGAAAATATAAGAACTCATAATGAAATGAATGAAATAAAAGTGGATAAGATATGTGAAAAACAAATGAAATCTGAATATGTTAAATAAGAACAAGTAGAAATTGACTAAGTGTTGGAAAGTACTAATTTAATCACTTGATAAAGATAATGTACATGTTTGTACTCATTAAATCTTAATAGTTTGATGATTAAAGGAAAATATGTTGTGAGTTACGGAGATATAACTCATCATGTGAAGCCTTAGTTAAGTACAACTGGAAGTGGAATCTTGAAGTGGTGTGTAATATGTACGGATGAGTTTAGGAATACATGAACTAATTTTCTTGATGCAAGAAAACTTGCATGCAAGCATCTGATAAGAAGAGTAATTACTTGATAATAAACTCTACTTTTGATTAATATACTTCAATTAGTGAATGAAAAGTGTGATAATAAGAAAGAAGGCATAAGAATGAATAATATATGATAATCAAGAAAAATAGAGTGGGACAATATCAATGATTATTAAGAAAATGCCAAGTAAATTAGATAAAACAATGGATGATGCATAATAATTTGAAACCTAAGATTATCCATAAATAATATTTCTATGTATCTATTGGTAGACTCAGGTGTGATAGACTTGTTTATCACAAGAGAGGTGATTGTTCCTTGAACTCACCTATTTGTAGTAGAGATGACCTCATCTTCTATTTAAAACCCTTTTATTTGGTTCTACTATGTTGCAAAAGATTTGTCCATATTACATTCTTGTTTTCTTCAAATGCAATATTCAAGTGGGTTCCATGCCAATTGATATATATGGATTTGATGTATTACTTGGGTTGGATACCATAGACAAGTATGTGGTGATGTTGGACTCTAGTTTCAAGGTTGTGGTGTTTAGGGATGGAGTATCTCTTGGGCTAAGCTTCTCCATACATGTTTTGGGTTGATAGTGATAACATAAAAGTTGATTAGGCAAGGTCACCCAAATTTCTGGGCATGTGGTAAATACCAAGGAATAGAGTTCACATATCTAGGATGTACCAATAGTGATTGAGTATGAGGATGTTTTCCCTTGTGTTCCATGCCCTATAGAAATTGACTTCAAGAGCAATATGATCCCTAACACACAGCTCATTTCACATGCATCTTATAGGATGACATATACATAGATGAAGGAGATGAAGAAGAGTTTTATGAGTTGTTGGAGAGGGATATATATATATATATATATATATATATATATACAAACACCACCTCTTGGGGTTATCCCATGTTATTTTTTAATAATAAGGATAGTCCTATAAGTATATGCATAGAACATGGTCAGCTGAACATGATATGATGAAAACATAAGTACCATTTTTCCAAGAATAAACAACATGTTTAACTAGTTGAAAGGTGTTATAGATATTTTAGAGATAAATCCAAACCCAAAATATCATCAACTGAGGACCAGGACATAGGAAACACCTTAGAAATTTTTTAGGAACTAGGTATGGATGCTAGCAGTCTGTGGTTACATCATTTAGGCTAACCAATGCACCAACATTTTATAAGTCTTATGTACAAAGTTCTCTTTTCAATATATGTGTCACTTATTTGTAGTCTTTACAGATGATATTTTGAACTACTCCAAGGATATTTAGCAGTATGAGAAACATTTTTTCCAAACATTAAAGTTGCTAAGATAATATTGATTATATGTATAGATTAGTAAGTGTGAGTCTTGGATGATTGAGGTGTCCTCACTTAATTATTTCATATCTGGGAAGGGAGGTGTGTAAACCCAGAAAGGTAGCATTTTTATTGGAGTGGAAGCATCCTAAGGCATTGATTGAATTGAGAAGTTTCCTTGATTTAGTTTGTTATTATTGTACATTTACTAAAGATTTTAGTTATATATCTCGTACCGTTGACCAAACTCACCAAGATGTCTCATTCGTGTAGATGAAGCAATGTCAACACAACTTTTAGTTGTCGAAGGAAAAGTTGACATCTTTTCTAAATCTAGTGTTTATAGAGCATGAGAAAGGTTATATAACCCTCTATGATATGCTAAAGAATGGATCTTGATGTGTATTATTGTATGGTGAGTTAATAATGATCATAAGTGTACAATAAAGTATCATACTAGGAAAGAAAATCTAGTAGTTGATGCTTTGAATAAAGGCCATATTCTTCTTCAACATGTAAGGGACAAATGTATTTCATATCTTCTAATGAGAGGGACACATTGGTGTATTTATGATAGATTAATATGAAAATGGAGGATTCCATGCTTGTTGAATTATTGATTCAGTTACACGTCAAATCGAGATTGATACATAATGTTAGATTAAAGATGTAAGCAGGTAGCATGATGGAACCATAAGTCATATGATGGATGACACATTTTCACAACACCATGGTAGTTCATAATGATTCACGGTGTAAGAAATTTGGTGTTTGAGGAATCACATTCTTTGTTGTAAGTGACGCATCCAGGCAATTACAAAGATGTACCACAATCTCAAGGGTTTTGATGGTGACTATAATTGAAATATGATATTGAAGAGCCATGGTAAGTGTCCAATTTTTCAAAAAGTTAAGATAGATCATCAGAAGCTAGAGGATTTGTTGCAACTTTTGCAAATTTAAGAATGGAAATGGTATCATGTCACCATGTATTTTATGGATAGATATTCCTAGTACTACTAACAAATAGGATTTCATTTGGGTGGTTGTTGACCGATCGACAAATCCAACTCACTTATACCAGTCAAAACTACATTTACAAATATTCTAATGACAATGGTTGAATTGTTTTAGGAGAGGAATGAGAAGGGTATACATAGGTTGGGATTGAGAAGAAAAGATAGAGAGGTCTTGGTTACATCCATTGAATAGTGGGATTATGAATCATATATGTGTCTAGTTTCCTCCTCATAGACCACCATTATCCTTGGTTTGTCTTTAGTTGAAAACACCAAGGTTTCTAGATGAACTGCCAAACATAGTATCTTGCCATTCTATGAGACTATTTTTTCATCAGGAATCATCATCATTTGATGGATCTCCATGGGTATCATTTAATATACATGGATATCTCTCCTCAGGAAAGACACACCAAGCTTCTTCATCGATCTTTGTGCACACTTGTCTTTGGTCTAGGCATACAAGATCATAGATTGAAAGAAAGTCCAATTTATGTCAGTTGCTGCATGCAACTTCCATCGGGTTAAAAAGGCATTTTATTGGTCTGAGAGATTCAGTTGTCTCTAGTGTGGGCCCAAGATACCCTTGATATCTCTCTTCATCACTTAAAGGGAATTTGTTAGGAATCACACAACTACAACTAATGAAAACATGTGGCTCATATTTTCATCAATTGTGAGGAGTTGGTAACCCAATAACCTCACAAAAGTGATGAAGAGAGGCTGCCAAATGGAAGTAGCCAACTTCGCCAAACAAAACCAATTCTAAGTTAGGCCATGAATAAAAAGCCACAACCACCAACACGTACTCACACAACCAACTATATATCTAGATTAAAAATAAGGGTTTAACAGCTTAATTATCTATGTCTAAGACATGAAGATAAAGGCAAATTATGACCTACCCATGTGGGGGCCAGATAACAAAGATTTATATGTGTTCCTCAGAGGATCTCTCTCAAATATAGACAAAATGTATTCCACAAGTGCAAAAGGTTCATGCTATAGTATATCGATTGGGTAAGATAGGGATCATTCTAGGAGGGGAATGGGCAAGAATGTATATCTAGTGTTGTTTATTTAGGTTTCTACAAAAAGGGATTAGGTTTTTTGTGGTTTCTTTGAGGGTTTTAATTATACTAAGGCAAGCAACAAAGGAAAGGAAATAAGAACTAAACTAAGCTAACAGTTAACAATGATATTCAACTAATACTATCTAAGAGAGAAATTGAGCTAAGTTTAGTTATACGCTAACAAGAATATAAACAAGAGCAGATGACTAGGCTAAAATAGAAATTACACTAAGTGATTAATCAAAAGATAAACTAAGAATGTAATTAATTAATCCTAGAAGAACAAAATAAACACGCACTACTTACCCTAGAAATAGCTACTGAAGATTAACAAAGTTGAGTAATAAAAACAATTAGCTAGTAAGAAGATCAATTATGGTTAAAGCAAGTAGATGGGGAAGTGGGATTTTTGGGGGAATATACACTAATCAACCACAAATAGGGACATGTTTATACATAAACTTCCAATCAAATATCTATTAAACCAAACAACACATATTAGACTAGAGCATGCATCCTATTCTATTAGCAGACTAGGGATGGAGTGGTAGTGAATAGAGGATCTAGTCCCTATCACTAGTCATCCACCCTTACAAAGTCCATCGACTGAGTAGGTAAGCATATGCCTAGATAGTCCAGGTCTAGGTTTCTATATTTGTCTACCTAATGCATTTATGGGAAATAAGTACACAAAGAAGAAACTTCATAAACTAGCTAAGAGTCCTCTTGGGAGTTAGGACTTTATCCACCTCAAATCCTAGAGTCATCCATTTAGCCTATTCCTTCGGTGGTTCCATAGATCAAACAACCATAAGAAGAGGCTCGGGAAATATAATAAAAAGAACACATCATTATAAAATGAAATTATTTGGTGCACAAATATTTCCAAACATGGTATCATATTTAGACATTTTTGTCCCCAAACATCTTACATAGGAGCTTAGATATGCATGGTAAAAATATCAAATCAAAGGGGAAAATATAATAGAAACTCCATGTGGTGTGGATGAGGGAGATCATCTTTTCACCTCTAGCAACACTAAGGACTCCTCCTCCAAGGATGCTAGAAAGCATGGAAAGTGGAAGGTAAATGCCCAAAACCCTAGAAAACTAGGATATTGGTATGGATGGATGAATGAAGTAGGATGGAATGAGAGAAAGAACACTACTACAGAAACGGCCTTTGGCGTCGGTCTTTTAACCCCATTTGGCGTCAGTTTCCGACCGATGCCTATGTGGGCGCCGCTAAAGGTCGAACACTTCGGCGTCAGTTTTTTAACCGACACCTATTTAACCTATAGGCGTCGGTCTTTTAGTAGATAACCGACGCCAAAAGGGTTCGCGCCACAGAAAACGGCGTCATCTAGGGCACTTTCTGCGTCGGTGATTTACTAAAAGACTGACGCCTATATTCCATGTAGCGTCGGTCTTTTAGTAGATAACCGATGCATAAAGTGTCCTAGATGACGCCATTTTCTGTGGCGCGAACCCTTTTGGCGTCGGTTATATACCAAAGACCGACGCCTGGTTGTTTAAATAGGCGTCGGTTCGATACGAATATCCGACGCCATTTCCAGGACTGCTTTGGCCACATCAGGCGTCGGTTATCTATAAATAACCGACGCTGTAGGTCTTTGCTGACGGTTTTCTATAAATAACCGACGCCTATTTATATATATATTTTTTTCATATCAGTTTGCAGGCCTGCTGTGGCTGGTCAGCAGGATGAGAACCTGCAGTTCAGTTTTCTGAACTGCAGGTTTACGACATCCATTGATATCAGCCTACAAACAGGCTGCAAACCTGCAAAAGTCACAAGGAAAATTTCACGCAAGTACATACATTCAGACATCAATTCAATTCTCACATTCACACATATAGAAACATTCAAATACATGTATTAACATTCAGAAATATTCATTTACAAAGTATCATTCATTATCGCTATCAACATCCCAATTATATCTTACAGTTGCCACTGCTTGTATGGCTTTTGCCCATTCTTCTCTTACTTCATTTAATGCTTCCATCGTATATGGAGCATGTATATTTTTTAAGCATTTACCTATAGTGTGGTCAGTTTTAAACACCTGCAAAGAGAATGATGTATATATAAGTAATAATATAAAAATAAGATTGATATATTTCATACTAACTAATGAGACTATATATAATACCTCATGTATGCTATCGATGTCCAATGCGGCATGTTTGATAATCATCTGCATAAATCGCATCACATAGTATGCGCATGCCCAGCCATTGTCTTGTGTAGCACACTATAAATTGAAACATACAAAATAATACAACTAAGCACAATTCACATCAATGATATATACATTGGAGTCGGGGAGTCAGGAACTTACTTGTACGTTCTCCCAATTTATTGGCTGGTTATTTTTCCTTGGGACCTTTCCTCCAGCCTTTTTGAATGCATCTAAATCCCTACATGTTAATATAACATAGTAAATTGCATAAGTAAATAGTAATGTAATAAAAGATGTTAACGGATATAAAAATGAAATATTTCTCACCAGAATAATGGCATTCTCATTACGTGTCCAATTTTAGGGTTCAATGTACTCCCCGCATGTTCTAGATAATAAACAGTGAATGTCCCGGGGACAATAACTAGTAACTCCCAATGTCTACCGCTAGAAGTAAGAAGTTAACAATTAATAACTCAAAATGCAAAATAAAAATGGAATTTTCTTAAGTCCAAATTATAAATAAAGTAAACTTACTTGACATTGAATGGAGCTATTATTATCGTCTTCTTTTGCTGACCAAAAATTGTAAAAGCATCTATACAGTATTCTTGAACATTATCAGGGTCTTTAGCTACCAAACTAATCAATGATGGAATCAAAAATCCCACATGATCAAATGCAAATTGTTTGCAATGATCTTCGACTAAGTAGCTGCAAAACATATAGGCGTATGCATTAATATATAAGAAACCAGATCACCAGATCTTACACAAGGTATATGGATGTATAAACAAGATCTCACCTTATCCATGTCTCTATCATTGATGTATTCAGCCAATCATACATAAACAGCTCAATAATATCTTGTATAAATAAAGAGCTATCGTATGATTGACCTGCATAATCTGCATCTAAAGAAATAATTATAGGGAAATGTATATTATGTGCCCGTAGCCAACATGCCATTCCCCTACAAGCAGGACCTAACGGGTATGTTAGGTCAGTTGGAACCCAATCGGGTAATGCGGGAAGTGGAGGTGGAGGCCTAGGTGCTCTTGGTGTCTTCTTTTTAACATGTACATATAATTTCATATCAGTTGACATCATATATACACATTAACAGTCTAAATCAATGTAAATTTATCTTACAATTTCAGTCGTGTAGACGACATCTGCTTTGGGCCACAATATGACCCCGTCTTCTGCCTCACCAAGTGTATCAATGTCTGGGTGGGCATATGGCAACGCAACTTCCCTCCAATCGGGTAACACACGTATCGGGCTCACACGAACGTAGCCCTGTGGCATTGGAGTCCCGTGAAACATTGCCCCAGGAAGGGACGGGTAAGCCTGCGTCTCTGCAACAACGTAGTCTTGCATTCTTAAGCGGCATGTCTTCAATGCCTACAAATTTACATAAATAATATTATACATATATACATATCATCTTGAAAAGACTAGCTACAATGTCATAAATAATACTTACAGCAGACGTGCTAGGCGATGGGTCTCCAGGATTACTCGCAGTTTGTGCATCAGGAGAAGAGTGGGTCGCCATAGGCATATTGGAAGCCTGAGATGCCTACCACCGCAGCAATTCTTCCTTGAACTTCTCAGCAACTACATCGTTGACCTTCTTAGCAACTAAATCCTCAACTCTCTTATTCTCCTATACATGGATAAAAGAAACATTAGCTTCTTATTAATGAATTTCCTTTTGCAGTAACATTCTAAAAAAAGAATAGGTTACCTCTTCTTGAGAAAGTCTCGCTCTGGGTTTGCGCTGGGATGGCCCAAAGAATGCTTTGATGCCAACACCAGCGCCGACACCTCTAACACGTCCAGGATGCTCTGGGTTACCCAGAGCAACTGTCAATTCATCCCTTGTGCCCTGAGGGATGAACGTGCCTTGTTTCCTCTGCTCGTGCAGCTCCCGCTAATCACCATAAACAGAAATTGGTAAGTTAACACCACAAATAATCAATATTCAAACGATTTCTCTAAGAGTTGTATTTTACCATTTTTGCAGTCGCCTCAGCAGTTACAGGCTTCTTTATTTCACCCTTCTTGTTTTGCCTGCCAGCTATCCAGATATCATGGCAAGGCATGGGTGTGGCAGACTCCTGAGTAGGAGCAGACTCCTGAGCAAACTGCTGAGTAGCCGCAGACTCCGCCTGTAGTCTTTGGCGAACGCTTGCATAGCCTTTTGGACCCATAGTGTGGTCATGCACATTCAGTGCACGCCTTGCTTTTTGTGCGTCACTGAGGGCCTAGTTAGTATGCACATTAATTATTTGGTTAGTAGCACTCAATGTTAATCTTGAATAGGTGAATACAATGTATATTAATTAAATTGGGAGTGACGCCTAATACCTTGAATTCTTCAGATTTTCTTGAAGCAACAAAATTGTCCCAATCTTCGTTGTCCAAGAAGTTCCATTGTTCAAGGGCTGACTTCTTCTTCTTATCACCCTCTTTTATGTATTCACTGTTCAGATTTGTCCTATAATTCCTAAGCATCTTTCCAGCACGTTGCATCACATTTTTATGATGCAACTTCTCATCCAATGCAAACAGATTCTGTAAAATAGAAATGTTATTAACTAGTGTCCAAAATAGAATTGCAAATAATAGAATTTGTAATCTAAAAAATAGAATTGCAAATAATAATAACTCACGCATAAATCCTTCCATATCAAGTCTTTTTTCCCTTGAGGAACTTTATGCCAATTATCATACTTAACACCACAATGGCTCCGAGTGGTACACCCAAGATAGTTTACAAAATTATTGCGGTTCACTCCAATTGGATTTCCTCCATTATCAAACTCCACCACCAATTTGGATCCACTACCACTTAGCACTAATAACTTCTTCAACAGAGTGATGCCCCTTTTCTTGTTAAGTGTTTGGTGATGCGCATCAAGTTGCTCCAGTGCTTCAGTGGGTACAGGTGCATCATCAACCTAAAATTTGACAAAAATAAACACACTAAATTAGCCCAATATAGAAATATAGGATATATGACATAACTAGAAGATAATGAATTTTATAGAAATACAGGATATGTTTTTAGAACATACATTAGTATCCTCGCCATGCTCGTCATGGACAGCATGCTCATCATGGACTTCATGCTCATCATGGACATCATGCTCATCATGGTCAGCCATCTGAAAATGTCATTTAAAAGGCAAACATTTAGCATTTGTATTAATTAGAAAAAGGCAAACATTTACAATTTGTATTAACTAGAAAAAGGCAAACATTTAGCATTTGTATAAACATACATGTCTCTAAAATTGTGATCTTTTATCAATTAACAATCCTTCATTGTGATCTCCGTGCACATATAAGTCATCATTAGCTTCAATATTTTGTGGAGTCGGCAACCCAACTGAGAATGGACTGGAGTCATCATACTTATCATAGTACTCTTCTTCATCTATAGGATCTTCAATGAACTGTCTTTTACCATGAAGAACAACCGACCATTTATCATTCACAGGATCATCGATATAGAATATTTGTTTCTCCTGTGATGCCAATATGAATGGTTCACCCTTCTCGCCAATCTTTTCAAAGTTCACCAAAGTGAAACCCAATTCATCCACTGTAACTCCTTTGGTGTTATCAACCCAATTACATTTAAAGAGCGGAATTTTGAAATCTATGTAGTCAAACTCCCAAATGTCCTCAATGACACCGTAATATGACATTTTAGCTTCACGTGGACTCTTATCCTTTGCACTTGCAAAGTACATAGTCGACGCTTGAAGAGTGACCCTACTATTTTGGACGACACTCTTATCATCTTGGCGCTTTGTGTAATATGTGAATCCATTAATGTCAAACCCTTCATAAGACATAACATTCGGTTTTGGTTTAAAGGCGAGGCATTTGATAGTTTCTGTAATATCATTTGGTGTTTGAGATAGTTGATGTAAGACTTTATCTTCAAACCACTTAGTAAAAGTCTTATTATGCTCTCTAGCAAGCCACATTGAACTTGCTCGAGGATGTTGTCTCTTTATGAAATTGGTATGTTCCTCGATATAAACACTCACTTCGTCCATATTGTGTAAAATATACAAGTGAGCTTGTTCCAACTGCTCACGGCTGATTACTTTCACCCGTGATCCCAAAATTCCTTTGCCCTCCTCAATATTCTTGTCATTATCAGGAGTGTCATTACCACTGAGAAAGTCATTGCAAAAATCCATAACCTCTCTCGCCACATAACCTTCAATAATACTCCCTTCAGGCCGATAACGGTTTCGAACATCACCTTTAAAAACGCTCATGTATCGTTCAAAGGGATACATCCAATGCAAGAAAACTGGTCCCAACATTTTCACTTCCCTAGTCAAGTGGACAACAAGATGTACCATGATATCAAAGAACGAAGGAGGGAAATACATCTCAAGATGACATAGGGTAACAACCACTTCTCTTTGCAAATTATCGAGAGTATCAGGGTCAATAACTTTGCTACATAGACTGTTGAAAAAGAAACAAAGTCTGGTAATTGCAAACCTTACATGCTTCGGAAATATAGATTGAATTGCCACGGGCAATATTTGTTGCATTAGAGTGTGACAATCATGAGATTTAAGACCTATCAACTTCAGATCTTTCATTGATACCAATCTACGGATGTTGGATGAGTAACCATGTGGCACCTTAACATTTACCAAGCATTCACAAAATGTTTTCTTCTCCTTTCTAGACAACATGTAACAAGCGGGAGGTAAGTATGTTCTTTTATTACCCATTTCACGTAATTCTGTTAATTCTGACCTTATTCCCATTTCATGTAGGTCCAGTCTGGATTTTATCCCATCTTTAGTCTTACCTGGTATATTTAATAGAGTACCAATGATGCTATCACAGACATTTTTCTCAACGTGCATTACATTGATACAATGCCTGACTGTCAAAGAACTCCAATAAGGAAGATCCCAAAATATTGACTTCTTCTTGAATGAAGAATTGTCACTCCGTGTGGCCATACTACATTGTGATTTCTTACCAAATTCATTGACAATGTCTTTTACTCTTTCATAAACAACATCCCCTGGTATAGGTTTAGGTGCACTCTGTTCATCATTCCATCCATTGAATGCTTTGCGCTTCCTACGATACGGATGGAATTTTGAAAGAAACCTTCGATGACCAAGATATACAGTCTTGCCGCCATGTTTTAGTCTTATTGAATTTGTGTTTTCTTCACATATAGGACACGCTTTAGCTCCTTTGACACTATATCCAGACAAATTCCCATATGTTGGAAAGTCATTAATAGTGCAAAACAACATTAGCGTGCAAACGAAATGTCTCTCTTGCTGAAGCATCATAGGTCATCACACCTTCAGCCCAAAGTTTCTTTAAGTCATCAATCAAAGGTTCAAGATAAACATCGATATCATTTCCGGGTTGTTTAGGGCCCGATATCAACAATGACAACATAACGTACTTATTTTTCATACACATCCAGGGAGGAAGATTGTATATAACAAGCATGACTGGACAAGTGCTATGTTGGCTGCTCAATGTCCCGTACGGATTCATCCCATCTGTACAAAGCCCAAGTCTTAGATTCCTATCTTCTTCACCAAATTTAGGGTACAATAGATCAATCTTCTTCCACTGTGGGGAATCAGACGCATGTCGTAGGATCCCATCATTATTTTTCTTAACATCTGCATGCCACCTCAAATTCTTCGCATCTTTCGGATTTGCAAACAAGCGTTGAAACCGTGATATTATAGGTAGATACCACAACACCTTGGCAGGAGAACCAGTTTTGGACTCCCCCGAAGTCGTCAATTTATACCGTGACGCACCACATTTTGGACAATCTTTCAAATCTACATAGTCCTTTTGAAATAATACACAATCATTCGGGCATGCGTGTATCTTCTTGGCCTCCATTCCCATTGGGCACAAAATTTTCTTTACCTGGTATGTTGAGATTGGAAGCTTGTTTCCTTCAGGAAGCATTTCTTTCAACAAAGTCAACAATGAAGTGAAGCTTTTGTCGCTCCATCTATTGTTAGCTTTCAACTTATACAATCTCAACACAGCGCTAAGCTTCGTAAACTTAGCACAGCCTGTGTATAACGGTATCTCAGCATCATGCACAATGTTTCTAAAGATAGGAGGTGGATCGGTGTGCTCTACCCTACAACTATCCAGCATCGCATCAACGATGTCTGCTGGAACTGGTTTGTTCACATTTACGTCATCGGAGGCAATTTCTTCTTCCACCCAAGCACTGCTATCGACATATACTGGTTTCGATTTTGAAATCTCTCCATGCCAGTGCCATTCTGTATAGCCTTGTACAATCCCGTTGCACATGACATGACTTTTGATTTCCTCACCAGTGTTGACTTTCAAGTTGTTACCGCAATGCCTACATGGACAGTAGAACCTATCTGTAGGTTTTTTCCTATGTTCCTCAGCAAATCTAATAAACTGATCAAGACCAGATATAAACTCTGGGGTGCAACGATTACGAATGGACATCCATGATCTATCCATTCTATGATCAGAGAAAACAAGTATATATTAGGAAACAAGTATATATTAGGAAAAGATTAGGCAGCATTTCCCCGCTGTTCTCTAAGTACATATGTACTTAGAGAACAAACGGGGAAATGCCAACAAACACATTTGATGTCATTCTTATATATAATAAATGTGTACCACCTATCCCATCCTTGAACACCTAATCTCACTAGTAAGTGTATAATGTGTATTTGGTTTTCAAGAAAATTTCGGCAGCATTTCCCTATTGTTCTCTAAGTACATATGTACTTAGAGAACAAATGGGGAAATGCTACCGAAATCTTATCGAAAACCCAATACACATTATACACTTACATCCTAAGTGAGATTAGGTGTTCAAGAACAGTCCCAAACCGGGGACTATCCAAGATTTACTCCTAATGAGTAAATCTTGGACGGGTTTCTAGGCCAACAAACACAATAATAGATATCTACAATGAAGCCGGACTCCATACAAATAGTATATAATTTAGTGATTGTTCATTCTAATTTATACCAATGTACAAGTAATATAAAGAACAATGATTGTTCACATTCTAGGCTAACAAACACATGTGATGTCATTCTTATATATAATAAATGTGTACCACCTATCCCATCCTTGAACACCTAATCTCACTAGTAAGTGTATAATGTGTATTGGGTTTTCAAGAAAATTTCGGCAGCATTTCCCCGTTGTTCTCTAAGTACATATGTACTTAGAGAACAAACGGGGAAATGCTACCAAAATTTTCTCAAAAATCCAATACACATTATACACTTACATCCTAAGTGAGATTAGGTGTTCAAGAACAGTCCCAAACCGGGGAATATCCAAGATTTACTCCTAATGAGTAAATCTTGGATGGGTTTCTAGGCCAACAAACACAATAATAGATATCTACAATGAAGCCGGACTCCATACAAACAGTATATAATTTAGTGATTGTTCATTCTAATTTTTACCAATGTACAAGTAATATAAAGAACAATGATTGTTCACATTCTAGGCCAACAAACACATGTGATGTCATTCTTATATATAATAAATGTGTACCACCTATCCCATCCTTGAACACCTAATC
Source organism: Alisma plantago-aquatica (assembly GCA_963693085.1). Classification (NCBI taxonomy): domain Eukaryota; kingdom Viridiplantae; phylum Streptophyta; class Magnoliopsida; order Alismatales; family Alismataceae; genus Alisma; species Alisma plantago-aquatica. Next base: position 1,346,098,799 of record OY856411.1, read on the forward strand.
TCACTAGTAAGTGTATAATGTGTATTGGGTTTTCAAGAAAATTTCGGCAGCATTTCCCCGCTGTTCTCTAAGTACATATGTACTTAGAGAACAAACGGGGAAATGCTACCAAAATTTTCTCAAAAACCCAATACACATTATACACTTACATCCTAAGTGAGATTAGCTGTTCAAGAACAGTCCCAAACCGGGGACTATCCAAGATTTACTCCTAATGAGTCAATCTTGGACGGGTTTCTAGGCCAACAACATGGTTAATCCTAATATGTTGGGATCACATAATTATACTAGTAGGATTTTAATAGACATGATAAGTACCTAATCTATAGAGCATTATTAAATAATAAATCAAGAATTTAATAGTTTCAAACATGCAATAATTCACAATGCAATGTTATAAACTATAGGCAACATGGATAGATGAGACTAGAGTTCATATTAGAATAAAAATTAGCAACTTAGGACAAAGTGTGTTACCTTTCAATCTGTGTAACCTAGGGTTCAGAATATCATGATTTACTTAATGTGATAATCATAAGGACTTTATAATTTGCATGAGTATATTATCCAAGCAAATAAGAAAACCAAGCAATTAACTTTTGTTGCATGTATATACATCCTAAAGTGCCACAAATCATATAATAACATTAAACGCTACTCAAGTCCTAATCTAGAGTTTAGGTTTCCTTATTATCCTATTATCATTAGGGTTATTCTTGAACCCCCAATTCCTAAGTTCATTGATTTAATGACATAAAAAGATCTAGTTCATATTATGTTTAGACATGATTATAAAACTATCATGTTATGATATTAGGACCACTTAAAGCAGATTAGGCACATTAAGCAAGCAGAGTAGGGAGCCAATTTCGCGCAAGCAGATTAGGCAAGCAGATTAGGTCAGCACATAAAGAACCAATTTCGCGCCTGGGTAGGTCGGCAGGTACCTGGGCAAGCAGAGTAGGGCGAGGTCGAGCTGGTTGAGTACGTGGGCGGCGGCCGGCGAGCTCCAGAACCAGCGGCAGTGACTCCGACGAGCAGGGAGCGTCAGGCGGCGGCAGGCAGGCAGGCGGCCAGGCGGCGGCATGCAGGCAGGCGGCGGTGGCTGGCGGCGATGGTAGGCGGCGGTGGGCAGGCAGGCGGAGGAGAAGGAGCAGCAGCACAAGAGAATGGGGTGTGGCAGAGAAGGGGACACCGGAGTAGCAGTGGCGGCACGGCGGCGCTGTCGTGGAGAGGAAGGAGTAGAGAAAAAGGGAAATCGACGGCGACAGAAGAAAAAAGGGCTCGCAATGAAACAGAAGAAAGGGGAAGAGTCGGGCATCGCGGGTTATAAAGTTCCAAAATAGCGTCGGTTGTTTTACACAACTGACGCCTAAACATCTTTAGCGTCGGTTGTTTGCAACAACCGACGTCCAATTGGACGATATTTTCATGAAAATGTTTGGCGGGAACCACCTTCAGCGTCGGTTATCCTTGTATAACCGACGCTGAAAGTGACACTTTCCGTGCAAAGTTTCATCGCACATAGGCGTCGGTTTTCTACGTATATAACCGACGCTGACAATGACACTATTTTTTTGATCGAAATATGGATTTCGCGGGCGACTTTAAGCGTCGGTTTTTTATAAACAACTGACGCTTAATACAAAGTGGTACCCGTGTCTGGCTGGTCTTCGAATATAGATGTCGGTTTGCTTGAACAACCGACGCCTTATATGTTAGGCGTCGGTTTTCCTTAATAACCGACGCCCAGAAAAGTGACACTGAATGCTATTTCTGTAGTAGTGGAACCAGGGCGGTGTCTATGTGGGGATTGAAGTGGCTAGCCTTAGACTTCAAACTTCCACTAGTGCATATATAGTGGCCTAGGGGTCTAGGGATAAGTGGGGGTAAAGTTGTAAAATGATGTGTAGGAAATAGTAGGGTTTTGTGGGTAGCACTCCCACTCTAGGAAGAATGGCCTTGGTGGGTAGGTGTAGGATTGGTCGTGGTGGATGTGAACAACCATGGTGGGAAGGTGAAATTTTAAGATTCATTATGGGTAGAACGGGCATGGTGGTTTGAAGGTAGAATGATCACGGTGGGTACCACGTCTATGGTGAAGGATGTAGGAGAGAGTATGAGGTGATTTTTGGAATGGGCATACTGGGGGCACGACCATAGTGATGACTCGACACCACAATCATAATGGAGACAATGATCATGGTGGGAAGGTTTTCCTGAAGTTATTCAACTCTAAATCATCGTTGTTATTTTTGTAGTGGTAGCACATCCGTGCTGGTTTACCGCCGTTGTTTTGGGGGATTTTCCTTGCACTTGGAACTTGTAAGTGTACTTCAAGTTTGTTCTTTGCTTCATGTCTCTCTTTGGTCACTTGAGGATAGGTTGGGTATATTTTGTACTTCCTCAGGTTATCACACCCAAATTTAGGCATCTATGCTAAGCATTTATTTATGATTTTGTGTCATTACATCCTTAAGATGCCTAAAATAACCATAGATTCTTATCTTTTGATAATTTATATATTTTCATGGATAAAGTTGCTCAACTAGCCAATTTTGGGATTTACAGGCACCAAACTTGAAAAGACATCTATTCTCTAAGATTTCTCCCCAACACATGGTTTTTGTAGTAGCTAGGCTTCCATCCATCATGATTGTGGTGGACTAAGCATCACACTATGTGTACCAGCTTAGGAGATGGTGGTCCCACTACTTTTTATGGCTAGTCCTTTATCAGAATACATCCTCGTCAATCAGAAGGTTCATTGACGCGGGCCCCTCGACCACCAGTAATAGTCCCCCCCCCCCAAGTAGGATTGTGATCGTGACCATGGCGAGTAGGACCACAGCTGAGGCATCCACCTCAACCACAGCCTAAACTGCCACGATGATTGTAGAGTCGACCTTGACCGCATCCCGACCGCAACTGTGACCATGGCAAGCAGGAACGCGACCGTGGGGATCACCTCGACCGCAGAGTCTACCTCGACCGCGGTGTCTCCAAGACTGTGGGTCTGCCTTCACCTATAAATGCCTACCCCTCATGGCCTGGCGAGGGGTTCTAGGATCAAGAGTTCTTGTTTTTGAATTTTGGAGGTTCCAGGTGTTGGTTCTAACATTTGGAGGTTCCTAGAGCCCCGTGGGGGAGTCTGGAGGTCCGAGAAGGCCGAAGTGCTCATTCTACGCCTGTCTCTTCAGTGTGCTTCCATCCTCCACCATTTTCAACCATCATCCACCCATTTCCACCCATGCCCTATCATCCACTCATCCCCACCAGTCTTACATATCGAAAGGCAGAAGCTGAGGAGAGAGAGGACTAAAGACTCCATCTTCTTAGAGAGAAGGAGAACGTCCACCATCATCCTCCACCTCCATTCATCCACCAAGTTGTTGTTCAGGGGGGATCTACAGAGAAAGGAGGCCAAGGAATCTAGAAGATCAAGGAGGACAACCCAAAGGATGAGATCTGGCCTATACGGAGGCCAAGGAGTGAGAGCCACTTCTCCTCTACGGGCTAAATCTCTTCTTATTCTCCTTTCTTCTACCGTTCTCCTTTGTTTATGTACAAGTGATGTTCTTCCATCTTTGTTCGGTGCCAACTATGCTTGTCCATGGCGAGTTGAGCTCCTTCTTGGCTATGTAGCCCATTTTGGGCATGTTTATGTACTTTTACATTAAGCAAGTAGTTTTATTCTAGATCTAGTGCGTTTCTTGTTCTATCTTCTCTTTCTAGTTATGATTGTTGGTTTGGTTGATCTCTTTCTTGCTTAAACTTCTATTTTTGCCTATATCGAGAGATTTTTTTGTAGAAATAGATAAGAGAAGGTAGTTTGGATCTGAATATGAAAAGAGGATGGTTCAAGGTTATCTGTGTAGAACCGTAGACCTGGGTAAGGCCAGTCCCAACCCAGTACGGTCGGGCCCACTACATGGTTCTGCCCAGATCACACATGTTCCTAGCACCTCAGAACGTTTTAGACCTGAGAAGGTTTCTAGAATATTCTAGGGTGTCAATTTGTCATCCTTAAGAGAGGTTTCATATCATCAATGGGTTTTAGTCACGCTACGTGAGAGCGAGTGGGATAACCCCACAGGAATAGATACCACAGTACATACTATATTTGGATGTAGGTTGCTTGTTGAGGTGTTCAAGGGTTGTCTATGCCCGAGAATAGGTGCATAGACTGCCCAACTTGTGGTTACATAGCCAGGAACTCCTTCTCTCTGATTAGTAGAATCATGTAGACTATGTTTTGTTTTGTTTTATTTCATGACAACCTTCTAGACTAGTTCTAGCTCCATACTTTTATCAACTATCATATTGGCTTATCTGACTTAAGAATGAGATCTTAAGCGTCCTAAGCATCCCCAAGTCCCTGTGTTTGACCCCGTATATCTACTTCAACCACGTAATAAAGTTGCGAGGGTCCTTGGAGGTTTCAGGTTATAAATTTAAAGTTCAATTCCTTCTGAGTCTGCCTCCTTTCTAGACACACGATTTGGGACGATCAGTAGGCCCCTTCATGATTATGGAAGATCTACAATACTTCTTCTCTTCCTTCCATCATAAGTGTCATAGTACCTTTAAAAACATGCAAAAACAATCCATAAGTGCATTTAATGAAAGTGATACTTCTTAGGATATAGCATGCATTATACATATTTTATTGCAAATAAGGGACAAAATGGCAAAAGATGGAGACCCAAACTAGGGATCCATCACCATGCCAAGCTTAAAACGTACTTCTCCTTGACTATTCTACAACTAAACCTCTTTTTAATTCCACCGGTTAAGAAATGATAAATGCACTCACCTATATAGATGTTTGACTAGACAACTCTAAGTATGATTATATACATATGATTCACTTCTCTTTTCTTTGCATGGTTTGAAAAAAAATGCAAAACAAAGCATATAGACTTCCCATATAGGGAATCACTACTAATGCAAGTGATATGATGTGAACAAGGCTCTAGGTAAAACTATTTTATGACAAAGATCCACGCCAAATTGTTAATAATATGGTTTTCAATTGCTTGCATTATCCTGCAAAGTTCTATCTACATTGAAAAACCTACTTGGATATGTTAGGGAATGGAGGTCTAGGGTTGATATTCTCCATCCCATAAGAATGAAATTATAAGAAAAGGGTTGTATACGGAGATAGAGGTGCTATCAAATAAGAGAATCCGTCTTTTCTTTATTATATGTCATTACATAAGTGCTTTTTTCATTATTATTTTTTTCACTTTCCCCATGTGTATCTAGGGCATGTACTGGTAGTAAGAAGAAGGGAGGTGAGGGATTGACCACCCCAAGATTTTGGAGGGTGGTCAAGGCTTGATGCTTTATCTTTTGGTATCTTTTCATGATGTGGTGAGATAAGAAGTGGTAAAAGAACAATGGAAAAATAGGGCCTAGAAAGGTAGATTTCCCTATAAGAGGTTCATGCATGCAAAATAGTCCCACAAACTTTACAATTAAAAGCAAATAATAATGAATTAAGCAATTGGATTAACCACATTCTTTTTACAAGTCACTATCAGAATCCCTAAACACATACAACTTGTTTTGCTTGTTCCTTAGATAGTCAATCCAAGAGAAGTAAAAAAGATGTATAAAATCAAGCATGCAACTTTAATAGTCAAACTATGATAATAAAGGGTATAGTGAGTTGTATCTATCTAAGGTCATACAATTTTAGTTATAAATCAAGAAATAGAGAGATCAAGATAGAACAATCTTTTAGAGCAAGAAAAAATTAAATTTGGATAAGGTTTGAAAAATGATGCCAAGTGCCCCTATTCCCAACAAGATCTAAGCTATTTAATAAATAGCATTGAAGAAAATTCTAGCTAATCACACCCAAAAGATCATCAAAACCTACATGCAATGCAAGGAGGAACGTGACATGGAAAATTTTCAAAAGTTTTGAAAAATTATGGGAAAATGACAACAAACAAACTACATGACATGCAAATTCATAAGTTGCAACAATCAAGTTAGGTCGAACAAGTATAAAGGTTAGCCAACTGCTTCGTCATAAATGCAAAAATTTAAAATACGGAACATGAATCAAAACAAAGGTTTACCACCCTACCTTTTAAACCACTATGAATAGAAGCTTAGAATGATAACTTATTATCATGGAGCTATGGTATCCAATCGTCAAAAGGAGGGAAAATCATTGTTGCTTCAAGTAGGTAGGGAAGAGCTAGTACGGTTGTTCTTGAAAGAATGGTTGTTTCGACTTGATGGCACCACCATTTTGGTCTACAAAATGGTCATGGTGGATTCTTTCCTTTAGCTTTTTCAATATATCATCCATCCATCTATGTACATGTTATAACATGATTCACTAACAGAACTACCATCAAGTATTGTTTATGTGTGTTTCTTGGAAGTATAAAAAAACTATAACAAAATGAGGTTTTGAGTGAAAATACTCAAAACATGTTAGGTTTTATCCCACACGCATTGTGTTTAATACAATCATCCAAGATGGAATTTTTATATCATCAACCATACACAAACAAGGAGTTTCCTTACTCAAGGTAGGTGTTTCTATTAAGGGTCTTCCAAATGTGGTATTCATCCCTATGGATGTGCAAACTTCTAAAGGGATATTATTCAAATTTCTCCACTTTCTTTTCATTATACGGGATCTCAAAGTAGCAATTTTAATCAATCAAATAGTGTCTCTCAGTAGTAGTGAACATATAGATCATTTTCTTTATATTAGAGGATGATACCATCAAGATACCACTGTGCACCTTGATATCCACATCAACTATTGATTAAAATGGTCTTCCTAAGATTATACAAATCTGCTCATCCTCTACTCCATGTCTAGAACAACCATATCTTCTAGGAACAGTGTTGGTGGCTTCTTATCCAACATCACCAAAATGTTCTCTACCATGCCCGTTGGTATCCTGGTAGACCTATTGGCCAATTGCAAGATGTAGTTGGATGGCTTCAACTTTCCCAACCCCAACTCTTCATGATGTTCACACTAGACCCAAGATCAAGAAGGTAGAATTCAATGAGGTGGTGATCAATATAGAAAGGGATAAGAGGAATCTCTAGACCACCTTTCTTTCCATGGAAGGGTATGTCAAATATGGAGCTCACTTGTTCTATCAACTTGAACTTCTTAGTTAGCCTCCCCATGGTCTTCCTATTGAATGTACAAGCATCCATAAGTAAATTGACATATGATGGTATTTTCTAGATTGAATCAAACAATGGGATGTTTACCTTCACTTGTCTAGAAAATTCAAAAATTCAAAAATGGGTGTTTGAACCACGGGAGCTCTCGCTTCTCTCTAGGGCTTCCCCCACTGAGGGGAGGGCACCATTCCTTCCGGCGTACCCTCCACTTGGCCCTTATTTGTGAAGTGTGGTTAGTTGCTGAGGGCTTCACTGGAGTATAGAACCCAAGACTCCTCTGGCATTCTGGTCGGATCGTAGGGGCTGCTCGACTGACCTGGAGTGGAAGGGAATGATGCGCCGCCTCGTCGAGATCTGCATGGGGGTTCGGTGTTTCGGCCTGGTCGACTCCATCCATTCAAGAGAGATGGTTGGAGAGTAACTGTCCTTGCCATGGTATGTGATAAAGTGTACTGCTCTGAGTTGCAGGTGTAGAGATGGCTTTTACTTGTTCTTTGCAGGCACTTCCTACTCGAACGACTGTGGTGAACCTTGCTGGCTAGGCTGTGGTGTCCCCTTGATCCCCAATGAGATCCCAGTTTTGCTAGTTTGGTGTTGGATGGTGGTGCCTCTCGTCCCGGTGTTGCTGCGGCTTCGCATATCTTCGATCTATGGTGTCATTTTCGGCTCCTGGTGGCAGGCCCCACTGCTCTGACGTCCATGTAAGGATGAGCCATGGCGTTGGGTGGGTTCCGAGCAGTCTCACCCCTGGTGCTCCTCGGTAATGGCGGGTTCCTGTCCGGGTCCCCCCTGGCCTGGTTGGAGATGCAGCCTCATCTCTGCAGTGATGGTGGCGCCCCTTTCTGGGGTTCAGGTCCTTGACCCATTGGCTTCATTTCCTGGTCTCCTGTTTTGCCAACGAGTCCCCTGGTTGGACACGGAGGCGGAGGGTGATTCTTTTGGCGGCTGGGTTCTTCCCTGGTGTACCCTGTTGCTGCGTGTGGGGATTCCCACAGGGTGCTCGACACTTTATCCGGCCGGTGGTGTCCCTTGGCGGATCGATGTATTATTGTTGTGTGCAAACAACAATTTACGGTTCTAGTGTGAATCTTATTCTTGCTCAATGTGGACATCAGAAGCAATGTCTCTAGACGTATGTAGGTCATGATAGTCAGACATATCCTCTCCTTGTGGGTGCACTGAATGCTAGAGGATCCATGGATGCTTGTCCCCAGCAGCAAAAGTCTTTGGATGTTTGTTGACGATGCCCCTATCAAGCTCGAATTTCTGTTTCGCTTGGACATTTGCCTCTGGGCAAACATGAGTTGTTCTGACTGGTTTGGGATGGCTTTATTTGTTGTTGTGTAAACAACATATCAGTTAATCAAGGACCTTTGCAGGTTAGCAACATGGTTGTGTGGCGGGATGTTAGTTAGAAGGATCTCCCTCTTCTTGGCATAGTACCACACTTTGTGGGTACTCTTAATAAATAGGTGGTGTTGTGCTAAGTATGAAGGAGTGAATTGTAGCTGCTCTTCCCTCCCACACTCTGTTGTTAATATGTGTTGGCTCTTGCTTCTCTTACGACTTGCTCAACCTCTTATTGAGCTGATGCAAGGGGTTCCTCCTTTGGGTGGTTCGTCCTCTTAGAAACCTAGAGTTCTGGTGGCTGAGAAGATCAGAAACTTCAAGGCTAGTTACTGGCAGGAATAGTAGTTTTGGATCTATATCAAGCAGCTTTTACTATTTGTGGGTATGTTGAATGCATGTAATAGTGGCTAGGTATAGTCTTCTTCTGGTAGGAATGCTTTGACCTATCTTGGTTAGTTAGATTGGTCTTTTTAGTGTTGTTTTTGTTTCGTTGTTGTTCCTCCTGTGTGGGGATTTTGATCCTTGTTGAGATTTATTAGCTCCTATTGATGTAATGGGGTACTTAGTGCCCCAAAGTTTTGGTATCAATAGTAACACGTTTTTTGACCGACCAAAAAAAAAGGGTGTTTGCTTCCTCTTGATGGAGTGATCTTCTATGGGAATCAAAGAATGGGGACCCAACAACATTGAACTTGCTTGAAACTTCTGAAGGACCTTAGGTCATCACAATAGGAATCCTTAGTGTAACGGTTTGATCATGTGTATTACTTTCTGAAAAAATATTGGAACACTTGGTATTACGTAGTCATAAGAAGGTGGGGAACTTAGTATTACATACTCAACAAAGGGTGGAACAAAATAATTTTTGATGTTCTCAACACACCACAAGATCTTTTGGTAATATGGTATGAACATGACTTGTATCAACTTTCTTCTTCCCCTTTTCGTCTTCTCTAGTGTCATGCCACTTCTCCAAATAATCACCAAATTTCCTAGCTCATGGGGAGGAGGGTGGTCTTTTTATGTTTATTGAGGTGGTGATGGTGGTATAAGATGTTGTTGGTGGTGAGATGGGTTTCAAAGGATGTAGGGTTGTTGTGGATGATGATGATGTGGAGGTGGTGGTGGAGAGAGATAGGTTTTTGTGGGGTTGTTAAGGTGTTTGAGGGGATTGACAATTGATTGGAGGTTTTGGTAGTGCAAGAGCATATGGGTTATAAGGACCTTGTTATTATTGGACATGTTGTATTTGCATGGGTAGGGGGACATAGGATCCTTGAGGTCCACTACTTGTCCACTTGTATTTTTGGGATTCACCATGGTTCAGGAAGGAAGTCTCCATCCTCTCAGCAAGAAGGTGTCAAGGCTAGCTGATCTAGCCTTTGTCAAAGCCTTTTTATGCCTTGTCAATGTGTAGTCACACCCTTCTTCACTTCATCAATGCTTCTCAATCTTCCTAAAACCTCATTTTCAAAACCTAAATTGTATCTTTGGCTTTATCTGGTTTTGTACATCACTACTTGGTTGCTTCCAAGAGAAGTTTGGGAGATTTCTCCACTCTGACGCTTAAGAATTTGACATGGGACCATTGTTTTGGTTCCCATGGGATTGCATTCAATCCAATTGTTCTTTAATGTAATCTATGGATTGAACAAAGTCAGTAGGGTTGCTTCCCAATTGACTCTTCATCAAGTTCATCATGTCAGTGAGAATCTAAATGAGTTGTGGGCTGGCTTCATTTTAGTGAGGGGGTTATTGGAGTAGATGTTGTGGCACCAACACTTCTATCATTGTTATTTTAAGCACTTGAGGCTCTATTCCTTGAACTTTCAGTCAATTGCTCAAAGAGAGTCCAAAACTCCTCAAGGTCCTTTGCTATGAATGTACCTCCACAAGAACCTTCTATCATCTTCTGCATTCATGACAACCAGGATTAGAACGATTGAACCAGTTTCCATAGTGGCACATCATGATGCAGAAAATCTCTTAGAAGTTTTGGAAACCTCTCTCAATTCTCATGGAATTTTTGTTGACCCATTTGGCTAAAAGATGTGATATTCCTCCATAGTAGGGCCAACTTTTCTATTGGGTAGAATTCTTTTTAATCTATTTTTCACTGCCTTCCAAGTCATCAAGCCATTTTAGGTGGAGTATTATTCACTTGCCTTGTCATTCAATGAAAATTGTAGGAGTGTGAGATGAACCGAGTTTTCGGTAGCGACGTCTTCAAAATGGTGCAAAAATGCTTGTATGTATTCTCATTTTTCATACCATAGAAATTGGGAAGTAATCCTACAAGGACTGATGGAAAAGACTTGATCGGGCATATGTTCCTCTCTAGCGGCAATTAGAGATTTGTAGTTCCTGAGAGTGAAGTAATTATTAGAGGTCTTGGTATTGGTGGACTGGAATAGTGATTCTCTTGCACTGCTTAGTAATCCCCCATGACTAATTCCTCTACTTGGATGATGTGTCAGTTCCTATACCTTCTCCTCCATATTTTTGGATTCTCAAAGAATGAGTCAATAGATAGAGAACAATGGTCAAACATACACTCTCACCAGAGAACAGTGGTCAAACATAAATTGTCACCTACACACACAACCAAGTAAATATAATCAATATATGAATTGTGAATGCAAAAGTAAAATAAATAATAAAGAATAGCAAGGGTGATGTCTACTAGTGGAAGTCAAAAGGAAATATCTAGCACGGTCCCATAAGCCACTGCCTGAAAATGTCACTAGAATGCCTGATCTACCCACGTGGGGGTTGGCTAACAAAAATGTTTAAGATGTTTGCTCTCAAATAAAGACACAAAACATATCCCTCAAGGATAAGGGGTTAGTATTGTAGTATAGAGATAGGGAAATATAGGGATTGATCCATGAGGAGTGGGGGAGAAAGGCTAGCTAGTGTATTTTCTTTAGGTTTACAGATCAAAGGCTTTGGTTTTGATAGGGTTTTCTTTGAGGGTTTTAATTACAATTAGGCAATAAAGCAAGGAAATCAAACAAGAACTAAACCTAAGTTAACCCTAATTTAGAAATGTTATTCAACTAAAAACTAGCTAAGAGAGCAATTGAGATAAGCTAATCTAAACACTAACAAGAAGATAAACAAGAGAAAATCACTAGGCTAAAGGAGCAATTGAATTAAGTGAGTAATGCAAAGTAAACTAAGCAAGTATTAAGAAATCCAAGAACAAGAAACTAAACAAGAACTGCTTTCCCTAGAAAAAGATAATGAAAATGGACAAAGCAAGCAAGTTAAGTAATAAAAGCAATTCTTAAGCAAGAAGGCAAACTAGGGTTTAAGCACGTAGATGGCATAGTGGGTTGTTTGGGGAATATTCACTAATCAAGCATGTTTAGGGTCATGTTCTCACAGAAACTTCCAATTAAATAGCTATAACCAAACAACAAAGATTAGAATATAGCATGCATCCTATTCTGTTAGGGGACCATGGACAGAGTGTTAATGAATAGGGGAACTATTCCCCAAACATACCACATAGGAGCTTAGCTATTGAAGGTAAAAGAAATAACAAAATAAAAGAAGAAAGATAATAGAAACTGTATGTGTTGTGAATGAGGGAGCTTGTAATATCCCAACTTTTACAACTAGTTTGAAACTTTAAATGTGGTACAATATATATGAGGGGAATAATATAAAAAGTTCATGAGATAATATTCCTTTTTGGAATAATGAAGGAAAATAAAAGAAACCCAAAACACCTTTTCTATTATGCAATAATTTGTTTTAACTAATTCAAAAGATGATAGTAATTGGTTTCCCATATTCTTTAGAATATTTAGAAGGGATAAAAGAGAAAAGGTATAAGACATGGAGTTTTAAAACATAAGTAGATAAATTGAATTATAAGATTTATTTCATGTTTAAATAGCTTTTAAGTTATATATCATTAATCTCTTTCTTTCTCTCCCATTCAAGATAATTTTCTCCAAAAGGAAAAAAAAGATGTATAACATAAATCTTGATTGGGTAACAATCACTCATATCTGATTTGGACTCAATTAGATAATTAAGGAAGATTATTTCACATTATCTCATCTTTTATTTACAAAATTTAAGATAATATTTTTAAAATGAATCAATGGACATAATATGTTCAAAATGGGGGATATAATTGGATAGGAAGATCTAGAATGCCTAATTAGCCAATGGTCAAAGTTTGAATTCATCATGACTTTGTTTAAGCCCTCTAAATAATTAGCAAAGGTTTAAGTATAGTTTGGATGAATGTTTAATAAAAGATACCATTAATGCATTATTAAAAATGTACTCCATATTTTCTCACTATCACATGCCTTTTTCCCTTTTCTGACATGTGATCCAGTGGCTACTATTTAATCACCATGATCTAATGGTCTGCTTTGTCTCCTTCCTCTATTTTGTTTGATGGTCTAAAACCAATTCATAGTCTTTTCTTTCCTATATCCCTCTCTTTGTCATCTCTTATCTGTTTCATGAGATTTCCTCACCAATGTATCCATCTTCCTTCCCTGAATCGAACAAGCTATTACTCAGCTTCTATTTTTCTCTATGGATAAAATGTCCAAATTAGGGCTTTTCCTCTCTCATGACCCCAAGCTACATGCCCCCCACGACCATCCATACATCTATATAAAGGACAATAGTAAACCCTCAACCTTCACCCTTCACTCCTCATGTTCCAATTTCATCTCTAGAGTTCCCAAACACCACCGCACCTTAGCCTTCCTTGTTGCCTTCTCCACAATTGATCACCCAATAAGTATCGCTAGCAACCTCACCTTGTTTTCCAATCTTTCGTTTGCTTCACTTTGCTCCCAATCGATTTACCATTTATCCACGGGTGAGGTCTTTGCCAATTCTCATTGCTACAGTGTATCAGGGGCTCTCTAATGTAGGGAACCATGTCTGAGTTTTCACATGACCCCTTTGATCATTTTCCAACCTTTACATGGTTCACCTCATGCCTATTGCATTGGCTCAATCTTTGACATGGTTTCCCTATTTTTTCCTTCTTCTAATTACCACTAGTGATTCTATGGCCTTCTGCTTTATGCAATGGCTCCCTCATATTCAACTTGGCTCATAAAGCTATTCATCCCATTTTCTTGCTTCCTTTGTGGCATTTTCCTTATCTTAGTTCTCAACTTTCTTCTTGGCCATGGATAGAGTAGGATTTGAAGTCTCTATTCCCACCACCACTCAAGCCTAGGATTATTAGATGTGGTTCATCCTCAAGAACACAATGGGGAGGTTGTATCTCCTTTAAAGGCATGAATCTGTCCCTAGATCGGAGTCATGGACCTCCTGTCAAGCTACTCTCTCCATGGAGCAAGTAGGAAGAATCCATGTCAAATAAAGACATTGGTTCCCCTATCTTTTTGATTGATCAATTTATATCTCAAGGGTATTCGAGAGTTTTGACACCAATGCTTTGTTTATGGTTCTTGTGTTGTTTAAACGATTTGGATGACCCTTTTGCCTCTGTTTTTTAATTTATATGTAATGTGAGTCTAAGTTTTATCTATATTTTTGCCTTTTATTTACATCAGTCAATTTGTTGGTTTTAAATGAATGTCATGCTATTTTTCTCTCTTTCTTATTGTCATAGGGAAAAATTAATAGAAATTGGATATGAACTGAGAAAAATAAGCATTGGAAATATTTTTCTTTTCTCTATAAATCTATTCTATTTTCAAACCCTAATTTTTGTACTCCAACTCTTCAGTAATTCAATAATAAAAATTAGGGTTTTAACGATCCTAAAGTAATGTAAATATCATAATACATATCCTTTATAGGTGATTAAGGGCTCAATTAAGTCAAATGACTTGACATAAGGTGGTTTGCTCAAGGTAGGCGGGCCTCACTTATTGGCACAAAAAATTTTCATTATTTGGATGCTTACTTTTATGATTATGCACATTAGAATGTCACTTGAAATTTATGAATATCTTCCCAATTTACTTCATGTATAGATATCACTGAATGATTGTTTGCCTACTTATGGTCCATTGTATAATCCTAACGTTGACTATGGCTAATGATTAATGTGTTCTGCTCAAAAAGGGATAAATTCCTTTATGACTTATGGGGAGAAATTCCTTTTGTCATGTACAACATGTTCGAAGAATGTTTAAGTTCATCCATAGTCAAGTTTATTTCATGTCAAATTTATAATTACTTTTTACAATGTGCCAAGTACCTCTTACTTACTTTGTTGTTTATTTTGCATGGATGGGGTTTTGATCTCCTTGGATTTGGAGCAAGTGAAGAATATAAGGACACACAAGGACTAGGGGACTCTAAAGTTAAACATGGTGGGGTGCCATCTACCAATGTGATCCTATCTTTTAGAAACATTTCATGTCATGCCTTAGTTATGTTATCCAAGCTCGACTTACTAGATTTAGATTTCAAGATGAACAATTTGTAGTTTTCCTATACATCAACTATGTATGAACCAATTTACTTTAACGCATGGTGTTTCATTTACTCTAATTTGCAATGATTTTCATGTTTGTGACATCCCCTGAGGATCATGAGTCTACTCATTATTCTGTTAACTATCATTAACTAAAGTATTATGTTAAATCCTAAGGTGGGTATTACCCTTAAGAAAATTTCCATGAAGAAATTTATTTTAAGGAGGATAGAGTTGTAACATCTCAACTTTTACAACTAATTTAAACCTTTAAATGTGGTTTTACTCAATACAATATATGTAAGGGGCTTAATGTAAAAAGTTCATTGGATAACATTCCTTTTTGGAATAACTAAGTAAGGAAAATAAAAGATATCTAAAAAAACCTTTTCTAGTTATGCAAAAATGTGTTTTAACTAATTCAAAAGATGATACTATTTAGCTTCCCATATTCTTTAGAATGTTTTAAAGGGATAAAAGAGAAAAAGTAAAAGACATGGAATTTGAAAATATGAATAGATAATTTGAATAAGAAGTCTTATTTTCTTTTGAACTAGATTTTTAGATAAATAACATCAATCTCCTTATTTCTCTCTTCTTCAAGATAATGTTCTCTAAAAGTCATAAAAAGATGTATAACATATATCTTGAGTGGGTAATAATTATTCATCTGGTATTTGGACTCAACTAGATAATTAAGAAATGTTATTTTCACATAATTTCAACTTTTATTTACATAATTTAAGATAATATTTTTTGAATGAATTAGTGGACATAATATGATAAAAAATGGGAATCTTATTGGATAGGAAAGATCCAGACTACCTAATTAACATATGGTCAAAGTTTAAAGTCATTATGACTTTGTTTGACCCTCTAAAGTAAATAGGAAAGGTTTAAGTATAGTTTCAATCAAGATTTAATAAAATATATCATTAATGCATGATTAAACATGTACTCATGTACTTTCTCATTGTGACGTGCCTTTTTCCCTTTTCTCACATGTGATCCAATGGTTGTTGTTTAATGACCTCTATCTAGTGGTATGCTTATCTTCATATTCCTCTATCTTGTTCATGGTCTGAAATCAATTCACATTGCTTTATATCCTCGATCCCTCTCTTCCTCTTATCTTATCCATTTTGCATCATTTCTTTGCCTACATATTTATCTTCCTGCCCTAAATGGAATGAGGTATTAGTCACCTTCCATTTCCCTATGTGGAAGAAACACCCAAATTAGGGTTTTTCCTCTCTCGTGACCCCAAGTTGCAAAGACCTCCATGACCATTATCACATCTATTTGAAGGACCTATGTCAACCCTCAGCCTTCACCCATTTCTCCTCAATTGTCACATGGGCCAATTTCATCTTTAGAACTCCCTAAATAAGTCAATTTTCTTCTATGGAAATCACCATCTCACCTCAGTCTTACTTGTTGCCTTGGTGCAATTGATCGCCCATTAAGAACCTCTAGTAACCATGCCTTGTTTTCCAATCTATAATTTACACCACTTTGGTCCCGGTCAATGTACCCTTTATGTGGGGTGAGGTCTTCATCGACGCTCACTGCCATGGAGTATCAGGGGCACTACTGCCTAGGAAACAACATATCAATTTTTTTGTGACCCCTTTGATCATTTTTCAAGCTTTAGAGTGTTCATCTCATGCCTCTTGCAGTGGCTCAATCTCTGACATGGTTTCCCCTATTTTCACCTTCAACCTGTGACTGTCAGCAATTCTCTAGCCTTTTTCTAAACATAATGTCTCCCTCATATTTGGCCACAAAGCTATTCATATCATTTTCTTGCTACCTTCATGGTGTTTGCCTCATCTTAGTTCTCAACTTTCTCCTTGGCAATGGGGGAACAAGTTTTGAAGTCTCTATGCCCCCAGCTCTCAGGACTAGGCTTGTTAGGTGTGCTTCTTACATAAGAACATGATGGGGAGGTTGTATCTCCCTTAAATCAAGCTAATCTGGCCCTAGATTGGAGCCATGGATCTCTTGTCGATCTGCTCTCACCATGGAGAGAGAAGGGAAGAATCCATGTCAGAAAAGACCTTGGCGCCATGTCTTGTTAATTGGTCAATTTATATCACAAGGGCATTTTAGAGTTTTCACACACACGCTTTGTTTATCGTCCATATGGTGTTAAAATGATTTGAATGACCTTTTTTCCCTTGTGTTTTTTATTTATATGTAACACATGGATAAGGTTTGTCCATATTTTTTCCTTTTATTTACATCATCTAATTTTGAGATTTAAATGAATTTCACGTGATAGATTTCTATTTTTCTGATTGCTTCATAGTGAAAAATTCATACATATTGCATATGAACTCATAAAAATAATGAAAAATATGCAACAAAAAGGTTTGTCTTTTCTCTAACAATCTATCCTATTTTAAAACCCTGATTTACAAACTCAAACTCTTCAATAATTCAATAATTAAAATTAGAGTTTAATGATCCTAAAACAATTTACATATCATATGATCCATCTTCTTTACAAGTGATTAAGGGCTCAATCAAGATAAAGGACATGATATAAGGTGGTTTTCTCAAGGTAAGAGTGTCATGCTTCTTGGCATAATTAAACTTTGATTGTTTATATGTCTACTTTTATGATTATGCACAATATAATGTCTCATGAAATATATGAATACCTTCCCAATTGATTTCAAGTATACATATCACTACATGATTGTTTGCCTACTTATGGTCTATTGTATAATCACAACTATGACTATGGCTTATGATTAATAAATTATTCTAAAGGAGGGAGAAATCCCATTATGACATTATGAGGGAGCAATCTTGTTATGGTCATGATTAAAAACATTAATGATTAAGTCAAGTTCTAAGATAATTAACAAACTTAAAGAATTGGATAAGTTTTTTTATGCACCTCAGATCATGGATTATAGTCATTATGGGATTTGCTAGTAATCATGGCTCCTATGGAGTATTAATAGAGGTAGAATATATTATCTTATCCAATTCATCATGTTTAAAATGTTCAAATAATGTTTAAGTTAATCCATAGTCAAGTTTATTTCATGTCAAATTTATAAATATTTATGTATTATAATTTTCTGAGTATTGGCTATTTATTTTGGTGTTTATTTCTCATGGTTGGGGAAGAAATATCCCTAGGATTTGTAACAAGTGAAAAATAGAAGGACAATCAAGAACTAGGATACATTAACTTGGTGGGGTGTCATATGCCAAGATGAACCTATCTTTTAGATGCCTTTCATGTCATGCCTTAGTTATTCTTGTTAGTAGATTTATATTTCTAGATAAACAAGTTGTAGTTTTCCTATTCATGAAATATATCTAAATCAATTTAAGTTAATACATGGTGTTTCACTCAATTTAATTTGCCATTGTTATCATGTTTGTGACATCCCCCCTGAGGATCATGCTTCCGCTCGGTAATGTACATGTCTTCAAAAGTGGGGGTGTTACATAGATCCTCTCTTCACCTCTAGAAGCTCCAAGGACTTCCTCCTCCTCAAAGGATGCCAAAAATAATACAAAGTAGAAGAAACTCCCAAACCACAAAAATGAGGATCTTGGGATGGGGAAATAAAGGAAGTTGGATGGAATGAGAGAGAGAACAAGAGTGTTAGTTATGTAGGCCTTAAATGGATAAAGTTAGACCCCCAACCACTTCTAGTGTACATATAGTGGCCTAGGGGTCGAGTTTAAGTGTGGGTAAAGTGACAAAATGATGTGTAGGAAACAATAGGGTTTGCTGGATTGCACAATTATTATGGGCCAAACGACTATGGTTGGTAGGTGTAGGAATGGTCGTGTTGGATAGGAACCTTTATGAGAAGGTAATTGCATCATATTTATTTTGAGTGAAATGAGGTCGAGTAGAATGGCCATTTTGGGTAGAACGGTCATGATGGTTTTAAGGTAGAACAGTCTCGGTGGGTACTACTACCGTGTGGAGGAGGTAGGAGAGAATCTGAGGGGCTTGCTGGCATGGGAGTTTAATGAAGCACGACCATATTGATGATTTGAAACCATAATTATGGTGGCCGGAATGGCTATGGTGGAGAGGTTGTCCTATATTTCCTCAAGTCTAGATCATTATTCTAATTGTTGCATTGGTAGCATGATCATATTGGTTTAAAATGGTTATTTTGAGGGCTTTTCCTCGCTCTTGGATCTATAAATCTACTTCAAGGTTTCTATTATCTTAATTTATCTCCTTAGTCACTTAGTAGTGGATCATGATCCTCCATGGTTGTGGAAGATCATTGATACTCTTTCTTATCTCCCTTCCATGATTAAATATGAAACATCAATCCATAAGTGCATTTGATATAAAGAGATACTTATTGGGAAATGGCATGCATATATATCTTATTGCATAACGTAAAGGACAAAATGGCACAAGATGGAGACCCCAAATAGGGATCCATCAAATTTTAGCACATTGTGAGGGGTATTATAGACCATTATAACGTGACATCATACTACAATTAGAACCTCCATAAAGATACAATTTCTCTTAAGTCCACAAGGCATGCTAAATTGCAAAAGAAGCAAATGTGATACAATATGGACAAGATTTGGGATTGTATTCAACCAATTGATGTCAAAACCAATAAAAACATGAAATTAGAATGATTTATCATCCAATGAAGATAATTAAACAAGTTTAAGTATTAAACCATGTCAGGGGTGTTGCACCCCTCATACATGCAACTTCTTAGGAGTCACCCACAGTAGTGATCATCTTTCTTTTTTCCCTTTTTTTAGAAAATGCAAGAAGGGAGTGTGGGTGTCATATGGTCAAAATATGAGATCAAGGGGGGCATGAATTTATACTGCACCTGCATAGATGTGTTGGTGATCATATTCACCCCATGTAAGTCTCAAAAGGTTCTACCTCAAAGCACTTCACCTTCTCTTTTCCTTTTAAAAGAAGCATTTATTGAGTAAAAACATACATGTTTTTGTTACCAGTGATATCCTCCCATATAGGGGTATATTGAATGAATTTCTCCTTTGCATGTACAATCAGGCAAAATAATATATTGTGATAGTTCTCAGAACATTTTTGTATTATTTTTTTTTCACATTCATCGTCTACATTCCTTTTATGATTTTTTGTTGTCTTTCACTAACCCCTCTACCATGTTCCACATATGTTGGTGATTTGCATAAAAAATGAACATGATTGGGCTTTACACTTTCCCCCTCATGTGGTCCTAGTAGGAAAGAGTATCACCCATGCTATCCATTCTGAAAAGCATCAAGGTATCAGGACTGGAGCGGACACGTGCAGGTGAGTCATCCATACTCCCCATTGTACCTTGAGATAGACTATAGTTATTGTGACCAGGTAGTACCTTAATTTGGTAAACTTACAGACCTATGTAGGATGTATTAAAAAGAATCCCTAATGAAGATACAAACTCCCATTTTCTCCCTTACATGTACAAGTGGGGTCACGCTACTCAATTAGGTGTGAATCCACAAGGGACTAAATTGGGGAACATACTTGTTTGCCACTCATACAAATGGCTAATCATCCTCAAAATATTTCAAAACTTAAGTCACATTGACATATTAACATAGATTTAATTTTGGTATACATTTTTTTGTCAAAACTCAAATTATGTATAGATTCTAAAAATAGAACTTCTGGTACAAACCATTTATTTCCAAACCCAAATAGTGGCAAAATATTTTTGAAATTTCAGTCTTGTAGTACAGCCTATCCCTTTCAAAACCCAAATAACGTTATAACAAAAAACTTTGGATTATAATAAAGATAATATTTAAAAACCCAACATGATGTTTAAATATTATAGAAATTTTGACTTTTGATATGATTATCTTAAAAACTAAAGTACATAAAATTTTCAACAAATTACATATTTGATCAATCAAATTTACAAAATGAAAAATGATGCACAAATATTGCTAACTTTTTGATTTTTTGTAAAATATGTCTTCAAATCCAAAGGCATCAAAATTTATAAGGAAAAGATCAATTCCACAAAAAACTTCCTTTTGAAATAAAAATAATGTTGAAGTGATGATATATCTTGCCAATTTTGGAAAGACAATCTTTCAAAACAAGAATGTTGAGAAGCTCATGTTGGTCCATGAGGCATATCTAGTATCCTAAAATATTGACATATAAAGCCCAAGATCACACCTAAAGTACATATCCAAAACCATGGATCATGTCCAAGAATTACCCAAAACTCATAATATGCCCTAAATACACCAAAAACACAATGAGAAATTGTCATTCCCACATGTTTACACAAATATACAATTCATATTCACCTTGTACCATATGACCTAGTGAACTAATTATTTTAAATCATTCTCCAACACTTAATATCAAAAGTAGGTCTCCCGATGAAAAGGAATGTGGTATGCCCAACACATTTTTTATGATAGTAGAATAATCACACCCTATGACATATGTGTTAGGAAAAGTATTCATATGTTGTAATCAAATATGATATGATATGAACATAGTAGAGACAACATTACAATGTGGGATATTTCCTAATCCATACCACATGAAAGGACCAAGTGAATAAACTTTTATCTCCTACCCTATCATTGAGATTATCTTTTTTGGTGAACAACATTGAGATCATCTTGAAAATCAAATGGCATTCTTTTATTTTTTATTTCCCTGATCTTTATAATTTGGGGAAGTAACCCCTTTCCAGACAAGAGAAAATCATTTGATATTTGTCATCTCATTCAATCCCACTTGTCTTGCAAAGGAAAATTACTCTACAAAGAAACAATAGATCACCAATTTGTATGCCAATATCACCCACCCATAGGAATGATTTAAAATACCAATCCCAGCCCCTTGAGAAGAAAGGGAAAATCAATAATATTTATATTTTTGGGTATTAACCCCTTTCCATACGTGAGGGGAATTATTTGAGATTTGGCATCTCATTTAAGGCCCCTTGTCATGCAAGGGATAATTACTCTATGAAATAAACATTAGAATACCCTATTATTATGCAATTTTTCTTCCTCATGTAAAGCTTGACACTTACATATGAAGTATCATAGGTAACTCTTCCACAAATCATGTCACTAGAAGTACACCCCAATGATATAGTTTGTATATTTGCAATAAGAAATTGTATATTGCAGTTCTCTAGGATGATATGCAATGGAGTAGGGAAAACCATAACATGGTGGAAAACTCATCATCCATACCACGTGAGTAGGAATAAGCGATTGAACTTTTTTCACCTACCCTATCATTGATATCCTCTTGAAATCAAATGGTAGTTTTTTTCCTTTTTGTTTCTATTTGCCCACCCCCTAGGAGCATTTGAATATACTAATCCAAACCCTTGAAAAGAGAAAGGCAATAATTAATATTTATATTTTTGGGCATTAACCCATTGCCACATAGGGGGGATTATTTGATATTTAGCATCTCTTTTGAGCACCCTTGTGATGGAAGGGGAAACTATTCTACAAAGAAACATTAGCATCACCTCTTAGTATGCCATTTTTATTCACAAAGTAAACCCTAAAAATTAGAAGTGCCTTCGTACACTACAAGCACACCTCAATGATACAATTTGTTTCTTCTTCAATGTAGGAACCGCCTAGCCTCAATCATGCCAAAAAAAGCCATGCACTTTGTCATTACCGATCACCCATAATCTTGATGACCATCCAATATGGATTTTTAAAACACCTCAACTACTCATCTAATGTGTAAGATAAATTAAAAACCATCTTTGTCTCAAAATCTAGGATACATTGAAACTCAACCTAAGTTTCAACCTAGTAAATTCGTTAATGATCAAAACATAGTAATTAGATTTTTTAGCACGATAAGTTCTATTTCCTTTAAACCCATGCTATATCAAAATTATGAGTGAAGGAAAACTTGGCATAAATATGCAAACCTTTGATGCCTCATAATGTAGTTTGACTATACACCCACATAATTTTGTTCAAATCAAAAAGAATATCCGTAGCATGTATCATTAACATGTTCTCTTCCAACACATCATACCAAAATTCTTCATTATATTGTTTAGAATGGTTTTGATATTTGTCTCCATATAGAGAATTTTGTTTTGAAATCAATTTGAGGGCCATGGATTGGGAGGATAATGGATTGCTTTTCTGGTATCAAGAAGTGAATAGAGGTTGTACAAACCAATATGCTCAAAATTAGTCATACTCTTTCATTAAACTTGTGTCATTAGAATGGGTAATTCATACATCTCATCTAGGTTCCTATGAAAAATAAATGTAAGACCAAAATTTTATCCCACGTAAGGTCTAGCAGTCATATCATATGTTTTCCTTTGGGGGAATCTAAAGATGGGTTATTGAGGACCTTCATGTGTTGTTAGTTTTTCTCCCTCTCCAACCAAACTAGGGAACAACACATCTCCATACCTATGAGGCTACAATCCATTGTTTCCTTTGTTAGCCCCTTGATAGGTAGGGGGGATTTTCCTTTTTTATTCATTTCACATTTCATGAAGATATATCAAATTATGTTGCATTGGTACCCTTCCCAAAAAGGGACAAAAAAAATTCTCATTACTCTAGTATGAACATTGTTGCAATGCTTGCCCATTTACCAACCATGCAGAAGTGCTGACATGGATTTAATATATTACAAATTGAATGGAAAACATCACTTTTGGATAAAAGTACCATCAAACAACCATAGTACTAAAACAAATGGATAAAGTTTAACATGATATACTTTGAGAGTAACAAATCTCCCTACATCATATACAGAGGAAAGAATAATGAACTTCTAAACCTGAAAGGATCACCCACTAATGAACTATATTCTCAAACACTACAAACTACAAATCCTCATGTTATTCCTCAAACTAGTGCTCACTGCTTATAGACGTCCTGTCTGAAGCCATGTAGGAAGGAAAGAATCTATAACTGAAATAAATGGCAGTGAATTATAAAATAGAGAAGAAATAATTACATTATGAACACTTGAAATTACAACTATAGAAAACATCTTTGATCTACATCTTTTATCTTTATGTGATCGATATTATACAATATGTCATCTTTTTTGTTGGGATGATCCTTATGTGGAGCTTCCTTCTATGGCATGGATGTCATGTACGGCACGAAGTGTCTTCTATTGGTGTGGTGAACCTATGAGAGCTTATTATAAGACTTATTATGTAATATTTAATTTCAATTTTATTTATATTTCTATCTATGTTTATGTGATTTTGAGACAATTTATGATATCCAGTATTCAATTCTTGACATCTTAACAAATAACATTGATGAAGTCAATATTGTAGTGGGAATCTAAACTTTTATGGTTCTAATAATATATACATGATACAAAGAAATATTGACTAATAATTTATAATGAGCATTGAGATATGATAAATATAATTAATGAAATCAGAATTCTTATCATTGATGACATAAAAGATAACATTACTGAAAGACCACAATGCTCTAGATTGAAATACCACCTTATGTAAACTAGAAAATCTAAATGCAGTTTAACTACTACATTAGGAGGAACAATTGAGATCTAATACTTTAGACCACTAATCTAGATATGATGAAAGGTAAATAATTCAAAGGACATGGACCATTGTTACAAAACTATTTGTTACCCTAAGTCCACACTCCTAATGACTACAAAGCCAAAGGGGAGTGGACTTGGGTGCCCATCCGTAGAATGGCACAAAATCTCACACATGTAATATATATGTAAAAGCAGTAACAACAAGATATTAAACAAGGAGATGAGATATGTACCCATTCTATATCAAGAGTATCCATTGGTGTTTCATTTCAGATCTTGAGTGCAGCGACTCTTCATTTAGAAACTAAAATTTTGATAAACACAATATATTAATGCTAGATCATTAAGTACACTATGAAAAAGGCATGTGAAAAATTTAAGAGTAATATAAAAGTTTCTTGGCTGGAAATATCATATAAGAAATAATTAGAAACAAGGAACAAAACACTTAATGACATTCTTTTATACAAAGTGTGTTTTAATTGCATTTCCATTATACTCAACAACGTAATATGGCCATTGACCACCTTCCATTGGAAGGGTCTGTAAGGGTGCTCAAGATTTGTCAACCCTTTTATCAACATGGTATGCCTTATCTTGACATCTCAAGTAAGGCACCCAACCTTGTGCCCTTACCCCGAGAATATAGGCAGGTACACAAGGTTTGTATAATGGACAAGTTCAATTATGTACAAGGTTTGTTCAACATATTTCAAGAAAAATGAATGTACTAATCATAGGGAACAAGTAGCTCAAACAAGTAACTATCTAGCCAAGCATTCATACAAGCATACATACAAACAAACCAATAACATAGTAGGGTCAAAAGATTAAGTGTACCTTGTGAGTAGAGTACAAGATTAACCATTCGATTAGGAAACCATATATAGAAACTTGACTAGATCTTGGAAATTGAGTCATCATAGATATCCTGACATTACAAGTGTGTACAATTTGATTAACATCACCAAGAGTATGTCTCATTCATTATAATCACGGGGTTGGATGTGTCACCTAAGTGTAGGTTAAAAAGTTTCTATCATTGATCTCAAGGTTACAACTAGTCATGCACATTCATTAACAAGTTACATCATACATTGTGGATTCATCTAGAACTTGGGTTGACGCATCACAACTATCATTAGGTAATATAGGATTTGAGTTTTATGATTTTAGGTGGAGTGCATATGATTCAAGCAATGTAAGCATTAACATAGTCAAAGTAGTCATATTGACTCATGATCATGCAAGAGGTCACCATTAAAGTATAGATGGGGTCCACTCAAATTAGGAGTCATTGATATCACCAGCATACTGATTTGAGATCATTATATAACATGGGTGATTATTAGGGTAAGATATGCACAAGATTAGAGACTAGATATCAACATACATACTAGATCATTTCATACAATGTTGTACATTTTCAAGACACATAAGCACTAAGTAGATCAAGTTAGGATGTAGATCTAAAACATGATGATTCTACTAATTTAGAGTCACTAAGATATCATGGATAGAATTAAAACAAGATCTAGCAAGGCTAACACCCAATAATCAACATATACACCTAGAACAAGTTAGGAGTCATACAAATGTCACATGTGTTCAAAAGAATGCATGAGTGTGTTACATGGAATTTAGTGTCATAGTTCATAGTAGGGTCTGGTTTGAAAGCTAACATACATGGGTACCGATTTAGAATCACTTTTGCATAAGGGTTTAGAAAACCAAATCTATAAGTACTTGAACATCACATTTAGGCCATATTGCACAACATAAAGCCATCAATAAGCTAACAAAGATCAAATTAGATTCCATGCTTTAAAAAGGTATTAAAGTTTACTAATTTTAGACTGGGATAGCCATTTGATGAACAAAAGAAAACAAAGTTCCATCATTAGATAAGAGGAATCATGTACATGCATAAAAGGGCACTTTTAGGTCAACAGAGTGAGAGTGCACATCAAAAGTGATCCACTTAGTGAATGAAGGCAAAAGAT
This sequence comes from Alisma plantago-aquatica, assembly GCA_963693085.1. Classification (NCBI taxonomy): domain Eukaryota; kingdom Viridiplantae; phylum Streptophyta; class Magnoliopsida; order Alismatales; family Alismataceae; genus Alisma; species Alisma plantago-aquatica. The sequence goes on from OY856411.1 coordinate 1,346,125,335, forward strand.
GGATAAAAGTTACTATTATGAAGTTCAAAAGTGATATAAGAAGCAATAGTATTATTTTGGAAAAAAATACACCATAAAACATTCAAGTAGTATATAAAACTCATGATTTTTCGGATATCATAATAAGATGAAGAAGGGTTAGGTTTTGGAACTATTATTATTAAATAGAGCATGTTGTTCTGATAAAAAATCATATATCATAAGCCATTTTTCGCTAAAGGATACATTTTTGGCGATATTTCAAAGTTTACCTAAATTTTAGGTGCTCTAAACCCTTACATCTAGATCCAAGGGCTAGGGTGCCTCTGGGTGGGGCTCCATCTACCCTTCATGGCTCTTGGCTACCCCTAACCATTGTGGGACACCGCACACAACTTCCGAAGATCGGCTATAGTAGACTGTTGTTGCCCAATGCCCGCAGTTGCCTCAGGTCTCAGCTACGATTTTCCCAGCCCACACACAAATAGAAGGGAGGAAATGTGTGGCTCAGGCTGCTCAATCCTGATCCTGTAGTCAGGGAATCATGTTCCCCACCAAACTAGCTCATTAGCATTTGCACAGGTGTGCTCTAGCATCAACTCAGGGGATGAAGGGGGGGGGCACACCACGTCTCATTGGCTAGACGACCCTTTGTGGCTCATCCTTGCAGGCCTGATGGTTGTGCTAGATGGCTCCAAGGTGACTAAGAGCTTGGAGCTCTAAAGGCGGAGGGGGTGGTGCATTGGTTTAAAGGTGGGAGCAGTTTGGGCAATGGGGTGAGCGAGAAGGCTAGAAGGGAGGGGAAAAAGGAAGGGGAAGGAAAAACAGAGCCAAAGGATTTGTTATATTGGCTAAAGGAAATGGAATGGGAGGTGATTGGAGGTGAAAAAGGAGGAATAGGTGGCTTCTCTGGTGCAATGTCTGCTAGAATAGAGTACAGAGGATATGAATACCACATCAGCCATTGGATGTAGGTCCAGATCCGATGCTAGATGATCCAAAAGCCCAAAATCGAGATCCCAGGAAACATGTCTTCTGATTGGTCATCAAGGCTATTGTTGGATTGCCAAGGGAAACAAAAAGGGGGTGGGGATTAGTGCCCCCAAGATCGGCCCAAAATGAGCCAATTCGTTTCAAGAGGGCTAGAAATCAAATTAAACTAAGGGTAAAATGGAGATTAATTTGCAACTTTCATAAGATCATAACTTGGGCTATGGTGGTCTCTATTGGAGTGATTTTTTGTAACGTTCGATTCATAATTGAATTCTGCAAATCATGAAACACATTTTATATCAAGAAGAGTTCATTTTATGGTTTCAAATTTGATTGCAAGATTATGATACATAGTAAGAATAACACTTACCTCAAAACTAAAATTAGCTTCATACATAGGTGCAAAGTGATATTTGATCAAAGTTAACTTGTCAATTGAATATAAAATGACTCAAAGTCGCCAATTTGAGGGTGAGGAAGGTTATTGAGTACATTAGAGAATCAAATGAGCCAAGATGTACATAGATTGAATGAGAGAAAATCTAGGTTATCACAACCACTTACCTCTACTAAGACAAGTCCTATCTTAAATTTCCTTCAGGTCTAGATATAACTCTCTCCTGAAAAACCAATGGTTCTATGAGCTTATGTATCCTTCCTTCTAGGTCAATAACTTTAGGGTCATTATGGTGTCCTTTGGGTATTTGTTCATGCATTCTTATTATTGAAGGTGTACTTATATTAGATCATTTATAGTAATTTGAGTGCAACATTTAGGACTTTAAATTAATTACTTTTGTGGCAAAACATCCCATTATCACACAGATAACGAGGTGTTACGCGAAAACGTGCGGAAAACACCATAACCACAGATTATCAAAAACACGGGTTAATTAAAATCGATTGTGGAAAACTGATAAACTGTGAAACTATTACTTTCCAGTCCTCATCCTGCACAGAAACATATCATATAAACATGTGCACAAGATCTGACATGTGTCCACAGCTCAGGAACAGTTGTCCATCCATCACATGAGTTCACCACCTGTTCATATATACATAAAGGCCCACATCCGGCCAACAGCAGGATATACAGATATCATCGAATGATCTTCGTGAAACATCGTCAAAACACTGCCAAGGACCTGAGAGTACAGGGATGACTCTAGACTCTACTAAAAAACATCCAAAACAGTAGCATGTCCATCGCTTGCCTTCTACTGCTCCTCAAGCTGCTCGTCCGCAACTCCACAACCACGACCACGTCTACCTCGACCACCTAAAAAGGGTGAAAACCAGCGGGGTGAGACAATTGAACAATTGTCCCAGTGGGAAACATAGCTCCCCACCGCAACTATAGAACCTCGGCAAGATAAACTATAGCAGCAGTTAACTAACAACACGTATAACAAGAGCAGTTATATATATAGCAAGATTTACTCTTACCGGCAAGCATACCAGCTGTACCAAAGCATATAACCAGATGTCTTTCAAAAGAATATGATTATCAAGATAAGGTATATCAACATGTAACAGGATTATTAGAACAGAATATAATGTCACATAACCTGATTATCAAGATAAGACCGATTTCCACATAACCTGCAAGGTATATCAGAGATATTATACGAACAAGGCCTCAACCAATGTTTCGTGTTTGATATGATCAGTACATACTAAACGGATGTATTACATTTTATTGTGCCCTGAGGATTTGAATCGTACCATTCAAATCCAACCTTCGGTTATGAAACCCAAACCGGTGACATACAAGGTAAATGGAAGAGCCGGACTCCACGACCTCCCACCTCATGGTCAGTACATGAGTACAACACAAGAAGGACCGCAGTCACATGCTGAAGTGGTCTAAGCCACAGGGTTAGCTCCATAGGCTACCCATTCTCTAGCCCGCCTTGGTACAGGTCACGGCGCTAGTAAAACTGAGCCACGGGCCTGATCACCGTGCTCTGAGCCATGAACGCATTCATGCTCCATACATCACATATCCTGAGCCATGGGCCTGTTCACCATGCTCTACATACATATCTGAGTCTGCAACCGAAGTTACACTCGTACCTCCTCATTTTCAGGCTAGGAGCAACGTACACATATTCAACAATATGCGCTTCCAGGTTAACCCGTAGGAAAACCCGTTTCACCATCACCAAGTCCTGACGATGACGGATCTATGGCCAGGGCAAACTACATGATGTATTTTACTGTGCTTAATTAGTATCTTTTAGATGGATTGTAGGATTCAACCAAGTTGTATAACATGCAAAGATATAATAGAAAGTAAAGAACATTATATTAGAATCTGATTACATCAACCTGATCCATCTCAAGGATCCAACATCACATGTTACCACTTGGCCTCTTGCCAACCATCCAGATCCATCTCAAGGATCATCACATACCACAGGGTCTCAACCCTTCACCATGTACTTTCACTGCCTCTTAAGGCTCACATCATCATCATGGGACCAACATATCACATACACAATCTTATAGAGCAATTATCAAAGTAATGTTACTCATTGCATATGTCACATAGCCCTTTCATGGCTAAGTCATCACCTGTAAGGTTAAGGTATGCAATAATCATAGATTCAACATAAGGAATATGCTCACTTATCATGAAATATCATTCGAGATAATCTACTTATCAATATGACACTTATTTGGTAACCAAGTATGTTAAGTACATCATTAACAACCATACTGATGCTTACCCTCAATCTCAGGATCATACAAGCAATCAAGATATATATAGGAAACAGATTGAGTATACAGAATCAACACTATTATTAACAAGGTCATTATTATGCCATCAACTATTGTCATATGTATCATGAGGCAACCTTTAACATAACTGTCACTTAGCATCATTATTACTAATCATTATGGTCATTAAACAAACTACTAGAGTAGTTATCATCATTCTCATTATCATTAACAATTAAGCATAACAGGTCACATTATGCATCTATTACATGAGGGCTATCATTAGATACATAACTATCATTAGCATCCTTATTATTTGCAAGGCAACATATATATATATTGATGGTATCACAAACACCACCATCGTTTTATTAGTTAAAGTATAAGCATCCACTTCTATCACATGAGGGACCGTCACCAAAGAAACTCATACCCTCACTATAGCCTCACAACCCTCATCTATAGCCTATCACCCAACATGGGTATCGGCCACCACACTAACCCTATCGGCCATCATGGCCCAAGGCATGTCGCCCAACATGGTATCGGCCACCATGGTACTAACCCTATCGGCCATTAGGGCACAAAGCCTATCGTCTAACATGCCATCAACCATATCGGCCAACATGGGCACAAGGCATGACGCCCACCAAGCTTATCGGCCAACACACTAAGCTCACTCTATCGCCCATCATGGGCAAGGGTATCGTCCAACATGCTACTAACCCTATCGGCCTACATGGATATCGGACAACACAAGGGAGAGGTATCGTCCACCAAGGTACTAACCCTATCGGCCATAAGGCACATCAGCCTATCATCCAACAAAGAACCCTACTATGTCGTGCAACATGAGAGCAAGGGTGTTTCCCAACACCAAGAGCATTAACCAAAACACAAGGGACATCACTATGTCTCTCATCATATCGGTCAACCAGACCTTAGCTCACTCCATCGCCCATCAAGGTGTTATGTCGGCCACCAGAAAGAGCACCATGTCGCCCAACATGGTCACCATGTCGGCCAACACTCAAGCTAGGTCAACCTATCGACCTCCAACTCAAGGAATTCCAACCCTAAAGCATCATATCGTTCAACTTAAGGGCAAGTGTGTCGCCCAACACACTCACAAGGAAGGGGGGTATCGCCCAACCCTAGGTCATCACCTACCCCCAACACAAGAGACTTCAAACCCTAGAAAGCAAAGGTACACAAAGGGACCCTACAACCCTAAGGGGGGGATATCGGCCACCAGGGTACACTAGCAAGGTACAAAAGCAAGGAGCTAAGCTAGTCCACTAACATGCATAAGATCAAGCAAGAGGTAAAGGAGTTAGGGTTAGAAGCTATGCAACCCGCCTTAAGCTCCAAGCTCCAAAGCACTCCAGGGTCCAAAGCTATCGTCCACCAGGCTGCTCCAGGAAGGTGTATCGGCCACCACTTCAGCTCCAGGGAAGTGTATCGGCCAATACAAGCAAGATGGAGAGGGGTATCGTGCACCAAGGGTGGAGGGGAGACCAAAGGACCAAAGGAGACTAAGGCAAGGAGAAGAGCTACTTATATAGGAAGAAGGGGAGGAGAAACCAAGGTACAACCATGCTATGTGTCGCCCACCCAAGGGACACTTGTCCACCAACTCTAGCCACCTCTCATGCAAGCCATAAGGAACTTGTCCAAGATGTGCACCATGTGTCCACCAAACATGGTCAAAGCTGGACCAAGCAACATGGGCGACACAACCAGCAGCTCTACTGGGCGACACACCCAGCAACTGGGCGACACACCACCTGCCCTGGGCGACACAAGGCTCAAGCAAGCCCAACAAGGAACTCCAAGGCCCAAGCAAGCTCAACTCAGGCCCAAAGGACTCAAACAACAAGCCCAAACCTTCCTCTCAACCCTAGAGGAAGCAAAGAGGGAAAACATCTCACAAGATGGCAAACTTGCCCACAAAACCCTAAACTTGGGTTATTTGCAAGTAGCCCCTCGAACTCTCAAAAAAGCACAACAAAACCCTAATCACCACTCAAAGGTGATTAGCAAGCACCAAAGCACCAAGATCAAGCAAAACAAACAGCGTAAACCCTAAACACAGGTCAGGGTCCTTACAACTTTAGTTTCCAAAATAACTTTAAGATTATCAGTTTAAGTTTCCAACATTATATAAGAGATTATTTATATTACTATTCTTATCTTTATATTTTATGTACCTCATTTAAATTTCTTTGTAACATAACTCACATATGTTTATTTTTATGTTTATATGTAAGTCGGTTGTATAATACCTTAGTATTATATCTAATAATTACTCATCCCAAATTAAGATGGTCAGGGTTACTGACTTGAGTGTAAGATCAGATAAGTAGGTTCTCAAATCATGAGATGCAATTGATTAGCATTGATTTATTAATAATAATCATAATAATGAAATGCACATGTATTCTTATATATTTATGATTATAGGATATCAACAAATTAAATCATAGTTCTGGTAAGACCAGAATAATTTTCTAGGGCTACATATTTGTCTAATACATGGATTATTTACTACAATTTTCTATGGCTAAAGCATTAATTAGCTAATCACAATAGAGATATACAAATCAATGAAGTTCTATGAAAATCGGAGGAAAGGCATGCACCTTACAAGAATCAAGCAGGTGAAAAGACTAAAATATATGTGTGGGAAGGAAATAGACCAAATCATGAGTACGGACAATACAGTAAGAGATTTTGGTTGTAGCTTGCTCTATCTTTTGCTTTGATCCTTAGGAAGGGTTAATATCATCCATTGTGATGCGTGAAGATTAGTGGGAAACTAGAATGAGATATGACTCCCTTGTGTGATGGCATACTCATGGACCCCTTATACAGGGTCAACTGATGGTTGGAGGGATGAGGTCATATTGATGAAAATCTAACATGAACCAATGAGAATGAATGAAAGGAAGGAGAGGGATTTGGGCCTTCCTAGCATCTTGAATGCTTACTCAGATAAAATTGAAGACTGACCATGAAAAAAAGAATAAAATCATGAAATAGAGTAGCTATGCAACTCATATAATAGAGTGCATATAGGACAAAAAGACATCGGTGGTTGAGGATCCATTGACTTTAAAAAATCTTTTCAGTTCTGAAAGGCTAAGGAAGCACCGCCAACTTACCGCTTGCAACAAGCTTAAATGAGAGGCATTGGTGGTGTTTTGGGCATTTCACAATTTGTCAATGTTAGAGTACAAGTGTGGGTTTAAAAATAGGAGGAAAAATCTCCTGAAGGTGATAATAAACATGATTCCAATGAAGAAGAGGAAACCTAACATGAGAAAGTTGGAGGTTCTAGATAATAATGGATGGCTATAGTTTGCCCAGTTCAGCCCACACCCACCCAATGGTGCAAAAAAAACTCTGTAGAACAACAATACAAAAAGTTGCTATTTTATCATCTACATTTGCTATTATCTTGTGCAATTTATTTGCATAATCAAATGAATTCCAAATAAATTTTAACAAATTTTTTATGTTAAAATATAAAATGATATCATGGAATTCATTTTCCCATTAGTTAGGATAATTAATTTGATCAAATTTCTTAAATATTAAATAACAAATTATGTGAATATATTTTAATCCTAAAAATGCATGTAGAAATACCTTTATAAGTTTAACATTAATAAAAATATCTTCGATGCATGCTTATTACCCTAAAATGACCTCTTAGCATGTTATTACCATGAAGGATATTTTTAGGAAAATTATAACAAAGGTACCTAAGAATGAGGATGTTACAATTACCAATAATTGTTCTACATGATACCTTTATGGAGTTTCTATTGATCCATCCATTGTATATGAAATTCATGATTCTTATACATCATGTATTTTGGGGTCATTTTTTAGAAACAATGCAGGCTATGGGCATATCTTGTCCTCAACCTGGACACTCTTAAACTTTTGATACTAATCAAGGTCGAGGCATATCAGGACAATTAACTTATTTTACATATTCATCAACAATGATCTATGATGTTACAACACCCATTTTATAACTTTTCAACTTGACATGCTTGCTTTATCCTTCAATCAAATATGAGCACACTTATGAGGTCACCCTCCATGACCTCATCATTATAGAAAACATTATTTTTCTACCAATATGATACAAAATGAATGTGGATGGGAGAGTGACTAGTAAACATCTCTTTTGACAATGTTAGACCTCCCTTTGATAATGTAGGTGTAGTCCTATTTTGACAACCCTTGAAAATGGATAAAATTCTCTAGGAAATCCCTATTCATTTCTTATCCACTTAATCCTCAAACATATCTTAAGGATATGAGCATCAATGTCCCCTAACCCCAAACACAATTGTGTTGGAAGAGATATGTTCTTGTGACACATTGACCAATCCCAAATTCCACAAAAACATGACACCCATGACTAGAAAGGCTCAAAATGCCCCATCCTAAGGTCTTGAGTACCAATATCCCTTGCTTCAATCAAAATTAGACAACAGAGGTATCTTTCTTTTAATGAATTCCTAGACCTATACATAACGTGTGACTACATATGTATGATGTCAATGACTAGTGGGTCTCTTGATACCTGGTAAGTAAGAAATTAAGGCTTTTGAAACCCAATGTTCATTAGCATGAATATCACGTATCCAAATAAACTGGACAAAGGACACACAAACTTTTGTGGATATTCCACAAATAAATTTGTTTCCACAACAATGACTATACCTAAAAGTGATCTCGTATGTGTTAGTAGGCATGCCATCAAGTTCATGTGGGGCATGCCAAACCTAAAGGAGGGTGTTTATTTGGGTGGATGGTTAATTTATCTATAACAAATGTAATAGGTTGTACAAACCTTTAGTTTTTGTTATTAGTCAATGTTCTTGGTTGGATTTCCTTTTAAAATGTAGGTTTTGGAACTTCCGAAACCACTAAAATAAAATTTAGCAGCCCCATCAGCTCCAACCTATATAGATTGAAAGAAGCACATGTAACATTCCACATTGAACTAAATAACACACCACTTTCAATCATTTATCAGCATCAAATTGCAATAAATACCACATGAAGTCCAAGAATTTATTTCATCTTAAAAGAAAGTCTATAATATTTTTATCATTTCACCCACATCACCTTGCACCAAAATGAATACCACAAGTTCACAACAACATAGCTTTTATAAACAAAACATTGACATGCTTTGATAAAGGTGTTACACCAACAAGTTTATATTATATATTGAAGTATAAACAAAACAATGTAAAAAATTCACTAAGGAATATACCTTGTTACGTATTTGTACCTCTTTTCATTAAATACCAAGTTATACATGTATGATGAAAAGTTTGAAAAAAGTTTCTGAAAGATGATTTAATGCTTCATTAGAATATGGTAGATTGTCAAGAAACTGCAATATACACATGCCTTGTAGAAAACATAAACTATGTTTTTTCGGTGAGGTAGTAGATCAATGATCAAAGGGAGGGATCCCTAGAGTAGGGAATGAGTTTGAATTCCTAGTTGGGTGTCTTAGAAATTCTTGGCCCCGTCATGCATATTGAACCTTGTGCAAGCTTACCTTGTTCCCCCAAATGTGTGAGTAGTTGGGGGTTGCATTGTCAGGATAGATTCACTGAAGTGGATTCTCTTTGGGTATGCTTCCCATTACATAACAAAATACTTTTTTTAAGGAAAAAATAGATGCATACTTATGGTTTTTGGTAACATGGTAGATATAGTTACATATCAACATCACTAAATGTTTGTTCCACACCTTAAAATTATTGTGTGTGTTTCCAACAATCTTCATACCCACAACTAGTAGAGGTTCATTCTCTTTCAAGTCACCTTGATCATTGTGTTGGAATGAGAGTCACTTTGCAAATTGAAGCAGTCCCAACATCCATTTGGTTTTGGGTACTTCTAGTAGCTCATGATCATCTTTTATCGCATACCTTGTTATCTTCTCATATTTGACGGGGAAGAAAAGCATCTATGTTGCTATTGTCTTCTTGCTTGTTGATTCTGTAATCAGAGTCAATATTGATAAATGAGGATCTCTCCTCTTTGAGGCCATGTGTAATGAATATGACATGTATAATGACCAAAATAATAAAGAAAAAAAATTGGCATGTTGATGGGTTTTAGAATAACCTCTTCTTCTTTGGAGGAGTCAGAAAGAAGATTGCAGTTGAGAATTGCTAGAAGGTTCATCCTAAAAGAAATCTAAAAGCATCTGAGGAGTAGGTGGTCCTTAATTGTTTAGGAATTCTAGTATTCATTTTATCCTTTCCATTATGAGAACCAGTACATCGTTGGCCTTCTTTGTAAGGACCCTGACCTGCGTTTAGGGTTTACCCTGTTTGTTTTGCTTGATCTTGATGCTTTGGTGTTTGCTAATCACCTTTGAGTGGTGATTAGGGTTTTGTTGTGCTTTGTTGAGAGTGTGAGGGGCTACTTGCAAATAACCCAAGTTTAGGGTTTTGTGGGCAAGTTTGCCATCTTGTGAGATGTTTTTTCCTCTTTGCTTCCTCTAGGGTTGAGAGGAAGGCTTGGGCTTGTTGTTTGAGTCCTTTGGGCCTGAGTTGAGCTTGTTTGGGCCTTGGAGTTCCTTGTTTGGGCTTGCTTGAGCCTTGTGTCGCCCAGGGCAGGTGGTGTGTCGCCCAGTTGCTTGGTGTGTCGCCCAGTGGAGCTGCTAGTGGTGTCGCCCATGTTGCTTGGTCCAGCTTTGACCATGTTTGGTGGACACTTGGTTTGCATCTTGGACAAGTGTCTCTTGGCTTTCTAGTGTGTTGGCTTGAACCCTAGGACAAGTGTCCCTTGGGTGGGCGACACATAGCATGGTTGTACCTTGTTTTCTCCTCCCTTTCCTCCTATATAGGTAGCTCTTCTCCTTGCCTTAGTCTCCTTTGGTCCTTTGGTCTCCCCTCCACCCTTAGTGTACGATACCCCTCTCCATCTTGCTTGTGTTGGCCGATACACTTCCTTGGAGCTGAAGTGGTGGCCGATACACCTTCCTGGAGCAGCCTGGTGGACGATATCTTTGGACCTTGGAGTGCTTTGGAGCTTTGGTGGCCGACAACCTTGGAGCTCAAAGTGCATCTTCTTCCTAGGAGCTTAAGGCGGGTTGCATAGCTTCTAACACTAACTCCTTTACTTCTTGCTTGATCTTATGCATGTAGTAGTTTAGCTTAGCTCCTTACTTTTGTACTTTGCTAAGTGTGCCTTAGTGGCCGATATCCCCCCTTAGGGTTGTAGGGTCCCTTTGTGTACCTTGCTTTCTAGGGTTTGGGGCTTCCTTGAGTTGGAGGTTGAAGGTGACCTAGGGTTGGGCGATATCCCTTCCGTGTGGGTGTGTTGGGCGACACACCTGCCCTTAAGTTGAACGATATGATGCTTTAGGGTTGGAGTTCCTTGAGTTGGAGGTCGATAGGTTGACCTAGCTTGAGTGTTGGCTGACATGGTGACCATGTTGGGCGACATGGTGCTCTCTTTGGTGGCCGACATGGCACCTTGATGGGCGATGGAGTGAGCTAAGGTCTGGTTGGCCGATATGATGGGAGACATAGTGATGTCCCTTGTGTTTTGGTTAATGCTCTTGGTGTTGGGCAACACCCTTGCCCTCATGTTGCACGACATAGTAGGGTTCTTTGTTGGACGATAGGCTGATGTGCCTTATGGCCGATAGGGTCGGTAGCATGTTGGACGATACCCTTGCCCATGATGGGCGATAGAGTGAGCTTAGTGTGTTGGCCGATAAGCTTGGTGGGCGTCATGCCTTGTGCCCATGCTGGCCGATATGGTTTATGGCATGTTAGACGATAGGCTTTGTGCCCTAATGGCCGATACCATGATGGCCGATACCATGGTGGCCGCTACCATGTTGGGCGACATGCCTTGGGCCATGATGGCCGATAGGGTTAGTGTGGTGGCCGATACCCATGTTGGGTGATATGCTATAGATGAGGGTTGTGAGGCTATAGTGAGGGTACGAGTTTCTTTGGTGACGGTCCCTTATGTGATAGAAGTGGATGTTTATCCATTAACTAATAAAACGATGGTGGTGTTTGTGATACCATCAATATATATATGTTGCCTTGCAAATAATAAGGATGCTAATGATAGTTATGTATCTAATGATAGCCCTCATGTAATAGATGCATAATGTGACCTGTTATGCTTAATTGTTAATGATAATGAGAATGATGATAACTACTCTAGTAGTTTGTTTAATTACCATAATGATTGGTAATAATGATGCTAAGTGACAGTTATGTTAAAGGTTGCCTCATGATACATATGACAATAGTTGATGGCATAATAATGACCTTGTTAATAATAGTGTTGATTCTGTATACTCAATTTGTTTCCTATATACCTTGATTGCTTGTGTGATCCTAAGATTGAGGGTAAGCATCAGTATGGTTTGTTAATGATGTACTTAACATACTTGGTTACCAAATAAGTGTCATATTGATAAGTAGATTATCTCGAATGATATTTCATGATAAGTGAGCATATTCCTTATGTTGAATCTATGATTATTGTGTACCCTAACCATGCAGGTGATGGCTTAGCCATGAAAGGGCTATGTGACATATGTAATGGGTAACAGTATTTTGATAATTGCTCTATAAGATTATGTAGGTGATGTGTTAGTCCCATGATGATGATGTGGGCCTTAAGAGGCAATGACAGTACATGATGAAGGATTGAGATCCTGTGGTATGTGATGATCCTTGAGATGGATCTGGATGGTTGGCAAGAGGCCAAGTGGTAACATGTGATGTTGGATCCTTGAGATGGATCAGGTTGATGTGATCAGATCCTAATATATGTTCTTTACTTTCCGTTATATCTTGCATGTTATATAACTTGGTTGAATCTTGCAATCCATCTAAAAGATACTAATTAATCACAGTGAAACATATCATGTAGTTTGCCCTGGCCATAGATCCATCATCGTCAGGACTTGGTGATGGTGAAACGGGTTTTCCTACGGGTTAACCTGGAAGCGCATATTGTTGAATATGTGTAGGTTGCTCCTAGCCTGAAAATGAGGAGGTAAGAGTGTAACTTCGGTTGCAGACTCAGATATGTGTGTAGAGCATGGTGAACAGGCCCATGGCTCAGGATATGTGATGTATGGAGCATGAATGCGTTCATGGCTCAGAGCACGGTGATCAGGCCTGTGGCTCAGTTTTACTAGCGCCGTGACCTGTACCAAGGCGGGCTAGAGAATGGGTAGCCTATGTAGCTAACCCTATGGCTTAGACCACTTCAGCATGCGACTGCGGTTCTGCTTGTGTTGTACTCATGTACTGACCATGAGGTGAGAGGTCGTGGAGTCCGGCTCTTCCATTGACCTTGTATGGCACCGGCTTGGGTTTCGTAACCGAAGGTTGGATTTGAACGGTACGGTTCAAATCCTCAGGGCATAATAAAATGTAATCCAGCCGTTTAGTATTTACTGATCAAATAGAATACGAAACATTGGTTGAGGCCTTGTTTGTGTAATATTCCGTTATACCTTGCAGGTTATGTGGTAATCTACCTTATCTTGATAATCAGGTTATGTGACATTATATTTTGTTCTAATAATCCTGTTACATGTTGATATATCTCATCTTGATAGTCATATTCCTTTGAAAGACACCTGGTTTTACGCTTTAGTACAGCTGGTATGCTTGCCGGTGAGAATGATCTTGCTATATATATATAACTGCTTCTGATATATCTACTCATGTTATACTGCTGCTATAGTTTATCTTGCTGAGGTTCTATAGTTGCGGTGGGGAGCTATGTTTCCCGCTGGGACAATTGTTCAATTGTCTCACCCCGCTGGTTTTCACCCTTTTTAGGTGGTCGAGGTAGATATGGTCGTGGTCGTGGTTGTGGTGTTGCGGACGAGCAGCTTTAGCAGCAGTAGAAGGCAAGCGATGGACATGTTGCTGTTTTGGATGTTTTGTAGTAGAGTCTAGAGTCATCCCTGTACTCACAGGTCCTTGGCAGTGTTTTGACGATGTTTCACAAAGATCATTCGATGATGTCGGTATATCCTGCTGTTGGCCGGATGTGGGCCTTTATGTATATATGAACAGGTGGTGAACTCATGTGATGGATGGACAGCTGATCCTGAGCTGTGGACACGTGTCAGATCTTGTGTTTGTACATGTTTCTGTGCAGGATGAGGACTGGAAAGTAATAGTTTCACAGTTATCAGTTTTCCGCAATCGGTTTTAATTAACCCGTGTTTTTGATAATCTGTGGTTATGGTGTTTTCCGCACGTTTTCGCGTAACACCTCATTATCTGTGTGATAATGGGATGTGTTGCCACAAGTTTTGGTATCAGAGCCTTAGGTTCGTTGAGTCTACATGGATCTAGGACTAGGTTGAGTCTGTTCTTATGAGTTTTCCAGGATATCTTACCAAAAACCTTCTGCCCTCAGCAGAAGAAAAGCCAAGATGTCTGGAAACCATGAAGAACATGCTCCTGAGCATAGTGATGCTGCATCGGTTGATGGAGCAGATGGACGGGCACATGAAGATCGGGTGCCTGAGGTCCCCCAACCCGACCTAGCCATACTTGAACACCCTGCCTACCAACAGCTTATGGGGTAGTTAATGGCTATGATGAATCTCATGGTTGAGCGATTACCAGTGCCTCCTCTGTGAGCACAGGTTCCCCATGGAGAAGCATCGGGTATTGGGAAGACCTTTGAGCGGCTTTGCCGAGTCAGAGCTTCGGATTATGCCGGAACGGCTGATCCAGCGGATGCAGATCTGTGGCTGACGAGTCTTGAAAAGGCTTTCCGAATCCTTGACATCCCCGAAGCAGACAAAGTAAAGCATGCAGTCTACCTTTTGAAGGGTAGTGCTGGTCACTGGTGGACCATCGAGGAAGAGAAGCGGCCTGGTGAGGTGATCTGTTGGGAAGTGTTTCGGCGCGAGTTCGTCACCAGATACTTTCCGAAGACGTACCTGGATGAGAAGATCAGCCAGTTTGAGAAGTTGCGGCAAGGAACGATGAACATCACCGAGTATGAAGCTAAGTTTATGGATCTGTTGAGATTCTGTCATCACATGGCGGCGACAGATGATGAACGGATCAGACGTTTCGAGAAGGGTTTGAGTGTTGAGTTGACAACCCCTATGTCTGTGCTGGAAAACCGAGAGCGGTTTGCTACGTTTGTGGAATCAGTTCGACGGATCGAGAGGACAGTAAGGGAGAAAAGAGAGTCAGTGTCTCTTAAAAGACCTGCTCAGTTTCAAGGACGAAGGTTTGGCGGCTTCAAGAAGCCCAAGTTTTCAGCACCGTCAGTGATGAGAAGTTCTGGTGTACCATCTCAGTGGTCTCCGAGTAAGGGAAAAGGTTATGTTTCTTCACCATCTAAGGCGCACAGTTCAGCTTCGGTGGCAGTGACAGGGCCATCTAGGCCACGAGTTGACAATAGAGCATGTCATCTTTGTGGACAAGTCGGGCATTGGAAGTTCAATTGCCCGAATAGAGATGTTGAAGTGACACAGCAACCGAGGCAGAGTTTCCAGAAGTCTGAGAGACCACAGCCCAGTGGTAGCAGAGGACGAGGACGCGGTCAAGCATCTCAAGCTGGATCGTCTGCTCAAGGGAGCAGAGGTCGTGGACAGCAAGCAACGGCTCGATTCTATGCCATGAATCGGCCGGAGGTGATAGTCAACCCGCGAGGGGTGACAGGTCAGATGGAGTTATTTCATTCTGATATGTCTTCTTCTTGCTTTATATCTGTTCTGGTTGACCCGGGTGCTACACACTCTTTTATCGCCTATAGTATGCTTGAAAACTGTCATCTACTTGTTAGTTGTAAGAAGGATAGCTTGTTGTTAGAAACCCCTCTTGATAGTTCCTCTTTGCTTCGAGAAGAGTGTCCATCTTGTGTTTTGTCTTTTTCGGGACACAGCATTCAGGCGGATCTTATACCGCTTGATATGCATGGTTTTGATGTTATCCTTGGGATGGATACCTTAGAGAAGTATAAGGTTGTCTTGGACTGTGGTTCCAAGCAAGCGGTGTTTGATGTTGCTGGAGAGAAGTGGATCTTCCAGGGAGATAGGAAGATTCTTCCGACGTGTCTGGTGTCAGCTATGGTGGCAGATAGGTTGTTGCGACAAGGATGTGAGGCGTTCTTAGCTCACGTTGTGGATACCTTTGTGGATACCAAGGCGAAAGGCCTTAACCTTGAAGAAGTGTCAGTGGTCCGAGAGTTTGCAGATGTGTTTCCCGAGGAGTTTCTTGGTGTTCCTCCACCCCGAGAGATCGATTTTGAGATCAATCTGGTTCCGAGAATGCAGCCGATTGCACAGATACCTTATAGGATGGCTCCAGCAGAAATGGTAGAGTTGAAGAAGCAGTTACAAGAGTTGTTGGAGAAAGGTTTCATCAGACCGAGCACGTCACCTTGGGGTGCTCCTGTGTTGTTCGTTAAGAAGAAGGATGGTTCGATGCGGTTGTGTATAGACTACCGACAGTTGAACAAGGTCACAATCAAGAATAAGTACCCGTTGCCGAGGATAGATGACATGTTCGATCAGTTGCATTGTGCTACAGTGTTTTCGAAGATCGATCTACGGTCTGGATATCATCAGTTGAGGATAAAGGCGGACGACATACCAAAGTCAGCCTTTAGGAAGAGGTATGGTCATTTTGAGTTTGTGGTTATGTCGTTTGGATTAACCAATGCACCTGTTGCTTTCATGGACCTGATGAACAGAGTGTTTCGTCCGTTCTTAGATCAGTTTGTTGTAGTTTTTATAGACGACATCTTGATCTATAGTCGGAACCGGCTAGAGCATGAGCAACATCTTCGTCAAGCGTTGATTCTCCTTCGTCAACATCAGTTGTATGCTAAGTTTAGTAAGTGTGAGTTATGGTTAGATGAAGTGACTTTCTTAGGTCATGTGATATCTGCTGAAGGAGTCAAAGTAGATCCGAAGAAAGTGGAATCCGTTGCGGATTGGGAACCACCGAAGACGCCGACGGAAGTTTGTAGTTTCCTTGGTCTAGCAGGATACTACCGGAGGTTTATCAAGGACTTCAGTTTGATAGCTCTACCGATGACGAAGTTGACCAGGAAGGATGTACCTTTTGTTTGGAATGATCGATGTCAGCAAGCTTTCCAAAGTTTGAAGGAAAAGCTAACTAGTGCTCCAGTGTTGATCTTGCCAGAATCTGGAAAAGGCTATGTTGTTTTCTGTGATGCGTCCAAGAAAGGTTTGGGTTGTGTGCTGATGCAGGAAGATCATGTGGTTTCTTTTGCTTCGCGACAGCTTAAGAAACACGAGGAGAACTATCCGACCCATGACTTGGAGCTGGCAGCAGTGGTTCATGCGTTAACGATTTGGAGACACTATCTTTATGGGGAAGTGTGTCAGATCTTTACAGATCACAAGAATCTGAAGTACATCTTCTCACAGCAAGAGTTGAACATGCGACAGCGTCGGTGGATGGAGTTGATCAATGATTATGATTGCACTATCGAGTATCATCCTGGTAAGGCAAATGTGGTAGCTGACGCGCTTAGCAGAAAATCTTCTACTCCCAAGAAGGCACAGATGAGTTCTTTGGTATGCCATAGGCGGGACATGTTAGTCTCCTTACGGTAGATGAACGTACAGATGGAGGTTTCCTCGTTAGCTGGACTTTTAGCACATATGTAAATCAAGCCCACGTTGAGACAGCAGATCAAGGATGCACAGCAAACAGATGGTACAGTACAGTTAATCAGATCAGAGTTTGGCAGAGAAAAGCGTAATGGGTTCCATGAGTCTGAGGATGGAGTGGTTTGCTATCATAATAGGATGGTGGTTCCAGATGCTGATAATCTGAGGAAGTTGGTGCTCGAGGAAGCACACACGTCGATGTATGCTATGCATCCAGGTGTCACCAAGATGTACCATAGTCTAAAGGACTTGTACTGGTGGCCCGGCCTGAAGAAAGATGTAGCTGAGTTTGTGGCAAGGTGTGCGGTGTGTCAGCAAGTAAAGGCTGAGCATCAAAAGCCGGCAGGTACGTTGCAACCTTTGCCTATACCGTAGTGGAAATGGGATCATATAACCATGGATTTCGTAGTTGGTCTACCCAGGACAACTAGGAATCATGATTCCATTTGGGTGATAGTGGACAGATTGACGAAGTCTGCCCATTTCATACCTGTGAAGACCACGTATACAGCTGAAAAGCTCGCTCGAGTATATGTGGATGAGATAGTTCGTTTGCATGGTGTTCCAACAACGATAGTTTCTGATAGAGGTCCTCAGTTTACAAGTCGTTTTTGGGAACAGTTGCACAGGGAGATGGGAACGCAGTTGAAGTTCAGTACCACTTTCCACCCGCAGACAGATGGACAGTCTGAGAGGACTATTCAGACTTTGGAGGATCTTCTTCGTGCTTGTGTTTTGCAGTTCCTAGGCAGTTGGGACGTACATCTCAGTTTGATAGAGTTTGCCTACAACAATAGCTATCAACGGAGCATTGACATGGCTCCCTATGAGGCTTTGTATGGGAGGAAGTGCAGATCTCCTTTGTGTTGGTATGAATCAGGTGAATATCAGCTTTTGGGTCCTGAGTTAGTACAGCAAACGACAGAAAAGATCAAGGTGATACAACAACAGTTGAAAGCAGCACAAGACAGGCAGAAGTCGTATGCAGACAATCGCCGACGACCTTTGGAGTTCCAGGTGGGAGAAAAGGTGTATCTTAAAGTCTCTCCGTGGAAAGGTGTGCTGAGGTTTGGACGGAAAGGTAAGTTAGCTCCCAGATATATGGGGCCTTACTCAGTCATAGCACGTGTTGGCAAGGTGGCTTATGAGTTAGAGTTGCCTCCAGAGTTGCACAGGTTACATCCAGTGTTCCATGTCAGTATGCTGAAGAAAAGTCATCCGGATACAGGAACAGTGATACAGCCAGTTGAGGTTGAGCTTGACAAAGATATGACTTATGAAGAGGGTCCTATGATGATCCTTGACAGAAGAGTCAAGATGTTGAAGAGAAAGGATCTGGTTCTTGTGAAGGTCCTTTGGCATCACCGTGGCATTGAGGAAGCCACGTGGGAGCTTGAGGAAGAGATGAGGAGGAAGTATCCCTCGCTTTTCTCTTCAGATTTCGGGGACGAAATCCTTTTGTAGAGGGTTATGGCTGTAAGGACTCTGACCTGCGTTTAGGGTTTACCCTGTTTGGTTTGCTTGATCTTGATGCTTTGGTGTTTGCTAATCACCTTTGAGTGGTGATTAGGGTTTTGTTGTGCTTTTTTTAGAGTGCGAGGGGCTGCTTGCAAATAACCCAAGTTTAGGGTTTTGTGGGCAAGTTTGCCATCTTGTGAGATGTTTTTTCCTCTTTGCTTCCTCTAGGGTTGAGAGGAAGGCTTGGGCTTGTTGTTTGAGTCCTTTGGGCCTGAGTTGAGCTTGTTTGGGCCTTGGAGTTCCTTGTTTGGGCTTGCTTGAGCCTTGTGTCGCCCAGGGCAGGTGGTGTGTCGCCCAGTTGCTTGGTGTGTCGCCCAGTAGAGCTGCTAGTGGTGTCGCCCATGTTGCTTGGTCCAGCTTTGACCATGTTTGGTATACACTTGGTTTGCATCTTGGACAAGTGTCTCTTGTCTTGCTAGTGTGTTGGCTTGAACCCTAGGACAAGTGTCCCTTGGGTGGGTGACACATAGCATGGTTGTACCTTGGTTTCTCCTTTCTTTCCTCCTATATAGGTAGCTCTTCTCCTTGCCTTAGTCTCCTTTGGTCCTTTGGTCTCCCCTCCACCCTTGGTGCACGATACCCCTCTCCATCTTGCTTGTGTTGGCCGATACACTTCCTTGGAGCTGAAGTGGTGGCCGATACACCTTCCTGGAGCAGCCTGGTGGACGATAGCTTTGGACCTTGGAGTGCTTTGGAGCTTTGGTGGCCGACAACCTTGGAGCTCAAAGTGCATCTTCTTCCTTGGAGCTTAAGGCGGGTTGCATAGCTTCTAACCCTAACTCCTTTACTTCTTGCTTGATCTTATGCATGTAGTAGTTTAGCTTAGCTCCTTACTTTTGTACTTTGCTAAGTGTGCCTTAGTGGCCGATATCCCCCCTTAGGGTTGTAGGGTCCCTTTGTGTACCTTGCTTTCTAGGGTTTGGGGCTTCCTTGAGTTGGAGGTTGAAGGTGACCTAGGGTTGGGCGATATCCCTTCCTTGTGGGTGTGTTGGGCGACACACCTGCCCTTAAGTTGAACGATATGATGCTTTAGGGTTGGAGTTCCTTGAGTTGGAGGTCGATAGGTTGACCTAGCTTGAGTGTTGGCCGACATGGTGACCATGTTGGGCGACATGGTGCTCTCTTTGGTGGCCGACATGGCACCTTGATGGGCGATGGAGTGAGCTAAGGTCTGGTTGGCCGATATGATGGGAGACATAGTGATGTCCCTTGTGTTTTGGTTAATGCTCTTGGTGTTGGGCAACACCCTTGCCCTCATGTTGCACGACATAGTAGGGTTCTTTGTTGGACGATAG
Source organism: Alisma plantago-aquatica (assembly GCA_963693085.1). Lineage (NCBI taxonomy): Eukaryota > Viridiplantae > Streptophyta > Magnoliopsida > Alismatales > Alismataceae > Alisma > Alisma plantago-aquatica. The sequence continues at coordinate 1,346,145,558 of OY856411.1, forward strand.
GCTGATGTGCCTTATGGCCGATAGGGTCAGTAGCATGTTGGACGATACCCTTGCCCATGATGGGTGATAGAGTGAGCTTAGTGTGTTGGCCGATAAGCTTGGTGGGCGTCATGCCTTGTGCCTATGCTGGCCGATATGGTTGATGGCATGTTAGACGATAGGCTTTGTGCCCTAATGGTCGATACCATGATGGCCGATACCATGGTGGCCGATACCATGTTGGGCGACATGCCTTGGGCCATGTTGGCCGATAGGGTTAGTGTGGTGGCTGATACCCATGTTGGGTGATAGGCTATAGATGAGGGTTGTGAGGCTATAGTGAGGGTACGAGTTTCTTTGGTGACGGTCCCTTATGTGATAGAAGTGGATGTTTATCCATTAACTAATAAAACGATGGTGGTGTTTGTGATACCATCAATATATATATATATATATATATATATATATATATATATATGTTGCCTTGCAAATAATAAGGATGCTAATGATAGTTATGTATCTAATGATAGCCCTCATGTAATAGATGCATAATGTGACCTGTTATGCTGAATTGTTAATGATAATGAGAATGATGATAACTACTCTAGTAGTTTGTTTAATTACCATAATGATTGGTAATAATGATGCTAAGTGACAGTTATGTTAAAGGTTGCCTCATGATACATATGACAATAGTTGATGGCATAATAATGACCTTGTTAATAATAGTGTTGATTCTGTATACTCAATCTGTTTCCTATATACCTTGATTGCTTGTGTGATCCTGAGATTGAGGGTAAGCATCAGTATGGTTTGTTAATGATGTACTTAACATACTTGGTTACCAAATAAGTGTCATATTGATAAGTAGATTATCTCGAATGATATTTCATGATAAGTGAGCATATTCCTTATGTTGAATCTATGATTATTGTGTACCCTAACCATGCAGGTGATGGCTTAGCCATGAAAGGGCTATGTGACATATGTAATGGGTAACAGTATTTTGATAATTACTCTATAAAATTATGTAGGTGATGTGTTAGTCCCATGATGATGATGTGGGCCTTAAGAGGCAATGACAATACATGATGAAGGATTGAGATCCTGTGGTATGTGATGATCCTTGAGATGGATCTGGATGGTTGGCAAGAGGCCAAGTGGTAACATGTGATGTTGGATCCTTGAGATGGATCAGGTTGATGTGATCAGATCCTAATATATGTTCTTTACTTTCCGTTATATCTTGCATGTTATATAACTTGGTTGAATCTTGCAATCCATCTAAAAGATACTAATTAATCACAGTGAAACATATCATGTAGTTTGCCCTGGCCATAGATCCATCATCGTCAGGACTTGGTGATGGTGAAACGGGTTTTCCTACGGGTTAACCTGGAAGCGCATATTGTTGAATATGTGTAGATTGCTCCTAGCCTGAAAATGAGGAGGTAAGAGTGTAACTTCGGTTGCAGACTCAGATATGTGTGTAGAGCATGGTGAACAGGCCCATGACTCAGGATATGTGATGTATGGAGCATGAATGCATTCATGGATCAGAGCACGGTGATCAGGCCCGTGGCTCAGTTTTACTAGCGCCGTGACCTGTACCAAGGCGGGCTAGAGAATGGGTAGCCTATGGAGCTAACCCTGTGGCTTAGACCACTTCAGCATGCGACTGTGGTCCTGCTTGTGTTGTACTCATGTACAAACCATGAGGTGAGAGGTCGTGGAGTCCGGCTCTTCCATTGACCTTGTATGGCACCGGCTTGGGTTTCGTAACCGAAGGTTGGATTTGAACGGTACGGTTCAAATCCTCAGGGCATAATAAAATGTAATACAGCCGTTTAGTATTTAATGATCAAATCAAATACGAAACATTGGTTGAGGCCTTGTTTGTGTAATATTCCATTATACCTTGCAGGTTATGTGGTAATCTACCTTATCTTGATAATCAGGTTATGTGACATTATATTCTGTTCTAATAATCCTGTTACATGTTGATATATCTCATCTTGATAGTCATATTCCTTTGAAAGACACCTGGTTTTACGCTTTAGTACAGCTGGTATGCTTGCCGGTGAGAATGATCTTGCTATATATATATAACTGCTTCTGATATATCTGCTCATGTTATACTGCTGCTATAGTTTATCTTGCTGAGGTTCTATAGTTGCGGTGGGGAGCTATGTTTCCCGCTGGGACAATTGTTCAATTGTCTCACCCCGCTGGTTTTCACCCTTTTTAGGTGGTCGAGGTAGACGTGGTCATGGTTGTGGTGTTGCGGACGAGCAGCTTGAGGAGCAGTAGAAGGAAAGTGATGGACATGTTGCTGTTTTGGATGTTTTGTAGTAGAGTCTAGAGTCATCCCTGTACTCTCAGGTCCTTGGCAGTGTTTTGACGATGTTTCACGAAGATCGTTTGATGATGTCGGTATATCCTGCTGTTGGCCAGATGTGGGCCTTTATGTATATATGAACAGGTGGTGAACTCATGTGATGGATGGACAGCTGATCCTGAGCTGTGGACACGTGTCAGATCTTGTGTTTGTACATATTTATATGACATTTTTCTGTGCAGGATGAGGACTGGAAAGTAATAGTTTCACAGTTATCAATTTTCCGCAATCGGTTTTAATTAACCCGTGTTTTTTCATAATCTGTGGTTATGGTGTTTTCCGCACGTTTTCGCGTAACACCTCGTTATCTGTGTGATAATGGGATGTGTTGCCACATTCTTAATCATTGACCATCTCTTGTGACTACCATCCTTTTGGTTGTTAAAATATAATATAGTTAGTCCAGTCACTTTAATGCTAATGTTCCTAACTAAACTTGCCTAGGTTTAATTACCTACAAAATATATAGTTATATTCCTAATGCAAGTTTAATCAGGACTACGCAATATGAATGTGATCATAGAACTTTTTTAAGTTTTAACATCCAATAGAATTGCATGTATTTCAAGGTGTTATCATCACCCAACAAAGAGTGTCGTTGATGAAGAGTGCCAATGATGTATTGGTTTTCGTAAAGGAAACAATAAACTGGTTATGAGAAGTCCTAGACAATGGTGGACACCTACTCCTCAAAAATTGTGGATGGGTTTAAAGGAGGGCCTTTGATGCTTCTCAAACTCCAAAACTTCTATAAAAATCCTCACATGATGAATAATTTTACTGAAACACATCACCCACCTAATTCTTATACTTATATTGTGTATTATATAAATGTTAATCTTTTGTCTAAAAAGAGGAGATATCATTATTAATTGACATTGACTCCAAAAACAAATAAACAAGTGAGGACATAGTAGCAAAAGGAACGACTATCTTCCCTAGCATACACTAGAATATCAAAGTGGTCTGAGATGAAAGGTGATGGTGGGATATAGGAAAAACTTCAAAAACAACTAATGTTATGACTGTTCCAGATTGAAATGCTAGACTCTCATTCTAACAAAATTAATCAACAAGCTAGGATGAATTTAAAGACCAAGAAACACTAATGGATACATAAAAAACTCTAACCATCCTTCTAAAAATTGGAAAACCCCAAACAATGCTTTTGTGAGGTCTTAGAATAAAAAGTATCATACCAATTCTACATATAGGTCATGTAGGCATGTAAGGTCACAAATACATAACCCATATTTTAAAATCCTCAATTTTTTTAGGTTCTTAATATTCAACTACACAAACTATAGTCCACATAGATAAATGAGAAACACATGAGTACTAAATTGAAATTTATCCATTCAATGTGCATATATTGGTCCAATAAAATTAATATGAGTTTATCTCAATAATATTTGAATTTATTTGAAATAATATCCCCTGGTTGGTTTTAGATAATCCTACAATATTATACACATGTTTATCCTAAAAAGTCAAGGAAAAATTATTATAGCTCTCAAATTAGGATATTAACTAGATTTCAGATTCTACACTCTCTAATTACCAAGTTTATGAATTTTGATGATATTCTAATAATTCTTGTTTCCTCAATTTGAATTAGAAAGAAAGCCTCTAAAAACACTTGATACAAATGTACCATGAGTGTCACACGGTTAGAAATGTCACACTCTGTATCAGAATCTCAGATCCTTGCATAGCCATGAGATGGGATTCATCCCTCTTGTCTGGCCCCATTGTTTCCTGGACTCTATAGCCCTTGTTTCCTTCCTTCCCATCACTCTCTCTCCCCCTCCATGAAATATCAATCACTAATGAATCCATCACCACCTTCGGCACATAGAGATGAGTCTGGACACCCCAATCTCCATGGACTCCATGCCCTTTACACTCCTGATCGCATAGAGTCCCTATTTTAGTAGGACTTAACCATGAACATCCAGAGAGCCCCTGACCCTCCATACATATGTGAAATACAACCCCAAACCATCATGGCACACTCATGAATACAAGAAACCCCTATAGTATCCTCTCAATTTTGAGAAATCCATCACCTCTACCCCTGCTCCCTGACCTACCGTCAGCGGTTGACAACGAGGTGCCAATTTTGCTAGAGGATTTCTGATGCTCCAAAATTGATATGGTGGCCTTTGTGAAGCTTTACTACTTAGCAATTCAATGTTTTGCACGGTAACCCCAATTTTCCTCTTTCTTCTATGATTTCTATTGTTCATGGACCCAAGTTAAAAGTTGGAGCTTTAAAGGTGTTTTCTCCACATATGTTGGTGCCCTATCTCCACTGAGACACATTGAATAGTGTAGGATGGTTTTATCTATTTGTTCTACATTGTAGCTTGCTTCCTAGGACCCCACTCTCTCCATCCAGTCATGGCGGGAGTGAGTCCTCAAGGTCCTGAGTGCTTAACCATCCGATATTAGGTTTGATGGCATCCATAGAGTTTTTCGGATGGATGATGATCGCAGCTGATACTTTGCACCTCAATTTCCATCAAAATAATCTGGAATCAAGTTATATAATCTAGAGTTCTCATTGTTCTCATCACAGGGCTGTGTCATTTTGAGTTGCGAATCAGAGAAGATGGATCCAAGATGTGTTTTCCCATTTTACCATTGATGTATTTCATCAATGTCACGGGCCACGTGGGAAAAGTTAGGATTTCAATTTTGTTATGTTAATCAGTGTGTGTGGCTTGGACTTTGGCCCTGACCAGCATGGTGGCACACAATTAGCCCAGTTGTCCCCAAATTTGAGTAATTCACACGTGGTTTTTCCTTAAATTTTGATTGTTCAGATATTCATAATTTCACAATAAATCAATAGCTCATCAGAACAATATGAGTAAAGAGTCTTTGGAAAGGATTTTTCAAGTAGAACATGATTTTAATGTTTTCAAACCCTAGATCCATTATATCTGACCATGTTTTCTTAAAATACCCAAATTAAGGTTTATGACTTATATATGGTTATAATTAATACAAATCATGTAATTTCAAGAACTTAGGATTGGACTAAGATCAACGAGACTAAATTAGGATTTTCTTTGCTCTAGGTAAGTGGATCTTGGCATTATACATATATACATTGGTTGAATTGTATGTTATGTATGATTTATGATTCTGCTTTAAATTCAAAGTTAATGAATGAAATTAAGATAATGATCATGTCTCATATTATATTATTATATGTTGTTTTTTATATTCATAAAGTCATATGCTTATCACAGGTGATCATTAGTTTAATGGTATAATCATGTAATGATTAAGACATTGAAGAAAGAATCATGTAAATCGTGTGATATCAAGATTATGAGGGAGAAATCCCATTATGTTAAAGAATTAATGTTCAAGATCATGTTAATGTTCGTATTAAGAATCATGTTATAAGAATTTGATCAAGTTTTATATTCTCTCATCATCATGGATCTCAAGGGTTCGTTATGGTCTTTTATGCCAATTATGGGCTTTTATAGCCAATCATGGACCTCAAGGGGTCGTTATGGGATTTTTAACCAAATTATGGGCTTTTGTGTCAATTATGGGCTCTTAAGTGGGAAAATCATACATAGTGCATATTTTACTTATTCAAATCTTATTTATGCCAAGAATTTATTTTAAGAATGCTTAAGTCAAATAAACGTCACGATTTTCTCTCCAATCAAGTCTATATGCTTATTTTTCATTTCTTATAAAATGTATAGTGTCACTTACTGATGTATGTCTTTGTTTTTGCATGGTCATGGGACGAGATGTCCCTAGATCAAGGAGAAAAGGAGAACTGAAGTGAGCCCTTTAGTGTAGAAGACATCAAGGAGACTTTAGCTTGGTGGGATGCCATCTACCACTTAATAGATTATCTAGTCTAATTTTATTTCATGCTTTAGATTTTCTTAGCCTACATGTATTAGGTTTGAGATTAAGATGAGTCAGTTTATGTTTTTCCTTTCAAAGAACAATGTATGAATATATATTTCCAATTAATGCATGATGCTTCATTTATCTTGTTGCTATGTATATCATGTTTTGTGATGTTCCTCCAAGTCGAGTGACCCTTGTTATGGACAACATGGGGTTTGCTTCCATTGATATATATGTGCTTGGAGGGGCCCCCATTTCCCTCTTTCTTCTATGTTTTCTACTATTCATGGACCCAAGTTACAAGTTGGAGCTTTGATGGTGTTTTTCCAACATATGTTGGTGCCCTGTCTCCGCTGAGATATATTGAATAGTGTAGGATGGTTTTCTCTGTTTGTTCTACATTGCATCTTGCTTCCCAGGACCCTGCCCTCTCTAGCCAGTCATGGCGGGAGCGAGTCCACGAGCTCTTGAGTGTGTAACCACTAAAATTGATTTTGACAGCATCGTTAGAGTTCGTCATATGGATAATGACCGTAGTTGATGTTTTGCACCCTGATTTCCATTAAAATACATTGGAATCGAGTTTTGGAATTCAGAGTTCTTGTTGTTCTCTTAGCAGACCCATGTGGTTTGAGTTGTGAATTGGAGAAGATGGATCCAAGAGGTGTTTTCTCTTTATTACCATCAATATCACGGGCCCCATGGGCAAAGTTGGGATTTTGATTTTGTTATGTTGACCAACATGTGTGGCTTGGACTCTGGTCCCTGGACAACATGGTGGCACGCAATTGGCCCAGTTGTCCCCAGATTTGAGTAATTCACATGTGGTTTTTCCTCAAATTTTGATTGGTTAGATATTCATAAATTATCAATAAATCAACATCTCATTAGAAACATATGAATAAATAGTTATTGGAAAGGTTTTTTCGAGTCTGATTTTAGTGTTTTCAAACCCTTGATCCATTGTATCTGACCTTGTTTTCTTAAAAGACCTAAATTAGAGTTTATGATGTTATTTAAGGCGATAATTAATACAAATCATGTAATTTCAGGAACTTAGGATTTGACCAAGATCAAAGAGACTTAATTAGGATTTGCTTTGCTCTAGGTAAGCGGGTAATGCCACTATACATATACACATTGGTTGAATTGTATGTTATGTATGATTTATGATTATGCTTTAAATTCCAAGTTAATGATTGAAATTAAGATAATGATCATGTCTCATATTATATTAATGTATGTTGTTTTTTATATCCATAAAGTCCTATTCTTATCACATATGCTCATTAGTTTAATGTTATGATCATGTAATGATTAAGAAATTGAAGAAAGAATCATATTAATAATGTAATACTAAGATTATGAGGGAGAAATCCCATTATGTTAAAGATTTAATGTTCAAGATCATGCTAATCTTCATATTAAGAATCATGTTATAAGAATTTGATAAAGTTTTATATGCTTTCGCCATCATGGACCTCAAGGGGTCATTATGGGCTTTCATGCCAATTATGGGCTTTTATAGCCAAATCATGGGCATTCGTGCCAATTATGGGCTCTTAAGTGGGAAAATCATAGAGAGTGCATATTTATTCAGTTCTTATGTATGCTAAGAATTTATTTTAAGAATGTTTAATTCAAATACATGTCATGATTTTCTCTCCAATCAAATCTTTATACTTATTTTTTAGTTCTTATAAAATGTATAATTTCGCTTACTAATGAATGTGTTTATTTTCGCATGGTCGTGGAAAGACATGTCCCTAGATCCAGGAGAAAAGGATAATTGAAGCGAGCCCTTCAGTGTAGCTAATATCAAGGAGACTTTAGCTTGGTTGGGTTCCATCTACCACTCAATCGATTATCTAGTCTAGTTTTATTTCATGTTGTAGATTTGCTTAGCCTACATGTATTAGGTTTGAGATTAAGATGAGAAAGTTTATTTTTTCCCTTTCAAAGAATAATATATGAATCTATATTTCCAATTATTGCATGGTGTTTCACTTATCTTGTTGCTATGCATGCCATGTTTTGTGATGTTCCTCCAATCTGAGTGACCCTTGTTATGGACAACATGGGGTTTGCTTCCGTTGATATGTATGTGCTTGGAGGGGCATTACACATATTTACTTTACAAACACATTAATTGTTATTTGTAGAATATATTGACATAACAGAGGCCAATAGTGCATGAACTTAATATCGTTCAATTAGAAAATAGTAAATATCAACATTTCTAACATATTAAGCCAAAGAAGGTTATTTCTATCAAATTAGATCAAAATTGAACCACATTAGGTCAAATTAGTATTTTCATCACTAACTTGGATTAAATCAAGGTGATGGTGGTACTAAAATTCCTTCAACCTATTCACTCTTGAATAAAGTGCATTATATTATACAATTATCATTGTAATTCATCTCAACAATGTCCTTTAAGTTCATTGTTTGGGCCTATACTAATGTGCATTCCTTATATAGTAACTTATCTTAATCTAAAGTAACTCATGAGTATGTGTAAATCGATTTCCTTGTGAAAGAAGTGGCATGTCTCTTTAATCTATAAATTTAGTTTTTATTAGTTGTGATCTACAAATTTAATATATATGAAGTATTGTCAGAAGTGTATTATCTACATCCATGGATTAATAAATGCAATACATGTATTTTTGTCATTCACTTAAGTGACTAAACTCATATAAACCTACATACTACATATTCACTCTTAGCAACTAATCTCCCACACAAGAAACTATGCCCATGAGAAGTTACATTTGTGATCAACTACACCATTTAACAAAAATAACATAGTTAATTTGTTAATCTATTAGTTCAACTTGTTGCAAATATTGAGATGCTTAAATATAGCGACGTAGTTATTTCATACAACAATCATGAAACTACATGTAATGAAGTAAAAAATATTATATACTATTTCATCTATCCTCCTTAGTGGATCTACCACCATCTCTTAGGAGATGAAGTTATTCACGTAGATAATCACATCTTCTCTTAAAATATCAGTTTCAAATATGAGAATGTTGTGCCTACTTTAAAACATGATACGTAGTCACAACTTATAGAACATTGTTTGCAGTCTTATTGCATAATTGAGTTATGTTATCATTGTGTCACTAAGTGCAATTAATGTGGTCAAGTTATGTTGTAGACAACATAGTGGTGTAGCATAATATGAAATTTGTATTGAATGGATCCATGTTCTCATGTACAATATGGTCGGTGTGGGTTTTTATCTTTGAACTAACCATCACAAGTATCATATGGCATCTGTGTACACTCTGATTGTGTAGGAAAGAACACATTGGCATCTAGGCATCAGGTCATCTATTGACAAAAATCTTTTTTTATAGACGGATAAAAAATATTTGACTGCAAACTTGAGAAAAAAAATCATTGAATCATTATAAAGCTATAAATTGTACGAACCCCTACATTTTCTCATTTATATTATTTGGGTTTTTTACAAAACACCTACAAAGAATTCAAGGGGGACATGAGATCATATGAAAAACTTAACTAGATTTCCTTTTATCTATCTAATTATATTTCTTGTGTTCATGTTAAGTACTTAAGAGACTTTAAAGCAAATACATATTAAAGGATCTATTGATAGTTGACAATGTTTCCTTGAAAACAAATAATAGTCAGCTAAAACATATACAATGGGGAAAAGGAGCACATTGAAATATCCATAAACAACTTAAAGAAAGATATGGATCAGAAATATATATATTCTATATTTAAATACTTAATTCAATGATGTCAAGAGTCATTAAACAACATCTTGGATGATAAAAAGGTTAATCATAATTTAAAATTAATGCTTTCTATAGTAGACACCATGTCATTTCATCAAGAAGCCATTTGAACTATCAATCTAATAGGAGTCTTAACCTATAGGCAATCTGTGTAATTGAAATATGTTTGTATTGGAGATGGGATGTCATAGTTGTATCATATAATATAATACAATATAAAGTGTTACATATGAGATATCAAATTAGACCAAGAATGTAGTGGAGTAAAATAAGAGCTTGGTAGAGTTATCGAACACATAACAATTATTATATCAAGATTACGTGGAGTAACAAACCCATGAAGTTCGCATGTAGACTACCATAAGAAGACATACTTATATTTCAATAATCCATGATGAAATAACAGTTGAGTGTACATGAAGGAAAAAAATCCAAAACTAAAACCCAATACAACCATTATATAATTTCTTCCCAATAGTGATTGTTGTTCAATATAGTGATGAGTAGGGAATAGCATTCCCAGATTCCACTTTCGATTGTAAAACTATCAAGAAATCCAGATCGGATGAGGAATATCTCTAGCTTTGGGACTAGCAATGAACCTCACATCAATATGAACATCGGCCATCCATGAAGTTGATATAAACACGTAGTTCATCACACAATCATTGCTGGTCGACGAATGAGTCACCAAAGATACCATGTTTGTCACTGGTGAAACGAATAGGAAGTAGAGGTGAAGGCTCCACAATCTAGTGACAAGGGTGATGGAGGCAAAGGAAGCACATAGCAGTAGTGATGGCAATGATCTAGATTGATATTCACATAGCCCCAAACCCAAATTCTTGTGTGATGTAATGAAATGTCAAGTGGAAAATTTATATATCATGAGGGATTATAAACCTATAATATAAAATTTTTAACCAAAAAACCACTAACTAAACTCCTTATATGTTAAGGTTTATGTAAAAAAAAACCATTGACTAAAATGCTTCACTTAAGTGATCCTAGGGTCACCCTTAAGATGTTAGTGTTGATAATGAAACTACCAATTTAGAATATTGTTAATGGTCAATAAAGTGTAACTGTCTCCCGAAGAGGAAACACTGGACCCATTTTTGGTGTAGTGCATATAGAGAAAACAATTTTTTGATTGAAAAAACTACACAAAGACCAAGTCATTATATGATTACTCATAATAAAGTCTCCACATGTGACATATTTCTTAGCTCAACATGTTCTTTTCAAATTTGGGTAATTACATGTACATTTATTTAATGTTTCTATGTTACACATATTAATTGTCCTTTGTAGCTCTTCATGAAGGGACACGTACATTTATTAAGATATCTAACAAGGTATACATTTCCAAAATGCTTATTAGGGTGTAAGATCAGCTTGTTTACTCAAATCAAAAAATCACATTGAGTTAGGCATCTTTCTCAAAAATTTAGGAATTATACATTCACTAGAACACCAATCACATACTGTAAGATTGAAATTTGTTCTCCAACTTTCCATATAACTTGGGTATCACTGACGTGCAACTAGGAACCTATCTTTTCTTGTGATGTCATAAGCTAGTTATGGACATTCACAACCAACGTGATATGGGACCTATAGGGTGACACACATAGGATTCACCTAGAATAGGAGTTTATCCATGAATGATGTTTGGATTGATAACTAAAGTGTTTAGGCACTCAATAAAACATTCAATCAATAGACTTGACTCAGAATCATTAAGTTCAAGTGTTGAACCAACTGATTAGAGTGTCAGATTGAATGAGAACTGAATTGACTGAGTTCTGCAAAATCTAGACCACCAACCGACCAGTTCATTGGGTGAACCGATCGACTCATGGTCAGTGGGACAACTGGTTTACTCTGGTGAACCGATCGATTCACTTGGACCAAACGATCAAGTGTTGGGTTTCCCAGTTCATGAGAAAAGTTTCATGTTTCACTTGTTCAATTTGATTGGGACAAGAATTAATCTTTGCATTAATTAGAAAGGAATTAGGAAAGTCAATTGCAAGCAGTTCTGGCTTGTGAACCGCTCGGTTCACTAAGTTAACTGACAGTTCACTATGCCAACCGACTGGTTCACTATACCAACCGACCAATTCACTAGTGAATAGACCGATTCACCTGCCGCAATGCAAATTATTCATGGAAAAGTCAGTCCCTTCTACTCCCGCATAGACTGGGAACCCTGACCCTGACCTCTACTATAAATAGAGGGGTACATGGGGCTTCTCTAGAGACACAACTTAGAACATCAGTTGCTCTTTAAAGTTGTTGTCCTCTCTATTTTGGTAACCAAGAGAGCCCAAGAAAGTTCTACCCATCCAGGGAGGAACAGTGAGGGTGAGACAACTGTAGAAAAGCAACTGGTTGTGGGAGAGTTTGTTGGTGACTAGTACACCAATAGAAGGAGACAACTCCTTGTTTGTTCTGCATGACGACTAGAGTTCCTGGTAGTCCGTGTGGACTATCTATAGAGGCAGGAGACTTCTGCCTCTTAGGAGGACAATAGTCAACTGTAGTCTGGGTTAAGACCAGGAGCTGAAAAGACATCATTGAAGATAGGTGGTTTAAGACCACACTTTCTACAATTTATAGTCACTAAGCAAGCCTTAGGACCAGGTTTAACTCACTAAAACCATCCTTACCACTACATAGATGGTGATGTGATCTAATGTTTATGGGTTTATGGTCAAGTAATTTTTTTTCGCTACCTACTCCGACCACGTAAAACCCAATAGTGGTATCAGAGCCACATCAATACTATATGTTTTGGATAATCTATATGATTGGATTTTGGTTTTACCGTCTTTTATTTATTGCATATGATGTGAATATTTAAATGACTAATGTGAATATCCAATTAATACCACATGATCCCAAACTAATATATACATATATGATATGGTATATATGCAATTGGAGTCTCCCTAAAATGGTTTTGATGGTGGATGTGCAGCATGGTTATGGCCTATAAACCCTATGTGCATGTATGTGATTGGTTATGGTTGTTTTCATCTCGGTCTGCACACCTATCCCTCTTCTTTTATTCTAAATGTAACTCGAGTTAACTTGAGATTCTCTTGTACCTTTTCTCCCCTGGAATGTAACTCAAGGTTTCACAAAGATTATGTAAAATAGGATTAGCTTTATTTCTTGTTATGACGAAGACTGAAGATGACCGCTTGATGGACCGAGACAACTGACTGAGGAGTAGTTGGTGGACCGATGAGAAGCCTCGATGACCAGACGAGTTGACCATCTAGAGGAGCCAGACGACCAGATGGAGGAGACCAACCGACCGACCAAGAGGCGAGTCGACCAGTTCAAAGGTTGAACTAGTCAACCCGGATTGGCAAGCACAGATCCTCATCAATAATAGGTTGCATGTGATGTAGACCTTAGATGATTGTAGTTCCTTGTGGCTCCAAGGAACTATAATAGGATGGCCATAATCATCATCTTATCGTTATTGCATGTTTTTGTTTGTGGGATATAGCATGTACATGATATGTACTATATATGTGGTGATTGGATACATATATGCATATATAAACATATTAATACCCCTCAACAAATATATTAAGTTGAATAAATGCCTTCCAAAAGAAACAAACATGAAAATCTTGATTGACAAAGTGTGGGCATGCATTCGCATGGTGAACTGTCTATCTCATGGAAGTGTGATGGTGAATATGTGGGTCTGCCTTTGCAGGGTCCATATTCATTATGTTGGTTTTGGGTTGGACTTAACAAGGTGACCATGATCAGATCAAGCACCTTTAGGCATAAAGATGAACATGGAAAGGAGTTGTGCATGACATCTATCAAAAATTGCATATGATGCAATTGGTAAAAGTTGCCTACCTGAAAGATTCTAGTTGTGGGTGACAACCTTCACTGGTCCATGACTTAGATGAAATCAGGATCTTGCTCACTAGAAGGTTGTATGTTGCAATCTTCCGAATTGATAATGAGGCTTATCAATTTGAGATAAAATAGTGAGAAGAGAACATTAATCAAATACCTAATTAAACATCATCAATTTTCAAATCAAATCAAATCAAAAGAGTTTTGGACTAAAATTGCAAATTTCCTTTTTGTAGAATAAATGGCTACCAACAACAATCACTTTTCATTGCGATCGGTCCTTGAGAAGGACAAGTTAAATGGGAACAACTTCCATGATTGGTTTAGGACATTGAGAACTATTCTCACTCAAGAGTGAAAGCTACTAGAGCCAGAAGAACCAGCTCCCACCGCATCAAAGGCTGAAAGGGATGCTTATAGGAAGCATATTGAGGATGCCATTGATGTGAAATGCTTGATGTTGTGCCCAATGAACTATGAGTATATAGTCGATGTCAAGCTCGATGACTATGTTTGATGGATCTAAAAATGATGAAACCTTATCAACTAGTAGGTCCATCATTTGTGTCATTGTTTAGATCTTGATGGGTCCATCCATCGATCTTGACATGAACCTTGAAATAATCTTTGAACTTCTTCTATCGATTTGGCATCTGTCATTCTTCCTTATCAACGAACATGGAAATGATGGGTGCATCCATCGATCTTTGAGAAAAAGGATAAACTATCAAACTAACAGGTCGATTATTAGTGGGAATATGTCGATTGTGAATGTTGGATGAATGATCATTCTTGAATGTCGATGGCTAATCCATCAATATTGAAGATTTTGAGTTAAATTCCTACAAGTTCCCACAAAACATAATCAAAACAAAGTAATTGGTAAATAAGGCACAAAGTGAATAAAATTGAAGATCTAACCATTAAATCAAATGATTTTATATATGAAAAAGCTACAAAAATTGCATGAAAACTGATGAATTATACCAAAAATATCATGAATCATAAGGTCTTTGACCAAATTCTTAATGGAATAGGTCTGTAAGGTTCTTAAGACTCAAATATATTAGCCAACCCTATTTATCAACATGTTATGCCCTAGCTTGAAAACTCAAGTAGAACGCCCATCCTTGTGTCCTTGCCTCAAGAATACAAGTAGGTGCACAAGTTTTGTATAATGGATAACTAATTTCTATGTGCAATTTATACAATCAACAAGACAGGCATAAAGTACAATATTACGACGCAATATTTAACTAGTAAACAATACATACATATCAAGGTCTAAGTAAGAAAACCATAATCATATAACTATTAATTCCCATACCTAATTCATAGTTTCTTAACCTAAATTATCCTTGATCATCTAGTCACAAAAATGACCTGATAAAGAACAAAATCACATGAATGTATTAGATTCTCATCATTAACCTTATTTAGCTCCATTTCTAGGGTTTTGGCCAAGTTAGGTTCAAATCTGATTAATTGCATGTTTGATGTTATTCTTTTGATTTAGGTTTCATCATGAGTATGTGGACCAAAACTTGTGTCATTTAATTGTTTCATCTATTTTATATGATTATTTCAAGGTTCATGTCAATTATGTACACTATTGGTCAAAAGACTCACAATAGAGGAAAGTTAGGGATCATCAAGACATGATAACTATAACAGAGTGAGTTTTTATATTATTTTATCTCTCTTAGTTTTATTTCATAAAATTTGTTGAAAATGTACCCTCAATCATCTCCATCACTGCTTCGACTAATATACTTCACAAAATTTTAAAGATAATACAAACCCCTTTTTTTGGATAAGGTAAAATATTACTAATCAAAGAAAAGTAAGGTAAAATACAAACCCTAATTTCACAATAAGGTGAATTATATGTATTATCATGCATAGTCAATTTATGTAGTCAATGTTCGAATTTCAATCCCAATTTTGTATCATAGTTAGATACTGACATTATGAAGCTCTATTAAATTTTCACTTTGATTGGATGGATCGTTTAAGAGTTATTAGCTTTTGAAATAACCCACATTATTTCATTCTTTAAGTACCCTGGACCTATGTCCTTTGATTTATCGGCCATGTGTGACATTCAAATAACATGTGGTTCATTTATATCTTGGTTGAGGTCCTTAATAAAGTTTGAGTTAATGTTGGTCACTTGATCAAGATGATCGTGGATCAAGGGGGGAATACGACGATGGAGGCTTCGTCATATACCTCCCACCTTATCTGGATCAGCCACAAATAGACAGATGACCAAATCTTTCTCCCCCTTGCCTAACCCAGCAACCATCTCACAAAATCGATGGGATATCTCTCCCTCCCTCATCAGCGCAAGGCCATTAACCACTCACATATCACTCCTTTCCTCATATCAGTGGAGGACCAACTCCTGAAGTCTTGCACTCCCCACCTGGAGGAGGAACCCAATTAGGGCTTCTTCACCTTAGCCTCCTCCATTTATTTAATGCCACCCCTAGCTTTTCTCAAACCCCTTTAATATTTCATGCACCTCAATTCAAAACCAACAACCCCTGATAACCACTGCCTACTCCATCCTCATCTCACCACCGCCCCACCTCAATCGATCTCCCTTAAGCATTTTCGCCCACATTCTCCTCTCCACCACCATCGTGGAACCTCCATGAATCTCTACAGAACCTCCTTCCTATTACCTTGAAGCTCCTCCTCTCAGACCCCTTCATCTCCAGTGACCACTTCCTGGGGGCTCAGTGGCACACCGACTCTGAGGGAGAAGCACCAAGAAAAGGTGTTGACCCATTGTGGTTCACCGCAAGGAAGGTGAGGGAATCTTCAGTCAGACGAGAAAGGGAGCACAAGACAAGCAGAACCTTGTCGAAGATCAACTAGACTGCTCGAGCTAGCAACAAAGGAGGAGAAGGAGCATAAGAGTAGAGGGCCACATGGCGCCACCTTGGACATAGGTGGGCCACTCATGGGCCACCATATTAGCTAAGGGAGTCACGAGACAATGCAAGTCAAAGAAAGACTCCACGTAGCTTTGGACCAATCATGAGCATCCATGTAAGCTCACATCACCTTTTCTTTATTTAATTATATAGAAACCCTTTTATCTTAGAAAAATCCTAGAAAATGCTAGGAATATAAAAAATGGCAAACCTATATTTGATTTTTATAAGAAAAGTATGAGGAATCTGATAAAAATACTATCATAATGTGACTCCATTAAAATTTTCAAAAATACTACATTAAAGCATAATGATCATTCTTATGTCATCTTATTGTGTAATAATAATGATTCATGATTTGTAATATGATATTTGGGGCATTTAAACCCTAATCGAGTCCCTGATGTTCATACATCACGAAACCCTAATTAGGTGATGGATAATGGATAATACTCAAAGAATAAGGAAACCCTAATACTGATCTTTTATCTCCGTATATTGAACTTTTATGTATTGTTTGTCTACCCTAATAAAGTATTGAACTACTATGAATATGTATGACTCCAAAAATCCTTAGATCTAACCATGAACCATTTGGATCAGGGGAATCCAAAAGGAACCCTTAATGATCTAAACCTTTATAGAAACCCTAAAGATGAATATTTCTTTCTTATATCACATGTGCATCATTACTTAGATGAAACCCTAATTTTGAGATCTAATCTTATAACTCCAAAATAAGATAAAAGTTGAAGATAATCTCTAATCTAATCATAGGAAGATGAAAGCCACCCCAAATAGAGATCAAACCTTCATAAACCAGAAACCCTAATATGGGATGGTGAGAACCATAATGACATTAGGTATTTGTTTCTCTTTCAGGGTGATCTACTTTCTTAATCTAGACTTGTTGAAATCCAGATCTGAGATTCAAGGTATGTGGATATAAGTATAAGACTAGTTTTTGCTGGATGATATAATTATGAGTAATTTCTTACATGTAGTTGTATAATCTTGTTGGATGTATATCTATACATATTGTTACTTTTCTACCTTGAAAACTAAAAACACTAAGGAACAAAAATGGAATGTAGTTAGTGATGGTATATTAATCTCCCAATTAAAGAGGGAAGGTATTAATGTTTACTAGAACCTCCCTAATGGCACAAGGTACGTGGGGAGATCCCTAATGGTACATGGTATGTGGGGATAGGGCCCAATAAAATAAGTGTTCATTGTGCGAAGTCCACCATAGTAATACATGTCCATTGAAATATGATTAATAACTTGGGTTTATCTTATTTTCTACCTTAAATAATGTTTTATTTTGTTTATTTTTTTCAAGTATTTTAAATATTCCTACATAGTATAGTATCTTTCAACCACGTACCAACTTTATGTTGATCATTTGTTTCTCATATTTTCTAGGTTCAAGGAATAAGTAATGCATCCCAAACTACTTAAAGAAACTTAATAAAGTTCATGGAGGATGATTAGATGGATGGCTGCCTCTCATCTTATTTTCTATTTAGTTAGTTGTTCATTTCATTAGATGATGTGTAGGATGTCTATATCATATGTGTTTTGTTTCCTTAAGAACTTATTTCTTCTTCCAGTGAATAATGTGATATGACCTTTTATTCTTATGAATGATGGTTGTGTGACTACTTGAATGATGTTATGAACAACGATGTGAATTCTTATTATATGCTAGTTGACAATCACAATCACTTATATTTTCATGTTTGACATCTTATAGATATGAGTGCACCCATATTTAAGGAATGCCATTATGGACAATATATAGGAATTGGGGTCATCATAGTTGGTATCTGAGTAAATGTTCACACATCATAGTCGAATAAAGCCTCATTCACCCTATTATGAGTCTAGGGTAGTCCTTGAGTTAGTGATATGAAGGGTGGAGGTGATGAGGATAGCATCTACTGTGGGTCTGGCTAAAGTCACTGAGCCACTTTTCTTGGCAATCATGAGGCTACCTATATGGTAGTATAAGTCAACCTGAACAATACCCTAGGTGTCCCCTACTTCTTAGGCATACCTTAATTAAGGACCTTTACTCCCTCTCATCCCCTCTATAGAAAAATCTCCCTCTCATCTTTATTATATAAATATTTTCCTCTTATCTATATGATATAAGGTTAGGAAAAGAGTCACTCTATTTAGAAGTCCTAAGGACTAGTTGATAAGGATTATTAAGGTATCCTCCACAAATTATAACATTAAGATCATTAATAATCAATAATGAAGAATAATGAAATATAATATGACAAAAAAGAGAAAAAAATGATATATCTAATGTATTATCCTAATTTCAGGATTCCTCCAAAAACTCAAAATTCCAAGGCTTCTGAAGAGTCATCCTCTAAGAAGAGAAAAGAACCTAAAACTCATGAAGAACTTGATTCTGAGAAAATGGCTAGGGATATGTGGGAAGAACAAAAGAAAGTCCTCCTAGACTTAACGAAGACCATTTCCCTAAAAGGAACTCCTGAACCCAGTTCATCTAGGAAGAAGTAAGTGACTGTGCTAGATTTCATCAAACTTAACCATGACCCAAAAGACCAGCCTGAGGTGATGGATAAGGCTAAATCTTGGACCCTGTATTTGTAAAATGCCTTCCATATTTGTAAAATGCCTTCCATACCCTAGAAGTACCCAATGAAAAGAAGGTCAGATTTTCCACACATCTTCTTAAGGGAGGGGCTAAAATTTGGTGGGAAAACTATGGTGGGAATAGGGGAGAAGAAGTGTATAGGATGGAATGGGAAGCCTTCAAAACCCTTTTGATAGACTATTTTATGCCTATAAATAAGAGGAAGTGGAAGGAGAGGATGTAGATTGAGCTTAAGCATGGCAGTTTCTAAGTGGCTGACTACACTTGGAAGTTTAGGCTTGTGGAGCATTATGCACATATTTAGATTGATGATCGCCTCATGGAGCACTATGTTGACTACCTAGTTGCTCACTTGAAAACCCTGGTCATCGCCTAGAAGGAGCATATATGAAGCCCTAGATATGTCCCTTAAGCAGGAAAGAGAATAGGGTTTGCAGAAGCCTTTCAACATGGGATACCTAGGGTTAACCATCACTGAGGAGGATAAGTCTAAGAAGTTCCACCCTTCCATAATAACAAAAAAATAGGAAAAGGAGGAGGTTTAGGTAAAGGAGGATAGAGAAACCACCAGAACCAGTAGAGAAAAACTCATCCCAAGTACAAGACATGTGGGTGATTCCATGGTGGGGTATGTCTTCATCCCAATCCAGTCTGTTATAACTGCAAGAAGGAGGGACATTGCATCGCCAAGTACCTGACTGTATCCATCTTTGGAAATCCTAAAGTAGGCGCTCCACCCCTCAGGGGCACCACAACTACAGAGTATTCACATTGATTGTAGAGGAAGCTAAGGTAAATCCCAACCATCTTGTTGAAGGTAACCTAAATTATTTTCATATATCTAATATCTTATTCAATGCATTTAAATTATTCATAACGTAATTATCATGTGTAGGCATTGTATTCTTAAATGATCATCTTGTTAAAGCTTTATTCAATTCTGGATCAACAAAAAAATTCATTTATTGAAATCTGGCATCTATGTTACACCTGCATACAAGGGACTTGGGATATATTCTTGATGTATCAACTCCTAGTGGAAAAATACTCACTACATTACAAAAAATTGATGTCCTTCCTCTAAAATTCGAAAATCATGACATGCCCTTTGAATTCATCCTCTTAATTATGGAAGACTTTGATATTATACTTGGTATGGATCGACTGTACAAGTATCATGCCCATATTAACTGTAGAAACAAGATAGTAGTCCTCTATCAACCTCATTCTTTTCCTATGGTGATCCCTAGGGGAAGCAGATTCTATAATAATATTATAGTTTCCTCTCTTAAAGCTAAAAAGCTCATTTCTAAAGAATGTAAAGTGTTCCTTGCATTAGTCTCATAGATCAGTCCTAGTAGCGAGCAGTAGAAAGATTGGAGGTGGTACGTGATTTTATTGACATATTTCAGGAGGAGCTTCCTAGGCTTCCTTCAAATAGAGACAACGAGTTCTCTATATATCTTCTCCCTAGAATGACACTAATTTCTAGGGCATCGTATAGGATGGCTCCTTCTGAGCTTATGGAGCTATAGAAATAGCTACAAGAACTTCTCAAAAAAGGTTTTATCCATCCTAGTATTCCCTGTGGGGTGCACCTATTCTTTTTGTAAAAAAGAAAGACACTTCTATGTGTATGTGTCTTGACTACTACATGTTAAACCATGCCACTGTTAAAAATAAGTATCCCCTCTCTTGTATTGATGACCTCTTTGATCAACTTCGTGCAACCAAAGTTTTCCCTTAAATTGATCTCCATTCTGGCTACCATCAACTTAAAGTCAAGGACTCTGACATTTCTAACTGCTTTCTGAACTCGTTATGGGCATTGCAAATTTCTAGTGATGCCTTCGGGTTGACCAACACACTAGGCATATTTATGAAACTGATGAATAAAGTCTTCCAACCTTACATTAATGAGTTTGTGGTCGTCTTTATTGATGATATCTTAATTTATTTTGACTCCATAGAAAAGCATCGTGAGGACTGGAAGGTAGTTCTTGAAGTCCTTTGAGCTTAGAAATTCTATGGCAAGATCTCTAAATGTGATTTCTGGATTGATAAAGTCCTATTTCTTGTCCATGTTATTTCTGGGGGTAATATATCTATTTATCGTGCCAAAGTATTTGTTGTTCTTAATCGGCAACCTCCTCAAAACCCTTCTAAAATCCAGAGTTTCTTGGGTTTAGCTGGATATTATCAGCACTTCATTCCCGATTTCTCCAAAGTTGCACTTCCTCTAACTAATATTACTCCAAAAGATAAGAATTTCATCTGGTCAACTGCTTGTGAGTCTAATTTCTAGGAGTTAAAATAGAAATTGGCATCTTCACCCATTCTAGTTCTACCTTCTGGGAATGAAGGCTTGTGATCTTTCCTTATGCTTTGAGAAATGGGTTAGGATGTGTCCTACAACATCATGGAAAGGTGGTGTCCTTTGCATCTAGATAGCTAAAACCCAATGAACTTAATTATCCCACACATGATTTGGAATTAGCTACAATCATCCATGCTCTCAAAATCTAGAGGCACTACCTGTAATGGGTGACGTTTGATATCTTCATCGACCACAAAAGCCTAAAGTACATCCTGATTTAGAAAGACCTAAACATGCATCAATGCCAATGGACTGAGTATCTGAAAGACTACTATTTCACTATTTGCTATGATCTGGGAAAAGCTAATGTAGTCGTTGATGCTCTTAGTAGAAAAAGGGTAGTATATGCATCTTTATCTGTTCTCGAGTGGAGGAACATGGAGGATCTAGTGGGCTAGAAGCCACAGTTCCTATCGGATCATCTCTAAGTCAAAAACATTGCTATCACGTTTGGTCTTCAGACTAAACTTCTTGAGGCACAGAAAGCTAGTCCTAATCGTGAAGAGCTCTTCTCTCTCATGTCAAAGCCTCAAATGGGTCTTGATGGTGGTCTTTGATATATGAACTGTATGTGGGTTCCTGAGCAGTCAGATGTGAATGAATATTCTCAATGAGACCATGGGTCATAGTACATAGTTCATCCTGACACCATAAATATGTACAAAGACCTACAATGTCAGTTCAGGTGAAGGGGCATGAAGCATTATATTGCTGAATTTTTGTCCAGATATCTGACATGCCAGAGAATCAAAGAAAATAACTAGAGACCAGGTGGTCTACTACAACCCTTGGAAATGCCATAATGGAAATTGTAACACATCACCATGGATTTTGTGGTGGGACTACCCAGGACCAGAAAGGGATCAGATATTGCATGGGTTATAATGGATTATCACATGAAGTCAGCTCACTTTCTCCCTATGAAGACTACTAGCAAAGTATCCAAGATGACTGATCTCTATGTACGGGAGGTAGTACATCTATATGGAGTTCCATCATCCATTGTCTCGGACAGGGACCCAAAGTTCACTTCAAAGTGGTGGAAATAGTTTCAAGAAGAACTGGGCACCAAGTTGAACTTCAGTACAACCTACCATTCGCAGACAGATAGGCAGTTAGAACGCACGATACATATTCTGGAGGATCTTCTGTGAGCCTATATTCTTGACTGGGAAGGCTCGTGAGACTACTTGCCTTTAGCTGAGTTTGTATATAATAATAGCTACTAGGAAAGTATTGGGATGCCTCCCTATGAATCTCTCTATGGCTGACCCTATAGATCTCTGCTACATTGGGATGATGTTAGGGAACACACCTTGATGAAATCTGAGCAGATGCAGCTGTATACAGACAAAGTTGCATTGATTAGGTAAAGGATGAAGCGGGCACAAGATAAGTAGAAATCTTTTGTAGATGGTCACCGGAAGGAATGTCAGTTCAAGGAATGTGATCATGTTTTTCTAAAGATCATACCAATCTGAGCTTTAGAAAAGAACAAATGAAAGCTCAGTCCTCGCTATGTGGGACCCTTTAAGATCCTAGAAAGAGTTGGTGAATGTTCTTATTGTCTTGCTTTGCCACCGTAGTATAGTTCCATGTACAATGTCTTTCATGTATCAAATCTAAAGCCCAATGTCAAAGACCCCAGTCACATTTTGAATCATGAGCCTCTATAGCTAAAGGATGATCTAACTTATGTTGAATCCCCTATCAGAGTTCTTGATTCCAAGACAAACTTGAGCCTTCCCCTATTACGAGGCCACATAGTTGAGCCTTGACGAGGACGTCAAGAGTCCAAGTAGGGGGACATTGTAACGTCCCAGGATTTCAGGTCTCAGATAACATGACCTTACAAGGAATGATTGGACTACCCATATCACCAAGGTGCACCTCCTTTTCAGGGAACTCATCCAAAAAGAACTCCATAGTTAAGTGTGCTCAGCTTGGAGTAGTACTAGGATGGGTGACCCTATCAGAGTTCTTGATTCCAAGACAAACTTGAGCCTTCTCCTATTACGAGGCCACATAGTTGATCCTTGACAAGGACGTCAAGAGTCCAAGTAGGGGGAGATTGTAACATCCCAGGATTTTAGGTCTCAGATAACATGACCTTAAAAGGAATGATTGGACTACCCATATCACCAAGGTGCACCTCCTTTTCAGGGAGCTCATCACAAAAGAACTCCATAGTTAAGTGTGCTCAACTTGGAGTAGTACTAGGATGGGTGACCTTAACTGTGTGCTTTTTCCTCACTCACACGCAAGTCAGGGTCAACTTCCCGACCGGTCACCCATCCTAGTACTACTCCAAGCTGAGCATGCTTAACTATGGAGTTCTTTAGTGATGGGCTCCCTGAAAAGGAGGTGCACCTTGGTGATATGGGTAGTCCAATCATTCCTTTTAAGATCATGTTATCTGAGGCCTCAAATCTTGGGATGTTACAATCTCCCCCACTTAGGCTCTTGACATCCTCGTCAAGGCTCAACTATAAGGCCTCATAACCTCTTCCCCATTTCAGTGCAGACCCACAATGGCCCATGGACACCCAACTCCCGATCACGGAATACCAGCACAAGGGTGGCTACATCGACCATGGACAACCCTTTCCTACATGCCTGGACCGCACGACTCAAGACTGTCATGCCATGTCCATGTGGGCCCCACCTACTGGAGAGGTTATGGCTCTGATACCATTTGTAATGACCGGGCCCACTGCCCATGGCTCAAGTAGAGTTTCAGGAAGGACGATTGGCCCCACAGACCACCACTAGCCTTAACTGTGTGCTTTTTCCTCACTCACGTGCAAGCCAGGGTCAACTTCCCGACTGGTCACCCATCCTAGCACTACTCCAAGCTGACCATGCTTAACTATGGAGTTCTTTAGTGATGGGCTCCCTGAAAAGGAGGTGCACCTTGGTGATATGGGTGGTCCAATCATTCCTTTTAAGATCATGTTATTCGAGGCCTCAAATCCTGGGATGTTACAAAGGAGATTTGCAATAATCGGCGCATAGATATGGTGAAAGTTCTTTGGAGACACCATGATCACTCTGATGCCACCTAAGAGCTCAAGTCTGAGATCGAGCAAAAATTTCTGCATCTATTCCATGCTATATAATTTTGAGGACAAAATTTTTAAAAAGGAAGGTAGAATGTAACAGAGTGAGTTTTTATATTATTTTCTCTCTTACTTTCATTTCATACAATTTGTTGACAAATGTACCATCAATCATCCCCCTCACTTATTTGACTAAAATACTTCACAAAATTTCAAAGATAATACAAACCCTAATTTCACATTAAGGTGAATTATATGCATTATGATACAAATTCAATTTATGTTATCAACATTTGAATTTCAATCCCAATTTTGTACCATAGTTAGATAATGACATCATAAAGGTCTACCTAAATTTTTCAATTTTATTGGATGAACCATTTAAGAGTTATTATATTTTAAAATAACTCACATTATTTCATTCTTTGACTACCCTGGACCTAAGTCCTTTGATTTATCATCCAGGTGAGACATTAAAATGTCACACGGCCCATTTATATCTTGGGTGTGGGCCTTAATACATGACGAGATAATGCTAGCCATTCGATCAATCTGATCGTGGATCAAGGGGGAATCCGATGATGGAGGCTTCGTCATGTACCTCCTGCCTTATCCAAATCAGCCACAAATAGACTAGGGACTAAATCTTTCGTCTATGTGCCTAAGCCAGCAACCATCTTGAAAAACTGGTGGGATATCTATTCCTCCCTCCTCAGCATGAGCCTATTGACCACTCACATGTCACTCCCTACCTCGGTTAAGGGGAGAACCAACTCCTCAACTTCTCACACTCCCCACCTAGTGGTGACACCCAATCAAGGCTTCTCCACCCTAGCCTCCTCACATATATTTAAAGCCACCCTAGCTTCACCTGATCCCCTTTAACCTTTCTTGCCCCTTAATTCAAAACCAACAACCCTTGATAACCACCGTCTACTCCATCCTTGTCTCACTACCACCCCACCTTGGTTGAGCACCCTCGAGCATCGCCACCCATAATTATCCTCTCCACCACCTTTATGGAACCTCCACAAATCTCTACGGCACCTCCTTCCTATGACCTAAAAGCTCCTCCTCTCAGACCCCTTCCTCTCTGGGGACCACCTCCTGGGGGCTCGGCGGTGCACCAACTATGAGGGAGCAGCACCATGAAAAGGCGATGACCTATTGCAGTTAATCCCAAGGAAGGTGAGGGACCTTTAGTCAGACGAGTAAAGGAGAATAGGACAAGCGGAGTCTCGCCGGAAATCAACCAGGATGCTCGAGCTAGCAACAAAGGAGGAGAAGGAGCATAAGAGGAGAGGCCCACGTGGCACCACCTCGGACATAGGTGGACCACTCACGAGTCACCATATTAACTGAAGGAGTCATGATTCAACACAAGTCAAAGAGGGACCCCACATAGCTCTGGGCCAATCGTGAGCCTCCACGTAAGCTCGCATCACCTTTTCTCTATTTAGTTAAATAGAAACCCTTTTATCTTAGAAAAATCCAAGAAAATGATAGGAATATCAAAAAAAAGCAAAACTATATTTGATTTTTATGAGAAAAATACGAGGAATCTGATAAAAATACTATCATAATGTGAATCCATTTAATTTTTCAAAAATACTAAATTAAAACACAATGATCATTCTTATTGTGTAATAATGATGATTCATGATTTGTAATCTGATATTTGGGGCATTTAAACCCTAATAGAGTCCTTTATGTTCATACATCATGAAACCCTAATTAGGTGATGGATAATACTCCAAAGAATAAGGAAACCCTAGAACTGAGTTTTTTTCTCCCCATATTGAACTTTTATGTATTGTTTGTTAACCTAATCAATTAATGATATACTATGAATTATGTATGACTCCCAAAAACCCTAGTTATAACCCTGAACCACTTGAATTAGGTGAATCCAAAATGGAACCCTTAATGATATAAGCCTTTATAGAAACCCTAAATATGAATATTTCTTTCTTATATCACATGGGCATCATTACTTAGATGAAACCCTAATTTTGAGATATTATGAATCCAAAATAAGATAAAAGTCCAAGATAATCCTTGAACTAATCATAGGAATATGAAAGTCACCCCAAATAGAGATCAAACCTTAATAACCCAAAAGCCCTAATATGGGATGGTGAGAACCCATAATGACATTAGGTCTTTGTTTCTTTCTCAGGGTGATCTACTTTCTTAATTTAGACTTGTTAAAATCAAAATTTGAGATTCAAGGTACGTGGATATAAGTATAGAACTAGTTTTTGTTGGATGATATAATTGTGAGTAATTGATTGCATGTAGTTGTATAATCTTGTTGGATGTATATCTGTGCATATTGTCACTTTTCCGCCTTGAACACTAAAAACAATAAGGAAATAAAATGGAATCTAGTTTCCTATGGTTCATTAATCTCCCTATTAAAGAGTAAAAGTATTAATGTTGACTAGCACCTCCCTAATGGTACAAGGTAAGTGGGGAGATCCCTAATGGTATAAGGTACGTGGGGATAGGGCCTAATAATATAAGTGTTCATTGTGCTAAGTCCACCATAGTAATACATGTCCATTGAAATATGATTCATAACTTGGGTTTACCTAATTTTCCACCTTAAATATTGTTTTCATTTTCTTTCTTCTTTTTCAAGTATTTTTATTATCCCAACATAGTATAGTATCTTTCAACCACATACCAACTTTATGTTGATCATTTGTTTCTCATATTTTCTAGGTTCAAGGAACAAGTAATGCATCCCAAGGTACTTTAAGAAACTCAATAAAGTTCATAGAGGATGATTAGCGAGATGGATGCCTCTCATCTTATTTTCTATTTAGTTAGTTTTTCATTTCATTAGATGATGTGTAGTATGTCTATGTCCTATGTATTTTGTTTCCTTATAAACTTATATCTTCTTCCAATAAATAATGTAATATGACCTTATATTCTTATGACTGATGGTTGTGTTACTACTTGAATAATGTTGTAAAAAATGATCTGGTTGCTTATTATATGCTAATTGATAATCACAATCCCTTATATTTTCCATATTGAATCTTATAGATATGAGTGAACACATATATAAGGAAAGTCATTATGGAAATTATATAGGAATTGGGGTCATAAAAATAACCAAACATGGTATATGGTTTATATTAATAAGATTTATACATAATAAAAATACTCAAACTTAGATGGAAGTCTGTTAGGGTCTAGGCATCAAATTCCAAACTTGGTATCAACAAACATACAAACATTAACACAATACATATGCCAATATGGGTCAACATAAAACTTAGGTGAACACCACATCAAGGGGACACAATGCTTCGAGTGAATTCTAATTTAAAAGGGTAGAGCATATAATCAATATTTTCATAAGACTTACCTCACAAGAACACAAACAAAATGTATGTGTCACATAAGAAGTTAAAATGTGTGGATTAGAGTCACATACATCATCATATCACAAATGGGAATTTTCTTATCCATTTAGGTTACAACCCATCATAATATAACTATTTTCAAAGATCTAGAATAATTTTATGGGCCAAGAGGCTCCATATCATCATTTGAATCAAGTAGAATGAGGCATATTCAAAAGTGAGTCACATACATGCATAAAAACCATATAGAAAAAATAAGAGAAAAAGGGTTTAGGTTGATGTTAGTGTCACAAACAATCATAAAGTTACTAATTTCTAAGGTTAGTGTGAGATTGGATGTCATATAGGAGTAAGATCAGATCATTAATCGAGATCATACATTTGAAGTCCAAACAAGACATAAATATGGAGTCAACCATAGAGCAAGAAAGGTGACAAGGTTTCCAATATTCCCAAAATCATTTACAAGATATTGGTTTGATAATTAGGAGGTAGGTCAAGCAATAAGGATTCAAGTTTTGATATAACTATATGTTAATAATGACCACTATGAGTAAAGTTTGATATTTTAGGGAAACATGGGAATTTCAAAGAGATTTTGGGCTATAAAACATGTTGATTTTGTAGAGATTTCCAAGATGATCAATTTGATATATTGTTTCAATATATTTGTCCAAGGGAGGAGAAAGTTATCAATTTTTGAAGATTCACATAAAAAACTTAGGGCTACATGCATGATCGTTACCAATTGATGTCATGGTTGTCCTGGTCCCTTGATGGGTGGTCGAGTTGTTTACATCGTTGCATCCTTTTTGTAAGAATGTGGGTATCCTCCTTTAGCCTGTGCCTTTAAAGGTTGGGTCAACCACTTACATTGATCAACTGCTCCATTGGGCTTGGTCTCAGACTAGCCCACATTGGGGAAGGACCCACACATTGTGCCTGCCTAACTTTTAGTACATGTGAGTTGTGTTGACATTGTGGTGGCTCCATTTGGAGTTTGCCATCATGAGGTGATTGTGTGATCACTGGGCTCCTTGGCCCTACCCAAGGCGTCGTTCGCATGTGAAGTGAGACTTCTACTAGGGTGACATACATTGAAAACACTAAAAAGGGGAGAGGCACAAGTAGAAGGCTCAAGCACCATGGTGAGCTAGGGTTTTTGAGGTAGAAGAAGGAGAGGAAATGGGTGTTATAGGCCATGAAAGAGGACGAAAAGAGTGGGAAATGAAAGATTGAATAAAAACTAAGTTTGGAGTGTTAGTTGTGCAAAGGACATGATATGGGGTGATTGGGTGGGGCTTAGATGGTTGCAGTGACACCCCCTTCAGTGACGTGTATGGAGGTAGAAGATGAGTTTTTGGTTGTTTGACTGGAGGGGGTGGATGTAAAGGACATGATCCAAAGTCTAGGGTTGATCGATTCAAAACAAGAGGGGGAGGTTGTTGATGTGTCAAAGTGAGGGGCAGACAAATGGGATGACCACACCCACATTGGCCCAATGAGGGTTAAAAAATGAAATTATATCATTGGAAAATTAAGATTTCAAATGATGTCATAAGTAGGACTCTGAATGTCTGAGGCAATTTTTGCATCACTGAATTTGCAACTATAAACTCTACAACATAAAATATATTATGGAGCAAGAAGAGCACATTGATGAGGTTTAATTTTGGTTTCAAGATGAGGATACATTAAATCATGACACAACTCAATTTTTTTCCAAATTACTGTCTCATATTGTTAAATTGAAAATTGAGGTGACCAAATTGGAGTATCACAACACTTCAACTGTGAAGTTGATACCCAATTGAGTACAAATGTCACTAGAAGAGATTGAAAGAGAACAAAGGTAGAGATGGGAAGTGAGGTTATAATACAATATGAATGTAGCCATTCAAGGTTCAAGCAGTATGTTTTCCAAGAAATTAATTATTTTTAGAAAAATGAGCATGTAACACCCCAAATTTTCATTGATAAATTTAAACTTATAATGTGGTTTTCGTAATATGAGTTATCTGAGGTTCCTACTTTTAGAATAATGAAGATAGGAAAATGAAAAGGAACTCAAAACATCATTTTCTTTAATATCATATTACAACTAATTTTAAAGATGATAATAATTAGTTTTCCCTTCCTTCTTCTATCAAGGAAGTTTAAAAGAGATGAAAGAGAAAGGTAAGATGATGGAATTCAAAAATACAAATAGATTTCTTGAACAAGTCTTATTTTCTTTTTAAGTTTTAACATAAAATATATATAGCTATAACATATTTATTTCTCTCTCCTCCTCCTTAGATTACAAAAAGGAATGATAACTAATTGTATGTACTAATTTTAAAATATTAGATAAGTTACTCTCTTAGACAAATAATAAATGATTTCCTCTTTTCTTTTATATACACATGAAGAAAGTATCATTATCTTTTCTTTTTCTCTCTCTGCAATAAATTTCTCCAAAAGGAAAATAACTTAATTGTTGAGAGAATGTTCATTATTTAACTCATTTTTGGAGTCAAAGAAACAATTAAGGAAAGTATCTTCACAGTATCTCATCTTTTAATGTAGAAAATTAAGTAAGTAAACAAAGAAAGGAATTATGGGAAAAATATATGCAAAACCTAAATATCTATATCTAGGAAGGATCTAGAATGCCTAGTTAACTTGTGGTCAACATTTAATTTTTTTTTGACTTGGTTTGACCCATAAAACCAATTAGGGAAGGGTTTGGAAACTGTTTGGTTAGGATTTAATTGAATATTCATTTAATACATTGTTTTCACTATAGTCCTTTGTCACACATTGTCACAGAACCATTCTTACCCCAATTCCAATCCTACTGCTTAGACAATAGTACAATGATTAAAGTGCCCATCCCTGAGTGGCCCGATAGGATCTAACACACTGGCATATATAGTAAGAAATAATAACTCAAAAATAGGATATTTAAAGAGCAAACTAACCCAATATAGGATATATAGCCGATTTATCCTTGTCATCGGAGTATGTGGAGTGCAGAAGCGATCTTAGTTTGTGTTCCATTTATATTTCCTAAAATCAAGAAAATTGAGACACAATCATGCAATTGCATGGTACACTATCAAAATCAAGTAAAACGGTCTATAGAAAAAGAGTATACTTGGTAGGTCTTATATTCAAAAGTATAACAAGAAATTTCCAAAACCAAAAGTTATTCAACAAGTTGTGTATTTCAAACAATTTGATTTTTATTATGAGTTCCCATTATGCTGTAATCGAGAAGCATGCTTATATATTTTGTGACTAGGTCACCCCAATGCAATGGGGGAGGTCACCAGGCTCCTTGTCTCCATATGAAGTAGGAGGCCAATATACAAGTCCACCTATGAATGAGGGGTTGCTAGCACTCAATATCAACATCATCATCATTATCAATATATGGACAGTCATAATGGGCAATATCATTTATGTTCTCATGTTTTTCTCAAAATATAATATAGGGAAAATGGAAGATTAATCAGTAGGGAATAGTAGCTCAAAAAAGTATATATCCAAGTATACAATCAAGAGATACATAAAAAGTATCTTAAATACAACCAAAGAGGAGATATAATATCATACCTTTCATCGAAGATTTTGAATACGGATCAACAAATGATAGGTCAACCTTTTGAGTTAGATCCTAAAAAACAATGTTTGGATCAAGGGCCAAGATCATGATATTTCAAAATCACATTTCAATATTTAAGATTAGGGTTAACACATGTACCTAGAATAGGTTTAGGAGTAAGAGACACCAATGGATGTGGTGAAGTTGTCGTTCGGCTCTGTCGTGACCCCACAAGGGTGATGGAGTCCTTGATTAAGAGTGAGGGGGCGGAGAAAGAAAACACCCAAAGGGGGTTGTACGGTAGAACCACCCAAGAAGTAGGAGATTTACAATGGATTTGAGGACATTTGAGGCTAAGTAACAGAGCAAGAGTGATCATCCTAGTAATGTGGAGTGGTGACAATCTTAGGAGGCCCATTTTTTAGCATGGGGGGTGGGGGGTAAATTTAGGGTTTCCAGTAGTTGTAGATTCATGGTGGTGGACAAGGGAGAGCTTTGATCCACTTCTAAAATTGAGCCAGTTTGAGGGGTAAAGAGAGCCATCTAAGTTCGGATCGGCGGGGTGATCATTCACATTTGATTTGTTTTTCAAAATTGAGTCCAAATAAGCCAATTACACTTTGGTCGTTCAATCCTCCCCTCTCTATTGATTGTGGGAGGTAGGGGATGACATCCTGACCATAGGATCAGAGTTGCAATCTGTGGTTGGATGATCCAAGGGCCAATGTCCATCCCTTGCCTTAGGTTGTAGATTGCTGACCTGGAAAAGGTTAGAAAAGGCAAATAAAAAGGGATTGTGTACACATAACTTCCAAAATTCATAGATATAGTAGGAATGTCCAAATGACATGAAATTTGGACCATAGCTTCAAAAATATGTGGAGAATATTTACAAATAGTTTGAGAACCAAAATATGAAGTTTTATTGACCAATTTGATTATTTGGACAAAGTGATGAATGAATCTGATTTGTGACGTTATAATGTGTATAAAGTTCACATTGATCACCATATTTTGAATTTGAGTCTCAACATTGATTATGAAGCCAAGAAAAATTATTTGGGACCACGAGTGAGTATAATGAGGTCAAAAGAGTAACTATTTCATTATTATTCTAAAATCCACTTCATCACATCCTTCCCTCCTTAAAAAGGAATTTTGTCCCCAAAATTCAAAAACATCCTCAAAAAGTTGGGACTATTCAACCTAAGTCATATCCTCAAGTATTGTAACATCTTTAGTTATAAAAAGTAAAATTTATGTCCTCAACATCTTGATTCCATCATAAACTTGCATTTATCAATATAGAGGTCAAAGATCAAAATTCACCAATTGAGTTCACTCTCAAGTCATGTCTCCATACTGAGAGAAAATTGAGATCGAGAGTTGAGATTATATATCATGAATTAAATAGGTCATGTATTATCAATTTAATGATTCAAGAGTCAAGATTCAAATATTAATATTTTGGGTTTCAAACATGCAAGTCTTGGGTTTTAATTCCTATTCCAACTATCAGTGTGGTCATTCACCCATATCAACAATCTAGCAACATTTTCAAGATTTCAATATCAATTTCTTTTACAAGTATATTCAAGGTGGGTGAATGATTTCATTCCATATCTAGGTCATTTTATGAAATTGACCCTATACATATTTTTAATATCACCTTCCTCAAAAATACAAACCAGTCAAGATCTCGAAATTTTGAGTCAAAGATTACAACAATGGATGGTCTATTTATAGGTCAACATGATCAAGTCAAAATTATAAATTTTGAGGATTGGGAGTTAAAATTCAAATCATAAATGAATTTTCAAATACAAAGAGAAGTTATAAATCATAGAATAGAAAGCCAAAATGGTATCAGATTTTCATTTCTCAAAATATAGTGAGTACAAGATTTTTTTTTCAAAAAAGTTACAAAGAGTTACATAATCACCATATCAAAATATAGATCTAGTGGTGACTTACAATGGTTGCGATTGCACATGTCATCTTTTGAAATTTGAACTTCTATCGTTGTCTCTATCTCCATGACTAAAGACTTGGATGTAGGGGTAAAGGCAGTCATGGTGACTTGGACTCCTCCAAGAATTATTGATGTTGTGTATCTCACCCAGTTGGTCATAGAATCCATTAGTAACTTGTTTTGCACTTCCCAAGCATCATCCCTATTATCATCATTGATCCTAGGTCTTTTTCCATTGTCTATATCATCCTTGATTTTGGGAATTTCCTTTTCAGTCTTCCTTTTATCAATCTCTACTTCCTAATCCTTATTGGTTCTAGAGGATCTTGCTTTCTGGCTATGAGTTTATGGGGCCTTCTGCAAGGTACATCCATTTGTGAGTATGTAGGTCGAGTTTGAGAGTATATCAGATTATAAGATTTTCATGGATTCCAAATTATTTCATAACTTTGTTGATTCTCATACTACTCAAAAATAGAGAGAGAGTCATTTTGTATTGTAGTCCTTCTTCATGACTTTGTGAGTCATTAAGATTAATAATTTGATGACATAATCATGATGTGTATCAAAACAATATGGTAAGAGTTCCTTAACTATGTTTTGAGGTTAGTCAATAATAGGGCAACATGGTCTTAATCAAATAGTGACCTTATCAACAATAAGGTATAAGGAATAAGTCATCCTTATTTCACCATATCATAATTTGTATCATTTACCTCAAACATAGGAACATATAGTCAAGTTTTAACTAAATTGAGTTTGCAAGATATTAGGGGTCATATGCAAGTATTTTATTTCGAATTTAATTGATCAAAATTGAGTATTCAAATTAAGGTTCAACCATGGTATCATCTTTCAAAATTTTCTAGTGACATTCGTTTTTCTCGTACATAAGCTACCCAAAATCAAGACATCATGTGGCAAAAGGTCACAAGAGAAGGACCACATGAGGAAATGAGAATACTACCTACTCTTCATCTACATGGATGGCCTGGGTAGTTCTTAAAGAAGAGATGAGATGCTAGAAGACCCTCTAGGGTTTCACAAGAGAACCTTTAGGTCCAGTTCTGGATCAATTAAGGCCAGGTAGAGCGGGGGATCTCAACCAGCGTGAACATGTATAGGATAAATTATGCCAAGGCCCCAAGCGTAGACACATCAATTTTCACCATTATGGAGTTTAGAGTTTCTCGAGTTTAAGAGACTCGAGAAATTATTTACTTAAAGAATATGAGAGTGTGTATGCTCTGATACCAACTATCAAGAACCATTCTTACCCCAATCCCAATCCTACTTCCTAGAAATAGTAAAAGGATTCAAGTGCCCACCCCTGAGTGGGTTGATAGGATCTAACACATTGGCATATACAGTAAGAAATAATAAATCAAAAGTGGGATATTTAAAGAACAAGCTAACCCAATATACGAGATATAGCTGATTTATCCTTGTCATTAGAGTATGTGGAGTGTGAAAGTGATCTTAGTTAGTGATCCATCTATATTTCCTAAAATCAAGAAAATCGAGACACAATCATGCAATTGCATGGTACGCTATCAAAATCAAGTAAAACGGTTTATAGCAAAAGAGTATACTTGGAAAGATTTATATTCAAAAGTATAACAAGCAATTTCCAATACCAAAAGTTATTTGACAAGTTGTGTATTTCAAACAATTTGATTTTTATTACGAGTTCCCATTATGCCATAATTGAGAAGCATGCTTATATATTTTGTGACTTTGTCACCCCAACATGATGGGGGAGGTCACCAGGTTCTTTGTCTCCATATAAGGTAGGAGGCCAACATACAAGTCCACCTCCAAATGAGGGTTTGCTTGCACTCAATATCAACATTATCAACACCATCATCATTATCAATATATGGGCAGTCATAATGAGAAATATCATTTATGTTCTCATGTTTTTCTCAAAATATAATATAGGATTAATGGAAGACTAATCTATAAGGAATAAT
Organism: Alisma plantago-aquatica; assembly: GCA_963693085.1. Classification (NCBI taxonomy): domain Eukaryota; kingdom Viridiplantae; phylum Streptophyta; class Magnoliopsida; order Alismatales; family Alismataceae; genus Alisma; species Alisma plantago-aquatica. Next base: position 1,346,181,438 of record OY856411.1, read on the forward strand.
AGCTCAAACAAGTATATAGCCAAGTATAGGATCAAGAGATACATAAAAAGTATCTTCAATACAACCAAAGAGGAGATATAATAGTGTACCTTTCACTGAAGATTTTGAGTACATATCAACAAGTGATAGGTTGACCCTTCGAGTTAGATCCTAAAACACAATGTTTGGATCAAGGGTCAAGATCATGATATTTGAAAATTGCATTTCAATAATTGAGATTAGGGTTAACACATGTACCTAAAATAGGTTTAGGAGGAAGAGATGTTGATGGAGGTGTAAAGGCTACCGTTCGGCTCTATCGTGACCCCGCGAGGGTGATGGAGTCCTTGATTAGGAGTGAGGGGGAGGGGAAAGCAAACGTACAAACGGGGTTGTGCAGAGACGCCACCCAAGTAGTAGGAGATCAGTGAGGGATTTAGGGGCATTTGAGGCCAAGAAAAAGAGCAAGAGGGATCATTCTAGCTTTTTGGAGCGGTCATGATCTTAGGAGGTCCATTTTTATATCATCGAGGGGGGATAGATTTAGGGTTTCCAGTAGTTAAAGGTTCATGGAGGTGGCCAAGGGAGATCTTTGATCTGCTTCTCAAAACAAGCCAATTTGAGGGGGAAAGAGGACCAACTAAGTTCGGATTGGTGGGGTGAGCGTTCACATTTATTTGATTTTCAAAATAGAGTCTAAACGAGTCAATTTCACTTTGGTCATTCGGTCCCCCCCACTATTAATTAGAGGAGGTAGGGGATGACATGTTGACCACTGGATCAGGGTAGTGATCCATGGTTGGTTGATCCAAGAGTCGAGGTCCATCCCTTGCCTAAGGTCATGGATTGATGACCTAGAAAAGGTCAAAAAAGGAAAATAAAAAGGGATTTTGCGCACAAAACATCCAAAATTTATAGAAAATAGTAGGAATGTCCAAATGATATGAAATTTGGATTATAACTTAAAAAATATGTGGAGAATGAGAAAAAGTTTGAGAACCAAAAGATGCAGTTTGATTGAACAATTTGATTCTTTGGACAAAGTTATGAATGAATCCAATTTGTGATGTTATTTTGTGTATAAAGTTCACATTGATCACCATATTTTGAATTTGAGTCTCAACATTTCTTATGAAGCCAAGAAAAATGATTTGGGACCATGAGTTAGTATATGAGGTCAAAAGAGTAATTATTTCATTATTATGCTAAAATCCACTTTGTCACACACATCTCTTTCCTTTTTGCTCATGCGATCTGACCATTCCCTCAACATCAAACAACTCTCCTATTTTCCTCTTCCTCTAACATTTTCACAAATTGAACCCAGTTTCATGGTGTTTCCTTTGTAGAGCCCTCTCTCCCTCATCCCTCCACCTTTTTATGAGATTTCTTTGCCAGTAGATTGGTGATGCTTTCCCATTTCTTGAAAGCCCTAACTCACCTCTCGTCATGCGCTGTGGAAAAATCACATGTCATTAATGTTTTTCCCAGGTTCTTCCCAATCATTTTACCCTATAGGTCGACCTTGAGGTCTTTGCTAGCATTTACCACTATGGATCCTCAAGCCCCTCCGACCACAAAAATGGTTATTTTAGTTTTGCCTTGCCTCCTTGATCATTTGCCGAGATTTATGGATGTATTTCTGATCTGTCCCTATGGTTTTGACTTTGAGTTCATCTCTTTGTACCACATGTTCTCGTAAGGAATTTGAGATTCATATATGTTATTGTAGCACTACGGTTGTTACTTTGGCCTCTCTGGATCTTCACAGGTTTATCCACATATAATCCCCTCACAAATTCTATGAGCTCTAGAATCAGGTTCTTCTGTGTCTTTAGAAGCCATGTATAAACCATAGGGTTAGTGTTCTAGTGCATGCTATGGCATGTATTTGGGCTCAATGGCTCCATTGGGAAGTAAGGAGGCTTACAGCAATCATAGTTTCTATGGATCAGTCAAGAACATTGTTAGGGATCATAGCAGAAGCTCCTATCGAACTGGTCATGATCCATTGCTTGAAGGGAGAACAAAATAGTTTAGGATATGATCATAGTGCCCTGTCATCTTAATCAAATAATTATCCTCACACAGGCGATATAAAGATTCCATGTTTGTTTTAACTCTTCTGACGTGCAATTCTTGGCTGTGATTAATGACAAGTTTGCCCTGATGTTCCTAATTTAATGTAACACATGTCCTTAGTTTATCTACGTTTATGCCTTCTATTCACATCCACCGATTTTTGGGTTTAATCTTTGTCACAACATAGTTTTCTGCTCCCTGATTGGTCAATGTAGTAATATCCATAAAAATTACATACGACCTCATAAAAATTATCAAAAATACATTTTGGAAAGGATTTTTCATGAGGAACTCGAATTTACAAGTTTTAGAGTATGTTTTATCTTCAAAAAAAGCCTAGTCTTATAAAAAGTAATATAATCGTTTCATTTTATGGGTAAAATGCATATTAATATAAAAAGTTTTATGAACAAGATAATTAAGGTCCTTCAACTCTAAGAATGTGAGTAGTGTTTTCTAAAACTAGGAAGAGAAGTAGGATCTCCTAGAAGAGAAAGGTAAGTGGTCCATACTAATTGAACCTAAGTATTACTTGGTTTTATGTATGTATGTATGTATGTATGCATGTATGTATGTATGTATGTATGTATGTATGTATGTATGTATGTATGTATGTATGTATGTTTGTATGTATGTATGTATGTATGTATGTATGTATGTATGTATGTATGTATGTATGTATGTATGTATGTATGTATGTATGTATGTATGTATGTATGTATGTATGTATGTATGTATGTATGTATGTATGTATCGGAATCAGGTAAATATATTCCGACGTCCCCCCTAAAATTATAGGAGGTCGAAATTACATGTAGGCCCAACGCCATACATCCACCACGAGGTTACAACTCACACAACTATTTAATTTGTAGTCTACGTCTAACACATTTACAAATTTTTACAGCAATATTGGTGGCATCCGTAGACTTTCCTTGATGTTTTCTAGCATTTCTTTCCTCCCATACATGGTAGCAAAGTCCGGCAAGCAAGAGAATTTTCTTTTCATCACCCCCACATCTAGAAATCATACTTTTTGGATCAACCGAGAGTTGGATTTTTAATCTGAAATTATTGCATAAGTACTCCCATATTTCCTTTGTGAAGGTACACTCTCCCATAAGATGGTTGTGGCTCTCCTCTCCTTCCTCACATAGCAGGCAAATAGTAGATATATCATACTTCCATCCCTTTATTCTATCAAGAGTAGCAAGAACATTATGCAGAAATTTGTAAACGCACATGCTCCACTTAGGCACATATCTGCCTACCCATATATGTTCTCCCACAGGGTCCCTTTCTCCTTTTGCCCGTGTCACCTCCCATATGCATATCTTTTTATCTTTGAGATGCCATCCTCCTTGGTTATTAACAATAAACAAGTGCTTGATTTGTGGCCAAGTTTCTCTCATGACATTAATTGTTCTTGAGTATCCTTCTCTTATTTTTGGTGTAAAGTCCAGCCCTCTAGGATAACTGTCTCTCATCCATTTTCCCCACATGGAAACACCTTCTTGAAAAGCAATGACTCTTCTCATTGTGCCCCATTTAGCGATGTCCTTGGGAGTCTTCAAGTTCAGCCCGCCTTCATTAATGGGAAGCGCCAACCTAGGGTACCTCATTGGGTGGTGATCACTGCCCCACAGGAAATTTGCCATCTTCATTTCAATCCTATCCAAAACAGATCCAGGCATCTCTCCTTGTTGCACCCAAAAGATAAGAACACCTTCTATGGCTGCATTTATCAGTGTTCTGCGTCCTGCCATTGATGTTCTCTGTGTTGGCCATCTGTTTATCATTTCCTCCACTCTATCAATACACTCTATGAAGTCTTTCACATGTAGGTTACCCCCAGCCAGCAGAAATCCCAGATATTTTGTTGGGAATTCACCTTTCTCCACCCCCATCGCCTGTATGAGCCTATCTTCCATTTGGTAGCAATTTTTAGACAAGAAGATGTAGGTTTTTGTTGCATTAATACACAGCCCCGTTTGCAGCCCAAACCTTTCCAAAAGACCCTTGAGATTTTCTAGGTGTTGCTGTTTGGCTTCCACAAAAACCAATACATCATCAGCAAAAATTAGGTGTGTCATTACCTTCATGTCGTGCATTGTGTAAGGCTTTAACTCCTTTTGATTTTCAGCTTGTTGCATCTTCCTTGTGAAGTACTCCATGACCATCACAAACAGTAGAGGGGATAAGGGGTCACCCTGGCGTAGTCCATTGCTACCTCTGAAGAGACCTGCAGAAGTGCCATTAACCAGAATAGAGTAGCTAGTTGTCCCAACACACTGTTTCAGCCAACCAATCCACTGATCACTGAATCCCATTTGTTGCATGATCCACCATAACTTCTCCCATCTGACACTGTCATAGGCTTTAGATACATCAAGCTTTAGACAGGCCTTCCTGCTACCTCGCATAACATTGAAATCCAGGAGGAACTCACCAGCCAGAAGAGCACAATCACTGATACTTCTCCCTATCACAAAAGCTCCTTGATTGCCAAAAATTAGATAAGGAAGGACCAGCTTCAACCGGGCAGCCAATATTTTTGCAAGAATTTTATATTGAACCGAACAGCAAGCAATTGGGCAGAAATCAGCAAGAGAGGAGGTGATTTTCTTTTTTGGAATTAAAACCAGAAATGAGTGATTAACATGTCGCACCATGTTCCCTCCTTCCATAAACCAGTTCACATAAGCAAGCAAATCTTCCTTGATAATTTCCCATGTCTTCTTGAAAAAGAAAGCATTAAAACCATCTCGTCCAGGTGACTTGTTGCTGCCAATACTCCAGAGAGTGTCCTTCACCTCCTGTTTATTAGTTCCTCTAGTGAGGATGTTATTGTGGGTGCTTGTGAGCTTATACTTCCAGTCAACTACCTCATCTTCATGAATGTCATTATGAAATTTCTTGTTATATAACGAAATGTAGAAATCAATAGCTTGTTCCTCCAAATCTTCATGTTTGTTGACTACCACCCCATCTGCATTAACAAGTTCAGAAATGATATTACCTGCCTCTCTTCTCCTCACTGCCGTGTGATAGAATTTTGTGTTGCGGTCCCCATCTTCCATCCATTTTTCTTTACTTCTTTGCCAGTAGAATTTTTCCTCTGCCTTTTTTAGATCTTCGAGTATCATCTTTAGCTCCCTATCCTTCTCAATCAGCTCAGGATTTAACGGATCAGCCAGCAATTTTTCCCTAATCCCCTTGCATTCCCTTTTAGTCTCTATCAGTAGATTTGGAATGTTTACCTCCTCTTTTGCCCATTTCTTGAGGGACAACTTAGTATGCATCAGTTTTTTAGTGAACACGAACATAGGATTGCCAATCACCTGTGTATCCCAGCTTTGTTTAATGACTTCTTCAAATCCTTTCCAATCGGCCCAATAATTCAAAAATCTGAAGGGTTTCCTTTTCTTCTTTTTCTCTGTGATCTAAACTGAGATAGGAGCATGGTCACTAATTTCAGACCCACCATCCTTCACCTGCACATTAGGAAAAAATTTCAGCCACTCATCATTCACCAGGGCCCTATCAAGCTTGCTTATTATCCTGTACTCTGGAGCTCTTTCATTGTTCCATGTAAACAAGTCACCGCCCACCATAGGTAACTCATATAAGCCAGTCTTATCAATAGTTTGGTTGAAAGAATCTACCTCAGTTGTGGTGGCAAGTCTCTTGCCTCTTTTTTCCCCTTGTAGCTGTACTATGTTGAAATCACCAATGACCAACCATGGACACGTCACCTGTTTCGAAAGCATGATCAAGTCTCTCCATAAATCAATCCTTGCTCTGCCATCATTATGACCATAGACAGCTGTCATCCACATATGAAGTCCTCCATTATTCCTACACTCAATCGTGACATGTTGATCTGACATTTGTATCACTGACACCTGCCAGGCATTAGGTTTCCATGCCACACAGACTCTAGCAACACCTCCACAATCTACATTAGACACGTGGTGCCATCCTTGAGGAAAAAGGTATTTGATGCTATTACTGTTGTTTGTCTTTATTTTAGTTTCTACCAAAGCAACTAACGAGTGTTCATTGGATGCAATCGACTCACGAACTTCCTTCTTCTTGTTCCTGTCGCACCCACCCTTTATGTTCCAAAGTAACATAGACATGTTAAGTGTTTTTGGTGGATCTTGTTCGCCTGCTAGGCTCCTTCCTGTTATCCTTCTTCTTTGCTCCTTTCTCCTTCACGATTTCCCCTTCTTCTTTATCCGAATCGGAGAGCGCTCCAAAGCTATTAGTGGTGTTGAGGATTGACCCCACTCCTTGGGATTTTGGGATGCCTATTCGACGTGCCCCAGATCTACTGGATGCAGGTGTAAAACCACCATCAGCTCCACCCTCCCCTTTCTCATTTGTTGCATCGGGAGCCTTTCCATCTGTGTTGCCCAGACCTCCATTATCCACCACTGCTGAAGCGCCAACCCGATGGGTGCGTGCTCCATTCTCAGTATTAACAGGTCCATTCGTCGTGGGAATACTTTTCTCCTTTTCCTTCTCCTGAGCAACGTACTGTTGCTATCCCTGGACTGTTTTCTCTTCCTCCATTCCTGTTATTGGCACGCTGCTAGAGGAGGGAGTGTCCTTCATCTTTGTTGTTGTGTTGGTCTGTCTCTAGACCTTCTTCATTTCTGTCTTCTTGTCTTGCTCGCCACATTGGCTAGTAGTATGGCCGAACGCACGGCATTTGTTGCAGTTGACTGGAATATGATCGTAATCTACCTCCACCAGTATAGGATCACGCCCATGAACGTTGAGCCACACCGTCTTCGGCTTCAGCCCTTCGACCTGCAACTCAACAAGCACCCGTGCTTCCTCTCCTTCCAGTGACTTCTCGTCAATGTGGAGGACATGTTTGGCTCCGGCTGCGATGGTTCCCGCCGCTTTCCTCGTCCATGTCCTTCCAAATGGTCTCAGTGAGATCCAAGTAGGAATCGTAGCAAAGGATTCTTTTCTCAGTTCGTCACCATGGCTGTAATGTTTGTCTATCACAACCTGTTGATCAAACCACCTCGGCCCCATGGCCAAGGCTGCTTGTTTGTCCGCCGCCGTTGAGAATCTAACCAAGAAGACCCCGTTCTCCCTGGACAGCAGATCAAAAGCACCCTTCGGCTTCCATGTCTGTTTCACCCAGGCTTGCAGATGAGGGAAATAAGGTTGTTTCCCCAGCGTATACACCATGATGGTGAATTCCCAAATATTTTTCATCCATTCAAACTCTTCACTGTCCAGCACCACATGGACCTCGTCGCCCTCAACCCTAGGTTGCGGGAACGACAGGTATTCCTTCAGGGAGCTTGCCGGCTGTTTTAGGACTTCACTCCAAGCGATCGTCTTCCGTCCAACTCCCTTCACAGGTTCAGCGGCCGCCGACTCTTCCCTGGACGGCCCAGCAGTCGTTCCCGCATCGTTAGGACTGGGCGCCACCATTACTTGCGTAGGATTCCCGCACGCAGAGGATTCAGCAGGTGGATGGTTGGATTGTGGGATTTGTGTGGATTGGTGGAGGGGGTGGACATCGCCGACCTGGGTGGTCAGAAGCGTTGGCATCGCACGCCCTAGGCCGGCGATCGGGATCGCCCAGGATCGCCCAGAACGACGCGCTTGTATGTATGTATGTATGCATGTATGTATGTATGTATGTATGTATGTATGTATGTATGTATGTGTGTGTGTGTATTGATGTATTTATGTATGTATCTATGAAATACGATGAATGATATGAAGGTATTACCTATTATTTCAATTGTTTAAATTTAATGAATCTATAATGATTTAAATGGCATGTTTTATTGACAATGATCGTTATATTATATAGCATGCAAATTAATAGTAAATGAAAAAAGTTAAGAAAGAGTTTATAAGAGAAAGAAAATGATAAAAGATAGCTTGTATAAGATCCTCAGTAAGAGGCTCCTCAAAGGAAAAAATAAGAGGCTATTCGATAATTAAGAGAATAGGCACCTCGGTTCAACCCAAGAGGCACATTGATGATAAGAGAAGAGACAGTTATGTGCAAACCCAAGGGTTCTTATATAGGTCAAGATAAAAGAAATGGATTTAAAAGCAATTGTGTATCTTTTCAATTATTACAATCTAAAGTCTATTTTCAGTTTACATGTTTTTCCTTACTATATAATATGTCCAATTCCACTTACAAATTGTTTGATGCATGTCTGGGGGAGAGATGCATGTAGGTAAGGACAAAGTTTAGGAGGAAAAACCTATTTGATGTGGAAGGAATAACTTAAGGAATCTTTAGGAAGAAAACAACTGGTGGGGTACCACTATACTTTGTTTATATTCACTTGCATGTTTATGAGAAACATATCTTGTTAAAGTGTGAACCTTGTTAAGGATTTGAGCATGAGAATTTTTGTATTTATCTTGTGATGGTTTATGCAAACTCTATTTTGATCTATGAATATCATATTTGTGACATCTCCCTTGAAGTGAATACAAATGTATGTGTTTTCTCTATGTTGTAACTGATATACAAGTGGGGTGTTACAGAGGGGCACTCTACATATATGAAATATGCATCTACTCACCTCATCCATACATAAGTAGTAAGAGAACTTATGTCTTGGTGAATCTTGACTTGGAAACCTCAATTAGACCATCATTTATCAAGAATCCATCAATGTACCTCTTTATTCCAGCTTCATTTAGCTTGAAAAATCAACATGGGGTTAAGAAAAAAGGAGAAGACACTAGCGCTAGTGTTTCCTTTGCAAAATAGACTCAAAGAGAGAAGAGGATAGAAAACAAAGTAAAAATGGAGTTTTATGCAAACATAAACCTTAAAATGACAAAGAGGAATGGTGATATGGTGCTCCTAAGCCAGAATTCATCGAAGAAGACTTTGTTTTGGCATCTTTTGCCAAGAATTTCCCCTAGATACTACCTCAGAGCTCTTTTAAATTGTAAAATGAAATGTGTGGAGTGAACAAAGGTGAAAAATGAAGCATGTAACTCATCTTCAACTAGACTTTAAGGTCCAATCCATGCCAATGGTATTTTTTTGACTGAAGATATTTCTCACTTCCCAATGGGGTCCATCTCTAAAAATAAAATGAAAAATAACAAACTAAAGTTGGAGAAAACTATGGGTTTAAGCCCAGATGAATGATAAAAAATCTAAAAATACTTATAGCATTTCTTAATGCATTAAAAATTAAAATAAAATCTAAAGGCAATGAATCCAATATGGAGTCCATCAATTTGGTCAAGTTCAACTCTTTATTTAGTAAAACTTGAAAGATTATCAAAGTTTCTATCCACCTGACATAGCCCTTGTTGAACCTGATCAAGTTCAATTGAATATGGTCATATTTAGGGCTAAATTAGGATCAAGACCCCAAAAATGTTTTTGACTTCAATCTAGACAAATCTTTTACCATTTAGTTTCATATTCAGCCAAAAAATTCCTACATGTATCAACCCAATCCAATTGGTTTGAATCCAACTGTGATGCCTTTTAACCAGATTGGGTTTAGGCCAACTCATACGTAGTCCATGCCCACTAGGCCTATGATCAAGGTCCATATTTGAATTATCATATAATCTTTCATATTTTCAAGATAAAAAATTTACTATTTACCATGCATTTCATAATCAAATCAATTTATCTAGAACCTAACATACATAATTTAATATATTATCCATCCTCTTCTTACACACATACCACTTACATTCAATATTATGAGATTCAAAATATTCCATTCTATAATCATGTATTATATCATATTGTGAAGTAACAACAATTTTCAAAATATCACTCATTCTCATTTATTAATTGTATTTCTATTCCAAATATTACGTGCTTCCATATATTTAGCCATATCATAATCATTTAATCAAGACTAGTTGTTATCAACTTATTCATATCCTAATTTAGGGTTTTAGATTAACTTGACAGAGAAGAAATGAAATCATGAATAACATATAGTGTTGAATTGACCTAGATATGGGTCGTTACAAAACCTCTCCATCTTAAGAAGTTTTCTCTAGAAATTCAAAAAAACTTTGGATTAGTTATCCTCATCTTATTGGATCCTAGGATGGGTGATTAAGGAGCTCTAGATGGGGGTTGAATAGATTTGAATGCACTTAAATAAAATTCATTAAACCTTCAAGATATTTCAGAAGATAGGGTTTCTAATATGGAAATTTGATGTGTAACTAAACATACATAGCTAGGATTAGAGAGAATGGACATGCACGAATTAACAAGCTATATAGGGTGGTTCCATACTTCAAACTAGAAGTATGTCAATCCACTACCTAGAGAGTTCAACCTCTAGGATTTCTTAACCATTGCACTCCTATATTCTTCATAAGACATACAATACAAAACCCCCCAAAGGACTTACCTATCCAACCAAGAGTCTTCAACATACCCAAGGAGTTACCCACTTTTCAAGGAGTCTTCGGCCTTCACCAAGGAGTTACCCACTCTTGCACAAGTCTTCGGCCTTGAAGGAATTACCCACTCTTCTTTCATCTTCATCTTTTGACTTCACCTATGACAATAAGAAGCTTTCACTAAGGACTTATCCACTTGAGCAAGGAGTCTTCTACTTCACTAAGGGCTTACCTACTCTTGCTCCAAGTCAGCGGTTTTAAATCTCTTCGTCAAGGGACTCCTTCCATTATTCTTTTTCACCTCTCTTAGCTAAGAGTGAGAACCTTCATATTCAAGGCTGAATGAGAGATTGAGATGTGGTGCAAATGAGAGACTCACAAGATGTACATGTAGGACTAGCTCTCTTACAAATCTCCTACTCACTCTAATGGATGATGTAAGTGATTAAGCATAAAGAGAGAGAGAGGAGGCTATAGAAGGCACTCAACTATAGATAGGGACCTTCATAGCGCTTGACTAACGTGGGATGAAGCCCAAGGGGTCCTATTTATAGTTGGAGATGCCTAGTAGGCTTTGGGAACACTTAAGGATTAATACTAGCCATTTGTGATGTTGTAGCGGATATATTTTCATGTTTTGCAACATTCCAATGACTAGAAGCACTTTTCTGCACTTTTCATACAATGCATTTTGTCGAGTGTGAATAAAAGTAACTCGACCGATCGCACTATGCGACAAATGTGAATTTAAACCATCTGTCGAGTTTGTCTGGGGGGAAACTTGATTGATCCACTTAAATCAGTTTTGTTTTGCGTAGAGATTGATGGAGTTCTATGAATCAAAAACTCGAACAAACTAAGGAATTCTCAAAATCCACCAAGGGGTGTATAACATCCTCATTTTTCAAGTATTCAATTCCAATTTTTCTAATATCACATCCTTTATGGTCACATCTTATAAATAATCTCAGTTGTTATTTTGTACTAAAAAAATTCCTAATCAAAAATAACATACAAATAATAGGAAACCTAAAATTTCATTATTTAATTACTTTTAAATAATTAGTTATGCAATATCAAAGATTTATCTATAATTAATTATATTGATTACTTTGATAACCCAATTCAAGAACTAATTGTTGAAGAATATACTAGACATTTTTGGGAGTGTCTGATCAAATTTTTGAGACCCATCAAACTTTAATTTATCGGGGAAATAAAATTAGGAAATTAATGGTTAATAATGAGTGGAAATGAATTAATATACACCTATCTTCCTTGGCAGCTTTTTCCCTAACCTTTAGATTAGATATGCTTTAAACTAGTGTAATCTTAGCCTTTGGTCACCTTCTCCTACCTCTACCTGAGTTTGAAACATGACTGTGCCCTTTCAATTGTGAAAATTTCATGAGTCATACACTCATTTTGGAAACCAACTATTCCACAGTCTTCTAGAGATCAATCCACGCCCAACGAGCCATTGCTTGAACCCTAAAAATGCCTCCATAAGAAACACCCTTCTCAGATGCCACTCCCTTCACATCACCAAGTTGCTAACCACCTCCTAGAATTCTATTTGATTCCCCAAGCATCCTCAAAGCTTCAGTCCACTCCCCTAAATCATCATACACCATCAATTTCACCACAATAGCTTTGGCCACCCCCACTCTACATCTTCTTCAACCTCTAACCTTCTGCAGCCATTACCAGTCCTCACATCGTCTCCCTCCAATTCCTTGCTTTGACACCATCCCTCAAAGTCCAGTAATTGAACCCTTCTCTCCCTCTGGGTCAAGGTTTGCTGAGGTAGTGTACCCTTAAGGGCTCACAGTGGCAGCACATTGGGTCCTTATCATTGAGAAGACCCAGGCATGTGCGGCCCATTATAGTGTTATGAGAGATCACCAAAGATCATGTTGAAGCTTCTCTTTTCGCTTCCAAGTCACTATGGAAGGTACATACTCCACAGCCATCTCCTTTGTTCATGCTTGGTTTCGCATGACTAATGTCGACGTTGTCTCCCTACTTCTCACAGTTGACCTCACAATTTGTTCTTCGACTCTAAGGCAATCCATCAACTTTAGAGGGTTTTTTTAGGGGCACGAGTCCCCTTCCTTCTCCTCTTTTTGGTTCTGGTTCAGTTCCCATTGTTTCCCTTGTGTGCGGTCATGGCAGAGCAACCTCACTGCTCTTGCCTTTCCCTGGCCTACGCAAGGATTATCAGGGGTGTCTTGACACCTCAACACTAACACCTATGATATGTTTATCCCAGTTTGTTCTACCTTGAGTCTAAACTCGTATGGCCATGAGCTTTGTTTAAACTGAAATATAATTCAGCATTGTTGTTGTGGTTGTCATGTGCTTTCTATTTAATCATAGGTACTATGTTGGATCAGTGTGATAGTTTAATCTATCCATCATTATATTATCATACCTCATATGTATAACTTCAACTCATATTAAACAAAACCCAATGGATAGAATATTTCATCATCTTACCTATTTACAATATCAAGTTCACATATTTACAAATAATCACACCTAGATCCTATAACAAAACTAGGATTAAGAGGTTGATAACCTTTAACCTTGGATTAGGAAATGTCGATCTATGTTAGGTACATTGAATATGTCATCTCATCACTTAATTTGAAATAGTCCACTGCCAAGAATAATGTTAAGACAACATTATATGAATCAGGGTAGGTATATCTCTATTTAAGAAGCCTTGTGTTATTCAATGAAATACATATCAAGACTAGGAAGTTCATGAACTAACCTAAACAAGTAAATTGTAATCTAAAATCACGCTAACCCTGAATAGGTGGTTGCTATGGTAATATGAATTTGTCACAATGCTATATGCATGCTCATATAGGGAAATTATGTAATAAGAGTATAACCAGGCAATTTGTATGTGTATCATGACCATTAATCCATAAATCTTATTAATACTACAATAAACATATATAAAGAACTAATGTATGAATATTTGGCATACATGAAAAGTACATGTAATAATTAAAACATTCAGAACCCCTAATGACCCTAAATATGTTGACCAAAAAGGGATGAGAGATCCGATAAAACCTTTTGGTTTCTTAAGAGAAAAGTAGATCCAATTTTCAAGTGAGTAATATCAAAGGGATATAGCTTACTATAGGTAAGTGGGCCATGTCCTATGAATTCTTATTAAGTTATTATCTTTAGATAGATAGTCTAAATTTGGAAGTGTTGTTATGTTCTCATAATGCAGTAGTTGACTGCATTTGAACTTTTTGGTAGATATGATGTAACATGCATAGTTATGTCTTATAAGTTTTTAGTAACTTGTTACCTATCATGAGCATACACATTCAATTTAGTTGAATATGTTCAGTTACTATAGATTAATTTCATTGCATTAGATAAGTAATACAAACTTCTTAGATATTTAGATTAGATTCATATTTAGATATACATTCAGAACTCAGTATTAGTTTAGATTTAGAAATTATTTATGTAGATTAAGATGAATAATTCATAATCTTCACATAAGACATTATATGATAACTCATTTAGTTGTCCTAGGATGATCAGATGCATCTGTTGCCAATTCATAGGAGTGTTTACTCCAATTCTGAGGTACTTTGGTACCAATTCAAGACGTAGCCACGCCAATTCAAAGACACCTCAGTGTCATTCAAAGGCATGTAGTTCCAACTCAGAGGTACTTCAGTACTATTTTAGGAAATAGTTATGTCAGTTCAAGAGGACTTATTGTATAACGGTGACCACAATTTAGATAAAATTTGTAACCAAAACATATTGTTAAGACTTTACAATTTTTCCTTTTAATTATACTCATGTTTTATTCTCTGTGTTAGAATTCATTGCCACTTACTCTAACCCTTAGATTTCCCTTTTTTGTGCATGGTTGGGGATGCGACATCTGCAGATAGTAGTTGGACGAGAAGTAGCTTGAAGACCTGTAAAGCTAGAGGACATACATCATTGGTGGGACATTACCCTAGCAATCCTTCCATCGTGGAGTTTTCTTTTAGTTGTTCATTTACCTTTCCATATTAGGACTCTTACTCCCAAACTCACAGACTATTTTTTGATCTTATAGAACTTGGTTATGGACTCAGTTGGTTGGGTTATTTAAATGCTTTAGTATGCTAGATATGTGATGTTTGCCCAAGTTTTTAATGATATATGTTATTTGATGCTTCCACGTGTATTATTTTTGGTTTTATAAAATGGGCATGTGTTACAATTTGGTATCAGAGTGTCTTAATAAACATTGGTGATCAATTTTTGTAGATATATCTTGTGAATGTCATTTCTTTCCCTACAGATGGCCTCTACAAAAAAGGGAAAGGATCATGCTGAGGGAGAGGTGATCTCCTATAGTTCAGGGGTAGGGGTGCTAATTTGGGAGGGGTCAACCCCAATGGTCACCTAAACTTTCCTCTTGATGTTCTCATCAAGGCCCTGGAAGATGCCCTGACTGCCCCAAGAGAGATACAGCCACCACCAAGAAACAAGGAGTTGACCCTGATTGACTTTCTTAAAATCAAGCCAGTAACGTTCTCTGGAGAGGCTGAGGCTGGCATTGTTACCCGAGTAGAGGAATGGTTGATGAATGTCAAGCATTGTTTTAACATCCTAGGATTTGAGGCCTCAGGTAGAATGATCTTATAAGGAATGAATGGACTACCCATATCACCAAGGTGCACCTCCTTTTTAGGGAGCCCATCTCTAATGAACTTCATAGTTAAGCATGCTCAGCTTGGAGTAGTACTAGGATGGGTGACTAGTCAGGAAGTTCATCCTGCTTGTGCATGAATGGGGACAAAGCACACAATTAAGGCTAGTGGTGGTTTGTGGGGCCAATCGTCATTCTTGAAACTCTACTAGAGCTTTGGGCAGTGGGCCCAAGCATTTAAAATGGTATCAGAGTCATAACACCTCTAGTAGGTGGGACCCACATGGACATGTGGTATGCCAGTCTTGATCTGTGTGGTCTAGGCATGTTGGAAAGGGCTATCCATGGTGATGTAGCCACCCTTGCACTAGTATTTCATGATTGAGAGTTGGGTTCCCATGGGTCATTCTTGGTTTGCATTGAAATGGGGAAATATAATGAGGCCTTATAGTTGAGCCTTGGCAAGGACGTCAAGAGTTTAAGTGGTGGAGATTGTAATGTCCAAGGATTTGAGGCCTCAGATAAAATGATCTTATAAGGAATGGATGGACTACCCATATAACCAAGGTGCACCTCCTTTTTAGGGAGCCCATCTCTAAAGAACTCCATAGTTAAGTGTGCTCAGCTTTTAGTAGTACTAGGATAGGTGACCAATTGGGAAGTTCATCTTAGCTTGCATGTGAGTGAGAATAACAATCAGAAGCAAGGTCAGAACCACCAGAGGGAGATAAGTCATGCAAGGGTCTTTTCCATTACTACTGAGGCATTAGATGAAGATCAAGTCATTGAAGGTATGGCTTTTATAAGATAATTATCTATTGAAGTCCTATTCGACTCAGGGCATTGCATGCTTTTATATCTATTGTGCTAGCTTCAATGCTAGAATTACCCTTGGAAGATCTCCACAATGATCTCAAAATTAGAACATCTAGTAGACGTGTTAACGTACCTAGGAGGATGATTTCAAGGGTTGAGATTATCCTAGAAGGGAGAGTATTTCCTACAGACCTTATGGTTTTGCCCTTAAATAACTTTTATATTATTTTGGGTATGAGTTGGCTCTATACATACTCCTAGACTGTAGAAGGAAGTTAGTCACCATATCTCAGCCTAATGAGGAGCCTTTAGTTATAAAAGGAAGGAAGAAGAATCACAAAGACTTCTTTGTTTCTGCAATTCAGGTAGATAAGCTAATAAAGAAAGGGTGTTAGATCTATCTTGTGTCAGTTATAACTAAAAAAGAGAATCCTCTTGTTGATATCCCCATAGTAAATGAGTTCCATGCTTTCTTCCATGAGGCCCTACATGGCCTACCCCCTGAACAAGAGCTTGAACTCTCTGTTGACCTCCTTGGCACCACACCCATTTCTAAGGCCCCATACATGATGGCACCCACAAAACTTGTTGAACTGGAGAAGCATATACACGAGCATCTAGATCTGGGCTATATTCATCCTAATTCTTCTCCATGGGGAGTTAATGTCCTATTCGTCAAAAAAGAAGGATGGTTCCATTTGTATGTATGTCGACTATCGGATGTTGAACCAGCAGACAATAAAGAATAAGTACATGTTACTGTGAATAGATGACTTGTTCGACCAGTTAAAGACATCCAAGGTATTCTCAGAGATAGATTTGCACAGTTCATACCATGAATTGAAGATCAAACCCTTAGATATAGAGAACACAACCTTCTACATTAGATTTGGACACTTTGAGTTCCTTGTCATGTCCTTTGGCCTCACTAATGCCCCTGCAATTTTCATGGACCTGATGAATGTCATCTTCCATCAGTATTTGGAATCCTTCATTATTATCTTCATAGACAATATTTTCATATATTTTGATAATGACCAACAGCACAACGAGAACCTACACATCACTCTCGAGACATTTCAACAACAACTATTATACTAGAAGTTGTCTAAATGTGAATTCTAGAGTCACAAGGTTATGTTCCTTGGACATATAATTTCTTATGGTCATATTTATGTAGGTCTGGTAGAGGTTGAATCCGTGATGAATTGGGCGACCCTGACTACTCCTTCTGATATTCAAAGCTTCTTAGGGTTAGTAGGATACTATACGAGTTGCATTCAAGACTTTTCTATTATAGAATAACCTCTGATAACACTCACACAAAAAGAAGCAAAGTTTGTTTGGAGAGATAAGTGTGAGCAGAGTTTCCAAACCCTGAAGAGGAGACTCACCTCAATACTTGTACTTGTACTTCCTTCAAAAAATGATGGCTTTGTCATTTTCATTTATGCTTTGAAGTTAGGTTTGGGTTGTGTTTTTCAACAGAAGGGCAAAGTTATAGCTAATGCATCTAGACAATCAAATCACATGAGGAAAACTACCCCACTCATGATCTGCTAGAAGCAATTGTGTATGCATTCAAGATCTAGAGACATTACTTGTATGGTACTTAGTTTGAAATTTCCTGTCACCATAAAAGCCTCAAGTATATCTTGAGTCAGAAATATTTGAACATGATGCAATGATGATGCATCAAATTCTTCAAGGATTACGACTTCATTATCTCTTATTATCTTGGAGAGGACAATGTGGTAGTGGATGCCTTGAGCAGGAAGAATGAAGTAGTCATTGCAACAACGATTGTTGATGAATAGAAGATGATGCATGCTTTTACAGAGTGGAGGCCACAACTCAACGAGGTAGAATTAAAGGTGACACATCTTACAAGACAACCTGACTAAACTTGTGAGATTCTACAATACAACAAAGTAGTCCTAACCTTCCTTGCATGTTGGGACGATTACCAAAAGATGATGCTAACCTATCTAAGGTAAAGGAAGGTGAAATCTTGATGAAGAATAGGTTATGCATACCTACGTCTGAGCAATAATAGAATATGTTGTCAGAAGAGCATGGGATGAAGTACACTATCCATCCAGTACCTACAAAAATGTACCAGGACCTAAAGAGGGCCTATGGTGGGAGGGCATGAAGAGAGATATAGCAGAATTTGTATCTAAGTGCTTCACATGTCAGGAAGTGAAAGTTGAACATCAAAGACTTGAGGTTTGTTGCAACCACTAGAGTTTCTTGAATGGAAATGGGAAAAGATAACCATAGACTTTGTCAAAGGATTGCCAAAGTCTCAGAAGGGATTTGATGCAGTGTGGGTAGTTGTGGATTGTTTGACAAAAAAGTGGTCATTTCCTAGATTTTAATACAACTGCTACAGTTTCAGACATGGTTGATCTTTATATCCAGGAGATTGTAAGACTACATGGAGTTACTTCCTCCATAGTTTCAAATAGAGATCCAAAGTTCACTTCAAAGATGTGGAATCAAGTCCAGGAAGAATCGGGTACCAAGTTTCATTTCAGTATTACCTATCATCCTCCGATTGATGGTCAGTCTGAGAGAACCATTCAGACTATTGAGGACATTCTTAGAGATTGTATCCTAGAGTGGGAAGGTTCATGTGTAAGTATCTTTCACTTTCATAATTCACCTATAATTATATTTTTCATGCAAGCATAGTCATGGTACCATATGATGCCCTCTATGGGATGCCATGCAAGTCACCTCTTCACTAGAACGATCCAAGAAAAAGGATTTTGATAAGAATCCAAAATCTATAACTTTATACATATCATGTGGCACTCATTAGGGAGAAAATGAAAAATGTTGAGGATAGACAAAAGAACTATGTTGATGCATGCAGATCTGATAAAAAGTCCTTATAGGGGATTATGCGTTCTTGAAAGTCGATCCCATAAAGTCTATTACCAGATCCAGAGTGAAAGGCAAACTCAGTCCTAGATATGTTGGTCCTTGTGAGATTCTCGATCAGATGGGCGAAAGTGCCTATAGGCTAGCCTTACCACCTTTTTATAAGCAAATCCATAATGTCTTCCATGCATCAGTGTTGAGGAAGTATGTCCAGCATAGTTCTCATATGCTCTCTTATGAACCTATTGAGATGAAAAAATATCTATCTTATGAAGAGATTCTGTTAAGGATCCTCGACACCCAAACAAATCAGTCAAAGAAGAAAGACATTGTCCTAGTTGAAGTTTTATGGAAAAATCACAATCTAGAGGAAGCCCCCTAAGAACATAAGGAAGCGGGGAGAGGATTGTAACATCCTCATTTTGAGGTATTCAATGGCAATTTCCCTAATATCACGTCCTTTATGGTCACATCTTATAAAAAGGTCATTTTTAAATAATTTTGGTTGTTATTTTGTATTGAAAATTTTCATAATCAAAGATAACCAATAAATAAGCAGAAACCCAAAATTTCATTATTTAATTACTTTTAATAGTTAGTTATGCAATATCAAAAGCTTTATCTATTATTAATTATATTGATTTATTTGATAACCCAACTCGAGAACTAATTGTAGGAGAATATACTATACATTTTGGGGGCGCCTGGTCAAATTTGGAGACCCGTCAGACTTTAATTGATAGGGGAAATAAAATTGGGGAATTAATGGTTAAAATTGAGTGGAAATAAATTAATATACACTTATCTTCTGTGGCCTCTTTTTCCCTGACCGTCAGATCATGTCCTCTTTGAATTGGAATGATCTCAGTCATCAGTAACCTTCTTCTACCTCAGCATAAATATGAAACATGATTGCCCACTTTTGATTGCAAAAATCTCGTGAATCATACACTCATTTTGGAAATCGACTATCCCACTGTATTTTGGAGATCAATCTGCACTAAGCGAGCCATTTTTCAAACCCTAGAAATGCCCTTCTCAGATACCTCTTCTTTCTTGCTTATAAGTTGTAACTCACCTCCTAGGCTTCCATTTGATTTCACAATCATCCTTAAAGCTTTACTGCACTCCCCTGAACCCTCCTCCACCATCAATGTCCACCGTAGTAACTTTGGCCACCCCCACTCTACATCATCTTTAACCTCTAGCCTTCCGCTTCCATTACCAATCCTCACATCAATTCCCTCCAATTCCATACTCCTACACCATCCCTCAAAGTCCAATAACCTAACCCCCCTTCCCTCTGGGTCATATTTTTCTGAGGCGGCATACCCTCAAGGGCTCACGACGACAACACATAAGGTCCTTGTTGTCGAGAAGACCCAGGTGTGTGTGGCCCATTATAGTGCGACATGACATAATTGAAGAGCCTTCTAAAGCTTCTCTTTTTGCTTCCAAGTTGCCATAGAAGATACATACTCCTCACCCATCTCCTTTGTTCATGTCTAATTCTGTGTGATTGATGTCAACGTCTTTGCCCTACTTCTTACGGTCGACCTCATGATTTTTCTTCGACTCTGAGACAAGACAACAAGAATAGAGGTCTTTTTGAGGGGTATGAGTCCCCTTCCTTCTTCTCTTTATGGTTCTAGATTAGATTACCTTGTCTCCCCTGTATGCGGTCATGGTAGAGCAGCCTCACTACTCTTCGCTTTCCCTAGCCTGTGCAGATCATCGGGGGTGTCTTGACACCTTGAGACTAACACCTCTAATCCGTTGATCCCAGTCTCTTCTATCTTGAGTCTATACTTGTATTGCTATGAGCTTTGTTCAAACTAAAATATAGTTCAACCTTGTTGTTGTGGTTGTCCCGTGATTTTTATTTAATCATAGGTACTATGTTGGATCTGTGCAATAGTTAAATCTACCCGTCAATATATTACCATGCCTCATATGTATAGCTTCAACTCATATTGAAAAAACCCAATGGATAGAAGCTTTCATCATGTTACCTATTACCGATATCGAGTTCACATATTTATACATAAACACGCCTCAATCCTATAACAAAACTAGTATTAAGAGGCCGATAACATATAAAATTGGTTTAGGAAACGTTGATCTATGTTAGGTACATTGAATAGGTCATCTCATCACTTTAATTGAAATAGTCCACTACCAAGAATATGCTCAAACTTCATTATATAAATCAAGATAGGTATATCTCCATTTAAGAAGGTTTATGTTGTTCAGTCAAATACGTCAAGACTAGGAAGTTAATGAACTGACCTCGACAATTAAGTTGTAGCCTATAATCACCCTATCCCTGAATAGGTGGTTGCTATGGTAATATGAATGTGTCACTATGCTATATGCATGCTCATATATGGAAATTACATAGTAAGAGTATGACTAGTAAATTAATATATGTATCACGACCATCTAATCCATAAATCTTATTAATACTACAATAAACATATATAAATAACTAATGTATGAATATTTGACATAAATGAAAAGTGCATGTAATAATAATAACAATTGGAGCCCCTAATGACCCTAAATATGTTGACCAAAAAGGGATGAGAGATCTGATAAAACCTTTTAGTTTTTAGGAGAAAAGTAGATCCAATTTTTTAGGGAGAAATATCAATAGGAATTTGTCTTACTACATGTAAGTGGGCCATGTCCTATGATTATTCTTCAATTATTATCTTTAGATAGTTGGTCTAAATTAGGAGGTTTTGTTATGTTCTTAGAATGCAGTAGTTGACTGCATTCAGACTTTCCGGTAGATATGATGTTACATGCATAGTTATGTTTTATAATTTTTTAGCAACTTGTTACCTGCCATGAGCATTAGAATTCAGTTTAGTTGATTATGTTCAGTTACTATAGAGTAAATTAATTACATCAGATAAGTAATACAAACTTATTAGATATTCAAATTAGATTCATAGTTAGATATACATTCAGAACTCAGTTATCAGTATTCAGTATCAGTTTAAATCTAGAAATCTATAAATTTAGATTAAGATGAGTAAGTCAGAACCATTACATAAGACATTATATGATAGGTCCTCATTCAATAGTCCCCAGAAGATTCAAAGGCATCTGTTTTCAATTTAGAGGAGTGTTCACTCCAATTCAGAGGTATTTTGTTACCAATTCATGGCGTAACCACGCCAATTAAGAGACACCTCAGTGTCATTCAGAGGCATGTAGTGCCAACTCAAAGGTACTTTAGTACCATTTTAGGGCTTAGCTACACCAATTAAGGAGGACTTATTGTATAATGGTGGCCACAAGTTACAAAAAATTCGTAACTAAAATATATTGTTAAGACTTTATGGATTTCCCTTTTAGTTATACTCAAGTTTTATTCTTTGTGTTATAATTCATTGCCACTTACTCTAACCCCTAAATTTCAATTTTCTGTGCATGGCTGGGTATGTGATGTCTACATATGTGAGTAGTTAGATGAGAATTAGCTTGATGACCTACAGAGTTAGATGACATTCATCACTTGTGGGACATTACCCTAGGAGATCCTTCTAGATTAGAGTTTTCTTTCAGTTGACGATTTACCTTTTCATATTGGGACTATTACTCCCAGACTTTTCTTTATAACAAAACTTTGTTATGGACTAAGTACGTTGGGTTATTTAAATGCTTGAATATGTTAGATATGTGATGTTTGCCCAAGTATTTAATGATATATGTGAGTTGATGCTTCCGCATATAGTATTTGTTTAATGAATGGGCTAGTGTTATAGGATTGGTCGAGTTGCAAATGCTTTAATATGTCAGATATGTGATGTTTTCTCAAGTATTTAATGATATATGTGAGTTGATTCTTCTGCATATAGTATTTATTTAATGAATGGGCTAGTGTTATAGGATTGGTCGAGTTTGCAACTCGACCGAAGAAAAATTCTGATGTGAATTTTGTTAACTGCCATTTGAGTGCTTACATTTTCAATTTAAGTGCTCCTAATTTTTTATAAGATTAATTACAAGTCATAAAATCATTACAAGATATTTACAACATGATTCTAATGGTTTACATCATATTCCACAAAAGTGCACTTGCATTGATTTTGACCTAGCTTTTCTCCAAGTTGAGATAGGGAAGTTAGGGCATTTGGAGTGTTTCTATACTTAATCTGAAATCACTCAAGTAGAAGCATTAGAAATGATTAATTGGAATGGTTTAGTCATCATCAAAACAAGGTTTTGGTCAATTTAGACCTAGAGTCAACATTGTACTAGACTCAACATTCTCCCCCATTTTGAAGATGAGAAACCATTCCATAAATGTATTGAAATAATTTAAGTAAAGCCATACCTATGGAGAAACCTAGAGGTTTCAATAAAATTGAGTTCATACGCTCCCCCTTAGTTGATGCTATTTATCTTGCATGGTGAGCTTTCATACATTCAGAGAATGCTATGTATTCTACTCCTCCCCTTTACCTTCTCCCCTTAACATAGGCATGCTTCTCCATCTACATGCAAGACATTCTTTCTCCCCCTGCATAATAAAAGAAGACATGCTTTCTCCCCCTTTCTCATTTCAAAAAGTGGGGGTATGAAAAGATAAGAAACATCACTTGTTAAAAGAAAGGATATAACAAATATTATAAAGGACAGTAAAAGAACAAAACTAGGGGCCTATTCAAGCATAGAATAAAAAGCAAGTCAAAGCATGGACTTGAACACCCCACAATGTAATCTAGCAAAGATCAATGCATGATAAAGTGTTGCAGAGAAAAATTGAATCGCAATTTTGACCCTCAAGATGATGGAATCACCAAAAAGGAATAGGGATCATGGCAAAGCAATGAGTCTTTCTCCTAAAGGACATTTCACTAAGAACATCAAGGTTGCATCCAAACAAGATATACAATGAGACAGATGTAGAAAACTAGAGCATAGAGGAAATAATTTAAGACACTACTAAGAGATTCAAAGAAAAAATCAAAACCCGCAAAACAACTCGAAACAAGTAATTGTAAGATATAGGGATACCACTAGTGAAATACTAAAATATAGAAATTTAGAAAGATAGAGTTGTATCTAAGATAGGGAATTTAACATGTCAATATGCATATAAGGCTACCTAGGGATTTCCAAAGAATAAGGCTATTGGTTGAGAAAATCCAGTTGAGAGGGAAATTATCATTCAATAAGACAATTGTGTATTCAGTACACAGTGCTATCGGTCAAGTTACTGACATGACAAACTCGACCGACAACAGATTTTGGCAACATTCATTGGTGTTGGTCGGTCGATTTTCTATAAGGACAAACCCAATCGAACAAGTTGTTGTAATATATATATATATATATATATATATATATATATATATACACACATATATATATGTATATATACATATATATGTATATATATACATATATATGTGTATATATATACATATATATATGTATATATATACATATATATGTATAGATATATATATGTATATATGTATATATATGTATGTATATATATGTATGTATATATAGGCTATTTTTTTAATACCCATACGGGTAGCCTAGATTTCGCTACCCGGCAGCCAAAAAAGTAATTGTTCTGACCAAAAAAGTAATTCTTCTATCAAAAAAAGTGACTATACGACTAAAAAAGTAATCCCGTACAAAATACACAGCAGATATATATATAACCGTTTTTTAAAATCTGTTGTTACAAATGTAACTATCTATGCATGAAACTCAACAGTTTGCAAGGTAAATTAACCCTCTACATGTCAAAAGTAACCAACTTGAAAAAAAGTAACCGAAATGGGGGGCAGGTAGCTACCCACACAGGAATTAAAAATGGGCCCATATATATATATATATATATATATATATATATATATATATATATATATATATGAAAAACATATCTAGAGGAAAGATAAAAGCATGAATCATATCCAAACATGTGTAATCAAGTCAGTAATGCACTATGCAAGCATTAGAAATAGTTTTTGAGAAAGAAAGTTATGAGAATCACAATATACCACTTTTGACTCAAAAATCACATGCATGGTGCACACTAACTTGACAAAAACACACTATGATTGGATATGAGAAAGAATAACATTACCCCTA
This sequence comes from Alisma plantago-aquatica, assembly GCA_963693085.1. NCBI lineage: Eukaryota > Viridiplantae > Streptophyta > Magnoliopsida > Alismatales > Alismataceae > Alisma > Alisma plantago-aquatica. The sequence goes on from OY856411.1 coordinate 1,346,206,414, forward strand.
TGCTTACCATTCCTTTACCACTAGTTGCCACCCCCATACACATCTCGCCTTTCTTCTTTCATGTGGATTGATAAGTCAATTCAAAATTCCATAGCTCATGTCAATCCATTAGCACATGACCTACAAGAAGAAAGATGAAATGGTCCCCAATTATGTTTTTGGGTCTGGAGGGGTTAGTTTAGCAACCCAAATTCTATATATTTTGGGTGATTTCCTAAGTGGGAAATAAATAGAATAACGGCCAATATGATTGCCATAGTTGCATGTGCCCCTAGCTTTTGAACTAGAGGATTCTCCATGGAATATTGGAGGTCATTTACCTTTGTTGTTCCTTTGGCTATCATCATACCCCAACCCATTTCTACCAATTTGTTTAGTGGTATGGCATAGGATATCATATAGATTCTTTTAGCCAACTAAGAATCTTTGCAAAGAAGATCTCAAGTTATGAGTATCATGCATAAGAGAAGTAATAGTAGAAGACAAATGATTGATATTGTTTCTAGCTTACAAATGATCATTTTCTAGGAAAAGAGCTTTGGTCAAATAAGAATGTCTATAAAGATGAAGAGAAACAACATTATTCTCCATACTAGTAGAACTAGAACAAAATCCAAGAACATTGATTTCAGCAAGCAAGGAAGCATTTTCATTTTCAAACATAGCAATTTTAGAACGATAGATCCTATTTTCATATTCTAAACCATGCAAAGCCAAATGTTTGTTCTTGATTTCTGATTCAAGAACATTAATATTAAGCAAGAGAGAATCCACAATGTTATGATGCTCTACATTAGCACTATGCATGAGAGGTTGAGCTACAAGAAATCTAATCTTGTTAAGCAAGCTATCATTTTCAAGCTTAAGAGAATCTACTTGACTAATACAAACATTTTATCATCAAGCAAGAAAGTATTAGCATGTTCAAGATCATCTATTTCTACATGCAAATTATCAACAATTCAAGCAAGCTTTTTCCTTTTCATTTTAGAAAACTTAAGAGAGGAATGAGTAGCATTAATGATAGCAATTAAAGGTTCTTTATCTACAAAGTTTAGATTTACCTCATTCGAGTCTTCATGTGTTGAATCCATGAGAGCAAAATTAGATTCTTCTTCATCACTAGAGCTTAATCTAGACCTTCTACTTGATGTAAATACTTGATTATAAGGAGTCACTTGAGCTTGAGTTGGAGGAGTCACTTTTGTGTCATTTTTCCTTCTTCTTGTACTTCTCTTCTCTTGTGATGATGGGTCATTTTTCTTTGTGGGAAATCATCCTTGAAGTGATCCTTCATTCCACACTTGAAGCACCATGTAGAGGATGAAGACTTGCCGTTGTAGAGTCTACCTTTGTAGTACATGGTATCTTCTTTGACTTGAGTGGATGGCAAAGCTTGACCAACAATAGCCTCATTTTGAGCTTTGATTTTAGCCTTCCTCATTCTCTTGAGCTATTTTTCTTCTTCTCTTTCTTCTTCATCTTTCTTGTCAAGTTTGGCTTCATGAGCTTGTAGATTTCCTATGATCTCTTCAATGGGGATATCACTAAGAGAGTTTACTTCTTCATTGGAAGTTACCTCGGATTCCCAACTCTTATGGAGGAGTTCAAAGGATCTTTTAGTTGATGTCTCCTCTACTCATAGGATGACCTAGAACAACAAGACCATTCATAATGATGTTGAGCCTTGAGTACATCTCAGCTATCTTCTTCATCTTTCCCATCTTGATTTTCTCAAGAAGGCCCTTGAGCATGTAGACTTTGCTTTCCTTTACTTCTTGAGTCCCCTCATAAGTGATGCATAGCTTTCTTCATACCTCATTGGTCATCTCACAAGAAGAAATCTAGTTGAACTCGATGGGGGTCATGGTGGCATAGATGATGTTGATTTCTCTTGCATTCAAGGTGACTTTCTTCATGGTAGATTCATCCCATTCTTCCATCCTTTTCTATGGTAGCTTGTATGGATGGTCCACCATTTTCCATAGTTGAAGACTTTTTCCTTGGATGTGGAATTGAAGCTTTCTCTTCCAATAGAAGAAGTTATTCCCATCAAAGATTGGAAGGTTGATAAAGTATCTCCCATATTGGTAATCACCCATCTTATCCTACTTGAGGAAGTATGCTTCGAGAAGACCCGCTCCGATACCACTTGTTGGATCCTAGGAAGGGTGATTAAGGATATCTAGAGGGGGTGAATAGAGTTGAATGTAGTTAAACAAATTCATTTGACCTTCAAGATATTTCATGAGGTTGATAATATGGGAATTTGATGTGCAACTAAACATACATAGAAAGGATGAGAAAGATTGAACATGCACCAATTAACAAGATTTGTTGAGTGGTTCCATACTTCAAACTAGAAGTATGTCAGTCCACTACCTAGAGAGGTCAACCACTAGGATCGCTTAACCATTGCACTCTTATATTCATTCATAAGACATATAATACATGACCCACCAAAGGACTTACCTATCCAACCAAGTGTTTTCAACCTACCCAAGGACTTACACACTTTGCAAGGAGTTTGTTGAGTTCACCAACAACTTACCCACTCTTAAACAAGTCTTTCACCTTGAAGTAATTACCCACTCTTCTTAGATATTCAGCCTTTGACTTCACCTTTGTCAAGGAGATGCTTTCACCAAGGACTACCCACTTGAGCAAGGAGTCTTTTGCCTTAACCAAGGGCTTACCCACTCTTGCTCCAAGTATTTGACCTTGAATCTCTTCACCAAGGGACTCCTTCCCTTGTTCTTCTTCACCTCTCTTAGCCAAGAGAGAGAACCTTCATATTCAAGGTTTAATGAGAGATTGGGAGGTGGTGGAAGTGAGAGACTCACAATATATACATGTAGGACTAGATATCTTACCAATATTCTACTCACTCTAATGGATGGTGCAAGTGATTAAGCTTATAGAGAGAGGAGGTTGCATGAGGAACTCAACTATAGATAGGAACCTTCATAGTGCATGTCTAATCATGGAATGAAGCCTAAGGGGTCCTATTTATAGTTGGGGATGCCTAGTAGCCTTTAGGAGTAGTTTAGGATGAATATTGGCCATTTGGGAAGATACAACAAATATATTTTTTAGTTTTGCAACATTCTAATGTCTAGAAGCACTTTTCTACACTTTTTGTACATTGCATTTGGTCTAGTTGAATAAATGTACCTCGACCAATCACACTATGTGACAAAGCCAGTTTAAACCATTGGTCGAGTTTGTCCTGGGGGAAACTTGATCGATCCATTTATATCAGTTTTGGTCTGCATAAGGATCAGTAGATTCCGGTGAAATGGAAACTCAACCAAACTAAGAAATACTCAAAATCCACTAAGGGGTCGATCGATTTTGCAACTTAATTGATGAACAACCTGATGTGAATTTTTCTACTTGCCATTTGAGTGCATAAATATTCTATTTAAGTGCTCCTATTTTTTCTAAGCTTAATTACAAGTCATACAATCATTACAAGTGATTTACAACATGTATCTAATGGATTAACATCATATTCCACAAGAGTGAACTTGCAATGATTTTGACTAGTCTTTTCTCCAAGTTGAGATGCACAAGTTAGGGCATTTGGAGTGTGTCTACATCTAATCTAAAATTGCTCAATTACAAGCATTAGACATAATTAATTGGAATGGTTTAGTCATCATCAAAATAAGGGTTTGGTCAAATAGACCTAAAGTCAATATTGACCTAGAGTCAATATTCTCCCTCTTTTTTAAAATGACAAACCATTCCATAAATGTATTCAAATCATTTAAGTAAAGTCATACTATTAGAGAAACCTAGGAGTTTCAATAGAATTGAGTTCATATGCTCCCCCTCAATTGATGCTATTTCTCTTGCATGGTTAGCTTTCATAACATTTACAGAATATGATGTCTTCTACTCCTCCCCTTTACCTTCTACCCTTAACATAGGCATCCTTATCCCTCTACATGTAAGACATGTTTTCTATCCATGCTTTATAGAAGAAGACATGATTTACCCCCCTTTGTCATTTCAAAAACTGGGGTATGAAGAGATAAGAAACACCACTTGTTAAAAGAAAGGAGATAAAAAAATTATAAAGGAGATTAAAAGAGAAAAACTAGGGGCTTGTCCAACAATAGAATAAAAATCAAGTCAAAGCATGCATTTGAACACCCCACAATGTAATTTTAGCAAAGATCAATGCAAGATAAAGTGTTGCCAAAAAAATAATCGTAATTTTGATCTTCAAGATGATGGAATTCACCAAAAAAGTGTCAGGGCTAATGGTGAAGAAATGAGTCTTACCCAGAAGGTCATTTCACTAAGAATCTCAAGGTTGTATCTTAAAAATATATACAACTAAATATATGTATCAACTTTACACACAATGGAAGAAATTTAAGACACAACCAAGAGATCCAAAGAGATCGTCATAAACAACTCAAAACTAGTAATTTCAAGATATAGGGATACCACTAGTGGAATACCAAATTTAGAAATTTAGAAAGACAGAGTTGTATGCAAGATAGGCAACTTAACATGGCAATATGCATATAAAGATACCAAGGGAGTGCCAAAGAATATGGCTATTGGTTGAGAAAATCTAGTTGAGAGGAAAATTCTCATTCAATAAGCCAACTGTGTATTTTGTGCACAATGCTATGGGTCGAGTTACTGATAGGACAAACTCAACCCACAACAACTGTTAGGAACACCCATTGGTGTTGGTCGATCGAGTTTCTGTCAGGACAAACTCGACCGATCAAGCTGCTACCAAAAAGCGCACGCACGCGCGCACACACACACACACACAGATATATATATATATATATATATATATATATATATATATATATATATATATATATATATATATATATATATATATATATATATATATATATATATATATATATATATATATATATATATATATGGGCCCATCTTTATTGCCCGCGCGGGTAGCTATCCGCCCACTCTTCCGATCACTTTTTTTCAAAAAAAAATTTCAAAATTGTAGAGGACTATTTTGTCTAGCTCTCCAAAAAATTTGAGCCAAAAATAATATCATTTTCCCCTCCAAAATCAAAAAACCTGTCCTTATATATATCTGCTGTATATTTTGTACAGAGTTACTTTTTTGGCCAGCAGAGTTACTTTTTTGACACCATAGTTACTTTTTTTACAGCATAGTTACTTTCTTAGCTAGGAGAGTTACTTTTTTAGCTGCAGGGTAGCGAAAATCCATGCTACCCGCACGGGAAATGAATGAACACCCTATATATATATATATATATATATATATATATAGGCCGTTCATTCATTGCCCGCGCGGGTAGCCTAGATTTTGCTACCCGGCAGCCAAAAAAGTAACTATTCTGGCCAGAAAAGTAACCCTGCTATCAAAAAAGTAACTATATTGATCAAAAAGTAACTATGCGACTAAAAAAGTAACTCTCTACAAAATATACAGCAGATATATATGTATCCGTGTTTTAAAATCTGCTGTTGCAAATGTAACTATCTATGCACAAAACTTAGCAGTTTGCAAGGTAAAGTAACCCTCTACATGTCAAAAGTAACCAACTTGAAAAAAAGTAACCGAAATGGTGGGCGGGTAGCTACCCGCGCGGGCAATAAAGATGGGCCCATATATATATATATATATATATATATATGAAAAACATATCTAGAGGCAAGATAAAAGTATAAATCATATCCAAACATGTGTAAGCAAGTTAATAATGTACTATGAAAGCATTAGAAGCAATTTTTAAGCAATAAACGGATGAGAATCACAATATACCACTTTTGTCTCAAAAACCACATGCATGGTGCACACTAACTTGAATGTATGATTGGATATGAGAAAGAATAACATTACCTCTGTGCTTACTATTCCTTTTCTACTTGTTGCCAACCCATGCACATCTCACCTTGTTCTTTCATCTAGATTGAGAAGTCGATTCGCAAGTCCATATCTCATGTCAATGCAATTTGCAAGTGACCTACAAGAAGAAAGATGAAATGGTCCCGAACCATGTTTTTGGGTCAGGAGGGGTTAGTTTAGCAACCCAAATCCTATTACTTTTGGGTGCTTTCCTCAATAGAAATAAGTAGAATAATGGCCAATATGATTGCAATAGTTTCATGTACCCATAGCCTTGGAATTAGAGGATTCTCCATGGAATATTGGACGTTCTTTACCTTTGTTGTTCCTTTGGCTATCATCATACCTCAAACCAAGTCTACCAATTTCTTTAGTAGTATGGTATAGGATATCATGTAGACTCTTTTATCCAACTAAGAATCTTTGTAAAGAAGATCTCAAGCTACCATTATCATGAATAAGAGAAGTAATAATAGAAGACAAATGATCGATATTATCTCTAGCATGAAAAAGATCATTTTATAAGCGAAGAGCTTTGGTCAAATAAGAATCTCTATCAATATGAAGAGAAGCAACATTATTCACTCTACTAGTATAACTAGAACAAGATTCAAGAACATTGATTTCATAAAGCAAGGAAGCATTTTCATTTTCAAACATAGCAATCTTAGAATGATAGATTCTATTTTTTGATTCTAAACCTTGCAAAGACAAGTCTTTGTTCTTGCCTTTGATTTAGGAACATTAATATTTAGCAAGAGAGCATCCACAATGTTACTATGCTCTACATTTACACTATGAATGAGAGGTTGAGATTCAAGAAATCTAATATTTTCAAGAAAGCTAGCATTTTCAAGTTTAAGAGAATCTAATTTAGTAATACAACCATTTTTATCATCAAGCAAGTATTAGCAAGTTCAAGATCATCTATTTCTACATGCAAATTATCAACAATTCTAGCAAGCTTTTTCTTTTTCTTTCTAGAATACTTAAGAGAGACACGAGTAGTATTAATGATAGATATTAAAGGTCATTTATCTAAAGAGTTTAGATGTACCTCATTTGAGTCTTCATTTGTTGAATCCATGAGAGAAAAGTGGAATTCTCCTTCATCACTAGAGCTTGAGCTAGCTCCTTCACTTGATTCTTCACTTGAGCTGGAGAAGTCACTTGAGTTTGATCTGGAGGAGTCACTTTTGTGCCATTTCTCCTTATTCTTGTACTTTTCTTCTTTTCTCTTGTGATGATGGGTCTTTTTGCCTTGTGGGCAATCTTCCTTGAGTGACCCTTCATTCCACACTTAAAGCATCTTGTAGAGGATGAATACTTGCTTTTGTAGAGTCTTTTCTTGGAGTACATGGCATGCTCTTTGACTTGAGAGGATGGATAATCTTGACCAAAAATAGCTTCAATTTGAGCTTTAATCTCAGCCTTCTTCATTCTCTTGACCTCTTTTTTTATTCTCTTTCTTCTTCATATTGCTTTTCAATTTTGGCTTCATGATCTTATAGATTTCCTATGAGATATTCAATGGGGATATCACCAAGAGACTTTAATTCTTCAATGGAAGTCACCTTGGGTTCCCACCTCTAGGGGAGAGTTCTAAACATCTTTGAGTTGATCTATCTTCTACTCATAGGTTGACCTAGAATGACAAGACCATTCACAATGGTATTGAGCCTTGAGTACATATTGACTATCCTCTCCATCTTCCCCATCTTGAAGTTTTCAATAAGTCCCTTGAGCATGTTGATTTTTCTTTCCTTCACTTGTTGAGTTCCCTCATAAGTGATGCAAAGCTTCCTCCATACCTCATCAGCCATCTCAAAAGTTGAACTCAATGGGGGTCATGGTGGCATAGAGGATGTTGATTGCTCTTGCATTCAAGTTGGATTTCATCAGGGTAGCTTCATCCCGTTCTTCCATACTTTTCTCCGATAGCATGTATGGACAGTCCACCATTTTCCATAGTTCAAGACTTTTTCCTTGGATGTGGAATTGAAACATTATCTTCCAATAGAGGAAGTTAGTCCCATCAAAGATTGGAAGGTTGACTAAGTATTTCCCGTCTTGGTAATCACCCATCTTCGCCTACTTGTGGAAGTATGCTTGGAGAAGACCCTCTTAGATACCACTTGTTGGATCCTAGGATGGCAGATTAAGGATCTCTAGAGGGGGGTGAATAGATCTTAATGCACTTTAAAAAAATTAATTAGTCCTTCAAGATATTTCATAAGATAAGGTTGCTAATATGAGAATTTGATGTGCAACTAAACATACATAGCAAGGATGAGAGAGATTGAACATGCACCAATTAACAAGCTATGTAGAGTGCTTCCATACTTCAAACTAGAAGTATGCCAGTCCACTACCTAGAGAGGTCAACCTCTAGGATTCTTACAGTTGCACTCTTATATTCATTCATAAGATATATAATAAGTAACCCACAAAAGGACTTACCTATCCAACCAAGAGTCTTCAACCTACCCAAGGACTTACCCACTTTGCAAGGAGTCTCCTTCTTTCACCAAGAACTTACCCACTCTTACAGAAGTCTATAGCCTTGAAGTAATTACCCAATAGTCTTTGATCTTCATCCTTTGACTTCACCTTCTCTTATGAGAAGCTTTCATCTTCTCCAATGAGAAGTTTTCACCAAGGACTTACTCACTTGAGCAAGGAGTCTTATGCCTTCACCAAGGTCTTACCCACTCTTACTCCAAGTTTTCAGACTTGAATATCATCACCAAGGAACTCCTTCCCTTGTTCCTCTTCACCACTCTTAGACAAGGGAAAGAACATTCATTTTTAAGGTTTAATGAGAGATTGGGAGATGGTGGAAATGAGATCCTCACAAGATATACATATACAACTAGATCTCTTACAAATATCTTATTCACTCTAATGCACGATGCTTTGTTTGAGGCACTCAACTATAGATAGGGACCTTCATAGTGCATGACTGACCATGGGATGAAGCCTAAGGGGTCCTATTTATAGTTTAGGATTCCTAGTAGCCTCTGGGAACAATTAAGGATGAATATTAGCAGTTTTGGATGATGCAACAGATATATTATCGAGTTTTGCAACATTCTAATGGCTATTAGCATTTTTCTACACTTTTGGTACAGTGCATTCGGTCGAGTTTCAATAAAGGTACCTCGATCGATCGCACTATTGACAAAGACAATTTAAACCATCGGTCCAGTTTGTCCTGGGGGAAACTCGATCGATCCATTTAAATCAATTTTGGTTTGCATAGGGATTGCTCGAATTCTATGAAATGGAAACTCAACCAAACTAAGGAATTCTCAAAATCCACTGAGGGATTGTTTGAGTTTGCAACTCAGTTGATAAACAACATGATGTGAATTTTACTACTTGCCATTTGAGTGCTAAAATGTATGATTTAAGTGTTCCTTATTTTTTCAAGCTTAACTACATGTCATACAATCATTACAAGTGATTTACAACATGTATCTAATGGATTTACATCTTATTTCACAAAAGTGCACTTGCATTGATTTTGACTTGTCTGTTCTCCAAGTTGAGATGTGTAAGTTAGGGAATTTGGAGTGTGTCCACACCTAATCTAAAATCTCTCAAGTAGAAGAATTAGACACAATTAATTGGAATGGTTTTGTCACACCCCGATCTCACACTAACCACTAATCACGAGATTAGGGCTTGATGGAGGGATTATCACATAAACAAATCAATAAGAACTTTTTTTTCTTTCTTAAAACCTCGTAATGATCTCCGGATTATTGCTGCAACTAAAACATAATAAACTATTGTGGAAGCATTTCAATTAAACTGGCTAGAGAACATAAACAGAGTTTACAACATGTAACATTGTTTAGCAGAAATCAAAATATAACAGTTAATTTACATCTTTTACACATTCCACATACGCACTCTCTCTCACCCACACCATGTCCCAAGGATCGAGGGGAAAGGATTAAGAGACCACTATCTAACTAATTACATATACCTTCTACTGACTAGGGTGGTAAGATCCTTCAGATTCCTGGAACTGTTGCTGACCTGAAAATGTTTGAGTAGAGGAGTGAGCCTACTCACTCAGTGAATAGTTTTTCATTTAACTATCACTAAACAACTCGTTAAGTTTATTATTCAGTTTAATATACAAGAAATACTACACTGAGCAGTTCTAATACAATATAATTGAAATAACAAAGAATGTATATATTGCATCCAAAGAATAACTACTAGAAGACTATGCTCTAGTCTTCCTTAACTCTTTCATTTATAAGAAACTCTGTGAACCTATATGATCATATTTTAGCTTATGCCCTGATCTATGCAGTGTACTCTGCATAGAGACTCGCAGTGCACTACGGCCACACCGTATAAGACTTAGCAACACACCCGGGAAATGCTAAGTCTGACGCCAGCCCTGCTCTGCCACAGGACCCCAGGCTCATCAGCCTTCAGGCTCATCGGCCTCACTGCACTACATCGAGTGCTCTAGACTCCTCCTCCAACCTGAGTACACAGGCGGAGAGTCTCACGGGGTTACCTCCATGACTCCGCACGGATCTTGTTGCAATAACCCCCAATTTTCTCCAGTGCCACCGTGACATCGCACGCGTTGTTGTTGGACACTGGCTCTCTGTCCTCGTGTCTCCATGACTCCGCACGGATAGTGTTGCAACACGAGTTTCACCCCTAAGAAGCAGATCTGTCAAAGGGGTTCTACGGTGTTCAGGGCACCTAAGTCTAACATTAACATTATAGGTACATTTTAAACAGAAATCATAACTCATGCATTCAACATATATCATGTCTCAGTAACATCCCTTTCTAGGGCATGTCATATCTCATCACCTGCAATTTACGAGATATGTATTGAAAATAAGAAGCCCTGCAGTATGTAGATATCAACTCAGAGAGAACAAGCATATAAAGTTAAATGCACTAGAAACATACAATTCAACAGTTAAGCATCACCACATCTCATATCTAGACTTTTCATATCACCATAACATGATTCATTGAACACCCTATCCTTAGGGTTTCAGTTACCTCATTCACTTATCACATGGCAACACCCTATCCTTATATCATGCATGCAGTCAGATTTAAAATTCATAAATATCCCAAACTCAAGTCAATTTGGCACATGCATATTGAATTCATTCAATTGTACATCTTAGTGCACTGCTAAGAGTAATTTACTTCACATATGAGAATTCATACGTAACATTTGTCAATTCTCTGAAATTCTCGAAAAACATGCACATTAACCCAAATCCTGGTTTGTGCATCACTTAACTCAATTAAGAGTTAATTACATATCACAATACAATTTAATAACAATACTTGAGAATTTCTGGTAATATTTCAGAGAAATGTGCCATTTCATGTAAATATCAATTTACACATATTAACGTCAAAAGATATATGCAATTAGGGTTTTCATGCATATTTTATTTATTCATATCAACTTTGAAATCGTACATCTGATAATTTATCAGAAATCTTCATTGTCTGGGTTCATACCCAAATCATACCATTTTCAGACATGAATTTCTAATTTCAACATTCAAATGAGCAATTTAGGTTCCAATGAACCATATAAATCTACTAATTCAATCCATACTGTTCAAATGCTAAATTTAATCATCTAACAGTGTCTAGAAGCATTTTATGAACTAAAAAGGTCGGGCGACGCCAAACGCTGTCTGACGCCTGATAACGCCTGTTATCAGCGTAATTCGCGCACAAAACAGAAAATATTCAAACGCCTGAGTTTATTAATGATAAATAAATGAAACCCTACTCACAGCGATTTGGTCTGTTCAGATTTGTCCAGGGCCTGTTTCCGGGCAGAATTTGGTTCCTCTTCTTCCTTTGATTTGTACTGTTCATGGCTCTATTTCTCACAGTGAACGCACGCCTAGGCCAGGTTGAAGAAGGACTGAACTAGGTGCTGAATCAGAGCTGGATAGTTGCATATTCGTGATCTGGACCTCAAGGATGAAGTCAGGGTGGCGAATCCACGCTGCTTGCTCGCCTAATCGAGCTCCTGGCTGCTGCTGCCGCAGCTGCTTGATGCTGCAACTAGGGCGCCACCCCTCTTGCTCGGGCGCCATGATTGGATGCCAAAACGCAGTTGAAAGCTGCGGAAGCTTGCTAGGATCTCAAGCACGAAACTTTTGACGTTGTTTTGAGTGCTAGTTGCGCCCAAATGGGATCTTGGTTGGCACCTTGCTGCAGCTGCAGCAACTGGCCACCGGCCGCCCAGGTTGCTAGGACCGCAGGTGGCTGGGAGCGCCGCTAGGGCATGGTAGAGAGGAGGGAGAAGGGTAGAGGAAGGAGAAGAAGACGGTGCTTGCGAATCAGAGCCATGGGTGCTCAATTCGCCCATTCGATCCCCCCCATACGCTGATAACCAGGCGCTGGGCGCCGCTTTCCCTGTTCTATCGGGAAGAGATAGAGGAGAAGAGGGTAGCCGACCCATATAAACAGAATAATTATCAATTAAATGGCCAAATTGCATCTTCAACCCATATATCTTAAAAACATCATAACTCTTGCCTCGAATGTCCAAATGGAGTGATTCTTCTTGCAACGTGCCAACCACGGAATCCACTACAATCTTAAAGCGAATAATCATGCTAATTAGACCATTTTACTGGATCAAGCTCTAACTGTATTTACGATTACTTAACTTAAATTGAGCCTTCTCAATTATTCACTAATTGTATCTTGGCATTTAACTTAAACTTAAATCTCCATAATGATGTACTAATCAATGTGCTTACTAGTTAATCATAGAGTGGGTCATAACAATCTCCCTCCCGTATAAGAATTTCGTCCCAAAATTCCTAAAAGAGAAAAGGAAACTTATCACACATCACTGACTCAAACTCCCACGTGGCTTCTTCTAGGTTATGATTCCTCCACAAAACTTTTACTAACTGTATCTTGCGATTTTTGAGTTTCTTGACCCTCCGATCCACTATCTGTACCGGTCCCTCAACATAGGACATATCCGATCTGAGCTGGACAGGTTCTAGGTCCATTATCTTCTCTGTACCAGGGTAAGATTTCTTCTACATCGATACATGAAACATGTCATGTAAATTAGCCAACTCAGATGGCAAATCCAACTTATAGGTTATAAGTTCAATCCTCTCAATGACAGGATATGGGCCCATACACCTAGGAGTCAGTTTGCCTCTCTTAGCAAACCTCAACATTCCTTTCGATGGTGAAACTTTCAGATACACTTCATCACCAACCTGAATCTCAAGAGGTCAACGCCTATTTCCAGCATAGCTCTTCTACTTGTCATATGCAACTCTCAACTGCTCTCTGCATGTTCCTCAAGAGTCTAAATGGTCTTCTCTGACTGACCGTTTGTCTGTGCATGGAAAGTTGTGCAGAATCTCAACCTTGTGCCCGAAGCACGATACAACTGATTCCAAAACCTGGATGTGGACCTAGGATCTCTATCTGATATATTTGAAACTATGATACCATGCAACCTGAGTATCTCATCCATATATATTTTAACCAACTTTGGGACATCAAAGGTTGACGTAATATGAAGATAGTGAGCAGACTTAATTAGTCTATCCACCATCACTCATATCGAGTCACAACCTGTAGGTGTCCTGAGCAACCCTATCACAAAATCCATTGTGATATGTTCCCATTCTATTCTGGTATAGGAAAAGATTGCAAAGTACCTGTAGGTTTCTGGTGCTCAGTCTTAACCTACTGACACACCCTACACCTAGCCATGTACTTATCTACATCCTTTTCGTACCAGGCAACTAATACAACTTCTTGAGATTCATGTACATCTTAGTGTTACCTGGATGCATGGCATACATCGATGCATGTGCCTCCTCAAGAATCTGTTCTTTCAAATCACTGTCTCGAGGTACACAACATATCATGCTAATACAACACAACATCATCTGAAAACTTGAACTCTGGTCTTTTCCCATGTCATGTCATGCATGATCTGATGTAACTCACTATCACCCTGTTGTAGTTCATTGATCTGATCGTAAAAAGTAGGCTTGACTTGCATCTGTGCAAATCAACCACTCTGCTCTGTCACCCCTAAGTCTAAGTTCAACTTCTGCATCTCTACTATCATGTCTCTCTTGAAGCATGCCCTAGAGAATGCATCAACTATTGAACTTGACCTCCTGCTGAGGACATCAGCTACCACATTCGCCTTTCCAAGGTGATAATCTATCGTCACATCATAAAGACAGTGACGACATGACTTAAGAGCATGAACTACATCAGCTATCTTCAGATCATATATCGAATAATACTCTGCATTCTATGCTACTTATTGTTACATTTCAAATTTATTTCTCACTCTTTTCTCCAAATCATTTTCATATTGTTTATCTATCTTTCAAATTGGCTACATTTTAACCCTGGATCACTATCAATGCCAGTTTACTTTTCATAGTATAAATCTCATGATCTTATTTTATAGAGATGCTAGTACTCAAGGTCAAATCACTAATGATATTCCTTGAACCACTACCACTCTAAGCGTTCTAGGGTTTGGTCCTTATCAGTAACACGACGTTATTATGATGTAATTTTACCCCCTTAGTTTGAAATCAAAATTTAGATCTCATAAGTTCATCCATCTACTTGTAATGAATACAACAGATATGAATAATCATTAATGAACTATAGATATATAACTGAAATGTAACATCAGCCAAGTTCTCTAGCATAACTTATTAACACAAATGCTACAAATAAACATGATACTTGTTACCCAAGCATCACACATGGCTCACAGGGCCATTCATATTTTGTCACCTCTCACCAGGCAACAACTTATTCACATGGCTCATAAAATCCGTACACATTATTACTTTTATTAAGCAACAACAACATCAACACACAAAAAGCCAATCAATCATTTATTATATAAATGTCACAGCCCAAACTTGGCTATATTCATCATCTCATCATACCTGCATGGTTATTAGGCATGATAACAGTCATACAAGATATTCATCACAGCATGTGATACAATAGTAATACCATCATTCCTTACCCAGGAATTAGAGTTCACTATCAAACAGGGCTTATCATTCCCTTTTCCCCAAATTAGGGTTAGGGTTCCCCATTTCTCATTAATTCAGACCTTCTTGAGTTAACCAACTTTATCTTGTATTAAGATATTTCCCCTCTTAATGCATTCCATCACAGAATACTCACCCTTAGCATATAATGCATAGGCCACACATTAGAATTGTCCAGCTATCTCACATGATATGGACTTATCTTAGTTTAAGGCATAACTTATAAAGTTGCCTATAAACAATCGCATTAATACACCCTCAACTAGGGTTTCACAAGGATACACCCTCCACTAGGGTTTACTAATCATGTATTGGATCCATGCATTTGTTATGCATTATTGATTAGTACCATTAAGGGTATTTCTCACCTAATCATTAAATTTAATCTGAACCTTATTGTGTTCCTTTGTTTCTAATTAAGGATTGCTCATATGAGGTCCCAATGTTGGGTCTCCAATATCAGTTCCAACTAATTCTTAGTTGTTCTAATCTTTCTCTTATATCTCAACATCTTAGTGTATATACATTTTTCACCATGATTCGGGTCTAAATTATCCAGAATCTAATTTTATTATATTATTAATAGGAGTCATTAGATCTCAGTAACGCATCCTGCCAGCCGGACCAGGCCGAACCTGTAGTCCTGAAGCCAAGAGCTACTCAGGATTAACCAACTCCTATTAATCTCAAACATGTGGAAAGAATATCCACTTAGGGCAAACTCATTTAAACATAACTTCTGGTATACTTAATACAAAGAATATAAACAATAACTAAATCACTTCATGACACACAACAATATAAAAGAATCATATTTATTCTATAAAATGAAAATCTAAATCCATACATATAAGAGCATTTCTAATTATTTCCAATCAAATAAGCAATATAAAGCAAGAGTTGCATCGCATCCTATGTTTAATCTCTTACTCCTGCATAAATTTCCAGTTTCTTAACCCTAAGATTTCTAGGGTTTCTCTCTAGCCTATCCTTCCTCTGCATACCTGGCCAGGGCATCCAGAGAAGAATATACAGAGTAGCTTGATACTGGTCAATCTAAGTATTCAGACACCTGGCCAGGGTATCTAAACACTCAGACCTCCCAGAGCTAAAGACATATCACTTCTTATTTTTCTCACTTATAACTCTATCTTTCAACCCTAATGATCCCTGACGATTCAACATAAACTCTTTACTTGGTTCTTGTGACCACATCCTCTTCCTGCCATCTGCAATAGTATAACAGAACACTTCCTGTTAGAAAATTGTAGTTAGAAGGGAGACACTTAAGTCCTCATCCTATATCTCTTATCGTCCCCTGACCTTGACTTAGAGTATTCATATACTCAACCTATGCTCTGATACCAAGATGTCACACCCCGATCTCACACTAACCACTAATCACGAGATTAGGGCGCGATGGAGGGATTATCACATAAACAAATCAATAAGAACTTTTTTTTCTTTATTAAAACCTCGTAATGATCTCCGGATTATTGCTGCAACTAAAACATAATAAACTATTGCAGAAGCATTTCAATTAAACTGGCTAGAGAACATAAACAGAGTTTACAACATGTGACATTGTTTAACAGAAATCAAAATATAACAGTTAATTTACATCTTTTACACATTCCACATACACACTCTCTCTCACCCACACCATGTCCCAAGGATCGAGGGGAACGGATTAAGAGACCACTATCTAACTAATTACATATACCTTCTACTGACTAGGGTGGTAAGATCCTTCAGATTCCTGGAACTGTCGCTGACCTGAAAATGTTTGAGTAGAGGAGTGAGCCTACTCGCTCAGTGAATAGTTTTTCATTTAACTATCACTAAACAACTCGTTAAGTTTATTATTCAGTTTAATATACAAGAAATACTACACTGAGCAGTTCTAAAACAATATAATTGAAATAACAAAGAATGTAAATATTGCATCCAAAGAATAACTACTAGAAGACTATGCTCTAGTCTTCCTTAACTCTTTCATTTATAAGAAACTCTATGAACATATATGATCATATTTTAGCTTATGCCCTGATCTATGCAGTGTACTCTGCATAGAGACTCGCAGTGCACTACGGCCACACCGTACAAGACTTAGCGACACACCCGGGAAATGCTAAGTCTCACGCCAGCCCTGCTCTGCCACAGGACCCCAGGCTCATCGGCCTTCAGGCTCATCTACCTCACTGCACTACATCAAGTGCTCTAGACTCCTCCTATAACCTGAGTACACAGGCGGAGAGTCTCACGGGGTTACCTCCATGACTCCGCACGGATCTTGTTGCAATAACCCCCAATTTTCTCCAGTGCCACCATGACATCGCACGCGTTGTTGTTGGACACTGGCTCTCTGTCCTCGTGTCTCCATGACTCCGCACGGATAGTGTTGCAACACGAGTTTCACCCCTAAGAAGCAGATCTGTCAAAGGGGTTCTACGGTGTTCAGGGCACCTAAGTCTAACATTAACATTATAGGTACATTTTAAACAGAAATCATAACTCATGCATTCAACATATATCATGTCTCAGTAACATCCCTTTCTAGGGCATGTCATATTTCATCACCTGCAATTTACGAGATATGTATTGAAAATAAGAAGCCCTGCAGTATGTAGATATCAACTCAGAGAGAACAAGCATATAAAGTTAAATGCACTAGAAACATACAATTCAACAGTTAAGCATCACCACATCTCATATCGAGACTTTTCATATCACCATAACATGATTCATTGAACACCCTATCCTTAGGGTTTCAGTTACCTCATTCACTTATCACATGGCAACACCCTATCCTTATATCATGCATGCAGTCAGATTTAAAATTCATAAATATCCCAAACTCAAGTCAATTTGGCACATGCATATTGAATTCATTCAATTGTACATCTTAGTGCACTGCTAAGAGTAATTTACTTCACATATGAGAATTCATACGTAACATTTGTCAATTCTCTGAAATTCTCAAAAAACATGCACATGAACCCAAATCCTGGTTTGTGCATCACTTAACTCAATTAAGAGTTAATTACATATCACAATACAATTTAATAACAATACTTGAGAATTTCTGGTAATATTTCAGAGAAATGTGCCATTTCATGTAAATATCAATTTACACATATTAACATCAAAAGATATATGCAATTAGGGTTTTCATGCATATTTTATTTATTCATATCAACTTTGAAATCGTACATCTGATAATTTATCAGAAATCTTCATTGTCTGGGTTCATACCCAAATCATACCATTTTCAGACATGAATTTCTAATTTCAACATTCAAATGAGCAATTTAGGTTCCAATGAACCATATAAATGTACTGATTCAATCCATACTATTCAAATGCTAAATTTAATCATCTAACAGTGTCTAGAAGCATTTTATGAACTAAAAAGGTCGGGCGACGCCAAACATTGTCCAACGCCTGATAACGCTTGTTATCAGCGTAATTCGCGCACAAAACAGAAAATATTCAAACGCCAGAGTTTATTAATGATAAATAAATGAAACCCTACTCACAGCGATTTGGTCTGTTCAGATTTGTCCAGGGCCTGTTTCCGGGCAGAATTTGGTTCCTCTTCTTCCTTTGATTTGTACTGTTCATGGCTCTATTTCTCATAGTGAACGCACGCCTAGGCCAGGTTGAAGAAGGACTGAACTAGGTGCTGAATCAGAGCTGGATAGTTGCATATTCGTGATCTGGACCTCAAGGATGAAGTCAGGGTGGAGAATCCACGCTGCTTGCTCGCCTAATCGAGCTCCTGGTTGCTGCTGCCGCAGCTGCTTGCTGCTGCAACTAGGGCGCCACCCCTCTTGCTTGGGCGCCATGATTGGATGCCAAAACGCAGCTGAAAGCTGCGGAAGCTTGCTAGGATCTCAAGCACGAAACTTTTGACGCCGTTTTGAGTGCTAGCTGCGCCCAAATGGGATCTTGGTTGGCGCCTTGCTGCAGCTGCAGCAACTGGCCACCGGCCGCCCAGGTTTCTAGGACCGCAGGTGGCTGGGAGCACCGCTAGGGCATGGTAGAGAGGAGGGAGAAGGGTAGAGGAAGGAGAAGAAGACGGCGCTTGCGAATCAGAGCCATGGGTGCTCAATTCGCCCATTCGATCCTCCCCCCATACGCTGATAACCAGGCGCTGGGCGCCGCTTTCCCTATTCTATCGGGAAGAGATAGAGGAGAAGAGGGTAGCCGACCCATATAAACAGAATAATTATCAATTAAATGGCCAAATTGCATCTTCAACCCATATATCTTAAAAACATCATAACTCTTGCCTCGAATGTCCAAATGGAGCGATTCTTCTTGCAACGTGCCAAGCACAGAATCCACTACAATCTTAAAGAGAATAATCATGCTAATTAGACCATTTTACTGGATCAATCTCTAACTGCATTTACGATTACTTAACTTAAATTGAGCCTTCTCAATTATGCACTAATTGTATCTTGGCATTTAACTTAAACTTAAATCTCCATAATGATGTACTAATCAATGTGCTTACTAGTTAATCACAGAGTGGGTCATAACAGGTTTAGTCATCATCAAAACAAGGGTTTGGTAAATTTAGACCTAGAGTCAACATTCTCCCCTTTTTTGAAGATGGCAAACCATTCCATAAATGTATTCAAAGCATTTAAGTAAAGTAATATTGTTGGAGAAACCTAGGGGTTTCAATAGAATTGAGTTCATATGTGCCCCTTCAATTGATGCTATTTCTTCTTCATTGTTAGCTTTCATAACATTTAGTGAATATAATGTCTTCTACTTCTCCCTTGTACCTTCTCCCCTGAACTTAGGCATGCTTCTCCCTCTACATGTAAGACATGCTTTCTCCCCCTGCTTTATAGAAAAAGACATGATTTATCCCCTTTGTCATTTCAAAAAGTGGGGGTATGAAGAGATAAGAAATGCCACTTGTTAAAGAAAGGAGATAACAAATGTTATAAAGGAGATTACAAGAGCAAACCTAGGGGCTTGTCCAAGAATAGAATAAAAAGTAAGTCAAAACATGCACTTGGACACCCCCACAATGTAATTCTAGCAAATATCAATACAAGATAAAGTGCGGCAAAAACATGAATCACAATTTTGACCCTCAAGATTATAGAATTCTCCGCAGGGCTCATGGCGAAGCAATGAGTTTTGCCCAGAAGTCTAGTTCACTATGAATCTCAAGGTTGTATCTGAACAAGATATACAACTAGATAGATGTAGCAAGTTTGAGCACAACGGAAGCAATTTAAGACACAACCAAGAGATCCAAAGAGATCATCATAAAAACTACAAAAAAAACTCAAAACCTGTAATTTCAAGATATAGGGATACCACTAGTGGATTACAAAAAAAAATAGACATAGTTGTATGCAAGATAGGCATTTTAACATGGTTGTATGCATATAACGATACAAAGGTAGTGTCAAAGAATAAGGCTATTAGTTGAGAAAAACTAGTTGAGAAGGAAATTCTCATTCAATAAGCCAACTATTTTTTTGTGTATAGTGCTATCAGTTGTGTTATTGAAAGGACAAACTCGATCGACAACATCTATTGGGAACACCCATTGGTGTTGGTCGGTCAAGTTTCTATCAGGACAAACTTGTGTGATACAAACGAGTGTTTGTATTACAAATTTGGTCATCTCATTACAAACAGTCTCTATCTCATTACAAATAAGTACCTTTCTATTAAAAAATAGATCCACATGTAACTAAAATTAGTTACCCACACAGGTAGAGTATATATACCCTATATATGCATATCTAGAGGAAAGATAAAAGTATAAATCATATCCAAACATGTGTAAGCAAGTTAGTAGTGCACTATGAAAGCATTAGAAGTAATTTTTTAGCACGAAAGTGATGAGAATCACAATATACCATTTTTACTCCAAAACCACATGCATGGTGTACACTAACTTGACAAAAACACACTATGGTTGGATATGAGCAAGAATAACATTACCTCTATGCTTACCATTCCTTTTATACTTGTTTTCACCCCATACACATCTCACCTTTTTTCTTTCATCTAGATTGATAAGATAATTCACAAGTCCATAGCTCATGTCAATCCAATTTGCAAGTGGCCTACAATAAGAATGATGGAATGGTCCCCAATCATGTTTTTGGGTCTGGAGGGGTTAGTTTAGCAACCCAAATCCTATTGCTTATGGGTGATTTCCTAAGTGGGCTATAAGTAGAATAATGTCCAATGATAGTGCAATAGTTGTATGTGCCTATAGCCTTGGAACTAGAGGATTCTCCATGGAAGATCAAAGGTTATTTACCTTTGTTGTTCCTTTGGCTATCATCATACCCCAAACCATGTCTACCAATTTATTTAGTAGTATGGTGTAGGATATCATGTAGATTCATTTTTCCAACGAAGAATCTTTGCAAAGAAGATCTCAAGCTATCATTATCATGCATAAGAGAAGTAATAGGATAAGACAAATGATTGATATTATCTCTAGCATGCAAAACATCATTTTCTAGGAAAAGAGCTTTGGTCAAATAAGAATCTCTATCAAGATGAAGAGAAGCAACATTATTCTATCAACTAGTTGAACTAGTATAAGATTCAAGAACAATGATTTCCACTAAACAAGGAAGCATTTGCATTTTCAAACATAGAAAACTTAGAAAGATAGATCCTATTTTCATATTCTAAACCTTGCAAAGACAAAATCTTGTTCTTGCTTTCTGATTTAAGAACATTAATAGTTAGCAAGAGAGAATCCACAATGTTACTATGCTCTACATTTGCACTATGCATGAGAGGTTCAGCTTAAAGAAATATAATTTTGTCAAGAAAGCTAGCATTTTGAAGTTTAAGAGAATCTACTTTACGAAGACAAGCTTTTTTGTCATCAAGCAAGCAAGTATTAGGAAGTTTAAGATCATCTTTTTCTACATGCAAATTATTAATAATTATAGCAAGCTTTTCCCTTTTCTTTTTAGAAGACTTAAGAGAGAAACAAGTAGCATTAATGATATCAATTAAAGGTTCTTTATCTAAAGAGTTTAGAGGTACCTCATTTGAGTTCATTTCTTAAAGCCATGAGAGAAAAATGTCATTCTCATTTGTCATTAGATCTTGAACTGGCTCGTCCACTTGATTCTTCACTTGAGTTGGAGAAGTGACTTGAGCTTGAGTTGGAGGTGTCACTTTTGTGCCATTTTTCCTTATTCTTGTACTTCTCTTCTCTTGTGATGATGGGTCTTTTTGCCTTGTGGGCAATCTTCCTTGAAGTGATCCTTCATTCCACACTTGAAGCCCCTTGTAGAGAATGAATACTTGCCTTTGTAGAGTCTACTCTTATATTACTTCATCTTCTTTGACTTGAGAGGATGGAGAAGATTGACCAACAATATCCTCAATTTGAGCTTTGATTTCATCCTTCTTCATTCTCTTGATCTCTTTTTCTTTTTCTCTTTCTTCTTCATTTTGCTTGTCAAGTTTGGCTTCATGAGCTTGTATATTTCCTATGAGATCTTCTATGGTGATATAACCAAGAGACTTTACTTCTTCAATGGAAGTCATCTTGGGTTCTCACCTCTTGGGGAGAGTTTTAAGATCTTTGAGTTTATCTCTCTTCTACTCATAGGATGACCTAGAATGACAAGACCGTTCACAGTGGTTGTGAGCCTTGAGTACATCTCAACTATCATATCCATCTTCCTCATCTTGAAGTTATCAAGAAGGACCTTGAGCATGTAGACTTTTCTTTCCTTCACTTGTTGAGTCTGCTCATAAGTGATGCATAACTTCCTCCATACCTCAAAGGTCATCTCACCAGAAGAAATCTGATTGAACTCAGTGGGGGTCATGGTGGCAAAGAGGATGTTTATTTCTCTTGCATTAAAGGTGGATTTCTTCATGGCAGCTGCATCACATTCTTCCATCCTTTTCTCTGGTAGCTTGTATGGACAGTCCACCATTTTCCATAGGTCAAGACTTTTTCTTTGGATGTGGAATTGAAGCCTTATCTTCCAATAGAGGAAGTTAATCCCATCAAATATTGGGAGGTTGACGAAGTATCTCCCATCTTGGTAATCACCCATTTTCTCCTACTTGTGTAAGTATGCTTGAAGAAGACCCTCTCTAATACCACTTGTTGGATCCTAGAATGGGTGATTAAGGATCTCTAGAGGGGGGTGAATAGAGATTAATGCACTTAAAAAAAATTCATTAGAACTTTAAGATATTTCATAAGATAGGTCGCTAATATGGGAATTTGATGTGCAACTAAACATACATAGAAAGGATGAGAGAGATTGAACGTGCACCAATAACAAGCTATGTAGAGTGGTTCCATACTTCAAACTAAAAGTATGTCAGTCCACTACCTAAAGAGGTCAAACTCTAGGATTTCTTAACCATTGCACTCTTATATTCATTCATAATACATGCATGACCCACCAAAGGACATACCTATCCAACCAAAAGTCTTCAACCTACCCAAGGACTTACCCACTTTGCAAGGAATCTTCTTCCTTCACCAAGAACTTACCCACTCTTGCACAAGTCTTTGTCCTTGAAGGAATTACCCACACTTCTTGGATCTTCAGCCTTTGACTTCACCTTCTCCAAGGATAATCTTTCATAAATGACTTACCCACTTGATCAAGGATCTTATGCCTTCACCAAGGTCTTACACACTCTTGATCCAAGTTTTTGCCTTGAATCTCATCACCAAGGGACTCCTTCCCCTATTCTTCTTCTCCTCTCTTAGCCAAGAGAGAGAACCTTCATCTTCAAGGTCGAATGATAGATTGAGAGGTGGTGGAAGTGAGAGCCTCACAACATATACATTTAGGACAAGCTCCCTTACAAATCTTCTACTCCCTCTAATGGATCATGCAAGTGATTAAGCTTAGAGAGAGAGGAGTCTATAGGAGGCACTCAACTATAGATAGGAACCTTCATAGTGCTTGGCTAACCATGGGATGTAGCCCAAGGGGTCCTGTTTATAGTTGGGGATTCCTAGTATCCTCTGGGAACATTTAATGATGAATACTAGCCATATGGGTTGTTCAACAGATAAATTTCGAGTTTTGCAACATTCTAACGGCTTGAAGCACTTTTCTATACTTTTCTTACAATGCATTCGGTCGAGTTTCAATAAAAGTAAATCGACCAATCACACTATGTGACAAATCCAATTTAAACCATTAGTTGAGTTTGTCATGGGGGAAACTTGATTGATCCATTTAAATTAGTTTTTGTCTTCATCGGGATCGGTCAAGTTCTTTGAAATGGAAAATTGATCGTACTAAGGAATTCTCAAAATCCACTAAGGGATCGGTCGAGTTTGCAACTGGACCGATGACCAGCCTGATGTGAATTTTTCTAATTTACATTGGAGTGCTTAAATATTCAATTTAAATTCTCCTATTTTTTTTCTAATCTTAATTACAAGTCATACACTCATTACAAGTGATGTACAACATAATTCTAATGTATTTACATCATATTCCACAATAGTGCACTTGTATTGATTTTGACTAGTCTTTTCTCCAAGTTGATATGCACAATTTTGGGCATTTGGAGTATGCCTATACCTAATATGAAATCACTCAAGTACAAGCATTAGACACAATTAATTGGAAAGGTTTAGTCATCATCAAAACAATGGTTTGGTCAATTTAAACCTATAGTCAACACATCTCACTCTCAAGCTCCCATGTTGCCTCTTTGACATTCTGATGCTTTCATATTTCCTTGACAGTTGTACTGTCCTAATTCCTAAGTTTGGGGAGCTTCCTATCCATAATTTCTATCAATCCCACCTCATATATGACATACTTTTCCAATTATACTTCAGTTTCTTGAAAACCTAAGTTTTTTCTTTGCGACACTTTCTCAACATAGATATGTTATATACATCATGTAACTTCTACATTCTTGAAGGTAATTATAACTTATAATTTATTTTCTTAATCTTCTTTGTATTAGGATAGAGACCCACATATCTAGGATTAGACTTACCTTTTTCCAAAGTCTAAGAACTCCTTTCCATGACAAAAACTTTTGTAAATACTTTATTATCTTCATTAAATTTTGAAGATTTGCATTTCTTGTCAATATAACTCTTTTTTCAATCTTGGGAAGCCTTTAGTTGTTGTTTGATTGCCTTAATCTTATGTATCATCTAACGAATTTATTAGCAGCCCAAGACATCAACCTTGCCGCACCGGCTTTAGTCTGAAAGTGTAGCCCCCTATTCATGTTGTTTTCCCAAGACTGCCCCACTATTGTTTTTCACTCCGGAGATGACAACCACATGGTTTCAAATCTGAACCTCCTATCAATTTTCTCCCTCTACATGTTCCTTTCCACCCAAAGAAGAACTTGTCCATGGTCAGAATTGCTTATCCAATAATTCTTAACTTTCCACAGGTTGAAGATGTCACACCATTTTCTATCATCCATAAAATGGTCCAACCTCTCCATAATTAGATTATCCACTAACAAACCTCATTTCCATGTAAACATAAAAAATCAGATCAGGAAAACAAAATAGGAATTGACAAGGGCCCAAAATAGAGACATGTCTTATGATATGGTAGAAGAATGATCAAAGTTGTCAAAGGAGTTGCAGGAGCTACAACATCAGGAAGAAAGTTTCTAGAATGCAAGGGCAAGGACGAATGAGATGTGGGATGGTGACAAAAATATGAAACATTTTCACCACAAAGGAAATCAAAGGAAAAGAAGGAATAAGATTGACAGTATCTTCAAGGAAGATGGGAATTGGTAGATAGATCTGGAGGAAATAGAGGGGGTTATTACATCTTTCTTCACTTCTCTCTTCACTACTTCTACACTATCTGGAGTTCACAAATTTCTAGAAGGAACATAGAGGACTTTCCCTAGCGATTCATCTAATCAACTGATAATAGAGCCAACAGAAGAGGAAGTGTGGAGGGTGATCCAACATATGCACCCAAACAAAGCTCCAGGTCCAGATGGCATGAAGGCAATTTTCTATCAGAAATTTTGGGGTACTATAAAAAAGAGCTTGTTGAATTTTATTTCTGATTGGTGGAAAGGGAGCATAAGGTTGGATGAAATAAATGATATAGATATTGTCTTAATCCCAAAAATTCCCAACCCCGTGAGGATTACTGAGTACCATCCAGTTAGCCTTTGCAATGTATTGTACAAGATTATTACGAAGGTATGGGCCAATAAGATTAAACCTCTGCTGAACCGTATGATTTTGGAGAACTAAAGCATGTGGGTGGAAGGATGATAACATATAATGTTTTGGTTTCTTTCAAGATTTTTCATATGATGAAACACCAAATGAAAGGTAAGGAGGGGTTGATGGCTCTCAAGCTGGACATGAGTATGGCTTATGACAGGGTGGAGTGGACCTTTCTGGATACATTAATTGAAAAATGGGGTTTCCAAGGTTGTGCAAAGTCAAGGTGAGTGAATGTGTTACCATTGTTTCACATAAATTCATCGTCAATGGCAAAACGAGGGGATTTTCAAGACATTCAAGACGGCTTCGCCAAGGTGACCCAATCTCTCCTTATCTCTTTCTTTTTTGCATTGAAGATTTATCTTTCTCTCTGAACAAAGTAGCACAAGAGAATTTCTTGCATGGGGTGAGGGCTAGCCACTAAGGCCCCCATGTATCACATCTTCTCTTTGTAGATGATAGTGGTGTGTTCTCAAGGGCGACTCCAAAATAATTCTCCTAGCTAGTTGAAATATTCAGCCACTATGAGAGGGCATCTAGATAGAAAATCAACATTGATAAGAAGGAGGTCTCCTTTAGTTCGAATGTTGTAGAAGACATGAGAAACACAATCAAAGACATGTTTCAGGTTAGTAAGTGGACGCACATGACAAGTATTTGGGCATGCCCACAGTGATTGGTAGATCCAAGAAAGTTATTATTGTGGCGATCAAAGACACTGTGTGGAAAAAATTGCAGGGTTGGAAGGAACAACTATTATCTAGGCTAGGAAAGGAGGTCCTTATCAAATCAGCCATACATGCTATTCCCATATACTTGATGAGCATCTTCAAACTTCCAGAAGGAATAATTGATGAGATTCCCTCAATGATTGCACTCTTCTGGTGGGGGTCCAAGGAAGGTGAAAGGAAAATTCACTAGATGAGTTGGGAGAGCTTAAGAAAGCCTAAGGAGCATGGAGGGATGGCTTTCAAAGACTTAAAGGTGTTTAATCAAGCTATTCCGACAAAGTAGGGGTGGCACCTACAATGAATGCATGTTCTCTAGTGTCCATGATTTTGAAAGAACAATATATTAAGCACACTTCCATTCTTGAAGCACGGATTGGAAGAGCTCCAAGCTACACATGGAGAAGTGTATGGGGAGGGATATAGATGGCAAAACTAGGTTTTCTCTAGAGGGTTGGGAATGGAAGTTACATTGAAATTTACCAAGATAGATGGATACTGCAACTAGGGGGCCCAATACACTTCTATCTCATACAGTTGTCAATGGAGTATAGAATAGTCCACAATCTGATTGATCAGGATACGGGATAGTGGAACAACACAACCTTGTCATAATATTTTCCCCCACACACAAGGGACATGGTCAGGTCCATACCAGTGTCATTGCATGAGGAGGATAAGCTGTGTTGGGACAAAGATAACAAGGGTACCTTCACTGTGGGTAGTGCATACATATTTATCAGGTTCTAAGTAGATTTGATCGATGGCTTTAACGAAGATGAGTAGCACAGAGTTAAGAAGCAACATTGGCCACCCAAACTAAAGCACTTCATATGACGGGCACTATGGATCATTCTCCCAACTAAAATAGAACTGCTCAAGAAATAGGTGGTGCAAGATTATATTTGTCAAAGGTGTGGAAATACATAAGAGGATCTATCTCATGCACTACTCACATGTGATTGTGCTAGACATGTTTGAGCAATGGGAAGCATAGACTGGAGTTTACATCGGGAAAATAGGGGAATAGGGGAGTTTATCTAGAACTTGCTTCTATGTAATGAACATGCTATAAAGGAGGAGGGTGTGACTTTGCTTTGGGTGTGTAACATCTTAACAGCATGGATGAAAAGGAACAAATACATGTTTGAGCCTCACCCTCCTTTCATCCCTGCACTGTCGGCTGGATTCATGTCTTTGGTGGCAGACTACACAAGGTACATGGAGTCGGTTGATAGTAGTAGGGGGTCCAGAACAATGACCAGGCCATGCTGGTGGACCAAACCACCACAGGGATGCTACAAAATTGAATGTTGATGCAAGTGTGAGGTGGAATGGAAGAGGGGGTTGTGGGGTGGTGATTTTCAATGATAGGGGAGATATCAAACTAACTCACCAATGAAAGCTTAACCATGCTTTCTCAATGCTTTGGGCAGGGGGTGGCGGTCCTTGAAGGTATATATGAAGGCAGCACAAAGAATGGGCTGAAGACACCTCATTACAGAGATGGAAAATGAAGTCCTAGTACAAGTTGTTAAGATGGGAGGTTGGGGCAGAGGCTATGAAGAGTTAATGGTGTGTAACATCATTCAGCTTTCACAAGTGTTCTATTCTTTCAACTTCCTTTTTTTAAGCATCAAGGTAACAGTGTAGCACACACCTTGGCAGCAAAATCTTGCTATATAGAATACCCTTGTACTCTTACAGGGGATTTTGAGGATGATATTATTGTAATAGTTGTTAAAGACATTGAATAAATATATGGCAGGCACCTTTTATCAAAAACAAAGTGCATCGTCTATCAAATTATATCATGGCCTATCAGTTGTTTCTAACCTACTTCATACTAACATATTGGTGATGTCCACTTCCTACCATAGAGTGCTTCATAAGGTTCCACTATGCCAGACTGGTAATTGTTATTGTAGGAGAATTCTATTAAAATTACATGTGCATACCAATTACTTGGAAACTATAAGACCCAAGCCATTAGGATATATTCTAAGATTTAGAATTATCTATTTTACTGTCCATCAATCCAAGGATGAAAGTTTGTACTAAATTTACTTTTGGTTCCAATAGAAACACACAATATCTTTCAAAATATAAAATTAAATTGCGCTTCACAATCTGACAGTATTGTCAGAGGAACTCCATGCAATTTGACTTTCTTGTAAATATAAATATTTTCTAGTCAAACTGGTATATAAGTGGTCTTTACTAGAAGAAAGGGGTTGACTTGCTCAAACTATCAACAACAACCCATATAAAGTCAACACTCTTGGCTTACATGGTAGTCCAACCACAACGTCCATTGTCAAGTGATCCTATTTCCATTACATAATGGGAAAGTATTGTAATGCCCCTACTTGTATATGATGCTTAGCTTTAACCATTTGGAACACTATACAAAGTGCCACAAACTCATCCACATTGTTATTTATGCCCAACCACATATATAATTCCTATAAAATTTTAGTACATCTTTGTACCATGATGGGTACATAACTTACAATGAAGTATGCACCTCTTTTAGGATTGTTTTCCTTAAATATGTATGATCTATTACACATAATCTTCACTTGAATCATAGGAGGTTATCTTCCGAGATATGAAATTCTTCTTTCTTTCCATCTTGAATCTCCTACTATATCTTTTGAATCGCCCCTACTAGTTAAATGTTTACTTCCGTAGAGTTATTTAAATCTAAAGTCAAAATAACTTTTTCTATAAACTCAGTTGTGTATTCATTCCTATGAGATTTAAAATAATTGTCTCCCCTTTAATTTTAGAGGATATCCAGTAGTTGTGTAATAGGAAGGTGACTTACGAGTCAATGTGATTACAAACACATTGTCCATACCAACATGATAACCAATCATGCATTTTTAATCCTTAATTAGCTCAAGCCATCAATGTTGTCTCAGTTTCAAGTTGTAACATATTGAAACTTGATTGTCTAGACCTAGGGACCTTAATCTCAAGGATTGGATGTTTTATAGTGCAAGTTAAACCCTATAAGGCCTTCATAGGATGATAATGAGGGTAGTGCTTAGACGAGTGATATTAAACAAATACATATTGAGAATTTTTTATATTAACTTAACTCACTTGATGTAAAGATTTCTTACACTCTAAGCTGATGAAGTCACTAATAAAGTGTAGAATATAGTCTGAGTACGGATCAATGGTATATTGTGTATTATTACTCTTAATACATGTATATCAATGTATTAATGTTATCACCACTTTTACTATTATTAATAACCCAACTAGTAAGTCTAGTAATAACTAGGATGGGATCTAATTCATCCATTCCTGTGGTCATGATGCTTGACATCCTAATAGGAAAAAATGTTCTTAACTGACTTGAAATATTATTAAATTGCTTAAAAATTGATAGTAAAAAATGTGAATGAGTTTGAAGGGGGTGACTCCCCATGCCATCTAATTAAACAACATCAATCCCAAGATGAGTGGTAGGAGATAAATCATGGTTGGTTCTAGGGATCGAACTCGAGTCACTTTATTGAGGCTCGTTAGCTAATCCATTGGGCCAACTCTGCCTAGTTTAGAAATGGGTAGTTGAGTAAATAATGAAAATAGGTGTTAATAGGGATCAGAAAAGTGTGCCATGAGAAGATAATGATAAAACAAATAACTTCAAATAATAATATAGATTGATCTTGATTAGGATAATGCATAAATATATTCAAACACCATTACCCCAAAAATAGATATAGTTCAAATAATAGGTTCAAAAAATATACGAGTGTTTCGATATTAATAACAATAGTCAAAAATACAATATAATTAATAAAAAAGGATAATGTGAATCAGTGAAGTGTTATTTTTATTTTAATGGAATTCAAGGAACAATAAAAAAAATCAAAATAAAATGTGAATAAAATATTAATAATTGAGTATTTTAAATAAAAGAGGTTTTTTTGGGAAGACAACCCTCAAAAAAATATTCCAAATTATTAGAGAAATTAATTAATTATAATAATATATATGAAAATAATAGCATTAAACTCAAAAATATAAAAACTAGATGGATGGTCCCAAAATAGGAAACTTATTACAAAATTAGATTCTACATACAAAGTAGTCTAGTCACCAAATTCGAGCTAATTTGATCCTCGTTTGCCTCTATTATAGACTAGGAAAGGAGTTATATATATCAAATACTACATGATTAATAAAATAATCATATTGATTGATTTAACTATGCTCTCGAGTATCTATCATGTCACACCTATTTTATGGACACAGTGATCTAACTATTTTCATCTATCCCTTATTTTTCTCACATGATCCAATATTGGAGACATTGCCTCCTACCTCCCAACACTTTCTTGTATCCAAGGGGACTTTTTCATGATTTATTTATAGTTTTCTCTCACCAATGATCCTTTCTACTCAATATCTCTTCCTTCAGCTTTATCTCACCCTATCAAGTTTTTTTACTCTAGTTTCCTTATCCCTCTCAACTTCTATCTCTCTAAGGAACCTCACCTCCCTTTCTTTCTATATTGTGACCTCTAGATATTGCAACCACCACTTTAGGCCATCCTCTACATGACTATATACCCTAGATATATTGCTATGTATGCCCAGAGAGCCAATCATATGATAATTGTGATGGCATCTCATGTAAATGATTTGACTAATAATAAAGGCAGTCTTCAAATTTATTATGTTTCAATCAATTATGAGATTTTGTCAAAAAAATCAAAAATGAGATAATGATGAAACATAAAAGATGTCTAAAGAATGACATTACTCAATAATGTATGTCTTCAGATTGATGACGTGAGAAATGGGATCATACAAATGTAAGAGATTGTACATTCTTTCTATGTCCCTAGTCGAATGTTATTGTGGAAGTCTGATAGACAGCAATGACACATAAGACTAGAGTGGGTGTTGGTTGATGATAGAATTTCATTAGTCATAATATGTGTGATATCAAACCAAACATATATATATATATTTTGGAGAACTGTGTATTGGACAAACCCTCCTTGAGAGTGACACATGAAAACTATCATTTATTCTCATAATCATCTCTCACAGTGAAGGTGGTGATTGTGGTTCTTAGACCTAAAATCACTGCACTCATCATCCAACGTGACCTTGAATAAGGATTACCATAAAGGTGGTGCTCAGGCACATTGTGACACATGGGGATGATTATGAGTATTGTAAATGGGATTTGTTCCTCCTAGTGGAGTTTTATATCTCGGCCACTTGATAAGAAAGACATAGAAAAGCATGCACAAGAACATGTGAATCAATGTAAAATATTGAGGTCCAATATTTTAGACAGTCTTCTCTAGTTCAAGGAACATGCATTGAACATTTAGAGGATGACAATTCCATGCCTCGAGTTCAATTTGGATATCGTAACAAAAGAATTATACAATCATTATAACACCAGTCATAGATTGTAGGTTTAAGTTGTTCTTCATCTTTCCATATTACTTGGGTAGCAATGATGTGTTTCTAGATAATGTTCATTGATTGTTATGTCATAAATCAGATATGGTCATTCACTACCAACGTAACTTAGAACCTATAGGGATAGACGGATAGGATACACTTGGAATAGGAGTTCATTCATGAATGTGGTTTAAACTTAATTACTAAAGAGTTAGGTATTAAATTGAAATAACATTGGTTGAATATTGATTGATTGTATAGTGAACCAGCCGGTTCAAGTGTTGAATCGATCGTTTCAATGTGTTAGGTCAATTAAACCAACTTTGCAAATTTTGGACCATGAACTGACTGGTTCAGGAAATGAACTGATCGGCTCAGGTATGTCAATAGACCAACTCAAGTTTGTAACTGATCAGTTGGTGAATCAATTCGATTGAGGATTTTTTCTAATGTCATGTGGTGCATTAAATCAGATTATAAATGCCAATACAATTGTGATTTAGAAACATGATGAAACAACCCAATGAATATTTGAACCAATCAGCTCACATGCCAATAGATCAGCTCACCTATGAATTTACTATTTTTCCACTCACATGTTGTGAAAATTTGTGAAATTTCAATCCCTGTCGATCCCACTCAGACTGGGAACCCTGACCCTAACCCTCCTACAAATTGAGGGATATTGGGAGCTTCTCAGACATAATTCATGTGGCATCCAACTCACAAAAACAAGATTTACTTAAGCGGAAGCGAATCATTTGCAGCGGATTACTGAAAATCACTAAACATTAAAACTTTTTGCAAAGAGGTCCAATTCTAGGAAACTCTTATAACAAGAACCAAAGTATTACATATACATTCTGGTTCACAATTACATTCCATGTACCATCTCTTCTTGAGGATTACATACAACAGTTGCTTTACCAAACTATACATAAGAAACATAAAACCTCGATGCGTTCAAGCCAAAATCTCAAGTCGATGATAAAAGCACTATCTACTAACTCCGAGGACCTGAGAGTACAGAGACGACACATATGACTACTATCTATATGACTTGACAGGCAGTATCTCCACCTGAGATATTACTGTTATCCCTGCTGATGCTGTCCTTTCTTTGGTGTGAGGATTCTATTTCCTTGTTTGCGTCCACCTAAAAATATTGGATCCCACGGGGGTGAGACAATTGTAAATTGCCCCAACGGGAGATATAACTCTCCGCCAAAACATTATTATTGCAATTTATTAAAATCAAACTGAGCAGGAGTTCTTATATATTATCAGCAGTATTAATCATTGTATGAGAAGAGTAAAGTAATATCCTTTCCTAAGCAGAACATTACATCTATTCATGGTAGAATCATAGTTCATCCATCTACTTGCAATGAATATAAGGAGATATAATAACATCTATCAACTAGAGATGCATAAAAGAAATGTAACATCAGCCAATAAATTTCCGTATTCACTCCTTAAGCAAACATGTTATACGGTTGATTACATTTTACAATCACACGTATGCCCTGAGGAGATGAGGTATACCGCTCATACTCCAACCGACCACTATGAAGTCAAAATCAGTACCATACAAGGTCAATGGAAGAGCTGGAATCCAAGACCTCAACTATCTCGGTCAGTACGAGATTATACGGAAGAGACATCATGTGTCAACTGCAAATAGCTTGCCAAGGTATATTGGCATCTTCTCTATAGATTAATAGCCCGTAGCATATACTCTCTTTAGGATATGGCTCGTAGGCAATGCCTGGTATTATATTGTGGAGTCATGGCCCGTAGCCATACTCTTATTGGGATATGGTCTGTAACCATTCATGTGCATAGAATATGGATCGTAGCCATTCCTATGAGGTGTGAGGGTATATTCACCCATTACCCCCACATATTCAAAAATATGCGGCTTCCGGGTTATGTCGCGGAGCAACCCATTTCACCATTTAGCAAATTCTGACGCTGATGGATCTATGGTCAGTGCTCTACATGATATGATTTCACTTGATTAATTAAGTACATTAGCACATTCTTTTAGCATCAGTCAAGTTCTCAAACAGGAATTATTGTGACAATTGCTACAAAGAAACATATAAGCTCTTATTAATTGCTTTATCAAAACTTGTAATACATTGGGATCTTAATTCCTTATCTCATCACTTGAAAGTTCACATCTCACAGCAACATCATTATATTACTTATCAAATCTGGGCATTCATACCCTCATTTCATTACTAATCATTGTTACCACTTGTTAGGTAACTATTACCTCTAGGTCCTCAGAATGAGGTATACATGATGCTTGTTACACAAGCATCTCACATGGCTCACAAGGCCCATCAAGTGTCTTATCACCTTTCACTAGGCAACAACTTACTCAGGTGACTCATATAGTCTATACAAATTTTGTTACTTTTACTAAGTAACAACAACGTTAAGGCACACAAGGCCAATCAACATTTTTATTATATAAATATCATATCTCAAATCTGGCTACGTTCATCATCTCATGATATCTGCATGGTTAATAGACATGATAACAGTCATAAAAGTCACTTATCACATCATGTGATACAATAGTAACACCACCATTCCTTTATCATGATTTGGGTTTACTATCAAATAGGCTTTTAATCTTTGTACCCAAAGATTGGGGTTAGGGTTTCCCATTTCACATTAATTAGGGTTTCATGTTTATATTATCTATCCAACCCTAATTTATTGTTCCATTCCTCTAGGAACATTCAATGATATCATAAGTATTTACTCATGATCATTACTCTTGTCATATCTCATTAATGATTTATCAATTCAAGGTATGAGTTCATCTCTCAACCTTACCATGGTATGATTATAGCATACGTATTATCTTGGCTTAATCCCCTTTCTCATAGTGTTAGTCAACACCTATCAAAGTGCATAGAACTCATTACATCTTTATTGTAATAATTTACATAACACACACTTCTTGTGTTTCTTATCCAAGTATATTGGATTTGAGGTGCATTAAGATATGTCAACCTTGAAATGCTAAATACATGATAACTATCATGTCTTGATATATCACTTTACTTATTACTTTCTAACTCACCTAATTTTACCAACTTATCTTGTATTAAGGTATTTCCCTCTTAATACTTTTAACTACTTGCCTATCACTTTCATCATATAGTGCATAGGTCACACATTAGAATTGTTCAACTATATTTAATGATATGGACTCATCTATTGGTTAGGCATTGTTGATATAGAATAAACCATTATCAACCACTTTAGGTATTTCAACTCTTAGGATGTTATCCACTCCATTATTTAGTGTTGCATACATCACTCCTAAGAGTTTCTTGTCCTCATCTTTGTAAGGTGTATAGGGTTGTTACAAATGTGTAGAGTTAGATATATAATGATCTAGGCATCATCTTGTCCCTTATACCCTTACTCGTTTAAGTATCAACATTACCATTCATATGGTTTATCAATTTCATCCTTCATGGGTGTAACATTCTCATCTTACTTGATTATATTAGCTACACCCTACTTTAGAGTATTAACCATGATACCACCACTAGGTTTTCATATATCATTACATGGTATCACCCTGGATTTGAGTCTCACATCACATCATTGTAGTTTAGGATTTACTATTCATCCCAATTATGGTTTTGTATGACATTACCCTGAATTAGGGTTATTCATGCTATCACCCTTAATTAGGGTTACTTTCATAATTTATATTAGGATTACACTTAGAATGGCCCTAACTTAGGGTTAAGATTCATCAATCTTCTTGATTAGGTTTTCATGATCTTCTTTATCATGGATCATTCCCTACAATTCATATTTTATTCACATTGAATATGTTGAGGCTTAACCATCACATGATTATCATACATGTATGGATTCCTCTCTCTCTCTCTCATCCTTTCTAAAATGTTGACTATGTCAAACTTGATTATATTAGGTTAACCAATTCTTCAATTAAGTACATTCAATAAGGATAGACATAGTATATTGAAGTATTGCTTATTTAAGCTTGAAGGATTAACTCACCTAAGGTTACCAATATCTTAGTACCTTAAAGGTACAACTCTAGTGGTTTCCCTTGATATAACTCATTAATAATTATAGAGTCAATTGATCCTTCATCACATTGAGTTATCAATTGATTTGATCATATTGAGTCATCAAACGATCTTGACCCCATTGATCTCTAAACGGTTTGAAACCGATTGGGCAATTGCCCTTAAAACTGAATGGCTTGGGTCTCCAAACGGTTTGAGACCGTTTGGACCCAAACGGTCTTGAGACTGTTTGGACCCAAATGGTCTTGAGACCATTTGGACTTAAACAGTCTTAAGACTGTTTGGTCCAAACCCTCTCAAAACTGAATGGACCAAAAAGGTCTTTCAACACTTACATGATTCATGATTTCAATGGATGAACCAATTATCAATTGAATCCTTGATTTATTTGTCACTTGAACTATTGCATCAACCTTCAATGAGACCATCAATTAGGGTTTTGAACCCAATTGATCTAGAAATTCTACTCAAGAAACCTTCGATTAGGGCTTTGAATCGAGTAGTCATCAATTATCAACATTGTGGAATTGATTCCATTGCAACTAATGAATCATCATCAAAAATTTTATATGACCTGAACCCAAACGGTCTTGAGGTCGTTTGGATGACCTCCAAATGGTCTTGAGACCGTTTGCCCCATTCCATCCTTGAAATTTGTGGAATTCAATTAGGGTTTGGGTCATTGGATTGATCATCAAATCAGCAATTGATTGCATTTAAATTTGGTATCTTTGGACCTTCAAATACTCAACCATACTTAACCATAGACCTCCAAACGGTCTTGGTTGACCGTCAAATGGTCTTGAGACCGTTTGGGTGACCTCCAAACAGCCTTGAGACCGTTTGGGCTAAGCAATCCAAAAATCTCAATCAATCAATTTGAATTTCAGCACTTAACTCGATTAGGGTTTACTAATTGATTAATCCTCAACTGATGAACCCTTTGGAATTAATCAATCAAATTTGATGGGTCATTAACCATAAACATTAGCATCAAATTTTCCAAATGGTCAAACATGTTCAACTCTCCCAAATGGTTTGAAACCGTTTATCTTTAAACGGTTTGATGAAATCATTTTCTTTCAAACGGTTTTGTTGAAACCGAATGAACAACTTGTTGAAACTGATTGGAATGTAATTTTCTTTGTTAAATGTTCCCAATATGATGTCATCATCATCTACCTTCATACATTTAGTTATTAGTACTTCTGATTTCATGGAATTACCCATTTCAACAAGTAATTAATCAAGAATTAGAAGGAATCATTATAATTGCAAGATTGCTAGTTGAATAATAATGAAAATGGGTTCAAGTTATATAACCCGCCTCCAATTGATCTCCAAAGCTTCAAGATCACTTCAACAATGGTGGATGCAACTTATTTCACTATCCCAAGGCTCGTCTTCAAGCTTTGAGTGAAAAGGAATGGTTAGAATTGAAGATGGGATCGAGATAAGAAGAAATCATGCATTGTTTTGTGATTTTCACCATGAATTCAAGGTGAAAGGAAGTCAAGAAGCTTACCAACAGGTTGGGGGTCGTCCTCCTGATCCTCCAAATCTTCCTTGGTCGTTTTGCAATCAAAGAGAAGAAGTGGTTCGAAATTACCCTTTCATTCTATGGATAAAGGAGCATATATGTGAATTTTATTGAAAATTCATTTAAGAGAGAGAAAGTAGGAATTATCTCCCCCAAATCCTTGTCACTTGCCCCCTTCTCTTCCTTAGATACGAGGATATCCTCCTTGCCTCTTATTCCTCTCAATTATCCATGATTTAAAGGAAACTAAATTAAGCACCTTAAATCATATTATATTAATATCCATAAGTGAGTGGATATTTCTTTTTCTTATAATAATGTGAGTGAGTTATCCACTTCCTTTGGATATTTTCGTGAATTTTCAAGGCACAAGGAATTCCACCTATATGTATTTCAACCCACATAATTTTGGTTGGAGATCACTTCAATTAATATATTTATTTTAGCATTAAATTGAAGTAAAGTTCCAATTATGCTTAAATCTTGATTATTTTAATATCAAGATTCTCTCTCCTACAAAGTGATACAAATGAGATGCCTCTCTCATTTTCTTTGATCTACATAATGCCAAGAAACCTTAGGGACTATTTTGAAGTGGTAATTTGCATATTGAACCCTAGGTTTTGGGTAAATTGCATTTTATACCAAAACTAGGTTTTAATGCATAAACATTGCTTTATCAGCTCTTTCTTGGTACTCAGGCTTTTCCCAAGTCCATACCTCTACATAATCTTCATTCTCATGATGCTTCAACACATGAGGAACATTTAATCATGTAACATTTGCAAGTTAACCCCTCAGCTTGGGTAATTTGCACTTTAGTCCAAAATAAGCAAACATTGCTTCAACATTATTCAAACATGACAAAAATTGAAACATAAGTTCCTCTTGAGCCTTAATTACTTTTCACAAGATAAATATAAGGATATAATTAACTTGCTTAAGCAAAACTTCCAGGGTTAAGGCATAACCCAGGTCAGGGATGTTACAAATTATAAACCCCTAACAAGGATTTCGTCCCCGAAATCCCAGATAAGGAAGATAGATATTATTCATTCATCATATCATTATGTCTCCACATAACATCTCATTGTTATGGAGGCACCATAAAGCTTTGATCAATGCAAAGTTATTCCACATAAATTTATCTTAAATGGTTCACACGGGACACATACTCCACTGTCCTTTTTATTATTGATTGTGGAGTTAACTCTGTGTCAGGTAACACTTTCCTTATTCTACCATTTCATGTGACAAATTCTTGTTTCTGAGGAGTCTCCCATGCTCCTTATATAATTCAGCACTTCACAAGGTCACAATTATGTTCTGTCACCCACTTGGGACTATAAGTCTTTTCATTCCTTAGTTGTGTCATCTAAACTACTGACACAACACTAGATTTCTTTATTACTTGTAATAACTATCTCATTAGTTGTACATTATCTTATCATAAGGAGAGGTTACTTATCAATCAAGAACTTGTCTTAAAGATATCTTCAATTGTTATGTTTATGCAAAGCATAAACCCCTAACATGTGATGTTCATACTTTTAAACTGATTTCATGGTTGACCATTCCAGGTAGCCAACATAAATCATCTAGTATTTCTTTAGATACCAGGATCTCTTGCCTTGGTATATGTCACATATATTGAAAACACATCACATATTTATCTTCCTTTCATCTTGGGACATTACTTGTTACATATGTCTTTACCCTGGAACTAAAGTCCAAGATAAACTGGTACTTTTCTAAGTATCCATCACATTAACATTTTTATCTTATGTACATCAAGTGTCCTAAGACCCACTTGATCGCCATGTCCCCGAAAGGAAAGAAAACAAGGAATCATATTCTTTTTATTATTTCATGAATTTTCAACTATTCATGAATCATTTACTCTTTGTCTCGTCCTAAATTCCTTGCCCTTAGCATAGGAATTTATAAGGATGATCACATAACATTATTCCTTTCTTTGTTATTATCTAACATATTCATGAGCATCTTATTGTCTCATCAAATTCCCATCTCCACATTATGGGAAAAGATCGTTATTATACTTACAAACTTTATTGGACAGGGATCACCTCCCTTGTTACTATTCTTATCTTATGAGGAGTATACTTTTTATTTCCTCATACATACATACTCATCTGAGATTATCTCAGATTTCTCTTTCTTGTAGTTTAGATATGACATATTTATCCATACCATATTTCTAATTTCATGATACTCATTAGATTGTCTCAGAATGACCACTTGATCAGAGCAATCAAAAAGATAACAATCTAAGAGTTCCATACTCACTTTATCATCAATAGTTGTATACCTGGCCAGGGTATATAAATACTGAGATTAAGTAGTATGCACTTTGTATACTATCATATTCCTTCCTTTTCATATTATCACAAGTATAAGATTAAACATTCCTGGATTTTATCCAGGCATCTCTTCCATACCTCATCCTTTCTCATATAGGTAAGAACAATATAAAACGTCTATAATGTTTACTATGCAAAATGTAAGTCCTCATAGGACTAATCAAGGAAAGCTCAATCAATTACTTTCTCAATTTAACTCGGGAAACCATAAAAAAATATTAGAACGACATTATTTTGTCTGACCTGTCATGATTTGTAGATGGTTCACTTCCTCAGGCTGACTCTGCCTTAGAGGTTGATTCATCATAACATTTCTGACTAAGCAATCTCTTGCCAGATGTCCTACCTGTATACATTGGTAACAAGTTCTGAGCTCTAGATGTGGTCTAGAAGGTTCTTTACCCTTTCCAATTAGCCATTGCCTTGGTGCACTAGGCTCTGATTGTACTGGTGGTACCAAAAACTTCTTCCTTTTGAAACTACTAGGCCTCTATTTCTGAGTTTTGATAGGCCTTGTCTCAATCATCACCTTATTTTTCTTCTCTGGGCAATACCTTCTGATATGTACAAGTTTCCTACACTTGTGACAGACCCTGATTTCAGGTTGTATCCTATTCCTTCCATCATTATTCATTGCTCCAACATGCTGATGTTGAGTAAGAATCCTATTGAAGTTCAAAACTTCATCATTGGGGGCTGGTAGTCTAGGTTGCATTGCTAATGCACGATCTACTATATGCACCATAGTTGTCCTGAATTGCTCAAACAGAGCAGAGAAAGTTGGACTCTCTATCATGGCTAGGTCAAACTAGGGATGTGCAGGTATATGTTCTTCTCTGCTCTGATCCCTTGCACCTCTTCTTGGTACATCATTGCTGCTTTCTGTAGCATATTCCTCATGTGACCCAGCCATCTTCAAGTTTTTCTTCTCCTATATGAGAAGAAGATACTATCAGATACACTGGAAGACACTTAGAACAGACTCTAATACCTTAGTCCTATATCTCTATAAACTCAGCGAACCTAGAGCTATGATACCACTAAATTGTGCAATCCAACTCACAAAAATAAGATTTACTTAAGCGGAAGCGAATCATTTACAGCGGATTACTGAAAATCACTAAAAATTAAAACTTTTTGCAAAGAGGTCCAATTCTAGGAAACTCTTATAACAAGAACCAAAGTATTACATATACATTCTGGTTCACAATTACATTCCATGTACCATATCTTCTTGAGGATTACATACAATTGTTGCTTTACCAAACTATACATAAGCAACATAAAACCTCGAGGCGTTCTATGGCAACACATCCCATTATCAAACTTGATAACGAGGTGTTACGCGAAAACGTGCGGAAAACACCATAACCACAGATTATCAAAAACACGGGTTAATTAAAACCGATTGCGGAAAACTGATAAACTGTGAAACTATTACTTTCCAGTCCTCATCCTGCACAGAAACATGTCATATAAATATGTACATACACAAGATCTGACACGTGTCCACAGCTCAAGAACAGCTGTCCATCCATCACATGAGTTCACCACCTGTTCATATATACATAAAGGCCCACATCCGGCCAACAGCAGGATATACAGATATCATCGAACGATCTTCGTGAAACATCGTCAAAACACTGCCAAGGACCTGAGAGTACAGGGATGACTCTAGACTCTACTACAAAACATCCAAAACAGCAGCATGTCCATCGCTTGCCTTCTACTGCTCCTCAAGCTGCTCGTCCGCAACACCACAACCACGACCACGTCTACCTTGACCACCTAAAAAGGGTGAAAACCAGCGGGGTGAGACAATTGAACAATTGTCCCAGCGGGAAACATAGCTCCCCACCGCAACTATAGAACCTCCGCAAGATAAACTATAGCAGCAGTTAACTAACAACAGGTATAACAAGAGCAGTTATATATATAGCAAGATTTACTCTTACCGGCAAGCATACCAGCTGTACCAAAGCATATAACCAGATGTCTTTCAAAAGAATATGATTATCAAGATAAGGTATATCAACATGTAACAGGATTATTAGAACAGAATATAATGTCACATAACCTGATTATCAAGATACGACCGATTACCACATAACCTTCAAGGTATATCAGAGATATTATACGAACAAGGCCTCAACCAATGTTTCTTGTTTGATATGATCAGTACATACTAAACGGCTGTATTACATTTTATTGTGCCCTGAGGATTTGAATCGTACCATTCAAATCCAACCTTCGGTTACGAAACCCAAACCGGTGCCATACAAGGTCAATGGAAGAGCCGGACTCCACGACCTCCCACCTCATGGTCAGTACATGAGTACAACACAAGCAGGACCGCAGTCACATGCTGAAGTGGTCTAAGCCACAGGGTTAGCTCCATAGGCTACCCATTCTCTAGCCCGCCTTGGTACAGGTCACGGCGCTAGTAAAACTGAGCCACGGGCCTGATCACCGTGCTCTGAGCCATGAACGCATTCATGCTCCATACATCACATATCCTGAGCCATGGGCCTGGTCACCATGCTCTAAACACGTATCTGAGTCTGCAACCGAAGTTACACTCTTACCTCCTCATTTTCAGGCTAGGAGCAACCTACACATATTCAACAATATGCACTTCCAGGTTAACCCGTAGGAAAACCCGTTTCACCATCACCAAGTCCTGACGATGATGGATCTATGGCCAGGGCAAACTACATGATATGTTTCACTGTGATTAATTAGTATCTTTTAGATGGATTGCAAGATTCAACCAAGTTATATAACATGCAAGATATAACGGAAAGTAAAGAACATATATTAGGATCTGATCACATCAACCTGATCCATCTCAAGGATCCAACATCACATGTTACCACTTGGCCTCTAGCCAACCATCCAGATCCATCTCAAGGATCATCACATACCACAGGATCTCAATCCTTCATCATGTACTGACATTGCCTCTTAAGGCCCACATCATCATCATGGGACTAACACATCACCTACATAATCTTATAGAGCAATTATCAAAATACTGTTACCCATTACATATGTCACATAGCCCTTTCATGGCTAAGCCATCACCTGCATGGTTAGGGTACACAATAATCATAGATTCAACATAAGGAATATGCTCACTTATCATGAAATATCATTCGAGATAATCTACTTATCAATATGACACTTATTTGGTAACCAAGTATGTTAAGTACATCATTAACAAACCATACTAATGCTTACCCTCAATCTCAGGATCACACAAGCAATCAAGGTATATAGGAAACAGATTGAGTATACAGAATCAACACTATTATTAACAAGGTCATTATTATGCCATCAACTATTGTCATATGTATCATGAGGCAACCTTTAACATAACTGTCACTTAGCATCATTATTACTAATCATTATGGTCATTAAACAAACTACTAGAGTAGTTATCATCATTCTCATTATCATTAACAATTAAGCATAACAGGTCACATTATGCATCTATTACATGAGGGCTATCATTAGATACATAACTATCATTAGCATCCTTATTATTTGCAAGGCAACATATATATATATTGATGGTATCACAAACACCACCATCATTTTATTAGTTAATGGATAAACATCCACTTCTATCACATAAGGGACCGTCACCAAAGAAACTCGTACCCTCACTATAGCCTCACAACCCTCATCTATAGCCTATCACCCAACATGGGTATCAACCACCACACTAACCCTATCGGCCATCATGGCCCAAGGCATGTCGCCCAACATGGTATCGGCCACCATGGTATCGGCCATCATGGTATCGGCCACCACACTAACCCTATCGGCCATCATGGCCCAAGGCAAGTCGCCCAACATGGTATCGGCCACCATGGTATCGGCCATCATGGTATCGGCCATTAGGGCACAAAGCCTATCGTCTAACATGCCATCAACCATATCAGCCAGCATGGGCACAAGGCATGACGCCCACCAAGCTTATCGGCCAACACACTAAGCTCACTCTATCGCCCATCATGGGCAAGGGTATCGTCCAACATGCTACTGACCCTATCGGCCATAAGGCACATCAGCCTATCGTCCAACAAAGAACCCTACTATGTCGTGCAAC
Source organism: Alisma plantago-aquatica (assembly GCA_963693085.1). Lineage (NCBI taxonomy): Eukaryota > Viridiplantae > Streptophyta > Magnoliopsida > Alismatales > Alismataceae > Alisma > Alisma plantago-aquatica. The sequence goes on from OY856411.1 coordinate 1,346,250,928, forward strand.
ATGAGGGCAAGGGTGTTGCCCAACACCAAGAGCATTAACCAAAACACAAGGGACATCACTATGTCTCCCATCATATCGGCCAACCAGACCTTAGCTCACTCCATCGCCCATCAAGGTGCCATGTCGGCCACCAAAGAGAGCACCATGTCGCCCAACATGGTCACCATGTCGGCCAACACTCAAGCTAGGTCAACCTATCGACCTCCAACTCAAGGAACTCCAACCCTAAAGCATCATATCGTTCAAATTAAGGGCAGGTGTGTTGCCCAACACACTCACAAGGAAAGGATATCGCCCAACCCTAGGTCACCTTCAACCTCCAACTCAAGGAAGCCCCAAACCCTAGAAGGCAAGGGTACTCAAGGAAACCCTAAACCCTAAGGGGGATATCGGCCACCAGGGTACACTAGCAAGGTACAAAAGCAAGGAGCTAAGCTAGTCCACTAACATGCATAAGATCAAGCAAGATGTAAAGGAGTTAGGGTTAGAAGCTATGCAACCCGCCTTAAGCTCCAAGGAAGAAGATGCACTTTGAGCTCCAAGGTTGTCAGCCACCAAAGCTCCAAAGCACTCCAAGGTCCAAAGCTATCGTCCACCAGGCTGCTCTAGGAGGTGTATCGGCCACCACTTCAGCTCCAAGGGAGTGTATCGGCCAACACAAGCAAGATGGAGAGGGGTATCGTGCACCAAGGGTGGAGGGGAGACCACAGGACCAAAGGAGACTAAGGCAAGGAGAAGAGCTACCTATATAGGAAGAAGGGGAGGAGAAACCAAGGTACAACCATGCTATGTGTCGCCCACCCAAGGGACACTTGTCCTAGGGTTCCACCCAACACACTAGCAAGGCATGGGACACTTGTCCAAAACATGCACCAAGGGTCCACCACATCAGACCAAGCATCTTGGGCGACACAGGCAGCAGCTCTGCTGGGCGACACACCAGCCTGCTGGGCGACACTCCTCCTACCCTGGGCGACACAAAGCTCAAGCAAGCCCAAACAAGGAACCCCAAGGCCCAAACAAGCTCAACTTAGGCCCAAAGGACTCAAACAACAAGACCAAGCCTTCCTCTCAACCCTAGAGGATGCAAAGGGGGAAAACAACTCACAAGATGGCAAACTTGCCCACAAAACCCTAAACTTGGGTTATTTGCAAGTAGCCCCTCGAACTCTCAACAAAGCTCAACAAAACCCTAATCACCACTAAAGGTGATTAGCTAGCACCAAAGCACCAAGATCAAGCAAAGCAAACAGGGTAAACCCTAAACGCATGTCAGGGTCCTTACAGCCATAAACCTCTACAAAAGGATTTCGTCCCCGAAATCCGAAGAGAAAAGCGAGGGATACTTCCTCCTCATCTCTTCCTCAAGCTCCCACGTGGCTTCCTCAACGCCACGGTGATGCCAAAGAACCTTCACAAGAACCAGGTCCTTCCTCTTCAGCTTCTTGACTCTTCTGTCAAGGATCATCATAGGACCCTCTTCATAAGTCACATCTTTGTCAAGCTCAACTTCAACTGGTTGTATCACTGTTCCGGTATCCGGATGACTTTTCTTCAGCATACTGACATGGAACACTGGATGTAACCTGTGCAACTCTGGAGGTAGTTCTAACTCATAAGCCACCTTGCCAACACGTGCTATGACTGAGTAAGGCCCCATATATCTGGGAGCTAACTTACCTTTCCGTCCAAACCTCAGCACACCTTTCCACGGAGAGACTTTAAGGTACACCTTGTCTCCTACCTGGAACTCCAAAGGTCATCGGCGATTGTCTGCATAAGACTTCTTCCTGTCTTGTGCCGCTTTCAACTGTTGTTGTATCACCTTGATCTTTTTTGTCATTTGTTGTACTAACTCAGGACCCAAAAGCTGATATTCACCTGATTCATACCAACACAAAGGAGATCTGCACTTCCTCCCATACAAAGCCTCATAGGGAGCCATGTCAATGCTCCGCTGATAGCTATTGTTGTAGGCAAACTCTATCAAACTGAGATGTACGTCCCAACTGCCTAGGAACTGCAAAACACAAGCACAAAGAAGATCCTCCAAAGTCTGAATAGTCCTCTCAGACTGTCCATCTGTCTGCGGGTGGAAAGCGGTACTGAACTTCAACTGCGTTCTCATCGCCCTGTGCAACTGTTCCCAAAAACGACTTGTAAACTGAGGACCTCTATCAGAAACCATCGTTGCTGGCACACCATGCAAACGAACTATCTCATCCACATATACTCGAGCGAGCTTTTCAGCTGTATACGTGGTCTTCACAGGTATGAAATGGGCAGACTTCGTTAATCTGTCCACTATCACCCAAATGGAATCATGATTCCTAGTTGTCCTCGGTAGACCAACTACGAAATCCATGGTTATATGATCCCATTTCCAATGCGGTATAGGCAAAGGTTGCAACGTACCCGCCGGCTTTTGATGCTCAGCCTTGACTTGCTGACATACCGCACACCTTGCCACAAACTCAGCTACATCTTTCTTCATGCCGGGCCACCAATACAAGTCCTTCAGACTATGATACATTTTGGTGACACCTGGATGCATAGCATACATCGACGTGTGTGCTTCCTCGAGCACCAACTTCCTCAGATTATCAGCATCTGGAACCACCATCCTATTATGATAGCAAACCACTCCATCTTCGGACTCATGGAACCCATCACGCTTTTTGCTACCAAACTCTGATCTGATTAGCTGTACTGTATCATCCGTTTGCTGTGCATCCTTGATCTGCTGTCTCAACGTGGGCTTGATTTGCATCTGTGCTAAAAGTCCAGCTAACGAGGAAACCTCCATCTGTACGTTCATCTGCCGTAAGGAGACTAACATGTCCCGCCTATGGCATACCGAAGAACTCATCTGTGCCTTCTTGGGTGTAGAAGACTTTCTGCTAAGCGTGTCTGCTACCACATTCGCCTTACCAGGATGATACTCGATAGTGCAATCATAATCATTGATCAACTCCATCCACCGACGCTGTCGCATGTTCAACTCTTGCTGTGAGAAGATGTACTTCAGATTCTTGTGATCTGTAAAGATCTGACACACTTCCCCATAAAGATAGTGTCTCCAAATCTTTAATGCATGAACCACTGCTGCCAGCTCCAAGTCATGGGTCGGATAGTTCTCCTCGTGTTTCTTAAGCTGTCGCGAAGCAAAAGAAACCACATGATCTTCCTGCATCAGCACACAACCCAAACCTTTCTTGGACGCATCACAGAAAACAACATAGCCTTTTCCAGATTCTGGCAAAATCAACACTGGAGCACTGGTTAGCTTTTCCTTCAAACTTTGGAAATCTTGCTGACATCGATCATTCCAAACAAAAGGTACATCCTTCCTGGTCAACTTCATCATCGGTAGAGCTATCGAACTGAAGTCCTTGATAAACCTTCGGTAGTATCCTGCTAGACCAAGGAAACTACGAACTTCCGTCGGCGTCTTCGGCTGTTCCCAATCCGCAACGGATTCCACTTTCTTCGGATCTACTTTGACTCCTTCAGCAGATATCACATGACCTAAGAAAGTCACTTCATCCAACCAGAACTCACACTTACTAAACTTAGCATACAACTGATGTTGACGAAGGAGAATCAACGCTTGACAAAGATGTTGCTCATGCTCCAGCCGGTTCCGACTATAGATCAAGATGTCGTCTATAAAAACTACAACAAACTGATCTAAGAATGGACGAAACACTCTGTTCATCAGGTCCATGAAAGCAGCAGGTGCATTGGTTAATCCAAACGGCATAACCACAAACTCAAAATGACCATACCTCGTCCTAAAGGCTGACTTTGGTATGTCAACCGCCTTTATCCTCAACTGATGATATCCAGACCGTAGATCGATCTTCGAAAACACTGTAGCACCACACAACTAATCGAACAGGTCGTCTATCCTCAGCAACGGGTACTTATTCTTGATCGTGACCTTGTTCAACTGTCGGTAGTCTATACACAACCACATCAAACCATCCTTCTTCTTAACGAACAACACGGGAGCACCCCAAGGTGACGTGCTCGGTCTGATGAAACCTTTCTCCAACAACTCTTGTAACTGCTTCTTCAATTCTACCATCTCTGCTGGAGCCATCCTATAAGGTGTCTGTGCAATCGGCTGTGTTCCCGGAACCAGATTGATCTCAAAATAGACCTCTCGGGGTGGAGGAACACCAGGAAACTCCTCGGGAAACACATCTGCAAACTCTCAGACCACGGACACTTCTTCAAGGTTAAGGCCTTTCGCCTTGGTATCCACAACGGTATCCACAACGTGAGCTAAGAACGCCTCACATCCTTGTCACAACAACCTATCTGCCACCATAGCTGACACCAGACACGTCGGAAGAATCTTCCTATCTCCCAGGAAGATCCACTTCTCTCCAGCAACATCAAACACCGCCTGCTTGGAACCACAGTCCAAGACAACCTTATACTTCTCTAAGGTATCCATCCCAAGGATAACATCGAAACCATGCATATCAAGTGGTATGAGATCCACCTGAATGTTGTGTCCCGAAAAAGACAAAACACAAGATGGACACTCTTCTCGAAGCAAAGAGGAACCATCAAGAGGGGTTTCTAACAACAAGCTATCCTTCTTACAACCAACAGGTAGATGACAGTTTTCAAGCATACTATAGGCGATAAAAGAGTGTGTAGCACCGGGTCAACCAGAACAGATATAAAGCAAGAAGAAGACATATCAGAATGAAATAACTCCATCTGACCTGTCACCACTCGCGGGTTGACTATCGCCTCCGACTGATTCATGGCATAGAATCGAGCCGTTGCTTGCTGTCCACGACCTCTGCTCCCTTGAGCAGACGATCCAGCTTGAGACGCTTGACCGCGTCCTCGTCCTTTGCTACCACTGGGCTGTGGTCTCTCAGACTTCTGGAAACTCTGCCTCGGTTGTTGCGTCACTTCAACATCTCTATTCGGGCAATTGAACTTCCAATGCCCGACTTGTCCACAGAGATGACATGCTCTATTGTCAACTCGTGGCCTAGATGGCCCTGTCACTACCACCGAAGCTGAACTGTGCGCCTTAGATGGTGAAGAAACATAACTTTTTCCCTTACTCGGAGACCACTGAGATGGTACACCAGCACTTCTCATCTCTGACGGTGCTGAAAACCTGGGCTTCTTGAAGCCTCCAAACCTTCGTCCTTGAAACTGAGCAGGTCTTTTAAGAGACACTGACTCTCTTTTCTCCCTTACTGTCCTCTCGATCCGTCAAACTGATTCCACAAACGTAGCAAACCGCTCTCGGTTTTCCAGTGCAGACACAGGGGTTGTCAACTCAGCACTCAAACCCTTCTCGAAACGTCTGATCCGTTCATCGTCTGTCGCCGCCATGTGAGAACAGAACCTCAACAGATCCATAAACTTAGCTTCATACTCGGTGATGTTCACCGTTCCTTGCCGCAACTTCTCAAACTGACTGATCTTCTCATCCAGGTACGTCTTCATAAAGTATCTGGTGACGAACTCGTGCCGAAACACTTCCCAACAGATCACCTCACCAGGCCGCTTCTCTTCCTCGATGGTCCACCAGTGACCAGCACTACCCTTCAGAAGGTAGACAGCATGCTTTACTTTGTCTGCTTCGGGGATGTCGAGGATCTGGAAAGCCTTTTCAAGACTTGTCAGCCACAGATCTGCATCCGCTGGATCAGCCATTCCAGCATAATCCGAAGCTCCGACTCGGCGAAGCCGCTCAAAGGTCTTCCCAATACCCGATGCTTCTCCATGGGGAACCTGTGCTCGCGGAGGAGGCACTAGTAATCGCTCAACCATGAGATTCATCGTAGCCATTAATTGCCCCATAAGCTGTTGGTAGGCAGGATGTTCAAGTATGGCTGGGTCGGGTTGGGGGACCTCAGGCACCTGATCTTCATGTGCCTGTCCATCTGCTCCATCAACCGATGCAGCATCACTATGCTCAGGAGCATGTTCTTTGTGGTTTCTAGACATCTTGGCTTTTCTTCTGCTGAGGGCAGAAGATTTTTGTAAGATAACCTGGGAAACTCATAAGAACAGACTCAACCTAGTCCTAGGTCCCTGTAGACTCAGCGAACCTAAGGCTCTGATACCAAAACTTGTGGCAACACATCCCATTATCAAACTTGATAACGAGGTGTTACGCGAAAACGTGCGGAAAACACCATAACCACAGATTATCAAAAACACGGGTTAATTAAAACCGATTGCGGAAAACTGATAAACTGTGAAACTATTACTTTCCAGTCCTCATCCTGCACAGAAACATGTCATATAAATATGTACAAACACAAGATCTGACACGTGTCCACAGCTCAGGAACAGCTGTCCATCCATCACATGAGTTCACCACCTATTCATATATACATAAAGGCCCACATCCGGCCAACAGCAGGATATACAGATATCATCGAACGATCTTCATGAAACAACGTCAAAACACTGCCAAGGACCTGAGAGTACAGGGATGACTCTAGACTCTACTACAAAACATCCAAAACAGCAGCATGTCCATCGCTTGCCTTCTACTGCTCCTCAATCTGCTCGTCTGCAACACCACAACCACGACCATGTCTACCTTGACCACCTAAAAAGGGTGAAAACCAGCGGGGTGAGACAATTGAACAATTGTCCCAGCGGTAAACATAGCTCCCCACCGCAACTATAGAACCTCTGCAAGATAAACTATAGCAGCAGTTAACTAACAACAGGTATAACAAGAGCAGTTATATATATAGCAAGATTTACTCTTACCGGAAAGCATACCAGTTGTACCAAAGCATATAACCAGATGTCTTTCAAAAGAATATGATTATCAAGATAAGGTATATCAACATGTAACAGGATTATTAGAACAGAATATAATGTCACATAACCTGATTATCAAGATACGACCGATTACCACATAACCTGCAAGGTATATCAGAGATATTATACGAACAAGGCCTCAACCAATGTTTCGTGTTTGATATGATCAGTACATACTAAACGGCTGTATTACATTTTATTATGCCCTGAGGATTTGAATCGTACCATTCAAATCCAACCTTCGGTTACGAAACCCAAACCGGTGCCATACAAGGTCAATGGAAGAGCCGGACTCCATGACCTCCCACCTCATGGTTAGTACATGAGTACAACACAAGCAGGACCGCAGTCACATGCTGAAGTGGTCTAAGCCACAGGGTTAGCTCCATAGGCTACCCATTCTCTAGCCCGCCTTGGTACAGGTCACGGCGCTAGTAAAACTGAGCCACGGGCCTGATCACCGTGCTCTGAGCCATGAACGCATTCATGCTCCATACATCACATATCCTGAGCCATGGGCCTGGTCACCATGCTCTAAACACGTATCTGAGTCTGCAACCAAAGTTACACTCTTACCTCCTCATTTTCAGGCTGGGAGCAACCTACACATATTCAACAATATACACTTCCAGGTTAACCCGTAGGAAAACCCGTTTCACCATCACCAAGTCCTGACGATGATGGATCTATGGCCAGGGCAAACTACATGATATGTTTCACTGTGATTAATTAGTATCTTTTAGATGGATTGCAAGATTCAACCAAGTTATATAACATGCAAGATATAACGGAAAGTAAAGAACATATATTAGGATCTGATCACATCAACCTGATCCATCTCAAGGATCCAACATCACATGTTACCACTTGGCCTCTTGCCAACCATCCAGATCCATCTCAAGGATCATCACATACCACAGGATCTCAATCCTTCATCATGTACTATCATTGCCTCTTAAGGCCCACATCATCATCATGGGACTAACACATCACCTACATAATCTTATAGAGCAATTATCAAAATACTGTTACCCATTACATATGTCACATAGCCCTTTCATGGCTAAGCCATCACCTGCATGGTTAGGGTACACAATAATCATAGATTCAACATAAGGAATATGCTCACTTATCATGAAATATCATTCGAGATAATCTACTTATCAATATGACACTTATTTGGTAACCAAGTATGTTAAGTACATCATTAACAAACCATACAGATGCTTACCCTCAATCTCAGGATCACACAAGCAATCAAGGTATATAGGAAACAGATTGAGTATACAGAATCAACACTATTATTAACAAGGTCATTATTATGCCATCAACTATTGTCATATGTATCATGAGGCAACCTTTAACATAACTGTCACTTAGCATCATTATTACTAATCATTATGGTCATTAAACAAACTACTAGAGTAGTTATCATCATTCTTATTATCATTAACAATTAAGCATAACAGGTCACATTATGCATCTATTACATGAGGGCTATCATTAGATACATAACTATCATTAGCATCCTTATTATTTGCAAGGCAACATATATATATATATTGATGGTATCACAAACACCACCATCGTTTTATTAGTTAATGGATAAACATCCACTTCTATCACATAAGGGACTGTCACCAAAGAAACTCGTACCCTCACTATAGCCTCACAACCCTCATCTATAGCCTATCACCCAACATGGGTATCGCCCACCACACTAACCCTATCGGCCATCATGGCCCAAGGCATGTCGCCCAACATGGTATCGGCCACCATGGTATCGGCCATCATGGTATCGGCCACCACACTAACCCTATCGGCCATCATGGCCCAAGGCATGTCGCCCAACATGGTATCGGCCACCATGGTATCGGCCATCATGGTATCGGCCATTAGGGTACAAAGCCTATCGTCTAACATGCCATCAACCATATCGGCCAGCATGGGCACAAGGCATGACGCCCACCAAGCTTATCGGCCAACACACTAAGCTCACTCTATCGCCCATCATGGGCAAGGGTATCGTCCAACATGCTACTGACCCTATCGGCCATAAGGCACATCAGCCTATCGTCCAACAAAGAACCCTACTATGTCGTGCAACATGAGGGAAAGGGTGTTGCCCAACACCAAGAGCATTAACCAAAACACAAGGGACATCACTATGTCTCCCATCATATCGGCCAACCAGACCTTAGCTCACTCCATCGCCCATCAAGGTGCCATGTCGGCCACCAAAGAGAGCACCATGTCGCCCAACATGGTCACCATGTCGGCCAACACTCAAGCTAGGTCAACCTATCAACCTCCAACTCAAGGAACTCCAACCCTAAAGCATCATATCATTCAACTTAAGGGCAGGTGTGTCGCCCAACACACTCACAAGGAAGGGATATCGCCCAACCCTAGGTCACCTTCAACCTCCAACTCAAGGAAGCCCCAAACCCTAGAAGGCAAGGGTACTCAAGGAAACCCTAAACCCTAAGGGGGATATCGGCCACCAGGGTACACTAGCAAGGTACAAAAGCAAGGAGCTAAGCTAGTCCACTAACATGCATAAGATCAAGCAAGATGTAAAGGAGTTAGGGTTAGAAGCTATGCAACCCGCCTTAAGCTCCAAGGAAGAAGATGCACTTTGAGCTCCAAGGTTGTCGGCCACCAAAGCTCCAAAGCACTCCAAGGTCCAAAGCTATCGTCCACCAGGCTGCTCCAGGAGGTGTATCGGCCACCACTTCATCTCCAAGGGAGTGTATCGGCCAACACAAGCAAGATGGAGAGGGGTATCGTGCACCAAGGGTGGAGGGGAGACCACAGGACCAAAGGAGACTAAGGCAAGGAGAAGAGCTACCTATATAGGAAGAAGGGGAGGAGAAACCAAGGTACAACCATGCTATGTGTCGCCCACCCAAGGGACACTTGTACTAGGGTTCCAGCCAACACACTAGTAAGGCATGGGACACTTGTCCAAAACATGCACCAAGGGTCCACCACATCAGACCAAGCATCTTGGGCGACACAGGCAGCAGCTCTGCTGGGCGACACACCAGCCTGTTGGGCAACACTCCTCCTGCCCTGGGTGACACAAAGCTCAAGCAAGCCCAAACAAGGAACCCCAAGGCCCAAACAAGCTCAACTTAGGCCCAAAGGACTCAAACAACAAACCCAAGCCTTCCTCTCAACCCTAGAGGATGCAAAGGGGGAAAACAACTCACAAGATGGCAAACTTGCCCACAAAACCCTAAACTTGGGTTATTTGCAAGTAGCCCCTCGAACTCTCAACAAAGCTCAACAAAACCCTAATCACCACTAAAGGTGATTAGCTAGCACCAAAGCACCAAGATCAAGCAAAGCAAACAGGGTAAACCCTAAACGCAGGTCAGGGTCCTTACACGTTCAAGCAAAAATCTCAAGTCGATGATAAAAGCACTATCTACTGACTCCGAGGACCTGAGAGTACAAAGACGACACATAGTACTACTATCTATATGACTTGATAGGCAGTATCTCCACCTGAGATATTATTGATGTCCCTGCTGATGCTGTCCTTTCTCTACTGTGAGGATTCTATTTCCTTGTCCGCGTCTACCTAAAAACATTGGATCCCACATGGGTGAGACAATTGTAAATTGCCCCAGCGGGAGATATAACTCTCTGCCAAAACATTATTATTGCAATTTATTAAAATAAAATTGAGCATGAGTTCTTATATATTATCAGCAGTATTAATCATTGTATGAGCAGAGTAAAGTAATCTCCTTTCCTAAAGAGAACATTGCATCTATTCATGGTAAAATCATAGTTCATCCATCTACTTGCAATGAATATAAGGAGATATAATAACATCTATCAACTAGAGATGCATAAAAGAAATGTAACATCAGCCAATAAATTTCCATATTCACTCCTTAAGCAAACATGCTATACGGCTGATTACATTTTACAATCACACGTATGCCCTGAGGAGATGAGGTATACCGCTCATACTCCAACCGACCACTGCGAAGTTGAAATCGGTACCATACAAGGTCAATGGAAGAGTCAGAATCCAAGACCTCAACTATCTCGGTCACTACGAGATTATATGGCAGAGACATCATGTGTCAACTGCAAATAGCATGCCAAGGTATATTGGCATCTTCGCTATAGAGTTATAGCTCGTAGCATATAATCTCTTCAGGATATGGCCCGTAGCCAATGTCTGGTATTATATTGTGGAGTCATGGCCCGTATCCATACTCTTATTGGGATATGGTATGTAACCATTCATGTGCATAGAATATGGCCCGTAGCCATTCCTATGATGTGTGAGGATATATTCACCCATTACCCCCACATATTCAAAAATATGCGGCTTCCAGGTTATGTCGCGGAGCAACCCGTTTCACCATTCAGCAAATTCTAACACTGATGGATCTATGGTCAGGGCTCTACATGATATGATTTCACTTGATTAATTAAGTACATTAGCACATTCTTGTAGCATCAGTCAAGTTCTCAAACAGGAATTATTGTGACAATTGCTACAAAGAAACATATAAGCTCTTATTAATTGCTTTATCAAAACTTATAATACATTGGGATCTTAATTCCTTATCTCATCACTTGAAAGTTCACATCTCACAGCAACATCATTATCTTACTTATCAAATCTGGGCATTCATACCCTCAGTTCATTACTAATCATTGTTACCACTTGTTAGGTAACTATTACCTCTAGGTCCTCAGACTGAGTATACATGATACTTGTTACACAAGAACCTCACATGGCTCACAAGGCCCATCATGTGTCTTATCACCTTTCACTAGGCAGCAACTTACTCAGGTGACTCATAAAGTCTATACACATTTAGTTACTTTTACTAAGTAATAACAATGTTAAGGCACACAAGGCCAATCAACATTTTTATTATATAAATGTCATAGCTCAAATCTGGCTACGTTCATCATCACATGATATCTGCATGGTTAATAGACATGATAACAGTCATATAAGTCACTTATCACATCATGTGATACAATAGTAACACCACCATTCCTTTATCAGGATTTGGGTTAACTATCAAATAGGCTTTTAATCTCTATACCCAAATATTGGGGTTAGGATTTCCCATTTCACATTAATTAGGGTTTCATGTTTATATTATCTATCCAACCCTAATTTATTGTTCCATTCCTCTAGGAACATTCAATGATATCATAAGTATTTACTCATGATCATTACTCTTGTCATATCTCATTAATGATTTATCAATTCAAGGTATGAGTTCATCTCTCAACCTTACCATGGTATGATTATAGCATACCTATTATCTTGGCTTAATCCCCTTTCTCATAGTGTTAGTCAAAACTTATCAAAGTGCATAGAACTCATTACATCTTTATTGTAATAATTTATATAACACACACTTGTTGTGTTTCTTATCCAAGTATATTGGATTTGAGGTGCATCAAGATATGCCAATCTTGAAATGCTAAATACATGATAACTATCATGTCTTGATATATCACTTTACTTATTACTTTCTAACTCACCTAATTTTACCAACTTATCTTGTATTAAGGTATTTCCCTCTTAATACTTTTAACTAATTACCTATCACTTTCATCATATAGTGTATAGGTCACACATTAGAATTGTTCAACTATCTTTAATGATATGGACTCATCTATTGGTTAGGCATTGTTGATATAGAATAAACCATTATCAACCACTTTAGGTATTTCAACTCTTAGGATGTTATCCACTCCATTATTTAGTGTTTCATACATCACTCCTAAGAGTTTCTTGTCCTCATCTTTGTAAGGTGTATACGGTTGTTACAAATGTGTAGAGTTAGATATATAATGATCTAGGTATCATCTTGTCCCTTATACCCTTACTCGTTTAAGTATCAACATTACCATTCATATGGTTTATCAATTTCATCCTTCATGGGTGTAACATTCTCATCTTACTTGATTATATTAGCTACACCCTACTTTAGAGTATTAACCATTATACCACCACTAGGTTTTCATATATCATTACATGGTATCACCTTGGATTTGAGTCTCACATCACATCATTGTATCAGGGTTCCTCGTAACATCATTCTAGTTTAGGGTTTCACATAGCATTACCCTAGATTTGAGTTTCACATTCAATAACCCACAATTAGGATTTACTATTCATCCCAATTAGGGTTTTGTATGACATTACCCTGAATTAGGGTTATTCATGCTATCACCCTTAATTAGGGTTACTTTCATACTTTATATTAGTATTACACTTAGCATGGCCCTAACTTAGGGTTAAGATTCATCAATCTTCTTGATTAGGTTTTCATGATCTTCTTTATCATGGATCATTCCCTACAATTCATATTTTATTCACATTGAATATGTTGAGGCTTAACCATCACATGATTATCATACATGTATGGATTCCTCTCTCTCTCACTCATCCTTTCTAAAATGTTGACTATGTCAAACTTGATTAGATTAGGTTAACCAATTCTTCAATTAAGTACATTCAATAAGGATAGACATAGTATATTGAAGTATTGCTTATTTAAGCTTCAAGGATTAACTCACCTAAGGTTACCAATCTCTTAGTACCTTAAAGGTACAACTCTAGTGGTTTCCCTTGATATAACTCATTAATAATTATAGGGTCAATTGATCCTTCATCACATTGAGTTATCAATTGATTTGATCATATTGAGTCATCAAACGATCGTGACCCCATTGATCTCTAAACGGTTTGAAACCGTTTGGGCAATTGCCCTTAAAACCGAATGGCTTGGGTCTCCAAACGGTTTGAGACCGTTTGGACCCAAACGGTTTGAGACCGTTTGGACCCAAACGGTCTTGAGACTGTTTGGACTCAAACGGTCTTAAGACTGTTTGGTCCAAACCCTCTCAAAACCAAATGGACCAAAAAGGTCTTTCAACACTTACATGATTCATGATTTCAATGGATGAACCAATTATCAATTGAATCCTTGATTTCTTTATCACTTGAACTATTGAATCAACCTTCAACCATACCATCAATTAGGGTTTTGAACCCAATTGATATAGAAATTCTACTCAAGAAACCATCAATTAGGGCTTTGAATCGAGTAGTCATCAATGATCAACATTGTGGAATTGATTCCATTGCAACTAATGAATCATCATCAAATTTTTTATGTGACCTGACCCCAAACGGTCTTGAGGTCATTTGGATGACCTCCAAACAGTCTTGTGACCGTTTTCCCCATTCCATATTTGAAATTTGTGGAATTCAATTAGGGTTTGGGTCATTGGATTGATCATCAAATCAGCAATTGATTGCATTTCAATTTGGTTTCTTTGGACCTTCAAATACTCAACCATACTTAACCCTAGACCTCCAAACGGTCTTGGTTGACCTCCAAACGGTCTTGAGACCGTTTGGGTGAGCTCCAAATGGTCTTGAGACCGTTTGGGCTAAGCAACCCAAAAATATCAATCAATCAATTTGAATTTTAGCACTTAACCAGATTAGGGTTTACTAATTGATTAGTCCTCAACTGATGAACCCTTTGGAATTAATCAATCAAATTTTATGGGTCATTAACCATCAACATTAGCATCACATTTTCCAAACGGTAAACCATTGTCAACTCTCCCAAACGGTTTGAAACCATTTAGCTTTAAACGGTTTGATGAAATTGTTTGCTTTCAAACGGTTTTGTTGAAACTGAATGAACAACTTGTTGAAACCAATTGGAATGTAATTTTCTTTGGTAAATGTGCCCAAGATGATGTCATCATCATCTACCTTCATCCCTGTAGTTCTTAGTACTTCTGATTTATATAGCCCGCCTCCAATTGAGCTCCAAAGCTTCAAGCTCACATCAAAAATGGTGGATGCAACTTCTTTCACTATCCCAAGGCTCATCCTCAAGCTTTGAGTGAAAAGGAATGGTTAGAATTGAAGAAGGGGTCGAGATAAGAAGAAATCATGCATTGTTTTGTGATTTCCACCATGAATTCAAGGTGAAAGGAAGTCAAGAAGCTTACCAACAGGTTGGGGGTCGTCCTCCTGATCCTCCAAAGCTTCCTTGGTCATTTTGCAAGCAAAGAGAAGAAGTGGTTCGAAATTACCCTTTCATTCTATGGATAAAGAAGCATATATGTGAATTTTATTGAAAATTCATTTAGGAGAGAGAAAGTAGGAATTATCTCCCCCAAATCCTTGCCACTTGCCCCCTTTTCTTCCTTAGATACGAGGCTATCCTACTTGCCTCTTATTCCTCTCAATTGTCCATGATTTAAAGGAAAAGAAATTAAGCACCTTAAATCATATTATATTAATATCCATAAGTGAGTGGATATTTCTTTTTCTTATAATAATGTGAGTGAGTTATCCACTTCCTTTGGATATTTTCATGCCTTTTCAAGGCACAAGGACGTCCAACTATATGGATTTCAACCCACATAATTGTGGTTGGAGAGCACTTCAATTAGTATATTTATTCTTGCATTAAATTGAAGTAAAGTTCCAATTATGTTTAAATCTTGATTATTTTAATATTAAGATTCTCTCTCCTATAATGTGATACAAATGAGATGCCCCTCTCATTTTATTTGCTCTACATAATGCCAAGAAACCTTAGGGACTATTTTGAAGTGGTAATTTGCATATTGAACCCTAGGTTTTGGGTAAATTGCATTTTATACCAAAACTAGGTTTTAATGCACAAACATTGCTTTATCAGCTCTTTCTTGGTACTCAGGCTTTTCCCAAGTCCATACCTCTGCATCATCTTCATTCTCATGATTCTTCAACACATGAGGAACATTTAATCATGTAACATTTGCAAGTTAACCCCTCAGCTTGGGTAATTTGCACTTTAGTCCAAAATAAGCAAACATTGCTTCAACATTATTCAAACAGGACCAAAATTGAACATAAGTTCCTCTTGAGCCTTAATTACTTTTCACAAGATAAAATTAAGGATATAATTAACTTGCTTAAGCAAAACTTCTAGGGTTAAGGCATAACCCAGGTCAGGGATGTTACAATTCAATTGCCGTTGACAATTGTTTGTCTCCTCTGATTGTGGTAACCCAGAGAACCCAAGAAAGTCCTACTCGATAAAGGGAGGGATAGTGAGGGAGAACAATTAGGGGAGAGCAAGTTGGTGCCAGTACACCAACAAGAGGGGACAACTCCTTGTCAATTTTATGAGAGTAACATGAGTTCTTGGTTGTCTGTGTGAACTATAATACAGGCCAGGAGTCTTTCTCGCTAGGACAATGTCAAGTTGTTGTTTGTGGTTATCACCCAAGAGCTGTTTTTGACCCCATCCAAAGGTGACTTGAAGAAAGGCTCATATTTCAATGAGGGAATAGTTGCTAGACTTGCTCTAAGATCATGTATGACCTCATAAACCATCCTTCCCATTACATAGTTGTTGATTGATCATCTATTAAAGGGGAATATGGTAGATATTTGTTTTGTTTTCATTGCCTATATGATGTCATATTTCCCTACACTGGTATCAAAACTATGTCAATCTACTATGTTTTGGGATTTTATCGATTTGATCAGATTTTGGTTTTTACTTTTTAATTATTGCATACGGAGTGAATATTTAAAATTATTAACGTGCATATTTGAATAAAGACCACATCCAATCCTAAATTAATATATATATATATATAATGATATATATATGTAATTTACATGCGTCGTCCTAAAATTAATTTTTATGGTGGATGTATAGTATGTTTATGGCCAATAACCCATATATTTGTGTGTGGTTAAATGGTTTGTTTATTCTTGTTTATATCTCAGTTTGCATACCGAGCCTCTACCTTTTTCCTTCCCAAATATAAAAGTATTATTATTTCATTCACATGCTCCCCTCAAATGTAACCTGAAGTTTCTCATTACCATGTAATAAGTTTAATATCATTGGGGTCATTTTATTTTCTCGTTACAAAGAATATGGCGCTCAGTGCCAGACAAATTGACCATCTTGAAGATGAGCCAACCTTTTGGAGGATCGAGGAGGAAAGCCACAGGAGTCGAACCGATCAGTTGGTGGCCCAACTGATCAGTTGGAGATGTCTAGAAGATGTTGGAATGAATACCAATCGACTGATTTGATAGACCAACCAACCGACCAAGACGCGAGCCAATTGGTTCAAGGGTTGAACAGATCAACCTAGATTGGTTCAAGCACAGATCTGTACCAACAACAGGTCAATACATGTTATGTAGACCTAGGTGGTAGTAATTCCTTGGGACTCTAAGGAATTATAATAGGATGGCCATAACCATTGATAATATTTTGTATTGCATGTTAACAATTTTGGGATATAGCATGTATATGATACATATTATAGTATGTGGTGATTGGATATGTATATGCATATATATAAATATTATAAAATCCCTCAATCAAACATATTAAGTATAACATTCTTTCCATTAGCAACACACATGTAAATCTTAATCGATAGTGTGTGGGTATGCCAAGTGAGGTGTGTTATCCATCTCGTGGAAGTGTGATGGTAGTTATGTGGGCCTACCAAGTGGGGTGCATATCTATTGTGTTGGATTTTGTGTTAGGCTTAATTATATGTTTTTAATTAGATTAAGCACCTAGAGGCATGTATATGACTATGGAAACAAGTTGTGCATACCATCTATCCAAGAATTGCATAAGATGCAATTGGAAAATGTTGCTTACCTTAATGATTGATTATAGACATTGGCGTTGACGAGGTAATAACTTACTTGTATCGAATTTTGGCTCATTAGAATTGTATGCACTGTAATCTTTTTAATTGGTAATTGAGGGTTATCAATATGAACAAAATAATGAGAGTAATAGTTAATTAAAGGCCTAATCATACATCGTCAAATTTTATACAAATCAGATAAAAAAAGGTTTTGACAAAATTGCTAATTTCTCTTGTAGAATCAAATGGCAACACACAACAACAATATTTCTCTAGGATCAATTCTTGAGAAAGAAAAGTTGGATGGGAATAAGTTCCATGATTGGCTCAAGACCTTGATAATTGTTCTCATACAAGAGAGCAAGCTCTACGTGCTCGAGACACCAGAGCCAGATGAACCTCTTCCCAATGCACCTAAGGTTGATAGGGATGCTTACAAGAAGCACGATGAAGATGTCGTTGATGTCAAGTTCCTAATGTTCTGCTCAATGAACTATGAGTTTCAAAGACAACATGAGAACATGGATGTCATTGAGATGGTCACACATATGAATAACATGTTCCAAGATCAGGAAAGACAATAGAGATTTGATGTCTCTAAGGTGTTATTCAAATACAACATTGTAGAAGGAGATCTAGTAGGTCCTCATGTGCTCAAGCTCATTGGGTATGCAGAGAACCATTCTAGACTGGGATTCCCCTTAGGTCAAGAGATGACCACTGATGTGATTTTGTAGTCTCTGCTAGAGTCATACAGTCAGTTTGTCGTGAACTATAACATGAATGACTTTTACAAGCCATTGATAGGGTTACTTGGCATGTTGAGAATAGTTGAGGCACAGATGAAGAAATAGAAGCCCAAGTATGTGATGATGATCAGAAAACTAAAGGGAAAGTCTAAAGGCAAAGGCAAATCTAAGAAGGGATCTAAAGTTGGCTAAAAGCCCAAGTCTTTGGTGCTCAAGGCAAAGGGAGGAGTGGATAAGGGAGGAAATTTTCACCACTGTCACCATCTTGGACAAGGAATTGCCCTCTCTAACTAGAGGACTAAAGAAGAAGGAAGAGGGGATAGAGATCTCCACTTTAGGTATATATAATATAAGATAAATCTAAACACTTCTTCATCTTGGGTATGTGATACCAGATGTAGATATGATACATGTTTAATATGCATGATCTGATAAGAAGTAAGCCTTTAAGAAAGGGCAAGCTTGGATTGTGCATCACTATGAAGCAAGATTTTCTACCACTTTAGCCTATAATTAGAATTTATATTAGCCTATGGTGCATGTAATAGAGTTAGATGAACTACTATTTTATTATGCCAATAATAGAAACATTTTACCTTCTCCAACTTGTATGGACAAGAATGATTATGGATAAAATAGTTCTATTTCCAAAGATGTGATCTTGTGTGGCAATGCCCCAATATCTTATGATATTTGTTTGAAGGATCCAAGATAAATGTTTATAACATAAATACCAAAAGGGATTGCAGTTGATAACTCAAACATTCAATATCTATAGCATTGTCATGTAGAGTACATATATGAGAAATACATTTCTAGAATCCATGATGATATTTATCTAGAGTCTTTTGGTTATTGAACCAATGAGAGATATGTAAATCTAATTTATGAACAACATGACAAAACACCTCTCAACTAGGTGTAGTAGGATAATAAGCATTCTATAAGGACTTGTGCATTATGATGTACAAAGACCTTCACAATAAATGCTAGGGGTATCTATTTGTACCTCATTATATTTACTGATGATCTTAGTAGATATGGTGATTTGTATATAGTGGCATACAAACATGGGACTTTTCAAATGTTCAAGAAGATCATGAGAGAAGTACATAAATAACTATGATAAATTATTAAGAAAATTTAATATGGCCAATGTTGAAATATTTTACATCAAGAGTTTGAGGACCTTCTGGATAGATTGTGATAGTGTATCACAATGAACTCCATCTAAAACATGTTGATGTGTCAAAAAGAAGGAATCACATCCTAATGAGTCATGATATGATTATCATCCAATTTAATCTTCTATTTTTCTTTCAATACATGCTTTACACTAAAATGATGTACCATGATTTAAAAGAATCTGTATGAGATGCGGTATGGGAATGTCCCGACGTGTATTTTATAAGTATTGAACCTTGTATAAGAAAGAAATTTCTTGAAATAGGTTTATCCATAAATCACAAAATGTTAGTTTTTTTAATACTAGTTATCCCAATCCGAAAACTAAAGTGTTTGTTACTAGGATAGTTGAGTTCCACATGAATCAGTGTGAGTAAGGTAGCACTCGAAAGGTTAGAGATAAATAAGGAAACATTTGAACCTAAGAATGTATAATAAGGAACTGGGGGAATCACAAATTGTTGTGGAATCTCAAGTTCCCTTCTGTAACACATAACTCATAGTTCTAGTAGAACACCCCTTGAGCTTTAATAATTGTGATATCTCTAACTCAGAAAGGCAATGGGTTGGTCATAAGATGATTATCCAACAACCTACCTAGAAACTATTAAGGGATCAGAATCTGAGAAGAGGCATTTGGACATTGATAACACCCAAAATTTAGGTATTTATGCTAGGCATTTATTTACAGTTTCATGTCATTATATTCTTAATTTTCTAGATAACTATAAATTCTAATCTTTTAGTAATTTATATCTTTTTTCTCAAACTATCCAATTTTGGAACTTGCAAACACCAAACAAGAAGATTTTGATTCTCTAAGATTTCTTCCCATGAACTAGGTCAGGTCCACTTCAACTTGATTGGGTTCATCACCTGATTGTTGCAGTAGCTTATCCTTCAGAAACCACTAAGATTTATCTAAGAGACCACTGAGCCTCAACGACCTTAGAAACTCCAATGATCGCCAACTATTTTCACTCCATTGATCTCTAAAGATACAAGATCATTGAAAACTAAAATCGATCAGGTGGGACTCGACACGGGTGGGTTAATCATTCAATGACACAAATATATCCATAGAGACTGGTAAAGAGTTCCCACTTCAACAAACCCCAAATGACAAGAGAACCTCATCAACTATAGTATTTCTATCCTCTGTGACTAATGGTTCTCCTGACGTTACTGGCTGATGAGCACTCATTGATCACTGAAAGACATGTTATATCTGAAGAACATGAAGGATCAACAATCACAATAATGTCAATGACTGCTAGGCTTGTCCCAGTTGGGTCCACCTCGATCCTATTGGGTTGGCCGATGAAAAGCCAGTGAATAGATCCTCAATGATTGTTGAAGGAGTAGCGACCACTTATCACACATACTCCACCTTAGCCTATAAATTGCCACCTCTTGCTACATAGTAAAGGGTTTGGCTATTCAGTTAGTTATTATTCATACTTTCGGTGACCAGTTGTTCCCATAGCCCCATGTGATATTTAAAAGGTCCACAAAGGATGAAGTGCATACCCTACATCCATCACTTTAGTTTTCTTCCATCCACCATCATTCTCCATTACCATTCACCCACTTCCTCCTTTTCCTAGCCATCTTCCACCATCACACATTCACTAAGATGATGTTTGGGGCAGAATCAAGGATAAAGGAGGTCAAGGAGTCCATAAGATCAAGGAGGATGACCTAAACACAAGATCCATCTCATACGGAGGCTAAGGAGTGATAGCCACCTCTCCTCTATAGGGTAAATATCTTCTTCGACATCTTTCTTCTATAATTCTCCTTTGTTTCTATAGAATTGATGTTCTTCCATATCTGTTCGGTGCCAACTATGCTTGTACATGGCTAGTTGAGTTCCTTCTTGGTTGTGTAGCTTGTTCAGGGCATGTTTATGTACCTTTACTTTAAGAAAGTAGCTTTATTTCAGAACTAGTATGTTTTTGTTCTATCTTCTCTTTGTGGTTATGATTGTTGGTTTGGTTGATCTTTTTCTTTCTTGAACTTCCATTTCTATTTAGATCATGAGATTAGTCATAGAGATGGATAAGAGAAAGTAGTTTGGATTGAATATGAAGGGGGGATGTCTAAGGGTGACCTATACAGAACACTTGCCTTGGAAACGATCAGGCACACTTGAACAAGGTTGGGTCCATGCTTTCCCACCCATGTTCACGATCTGTGTCTTGTACATATCACTCATGTTCCTAGCATCTTTGAATATTCATGACCTAAGAGGGTATCTAGAACATTTAGGGGTGTTTATCTGATATCCTTAAAAGAGGTGTCTATCGTAGATGGGTTTTAGTCACACTATGTGAGAGAAAGTGGGACGACCCCCCACAGGAAAAACTACCATAATGTTTGTTATGTTTAGATGTAAGTTGCTTTCTAGGGTGTTTGAGGGTTGCTACTCCTGATAATGGGTGCACAGACTTCCCAACTTGTGGTTACATAGCCAAGAACTCCTTCTCTCAGATTGGTAGAATCTGATGGAATATGTTTCGTTTTCTTTTCTTTGTTTCACTTTGCTAGCAACTGTTTTTCTAGACTTTTTCTAGTTATGTACTTTTATCAACTATCATATTAGCTTAACTAACTTAAGAGCGAGATCTTAAGCGTCCCAAATGTCCCCGCATCCCTATTTTTGACCTCATATATCTACTTTGACCCCATATTGAGCTGTGGGGGTCCTTGAAGGTTTTAGGTTATAAATTGAAACTTTGACCCTTCTAAGTGTGTCTATTTCATAAGCACAATTTAGGACTATCAAATTTTTGATGGTGTTGTTGGGGACGTGGTTTTCCATGTTTAACACATCCAAATATTTGTTTTGTCATCCATAAGCTTGTATATATATTTATAGTTATTCTTTTGCTTTGCATATGCTTTTTCATATATATTGAATAGCTTTCTTTTTCTTATACATTTTTCAGCCATGGACCTTGCATCCGCAAGGCAGGTTATCTTATCCACTTGTTATCCTAAATTTTTCTATAGACTTGATTGTTGGAAAATAATTGAAAGTCATTTGCTACAACGAGTCGAGCTATACTCGCACCCACCATCATCAATACCAGATGTTTCAATAAGGGAGATTGCCAATCAACTTGTGACCTTGGAAATACCATGGGATCAAGAATTGATCACAATAGTGGTGCTATCTGGAGAAAGTGTCTCTGTATTAACTCCTCCTTAGCTCCTCATCCCCATGAACAAGTCAATCCACTTCAATAGCTACTAGAAAAATAGGATTATCAGCTCCAAGTAGCCACCAAGATCGTAGATCCACAGTAGAACAATACTTCGAACTGTTGAACAAGGATTCATCCGAAAGCATCTGTTTGATATAGTGGGTTTCCAACATAAGTGCATGTTGAAATTGATGAATCTTGAAAGAATTGTTTCTCAAGTCCAAAAGCTTTGTGAAAAGGATGTTGAACAGAGTAAGAGGCTTTGAGAGCTCAACAATTTTGTTACGACATAGCTCCAAGTGCCATCACATGACATTGGAGACTGAAGTCATCAAAATCATTCCATTGGGCTTGAAGTGGAGTTTGCCTCACCATCCTATTCAGACCATCAACTGGATTCACCAGAATTTTTTGGTGAAGACCCACTAACCTGGGAGAAGCCTTCATTTTATTAAGGTGACTCAACTCATCAACCAATGGAAGATATAAGCCACCAGTATGAATGGTTTTACGATAATGATGATGATGATGACTTCTATCATCATCAGGGTAGTCAAATAGCCTCACAATAGGAGGAACAATTTGATGAACCTGAATCAAACTTTGATCCAATCCAAGGTGATATATCTCAGTTTGAGACTTGTCACTTCTCTTTTAGTAGTACGCCAAACATGGATTGGAACAATTTGTTTGATCGGGATGACAAAAACTATTCACAATGGGGTAGTAAGTATACTAATGATGACGAGTTGGAGTATCACAAGCCAACATCCGCTACCAAACCATTAAAACGAGTGGTCATCATTCAAGGAGCGGGATGGACAATTCATCACAACATAGTTGTTGAGCATGAAGTTACCCTAGAACTCATAAAATGTGACAAGCTTGGGGTGGTAAACTAGAAACAGATTCAACTGGGAGTACTTATTATTCAAAAGATGATTGGATGACTCAGACTATACACATCAATTTATCTGAGCATCCAACCTCGAGTTTAGAGATGGGGAGAGAAGATAGAAGTCATGGAGATGACTTGTAGCCTCTCACCTCCACCTCATCCTATGTCGACGTCATGGGGCCTACCTATTCAGATCCATACTTTGAAGGGTAGCATGAGGATGCTATTCTAAAGAACTCATCCAAGTGTAATTTAGATTAATTACAACACAGAGATAACTTTAGCGAGCTGCTAGATTTCACTCATCTATTCCATACTTTTAAAATCTCATATCCATGTCTATTATTCTCACACATTGCAGGTTCAATCAACAATGCACAGGCAATGCGGAGCCCAAAATTATGTATTTGGGATCCAAGTGTAGGAATTGTGGGGAAGCTATCCCCTCTTACCTAAACAATTATCCTTTCTTAATTTTTGCATAATGAAAGTCATTTCTGTTGGATCAAGGGCTCTAGATGGGGGTTGAATAAGCTTCAAAATTCTCATAAAACATATTAGATCTTCAAATTATATTAAATACAAAAGCTTAAGCATACAACCAATTTTAAGTCCTAACTAATAAAGCATAGCAAGGATGAGAGACAAGGATAGCATGCACTTGGACAAAGTAGTTTAGAGTGGTTCCACACTTCAAACTAGAAGTGAGTCAGTCCACTACCTAGAGGTGGTTAATCTCTAGGAATTTGCAATTTTGATGCTCTTATATTCATTCATAAGATTACAAGACAAAACCACATTCATCCAAGAACTTAATACCTCAAGCAAGGATCTTCAACCTACCGAAGTAACTTACCCACTTGAACCAAGGAGTCTTCAACCTTCAACAAGGACTTAACCACTCCATCTTCAAGTCTTTGGCCTTTTAGAAATTACCTATCCTTATTGAATGCCCTCCTTTCCTATCTCCCTCTCTCAGAGATCTGCATCACCATGCTTTCTTCAACCTTGAAGAACAACAACTCCTTCTCCTTCACTCGGAGAAAATCTTCAAGCCTTTTCTTCAATAGGAAAGGGGTAGGAATATGGAGGTAGAGAGCTTTACATGGATACAAGGGATAACTCTCTTATAATATATCCTAACTCACTCATATTCATAGATTTGAATTGAAAGTAGAGAGATAAAGGGGCTCAAAGTGGTGCACCACTCTTAACTAAGCAAGAACCAAGCTATGCAATGAATGAGAAACTTTGGAATGAAATCCAAGTGGTCCTATTTATAGATGGAGGTGCCCCTTTGAGTTGGGGAACACTTAGGGAAGAAGTATAGCCCTTTTTGCACAAGGAAATGAATATATTTTCATCCAAACAAGTCACCAACAGTTAGAATCACTTTTTCTGTATTTTCTATACAGTACATTCGGTCGAGATTCAATAAAGGTAACTTGACTGATCCGGTAAAAGACAAACCCAATTTTCAAACCATTGGTCGAGTTTGTCCTGAGGAAACTCGATCGACGAATGAAAATGGCATTTGGTCAGTAACCCGATTAGTCAAGTTCTGTGAATGCACAACTCGGCTGATGCACTCTCCAGAAAATGGATCTAGTGGATCGATCGAGATTGTAACTCGACTGATCAACAACCTATGATCAATTTTCTAAAGTGCTTAAAAAGTGATTAAAACATGGTTCTAAGTGTCTCACATAATTTTCTCATCTTAGTTACAAGTCATATCATCACTACAAATAGTTAAAAAATTCTTCTAAGGTCATTTACATAGATTTCCTAATTAGCACACTTGCATTGCTTTTGACTTGAACTTTAGAAAACTAGGGCTTGTGTAATTTGATCCTTTTCATGTACCTAACACCTAAAATCAATCTTGAATACACATATTAGATACATATGAATGGAATGGTTAAGTAATTATCAAAATATGGACAATGTATAACCACTAGGTCAACATTCTCCCCTTTTTGACAATGACAAACCATTCCTCAAACATTTTGAAAAGGATATAGAAAGTTTACCTTTGCCTTGTGAATTAGGGGGATTCAAAATTTGAACAATGTGAATTGCTCCCCCTCAATTTATGCTTACTTTAACCTGCATAGTTAGTCTATCTGCACAAAGCAATTATAGCATGCATGTACTATATGGTCCTTTGCAAGTCGCATGATAAAGCATATAATTAACAAGAAAAGGATCTCATAAGCAATAAGTAGCAGTATGACAAAAAATATTACATGCAGATATTCATACATGCAATCTCATATCATATATCAACCAGAGACGAAAGAAAAAAACAAGCTAAGTCATAATCAAAATATGGTAAAATATGGCACAAACTCATAGGATATCAGTGATCAAAGAGCAAGAGTGCACATAACATATATTACAAATCAGAAGCATGTTCTCATAAAAGCAGCTACAAACAAGAAGTGATAAAAATTGAAGATAAAATATTACATATCAGATAATGTTCCCATATGTTTCTAATACAAAATAGCCTAGAAAGATATATATGATTAGCAAACTAGACTAAAAACTAAGAAACAACTAGACATCTGAACTATCTATGTCTACATCATCATCATCATCATCAGCTCCAGGCTCGTAGTCCTCATCTCCATTTGAAGGTGCAGCAGTAGTAGTGACTTCATCATCAGAATCACCACCAGAGCCATCACCATCATCAAAAGCATCCTCACCATCACCATCATCATCATCGGCAGCAACAGTCTCAACATCAGTCTGGTCAGGCATATCCTCATCCATAGGAGGACCAAAACCACGACCGGGCCAATGAGCATTCTACTCATCCCATGTCATACCAAGAGCATAGAGCTCAGTGGCCTGAGGGAAGGAAGGAGTAGAATTGCCAAGATAGGCAAGCGGAGTGGCCAAGGGGCCAGCAGGAAATGGCAGGTAGACGGGAGCAGAACCACCACCAGCAGAGGGTGTGGGAGCAACAGTGGAAGGCTTGGGGGTAGGGTAGTAATGATGATATGCATAGGAAGCATAATCACTATCGGGGAAAGGCTGGTAGGTGGGGTAGGGGTGTGTACAGGATAAGTTCATGTTTCTCATGATTGAACATAAATCCTGGTGTAGGTGATCCTGAACCTGGAGGTTGTATTCATGTTGGTGCATCATGTATCCCATGAGGGTTTCATTTGACACACAAAACGAGGCACAACTAGGGAAGGGTGGCTAGGGAGATGGAGCTCAGGTAGAGGAGGCAGGGGTATTAGAGGTAGAGGCTGAGGGTGAAGCATCTGGTGTGCTGGAGGCAAAGACAAGCATGAACTTCTTAATTGTGGTCTCACTGATACACACCTTTCCTGGCAAGTTTGTAATGGAAGTCAGAAAAGAGTGATTTCTCAGTGCTGAATTGAAATAGACCACAGATTAGGGTTAGATAACATGGATGGGTGTCGTGGGTGTACTTACCAGAGTCAAAATAAGTCATATGGTGGAGAACGTATCTTGACCATTTACTTTGACATTCTCAAGAATGCAATACATTATGACCGCAATGTTCTCTGTAATATTCATTTGATTTTTTTTATGGATGTTGTAGTTGACCACTACAGCTAATATACCCTTTCTGAGATCTAAGGAGGAGGATGGTAGGGTGCTCTTCTTCTTGTAAGGAACAACGGATTTCTTCAGGTAGTGATGGATATCAGGAAGAGTGATCTCATTCTTCTTGTAGAAACCCTCAGGATCCAAAAGGTCAAAATATTCCCTGTAATCCTTATGCCAGGTGTTATTCTCATCATCTCCTAAGAAGAAAGCATTTAGGATATACTCAGAGAATTGAAATTTCTTCTCGATGATCATGGATGTTAGGATCACTTGAGTATTCGGATGGGGTACAAGGGTGTCATAATCCCAACGCAAGTTTTCATAGAATTCATGAACTGCTTTTGTGATTGTCATAGAATTATGAAAGTAGTCACGCTCGACAGCCAGGGCTGATAGGTGATGAATGGCTAGAAACCTTGCCACTTGGTCTATGATATCTTAATGCCTAGGACTAGGCTCTAAATGAAAAAGGACTCCTAGGAAGAAGGTCCTTATACCTATTTACAGCCTCTATTGAGACAAAGGAGGTGTCATCAAAAGGAACCAAGCGAGATGATGAAGAGGATGATGGAGCATTGCTAGGGGCGGGTCTCTTTCTTCTATGAGAAGTCATGGAGACAAAAAGAAGGAGAATAAGAGAGAAAATGCATGAAACAATACACCAAAATCGTTCACCTACCAAGGAAGATCAAGGGGGAAGATCTAGGGCAACCTATCTAGGTCGGAAAAGGGATAGGATAGGGAAGGTAAAGGTTGGGGATGAGAGCTTAGGTCTAGAAGAAGGGGAATCGGTCGGCTATTCTCTAGTTGAGAGGGAGAATAGTCGGTCGAACCTAACTTAAGTTGGCTTTAGCCTGTTGATCGGTCAAGTTTTGAAAGTCAGAAACTTGAGCGATTGGTCCATTTTAGAACAGCTCTTGGCCATGGATTGGTCGAGTTTGTCCTGGGGAAACTCGACCGATGGTCAACCTGACCTAAAACTATCAAACTTAATTTCTAGCCATTTGAATGCTATCTAATTTTATTTTTCAAATCTATTATGTATATTGAACATACTTGGGCACATATCACTCATCATTGGGTACTATTTAGAGATAAAAACTCAAAATTCAAGAAATTCCCAAAAACAAGTGAAATTAAGCATGTCAACAAGCAAATTTTAGCAATTTTAGGCACGCAAGGTAATTTAAGAATGAGCAAGATATATAGAATAAAAGAAACTAGCTAGATAACATGTCAATATCATCTAAAGCAATTATGAGCAGTTTAGATCTAATGAAGTTAAATTTCTCTCTAGCTAGAGGTTTGGTGAAAATGTCTGCCAACTGATTTTCTCTGTTCGCATGCATGATATAAATATCCTTTTTGGTAATGTGATCATGAAGAAAATGATGACAAACCTTTATATGTTTAAATCTATTATGCAATATAGAGTTATAAGAAAGATCGATTGAACTAGTATTATCACAATAGATAGGAGAGGCATCAAAATGTATGTTAAAGTCTTAGAGCATTTGCTTCATCCATAGGACCTGGGAACAACAACTTGTGATTGCAATGTACTCAGCCTCGGTAGTTGATAATGCCACGATGCTCTATTTATTGAAAAATCAAGACACTAAGCATGGTCCTAGAAGGAAGCAAGTTCCACTTGTGCACTTTCAATCAATCAAACAACCCGCGTAAATAGCATCACTATATGCCATAAGAGTAAAGTCCCTTGACTTAGGGTACCATAGTCCAAAGTTTTGATTTTTGGTTAAGTACCTCAAAATCCTCTTAACAGAAATAAGATGTGATTTCCTAGGACTTGATTGAAAGCGAGCACACAAGGAAACACAAAACATTTTTTCAGGTCTAGAGACAGTTAAGTAAAGTAAACTTCCAATCATACCTCTATAGATCTTCTCATCTACCTTCTCACCTTCTTCATCTCTATCAAGTTTGGCAGTGTTGGACATGGGTATGTCCATCAGCTTTATGTTCTCCATTCTAAAGCATTTGAGTAGCTCATTGGTGTACTTGCCTTGGTTGAGGAAGTTTCCATCTTTGGTTTGCTTGATTTGGAAGCTGAGGAAGAAAGTAAGCTCACCCATCATGCTCATCTCAAACTCACTCTGCATAAGAGAACTAAACTCCTTGCAAAGATCAAGATTAGTTCCGCTAAATATGATATCATCAACATAAATTTGAATGATAAGAAAATTGCTAGAAGTGTGTTTTAGAAATAAAGTAGAATCAACTTTTCCCATGACATAGACATTGTCTAACAAAAAGTTCTTTAATTTCTCATACCAAGCTCAAGGTGCTTGTTTGAGTCCATAGAGAGATTTTTGTATCATATAAATATGGTTAGGTAGCTTGTCATTTTCAAAGCCTAGAGGTTGAGCAACAAATACTTCCTCATCGATTGTACCATTCAAAAATGCACTTTTAACATCCATTTGATATAGCAAGAAATTCTTATAACTAGAAAAAGAAAGTAGCATTCTAATAGATTCAAGTCTATCAATAGGAGCATAAGTTTTATCAAAATCAATACCTTCCTACTGATTGTAGCCTTGAGAAACTAACCACTTTGTTCCTTACCACCTTACCATTTTCGTTAAGCTTGTTGTAGTAGACCCATTTGGTGCCAATGATTTTTCTGTCACTTGGTCTTGGCACTAGAGTCCACACTCAGTTCTTCTCAAACTGCTCTAGTTCCTCCTACACGTCTAGGACCCACTCATCATCTCCAAGAGCTTCCTTGATGTTCTTTGGCTCTGGCTGTGAGATGAAGGCACTATCTAATTGTTCTTTGTTGTAGACAGCTCGTCTCTTCACCCTCTCGAATGGATTACCAATGATTAGTTCTTTGGGATGATTCTTTGTGAAGCGAGGAGTGGGATCCTTCTTCTCTTCATCTTCAACTTCTACCACCTACTTACCTTTGTTGTCCATGTTGAGGTCTTTTAAGATAGGAATCAAGTCATTTGTAATGTCATTATCAACAACATTCCTTTTTATTGTCCCCGAAGGTCACCGATCCTCCTTTTTTCTTCATGAATTTGTTAAAATGGCTGATTTCACTTGTCATATGCTTTGAGCAGCCACTATCAACAATCCACCTTCTTTTCACCTGTATGAAAGAAGGATGTCGGTGCCTAACTCAAACTTTGGGATCTAGGGTTAGCTTGGTGACCCATTTCATCTTTGGGTTGGTCCCCTTTGACTTGTAAGGACAATAAGGAGAGTAATGATCATCACATTTACAATGAGCACATACCATTAGGTTCTTAGAGCCAGATGTCTCTCCATGGAAAAAAGGAGGCTCCACACTCTTCTTCTTACCCTTACTCTTGTTCTTGTTCTTACCCTTAGGAGCAGTCCCATCATATCATAAACCACTAGTACCAATTTGTTTGGTAGAGTGTTCTAGGACAACATTAAGGGATTTCTTTCCCATAAGAAACTTTTGCAAAGAAGTTCTTAATTTAGCATTATCATCACTAAGATTAATGACAGTAGTAGATAAGCTAGCAAGATCATCTCTAGCATGCAACAGGTCGGTCTCTAAACAGAGGGCTTTAGTATGAAAAGAATCATGTTCTAGAGCAATTCTAGCTACCTCATTACTTTACAAGATAGGTCTAAAGGATAGATCATTA
Organism: Alisma plantago-aquatica; assembly: GCA_963693085.1. Taxonomy (NCBI): domain Eukaryota; kingdom Viridiplantae; phylum Streptophyta; class Magnoliopsida; order Alismatales; family Alismataceae; genus Alisma; species Alisma plantago-aquatica. Next base: position 1,346,281,742 of record OY856411.1, read on the forward strand.
ACTTGAGCAAGAAACTTAGCATTTTCATATTTAAGAAAAAGAATTTCTTTTTAATAAGCTTAAGTTTGTTGATTCCTAGCTTCATTAATGAGGTTAAGTTCTACATTTTCAGTTTTAAGAACATCAATCTCATCTTGGAATTTTTGGTTTTCTTCCTTAAGAGTAGAAATGGTCTTAAGGTAGACACCATTCTCAGCTTCAACTCCATTGTTTTAGAGCTCAAGATAAAGAAATTGCCCTTGAAAAGTATCAATACTATTCAGATGTAGCTTTTCATTTTGATCTAGAATCTCAATCTTAGCTTAAAGATCATCTCCTAACATTTTCTTTTTAGCTTTGCATTTAGTAAAAGATAACCGGAAAGAATTAAGCATATCAATAAGATTTTCCTTAGACAACTCATGCAAGTTAACTTCACTTACCTCACTTACCTCACCTACATCATCACTTGTACAGGCCACGAGAATAAGGTGGCATTCTCCATCTTCGGAGCTAGAAGAACTTGAGGAAGACTCCTCCCAAGCTGTATGAGTTGCATCCTTGCTTCTTATTCTTTCTTTCTTCTCCTTTCTCATGTATTTGCCTTCCTTCTTATACTCCTTGTCCTTCTTGTGGTTGCTCTTGTAGTGGCTCTTCTTGGCCTTGGGGCAGTCACTCTTGTAATGGCCTTTTTGGCCACATTCATAGCACCTGGGAGTAGATGAAGAAGACTTCCCTTTGAAGTGTTTTCCGTTGAAGTAGTTAGCTTCATGCTCATTTGGACCTTCATCTTCACTTGAGGAAGGAGTAGGGGACTTGAGTGCAAGTTGTTGCTGCCGAACCATCTCTTCAATTTGATATTTGAAGGTGATGGCCTTGATCTTCTTGGACTCCTTCTCTTCTCTCTTTTCTTCTTCTTCTTGCTTGTCAAGCCTTGGCACATGAGCTTGAAGGTTTCCAACCAGCTCTCAGTTGACAATTCACTAAGCTTGTATACTTCTTCAATAGAGTTCACCTTGGGCTCGCATCTCTTTGGAAGAGATCTCAAGATCTTTGAGTTGATTGTGCCTTTATCCATCACACTCCCAAGAGCTAACAATCCATTGATGATGACATTAAGCCTTGTGTACATGTCTGACACTCTTTCATTCTTGCCCATCTTGAAGTTTTCAAGAAGACCACCAAGCATGTATATCTTTGCTTCTTTCACTTGCTATGTTCCCTCATAGGTGAAACATAGCTTGTTCCAAATCTCATATGCGGTTTCCCATGATGAGATCTGGTTGAACTCGGATGGGGTGAGGGTTGCATAGATGATGCTCACAGCTTTGGCATTGAGGTGAGCTTGCTTCATTTGGGCTTCTGTCCATGTGGAGACTTCCCCCTTTGTATCTTCATACTTTAGGTGCACCACCTTCCACATCTTGTAGCTTACTCCTTGAAGTTAGAACTGCATTCTTCTCTTCCAATAGAGGAAGTTGGTATTGTCAAAGACCAGAGGTCACATGGAGAATCTTCCCTCCAAGTTGAGAGATCCAAGGGATAAACCACCTATCTTCTTGTGGCAACACATCCCATTATCACACAGATAACGAGGTGTTACGCGAAAACGTGCGGAAAACACCATAACCACAGATTATCAAAAACACGGGTTAATTAAAACCGATTGCGGAAAACTGATAAACTATGAAACTATTACTTTCCAGTCCTCATCCTGCACAGAAACATATCATATAAACATGTGCACAAGATCTGACATGTGTCCACAGCTCAAGAACAGCTGTCCATCCATCACATGAGTTCACCACCTATTCATATATACATAAAGGCCAACATCCGGCCAACAGCAGGATATACAGATATCATCGAACGATCTTTGTGAAACATCGTCAAAACACTGCCAAGGACCTGAGAGTACAGGGATGACTCTAGACTCTACTACAAAACATCCAAAACAGCATCATGTCCATCGCTTGCCTTCTACTGCTCCTCAAGCTGCTCGTCCGCAACTCCACAACCACGACCACGTCTACCTCGAACACCTAAAAAGGGTGAAAACCAGCGGGGTGAGACAATTGAACAATTGTCCCAGCGGGAAACATAGCTCCCCACCGCAACTATAGAACCTCAGCAAGATAAACTATAGCAGCAGTTAACTAACAACAGGTATAACAAGAGCAGTTATATATATAGCAAGATTTACACTTACCGGCAAGCATACCAGCTGTACCAAAGCATATAACCAGATGTCTTTCAAAAGAATATGATTATCAAGATAAGGTATATCAACATGTAACAAGATTATTAGAACAGAATATAATGTCACATAACCTGATTATCAAGATAAGACCGATTTCCACATAACCTGCAAGGTATATCAGAGATATTATACGAACAAGGCCTCAACCAATGTTTCGTGTTTGATATGATCAGTACATACTAAACGGCTGTATTACATTTTATTGTGCCCTGAGGATTTGAATCGTACCATTCAAATCCAACCTTCGGTTACGAAACCCAAACCGGTGCCATACAAGGTAAATGGAAGAGCCGGACTCCACGACCTCCCACCTCATGGTCAGTACATGAGTACAACACAAGCAGGACCGCAGTCACATGCTGAAGTGGTCTAAGCCACGGGGTTAGCTCCATAGGCTACCCATTCTCTAGCCTGCCTTGGTACAGGTCACGGCGCTAGTAAAACTGAACCACGGGCCTGATCACTGTGCTCTGAGCCATGAACGCATTCATGCTCCATACATCACATATCCTGAGCCATGGGCCTGTTCACCATGCTCTACATACATATCTGAGTCTGCAACCGAAGTTACACTCTTACCTCCTCATTTTCAGGCTAGGAGCAACCTATACATATTCAACAATATGCGCTTCCAGGTTAACCCGTAGGAAAACCCGTTTCACCATCACCAAGTCCTGACGATGATGGATCTATGGCCAGGGCAAACTACATGATGTATTTTACTGTGCTTAATTAGTATCTTTTAGATGGATTGCAGGATTCAACCAAGTTGTATAACATGCAAAGATATAACAGAAAGTAAAGAACATTATATTAGGATCTGATTACATCAACCTGATCCATCTCAAGGATCCAACATCACATGTTACCACTTGGCCTCTTGCCAACCATCCAGATCCATCTCAAGGATCATCACATACCACAGGGTCTCAACCCTTCACCATGTACTGTCACTGCCTCTTAAGGCTCACATCATCATCATGGGACCAACATATCACATACACAATCTTATAGAGCAATTATCAAAGTAATGTTACTCATTGCATATGTCACATAGCCCTTTCATGGCTAAGTCATCACCTGCAAGGTTAAGGTATGCAATAATCATAGATTCAACATAAGGAATATGCTCACTTATCATGAAATATCATTCAAGATAATCTACTTATCAATATGACACTTATTTGGTAACCAAGTATGTTAAGTACATCATTAACAACCATACTGATGCTTACCCTCAATCTCAGGATCATACAAGAAATCAAGATATATATAGGAAACAGATTGAGTATACAGAATCAACACTATTATTAACAAGGTCATTATTATGCCATCAACTATTGTCATATGTATCATGAGGCAACCTTTAACATAACTGTCACTTAGCATCATTATTACTAATCATTATGGTCATTAAACAAACTACTAGAGTAGTTATCATCATTCTCATTATCATTAACAATTAAGCATAACAGGTCACATTATGCATCTATTACATGAGGGCTATCATTAGATACATGACTATCATTAGCATCCTTATTATTTGCAAGGCAACATATATATATATATATATATATTGATGGTATCACAAACACCGCCATCGTTTTATTAGTTAAAGTATAAGCATCCACTTCTATCACATGAGGGACCGTCACCAAAGAAACTCATACCCTCACTATAGCCTCACAACCCTCATCTATAGCCTATCACCCAACATGGGTATCGGCCACCACACTAACCCTATCGGCCATCATGGCCCAAGCATGTCGCCCAACATGGTATCGGCCACCATGGTACTAACCCTATCGGCCATTAGGGCACAAAGCCTATCGTCTAACATGCCATCAACCATATTGGCCAACATGGGCACAAGGCATGACGCCCACCAAGCTTATCGGCCAACACACTAAGCTCACTCTATCGCCCATCATGGGAAAGGGTATCGTCCAACAAAGAACCCTACTATGTCGTGCAACATGAGAGCAAGGGTGTTGCCCAACACCAAGAGCATTAACCAAAACACAAGGGACATCACTATGTCTCTCATCATATCGGTCAACCAGACCTTAGCTCACTCCATCGCCCATCAAGGTGTTATGTCGGCCACCAGAAAGAGCACCATGTCGCCCAACATGGTCACCATGTCGGCCAACACTCAAGCTAGGTCAACCTATCGACCTCCAACTCAAGGAATTCCAACCCTAAAGCATCATATCGTTCAACTTAAGGGCAAGTGTGTCGCCCAACACACTCACAAGGAAGGGGGGTATCGCCCAACCCTAGGTCATCACCTACCCCCAACACAAGAGACTTCAAACCCTAGAAAGCAAAGGTACACAAAGGGACCCTACAACTCTAAGGGGTGGATATCGGCCACCAGGGTACACTAGCAAGGTACAAAAGCAAGGAGCTAAGCTAGTCCACTAACATGCATAAGATCAAGAAAGAGGTAAAGGAGTTAGGGTTAGAAGCTATGCAACCCGCCTTAAGCTCCAAGCTCCAAAGCACTCCAGGGTCCAAAGCTATCGTCCACCAGGCTGCTCCAGGAAGGTGTATCGGCCACCACTTCAGCTCCAGGGAAGTGTATCGGCCAACACAAGCAAGATGGAGAGGGGTATCGTGCACCAAGGGTGGAGGGGAGACCAAAGGACCAAAGGAGACTAAGGCAAGGAGAAGAGCTACTTATATAGGAAGAAGGGGAGGAGAAACCAAGGTACAACAATGCTATGTGTCACCCACCCAAGGGACACTTGTCCACCAACTCAAGCCACCTCTCATGCAAGCCATAAGGCACTTGTCCAAGATGTGCACCATGTGTCCACCAAACATGGTCAAAGCTGGACCAAGCAACATGGGCGACACAACCAGTAGCTCTACTGGGTGACACACCCAGCAACTGGGCGACACACCACCTACCCTGGGCGACACAAGGCTCAAGCAAGCCCAACAAGAAACTCCAAGGCCCAAGCAAGCTCAACTCAGGCCCAAAGGACTCAAACAACAAGCCCAAACCTTCCTCTCAACCCTAGAGGAAGCAAAGAGGGAAAACATCTCACAAGATGGCAAACTTGCCCACAAAACCCTAAACTTGGGTTATTTGCAAGTAGCCCCTCGAACTCTCAACAAAGCACAACAAAACCCTAATCACCACTCAAAGGTGATTAGCAAGCACCAAAGCACCAAGATCAAGCAAAACAAATAGGGTAAACCCTAAACGCAGGTCAGGGTCCTTACAGCCATAAACCTCTACAAAAGGATTTCGTCCCCGAAATCCGAAGAGAAAAGCGAGGGATACTTCCTCCTCATCTCTTCCTCAAGCTCCCACGTGGCTTCCTCAACGCCACGGTGATGCCAAAGGACCTTCACAAGAACCAGGTCCTTCCTCTTCAGCTTCTTGACTCTTTTGTCAAGGATCATCATAGGACCCTCTTCATAAGTCACATCTTTGTCAAGCTCAACTTCCACTGGTTGTATCACTGTTCCTGTATCCGTATGACTTTTCTTCAGCATACTGACATGGAACACTGGATGTAACCTGTGCAACTCTGGAGGCAACTCTAACTCATAAGCCACCTTGCCAACGCGTGCTATGACTGAGTAAGGCCCCATATATCTGGGAGCTAACTTACCTTTCCGTCCAAACCTCAGCACACCTTTCCACGGAGATACTTTAAGATACACCTTGTCTCCCACCTGGAACTCCAAAGGTCGTCGACGATTGTCTGCATAAGACTTCTGCCTGTCTTGTGCCGCTTTCAACTGTTGTTGTATCACCTTGATCTTTTCTGTCGTTTGCTGTACTAACTCAGGGCCCAAAAGCTGATATTCACCTGATTCATACCAACACAAAGGAGATCTGCACTTCCTCCCATACAAAGCCTCATAGGGATCCATGTCAATGCTCCGCTGATAGCTATTGTTGTAGGCAAACTCTATCAAACTGAGATGTACGTCCCAACTGCCTAGGAACTGCAAAACACAAGCACGAAGAAGATCCTCCAAAGTCTGAATAGTCCTCTCAGACTGTCCATCTGTCTGCAGGTGAAAAGCGGTATTGAACTTCAACTGCGTTCCCATCGCCCTATGCAACTGTTCCCAAAAATGACTTGTAAACTGAGGACCTCTATCAGAAACTATCGTTGCTGGCACACCATGCAAACGAACTATCTCATCCACATATACTCGAGCGAGCTTTTCAGCTGTATACGTGGTCTTCACAGGTATGAAATGGGCAGACTTCGTTAATCTGTCCACTATCACCCAAATAGAATCATGATTCCTAGTTGTCCTGGGTAGACCAACTACGAAATCCATGGTTATATGATCCCATTTCCACTGCGGTATAGGCAAAGGTTGCAACGTACCTGCCGGCTTTTGATGCTCAGCCTTGACTTGCTGACACACCGCACACCTAGCCACAAACTCAGCTACATCTTTCTTCAGGCCGGGCCACCAATACAAGTCCTTCAGACTATGATACATCTTGGTGACACCTGGATGCATAGCATACATCGACGTGTGTGCTTCCTCGAGCACCAACTCCCTCAGATTATCAGCATCTGGAACCACCATCCTATCATGATAGCAAACCACCCCATCCTTGGACTCATGGAACCCATCACGCTTTTCACTGCCAAACTCTGATCTGATTAGCTGTACTGTATCATCCGTTTGTTGTGCATCCTTGATCTGTTGTCTCAACGTGGGCTTGATTTGCATCTGTGCTAAAAGTCCAGCTAACGAGGAAACCTCCATCTGTACGTTCATTTGCCGTAAGGAGACTAACATGTCCCACCTATGGCATACCGAAGAACTCATCTATGCCTTCTTGGGAGTAGAAGACTTTCTGCTAAGCGCGTCTGCTACCACATTCGCCTTACCAGGATGATACTCCATAGTGCAATCATAATCATTGATCAACTCCATCCACCGATGTTGTCGCATGTTCAACTCTTGCTGTGAGAAGATGTACTTCAGATTCTTGTGATCTGTAAAGATCTGACACACTTCTCCATAAAGATAGTGTCTCCAAATCTTTAAGGCATGAACCACTGCTGCTAGCTCCAAGTCATGGGTCGGATAGTTCTCCTCGTGTTTCTTAAGCTGTCACGAAGCAAAAGAAACCACATGATCTTCCTGCATCAGCACACAACCCAAACCTTTCTTGGACGCATCACAGAAAACAACATAGCCTTTTCCAGATTCTGGCAAGATCAACACTGGAGCACTGGTTAGCTTTTCCTTCAAACTTTGGAAAGCTTGCTGACATCGATCATTCCAAACAAAAGGTACATCCTTCCTGGTCAACTTCGTCATCGGTAGAGCTATCGAACTGAAGTCCTTGATAAACCTCCGGTAGTATCCTGCTAGACCAAGGAAACTACGAACTTCCGTCGGCGTCTTCGGCTGTTCCCAATCCGCAACGGATTCCACTTTCTTCGGATCTACTTTGACTCCTTCAGCAGATATCACATGACCTAAGAAAGTCACTTCATCCAACCAGAACTCACACTTACTAAACTTAGCATACAACTGATGTTGACGAAGGAGAGTCAACGCTTGACGAAGATGTTGCTCATGCTCTAGCCGGTTCCGACTATAGATCAAGATGTCATCTATAAAAACTACAACAAACTGATCTAAGAACGGACAAAACACTCTGTTCATCAGGTCCATGAAAGCAGCAGGTGCATTAGTTAATCCAAACGGCATAACCACAAACTCAAAATGACCATACCTTGTCCTAAAGGTTGACTTTGGTATGTCATCCGCCTTTATCCTCAACTGATGATATCCAGACCGTAGATCGATCTTCGAAAACACTGTAGCACCACGCAACTGATCGAACAGGTCATCTATCCTCGGCAACGGGTACTTATTCTTGATCGTGACCTTGTTCAACTGTCGGTAGTCTATACACAACTGCATCGAACCATCCTTCTTCTTAACGAACAACACGGGATCACCCCAAGGTGACGTGCTCGGTCTGATGAAACCTTTCTCCAACAACTCTTGTAACTGCTTCTTCAATTCTACCATCTCTGTTGGAGGCATCCTATAAGGTGTTTGTGCAATCGGCTGCGTTCCCGGAACCAGATTGATCTCAAAATCGACCTCTCGGGGTGGAGGAACACCAGGAAACTCCTCGGGAAACACATCTGCAAACTCTCGGACCACGGACACTTCTTCAAGGTTAAGGCCTTTCACCTTGGTATCCACAACGGTATCCACAACGTGAGCTAAGAACGCCTCACATCCTTATCGCAACAACCTATCTGCCACCATAGCTAACACCAGACACGTCGGAAGAATCTTCCTATCTCCCTGGAAGATCCACTTCTCTCCAGCAACATCAAACACCGCCTGCTTGGAACCACAGTCCAAGACAACCTTATACTTCTCTAAGGTATCCATCCCAAGGATAACATCGAAACCATGCATATCAAGTGGTATGAGATCCACCTGAATGCTGTGTCCCGAAAAAGACAAAACACAAGATGGACACTCTTCTCGAAGCAAAGAGGAACCATCAAGAGGGGTTTCTAACAACAAGCTATCCTTCTTACAACTAACAGGTAGATGACAATTTTCAAGCATACTATAGGCGATAAAAGAGTGTGTAGCACCCGAGTCAACCAGAACAGATATAAAGCAAGAAGAAGACATATCAGAATGAAATAACTCCATCTGACCTGTCACCACTCGCGGGTTGACTATCGCCTCCGACTGATTCATGGCATAGAATCGAGCCGTTGCTTGCTGTCCACGACCTCTGCTCCCTTGAGCAGACGATCCAGCTTGAGACGCTTGACCGTGTCCTCGTCCTCTGCTACCACTGGGCTGTGGTCTCTCAGACTTCTGGAAACTCTACCTCGGTTGCTGTGTCACTTCAACATCTCTATTCGGGCAATTGAACTTCCAATGCCCGACTTGTCCACAGAGATGACATGCTCTATTTTCAACTCGTGGCCTAGATGGCCCTGTCACTGCCACCGAAGCTGAACTGTGTGCCTTAGATGGTGAAGAAACATAACTTTTTCCCTTACTCGGAGACCACTGAGATGGTACACAACCACTTCTCATCTCTGACAGTGCTGAAAACCTGGGCTTCTTGAAGCCTCCAAACCTTCGTCCTTGAAACTGAGCAGGTCTTTTAAGAGACACTGACTCTCTTTTCTCCCTTACTGTCCTCTCGATCCGTCTAACTGATTCCACAAACGTAGCAAACCGCTCTCGGTTTTCCAGCGCAGACACAGGGGTTGTCAACTCAGCACTCAAACCCTTCTCGAAACGTCTGATCCGTTCATCGTCTGTCGCCGCCATGTGAGGACAGAACCTCAACATATCCATAAACTTAGCTTCATACTCGGTGATGTTCATTGTTCCTTGCCGCAACTTCTCAAACTGACTGATCTTCTCATCCAGGTACGTCTTCGGAAAGTATCTGCTGACGAACTCATGTCGAAACTCTTCCCAACAGATCACCTCTTCGGGCCGCTTCTCTTCCTCGATGGTCCACCAGTGACCAGCACTACCCTTCAAAAGGTAGACAGCATTCTTTACTTTGTCTACTTCGGGGATGTCGACGATCCGGAAAGCCTTTTCAAGACTTGTCAGCCACAGATCTGCATCCGCTGGATCAGCCGTTCCAGCATAATCCGAAGCTCCGACTCGGCGAAGCCGCTCTAAGGTCTTCCCAATACCCGATGCTTCTCCATGGGGAACCTGTGCTCGCGGAGGAGGCACTGGTAATCGCTCAACCATGAGATTCATCGTAGCCATTAACTGCCCCATAAGCTGTTGGTAGGCAGGGTGTTCAAGTATGGCTGGGTCGGGTTGGGGGAACTCAGGCACCCGATCTTCATGTGCCTGTCTATCTGCTCCATCAACCGATGCAGCATCACTATGCTCAGGAGCATGTTCTTCGTGGTTTCCAGACATCTTGGCTTTTCTTCTGCTGAGGGCAGAAGATTTTTGTAAGATAACCTGGGAAACTCATAAGAACAGACTCAACCTAGTCCTAGATCCCTGTAGACTCAGCGAACCTAAGGCTCTGATACCATAACTTGTGGCAACACATCCCATTATCACACAGATAACGAGGTGTTACGCGAAAACGTGCGGAAAACACCATAACCACAGATTATCAAAAACACGGGTTAATTAAAACCAATTGCGGAAAACTGATAAACTGTGAAACTATTACTTTCCAGTCCTCATCCTGCACAGAAACATATCATATAAACATGTGCACAAGATCTGACATGTGTCCACAGCTCAGGAACAGCTGTCCATCCATCACATGAGTTCACCACCTGTTCATATATACATAAAGGCCCACATCCGGCCAACAGCAGGATATACAGATATCATCGAACAATCTTCGTGAAACATCGTCAAAACACTGCCAAGGACCTGAGAGTAAAGGGATGACTCTAGACTCTACTACAAAACATCCAAAACAGCAGCATGTCCATCGCTTGCCTTCTACTGCTCCTCAAGCTGCTCGTCCGCAACTCCACAACCACGACCACGTCTACCTCGACCACCTAAAAAGGGTGAAAACCAGCGGGGTGAGACAATTGAACAATTGTCCCAGCGGGAAACATAGCTCCCCACCGCAACTATAGAACCTCAGCAAGATAAACTATAGCAGCAGTTTACTAACAACAGGTATAACAAGAGCAGTTATATATATAGCAAGATTTACTCTTACCGGCAAGCATACCAGCTGTACCAAAGCATATAACCAGATGTCTTTCAAAAGAATATGATTATCAAGATAAGGTATATCAACATGTAACAAGATTATTAGAACAGAATATAATGTCACATAACCTGATTATCAAGATAAGACCGATTTCCACATAACCTGCAAGGTATATCAGAGATATTATACGAACAAGGCCTCAACCAATGTTTTGTGTTTGATATGATCAGTACATACTAAACGGCTGTATTACATTTTATTGTGCCCTGAGGATTTGAATCGTACCATTCAAATCCAACCTTCGGTTACGAAACCCAAACCGGTGCCATACAAGTTAAATGGAAGAGCCGGACTCCACGACCTCCCACCTCATGGTCAGTACATGAGTACAACACAAGCAGGACCACAGTCACATGTTGAAGTGGTCTAAGCCACAGGGTTAGCTCCATAGGCTACCCATTCTCTAGCCCGCCTTGGTACAGGTCACGGCGCTAGTAAAACTAAGCCACGGGCCTGATCACCGTGCTCTGAGCCATGAACGCATTCATGCTCCATACATCACATATCCTGAGCCATGGGCCTATTCACCATGCTCTACATACATATCTGAGTCTGCAACCGAAGTTACACTCTTACCTCCTCATTTTCAGGCTAGGAGCAACCTACACATATTCAACAATATGCGCTTCCAGGTTAACCCGTAGGAAAACCCGTTTCACCATCACCAAGTCCTGACGATGATGGATCTATGGCCAGGGCAAACTACATGATGTATTTTACTGTGCTTAATTAGTATCTTTTATATGGATTGCAGGATTCAACCAAGTTGTATAACATGCAAAGATATAATAGAAAGTAAAGAACATTATATTAGGATCTGATTACATCACCCTGATCCATCTCAAGGATCCAACATCACATGTTACCACTTGGCCTCTTGCCAACCATCCAGATCCATCTCAAGGATCATCACATACCACAGGGTCTCAACCCTTCACCATGTACTGTCACTGCCTCTTAAGGCTCACATCATCATCATGGGACCAACATATCACATACACAATCTTATAGAGCAATTATCAAAGTAATGTTACTCATTGCATATGTCACATAGCCCTTTCATGGCTAAGTCATCACCTGCAAGGTTAAGGTATGCAATAATCATAGATTCAACATAAGGAATATGCTCACTTATCATGAAATATCACTCGAGATAATCTACTTATCAATATGACACTTATTTGGTAACCAAGTATGTTAAGTACATCATTAACAACCATACTGATGCTTACCCTCAATCTCAGGATCATACAAGCAATCAAGATATATATAGGAAACAGATTGAGTATACAGAATCAACACTATTATTAACAAGGTCATTATTATGCCATCAACTATTGTCATATGTATCATGAGGCAACCTTTAACATAACTGTCACTTAGCATCATTATTACTAATCATTATGGTCATTAAACAAACTACTAGAGTAGTTATCATCATTCTCATTATCATTAACAATTAAGCATAACAGGTCACATTATGCATCTATTACATGAGGGCTATCATTAGATACATAACTATCATTAGCATCCTTATTATTTGCAAGGCAACATATATATATATATATATATATATATATATATATATATATATTGATGGTATCACAAACACCACCATCATTTTATTAGTTAAAGTATAAGCATCCACTTCTATCACATGAGGGACCGTCACCAAAGAAACTCATACCCTCACTATAGCCTCACAACCCTCATCTATAGCCTATCACCCAACATCGGTATCGGCCACCACACTAACCCTATCGACCATCATGGCCCAAGGCATGTCGCCCAACATGGTATCGGCCACCATGGTACTAACCCTATCGGCCATTAGGGCACAAAGCCTATCGTCTAACATGCCATCAACCATATCGGCCAACATGGGCACAAGGCATGACGCCCACCAAGCTTATCGGCCAACACACTAAGCTCACTCTATCGCCCATCATGGGCAAGGGTATCGTCCAACAAAGAACCCTACTATGTCGTGCAACATGAGAGCAAGGGTGTTGCCCAACACCAAGAGCATTAACCAAAACACAAGGGACATCACTATGTCTCTCATCATATCGGTCAACCAGACCTTAGCTCACTCCATCGCCCATCAAGGTGTTATGTCGGCCACCAGAAAGAGCACCATGTCGCCCAACATGGTCACCATGTCGGCCAACACTCAAGCTAGGTCAACCTATTGACCTCCAACTCAAGGAATTCCAACCCTAAAACATCATATCGTTCAACTTAAGGGCAAGTGTGTCACCCAACACACTCACAAGGAAGGGGGGTATCGCCCAACCCTAGGTCATCACCTACCCCCAACACAAGAGACTTCAAACCCTAGAAAGCAAAGGTACACAAAGGGACCCTACAACCCTAAGGGGGGGATATCGGCCACCAGGGTACACTAGCAAGGTACAAAAGCAAGGAGCTAAGCTAGTCCACTAACATGCATAAGATCAAGCAAGAGGTAAAGGAGTTAGGGTTAGAAGCTATGCAACCCGCCTTAAGCTCCAAGCTCCAAAGCACTCCAGGGTCCAAATCTATCGTCCACCAGGCTGCTCCAGGAAGGTGTATCGGCCACCACTTCAGCTCCAGGGAAGTGTATCGGCCAACACAAGCAAGATGGAGAGGGGTATCGTGCACCAAGGGTGGAGGGGAGACCAAAGGACCAAAGGAGACTAAGGCAAGGAGAAGAGCTACTTATATAGGAAGAAGGGGAGGAGAAACCAAGGTACAACCATGCTATGTGTCGCCCACCCAAGGGACACTTGTCCACCAACTCAAGCCACCTCTCATGCAAGCCATAAGGCACTTGTCCAAGATGTGCACCATGTGTCCACCAAACATGGTCAAAGCTGGACCAAGCAACATGGGCGACACAACCAGCAGCTCTACTGGGTGACACACCCAGCAACTGGGAGACACACCACCTGCCCTGGGCGACACAAGGCTCAAGCAAGCCCAACAAGGAACTCCAAGGCCCAAGCAAGCTCAACTCAGGCCCAAAGGACTCAAACAACAAGCCCAAACCTTCCTCTCAACCCTAGAGGAAGCAAAGAGGGAAAACATCTCACAAGATGGCAAACTTGCCCACAAAACCCTAAACTTGGGTTATTTGCAAGTAGCCCCTCGAACTCTCAACAAAGCACAACAAAACCCTAATCACCACTCAAAGGTGATTAGCAAGCACCAAAGCACCAAGATCAAGCAAAACAAACAGGGTAAACCCTAAACGCAGGTCAGGGTCCTTACACTTCTCCTACTTGTGGAAGTAGCTTAGAGAAGACATGCTCTGATACCACTTGTTGGATCAAGGGATCTAGAGGGGGTGAATAGAGCTTCACAAAACATATTAGACCATCAAATTATATTAAATGCAAAAGCTTAAGCATACAACCAATTTGAAGTCCTAACTAATCAAGCATAGCAAGGATGAGAGACAAGGATAGCATGCACTTGGACAAAGTGGTTTAGAGTGGTTCCACACTTCAAACTAGAAGTGAGTCAGTCCACTACCTAGAGATGGTTAATCTCTAGGACTTTTCAATCTTGATGCTCTTATATTCATTCATAAGATTACAAGACAAAACCACATTCTTCCAAGTACTTAATACCTCAAGCAAGGATCTTTAGCCTATTAAAGGAACTTACCCACTTGAACCAAGGAGTCTTCAGCCTTCAACAAGGACTTACCCACTCCATCTTCAAGTCTTTGGCCTTCCAGGAATTACATTTCTTTCTTGAACATCCTCCTTGCCTATCTCCTTCACTCGGAGATCTGAATCACCATGCTTTCTTCAACTTTGAAGAACAAAAACTCCTTCTCCTTCACACGGAGAAGATTTTCAAGCCTTTTCTTCAATAGGAAAGGGGGTAGGAAGATGGAGGTGGAGAGCTTTACATGGATACAAGGAATATCTCTCTTACAATAGATTGTAATTCACTCATATTTACATATTTGAATTGAAAGTAGAGAGACAAAGGGGCTCGAAGGAGTGCAATACTCTCAACTAAACAAGATCCAAGATATGCAATGAATGATCAAACTTGGAATGAACTCCAAGTGGTCCTATTTATAGATGGGGTGCCCCTTTGAGTTGGGGAACACTTAGGGCCGATTTATAGCCATTTTTGCACAAGACAACATATCTATTTTCATCCAAACAAGTCACCAATGGTTAGAATCTTTTTTTTTTGCATTTTCCATACAATACATTCAGTCAAGATTCAATAAAGGTAACTCGACCAATTAGATAAAAGACAAACCCAATTTTCAAACCATCAGTCGAGTTTGTCCTGACGAAACTTGACTGACCAAAGAGAATAGAATTTGGTTAGTAATTTGATTAGTCGAGTTCTGTGAATGCACAACTCGATCAATGCACTCTCCAAAAAATGGATCCAGTAGATCGGTCTAGATTGTAACTCGATCGAGCAATAGCCTGTGATCAATTTTCTAAAGTGCTTAAAAAGTGATTAAAACTTGGTTCCAAGTGTCCCACATAATTTTCTCATCTTAGTTACAAGTCATATCATCAATCCAAGTGGTTACAAAATTCTTCTAAGGTCAGCTACATGGATTTCCTAATTAGCACACTTGCATTGCTTTTGACGTGAACTTTAGCAAACTAGGGCTTGTGTAATTTGATCCTTTTCATGTACCTAACACCTAAAATCAATCTTGAACACACATATTAGATACATATGAATGGAATTGTTAAGTCATTATCAAAATATGGACAATGTGTAACCTCTATGTCAACAATTTCAATCTTTTCAAGTATAGTTTTATTTTTCCTCCAATGATTTAAATTTAAGTTTCCTCATTTGCATCATTTAGATATTCTTTATTATAATTGCATGCATTTCTATCATTCCACATGTGCAGCTGCTATGGTACTACCTTTTTTAATGGATAATGAATTTATATATCTTTTTTAATCGATTAAAAATCAAGTTCTATGTTTTCTCATTGATTTTTTTGCTTTCAACCACCAACATGTCCACCATCTGTTCCGACCTGGCCTTCTCATGGTCAAGCCTGATGATTTCTTTTCACTTTCCCCCATTTCCAAAAAGTGTAGAATCCAAATTTTCTAGGCTGGTCCCGTCTGGGTCCATGCCGAAACGGTCAAGTTCATTCCTTGTTTTTGTCTAGATTTCCACCAACCAGTCAACGGTCATAAGACCAAAAATTGACTGAAAACTCATCAGAGTCGATAGTCTGACACGTCTAGTGATTGGTTGACAATTGTTAGTATGACACGATGCTTTTTGATAGAATTTTTGAATATTTTTCTTTTCTGCTTTTGATTGGTTGACCTGGCTAGACCCACATACATCTGACTGATTCAGAAGCACGCTACCCGACAATTGTCTTTTATCACACAAGCCTCGATCAAGGGTTAAAAGTTAGTCAAATCAATACAATTTTTAGTCTAACAGAGCCACCTTTTTTACCAGTAGCACAACCATTTTCCCTTTTTGACTTATTTTCCCACTAAAAGCACTTTGACCACATTTTCCCCACTGAAAGCACATGCCCCCACCTGCCCGAGCCCACCTCTGGGCCCATCCTGGCCCACCGCGCCCCTGACCTATAAATAATGTTGGGGTGAGGGGGTTCCTTCACACCTTCTTTACCCCTCTCATCTAACCCAACACCTCTATTTCCCTTGTTGCGCCCTCTTCTTACCTGCATGCGCAACAACAACATCCTTCTCTTCGACCTTCTATTTGCAACATCAACAGGAGTCAGGGGACAACGTCGGCATCCACATCAGTCATTGCAGCAATAGCTGAGACTTTGTCATGTTTGTTGTTCAGCCCCACCAATGGCCACTCATCACTCTCACCACCAACCTACACCAACAGCGACCTCACATAGTAGATGTTGTCAAATGCTGCCACCCAACCCAACAGCAGCCTCCACCAGTGGGCTATAGAAATCAGTGGCCATAGATGGGTCAGTGATCGCACACCAGTAGCCACAACCATGCCACCACCATCCACAATAATCATGCACCCTCTCCAAGCAATATCTATCGCACGCGTCGACCCTATCAACACTTTTCCAAACCTTGGATCCAACAGTTTCCACCTAAAAGCAGTTGGGCACAACTCTGACGAGAGTGCTTCTAGCACGACTCCCAAAACTCGCTTCTGTCTTCACCCGCCCAGGCTAGTTCTGACATAGTTGGGGTCAACATAAGGAAATCCCTAACTCCAATGACAACCTGACTGTTTCAAACACAACAAGGTTAGGTTCAACATCCACAATAGTGACATTAAACCTCATGACCTGACTATTTCCAGCCCAACCCACTCGGGTTCATCACTGTCGGTCAATCCACCATGGAAGCAATGAGAAACGTCCTGGAGAAATTCAATAAGACTATGAGAAGATAAAGGGGAGAAGGGATCTCCTCTACACCAGCGGTGCATGAAATCCTATACCTGCCTCACTCGACATGGACCATTAACCCAATGTAAGATGATGAACCAGTGCATTCTACTTTAGATGGGTTTGGGTCACACGAGTTCGATCGATGGACACTTTTACTGGCAAATCATAAGGTGTGGAGGAGGTCTCTAGTGAGATATGGTCCAGGTCACAACGTGATGTTGGACTATGCACTTTGAAAGGTTATCAGGAGGGACTGTCAAGAGGAGCGACACATCGATCCTTGTCAATAGGAGATCAACACTGCTATTTAACAACACAATCATCACCCTTACACCAGTCGACTTCATCACATGAATTCGGCCCAGGTTGACAGATCTAGACCTACTCTCGTCGATGTCCTCCAAAGATTAGCCCTTGATCCTTCATTCTAAAACATGAACCAGAAGCAATAGTTTGAAGCTATGAGAAAGGAAAAAGGAAAGCTCATCGGAACAAGATATGTTGAACCCATCACCCTCGCCTCACTTGGCATACATGTCCAAGTTGATAAATATCTAGCAGTAGTTGGCCCAAAAATCCTCACCTACTTGTAGAGCAATGGTTATTGTAGACTCACCTATGAGTTCTTCACTACACTGGAGCCCCCTGAGGATGCACATCATAGGATCATGTGTTTTTTCCTATTGAACCAAACCCACCTGGTCATTGAAGACCAACTCAACTGTTGGTTTTATCAATCTACATAGGACTACATAGAGATGTCTAGGTGATGTCTAGAGTCATGAGATAGTGATTTCAACCCCTGCCAAGCCTATAAGATGATTATTGGGGAGGATACATGCATTTCTAGCTCTGCTAAAGCTTCATACATCCACAACCTAGAACTTCACTATCTACACTGGGTGATCGTGAACTCCAACCTGGAGAAGCAAGATAGTCATGGGCCAGTCAGCATGGCTAACCTCTACATCAAGTGGTGTGTAGTGATGGGTAGAAAGGTGAATGTGGTGACCTTCATAATTCACCACTTTCACATCTCCTTCAAAAAGAAGTGCAACTTCATGCCAATGGTCGACGTCATCACATTCATCGTGTGTTATCTTGGGATCAACAACGACCACTTGGAATTCATGCAAGACAAGGATATGTGGTCCAATTTGGACTTGGACCACTTAGTGCATGCACTAGTGATTAAAGATAGTAGCAGAGGATATATATATCTATTTGGTCACAACAGGCACAAAATTCTATTGCTTGCAAATGTAGGGTTCATGTGTTAGATGCTAGTCATGGATGTATCTCTCTTAGATGCTTAAGGAAACATTCATTAGGAAAGTGGCACTACAGGAGCATCTTCCTCAATACCACATGTGTCATAAGCTTAGGAGGCTGAGCTGCACATATGGGCAACCTTCAACGACATCTCACATCAGGGAGGGCCCTACACCAAGATGTTTTTAGCCACTTATCAGCAGTCTCCTCAGTAGGAGCAGTACACCCCAAACCTCAACTTGGGGCACCTTTATGAGATGATAACAAATTTTAGGGATGATTTTAACTGATGATTTGACATGCTGGAGCAAGATGTATAGTACCTCAGATACAGTTTTGATACAACCTTCCCTCCACCGCCTCATCTGACTTTCTAGCATCCATTTCAGCCCTTTCAGCCATTTCACCATCTGCCCCAGGATTTTGGCCAGTCATTCCAGTATCAACAGGGGATGCGTCTTGAGCATGAGAATCACCTAGGCAGCATCGATGACCTAAACCAGTACTTCAAAAATGAGTATGAGTAGCAATTGTATCACATACCATCCACAACTTGAGATTTGCTCAAGGATGAGCAAAATTTTAAGTTTGGAGTGGCAGGGTCTACCACCCTTTATCTTCCTCTTTCCACTTATTTCTTTCTTCTATTCATGCATGTTTATCTTCCATGTTCCTTGCATTTAGAGTAAAATTTTTAGCTTTGTAAGACTTTGTTGCATAATTTGTAAACCTTTTTTAATCTTATTCTTATTTTTTATGCCTAAATGCACTCTTTTCATCTTAAACTGATAAATCTTTTGTTTGACTTTCTCTTTGACTTTTTCCTTAATTTTGGCAATCAATCTAAGGTTATATGCTCTTTTTCATAGCTTAAAACATTATTCCATCGATCTATGTTATGAAGAACAAACCCAGGATTTATGATTACTAAAGGAGCTCGAGTTTGATCAAAACACCAAGCTGTGTTATTCACTAACTAGGCTATAGTACAAGGATCCTTGAATCATAATTACTACTTTTCACACAGGTATCAAGCGAATAATTATGAGTTTTCAAGCTATAATTAGGTTGAAGTGTTTTCCTTGATGGTTTATGCACCCTCTCACCTTAGATTGAGTCAAAAAGATGAAAATTTAAAATTTTGTTAAAGAAGCTTGGCCTCCCTTAATCATAAAAATAGTTCTCACCCAGGCCTATAGATTGGAATGTAGAGAATAAAAGCCTAAGTGTGAATAAATATATGAGCATTTGTTTTCTATTTCAGGAGAGTTGAGGATGGTGCACAGGCGGTGTACGACTGCACTTACGAAAGTGGGTATGTCATGCCTACAAGTATCACCCTGAAAATCTCATTAGAGAGTCCTTAGGAATCCCTAAGAGACCTATGAGATCATTCCAGTAGTAGGGTTGGTTCGAGCATAGTACAAGGAGTTCATCTCACTACTCTGGGCCAACACGCTCAGACTGCAGGGACTATTGCTCATTACATGGACCAATCTGACACATATTGGGATCCTTGGGATTCATTAGAGTCTTTTCTTTATGCTGCTTCTTAGTACTTGAATAAATGTGAGGCACATTATTCCTGATTGGTCTATGTGAATACATGATAATAGCTCATTACTCACCTCCATTACCTTCATGATAACCTACATGATAATGATTCAATGTTGTATTATTCTTTTTCAACCCCTCATGAGTACTAACAAGTTGCAGTGAATTAACTTAATCTTTCTTGGATGCTCTTTGATCGTGCTTTAGAAGGTTGTGCTTAATTATTGGGGGTTTGTTCTAAAACAAAATCCATCATGATAATTGATGTTTTAAAATATTTTTCTTAACCTTAAGGCTTATAGCCAAACCTAATTTGGATGTCATCTTTTTGTTCTTTAAGCACAGTTTTGCTTGAGGACAAGCAAGGTTTAAGATTGGAGTGGTTAATAAGACCCAAATTTAGCCATTTAGGCTAGGCATTTATTTATGGTTTCGGGTCATAATATTAATTTTCCCAAAATAACTATAGATTCTTATATTTTAGTAATTTATATCTTTTTTCTCAAACTAGACAATTTCAGGACTTACAAGAACCGACAATTCTCCAAGATTTCTCCATGTGAACCCGCTCGGGTCCACTTCGACCCAGTCGGGTTCATCACCTGATTTTTGCAACATCTTATGCTTCAGCAACCACCAAGCTTTTATCTCAATGACCGTTGAGCCTCAACAACTGCCGCCAGTGATTGTGAAATATTCTCACTCCAATGATCGCCAAAGATACATGATCGTTGAAACCTCAAACCAGTCAGGTGGGATTCGACCCGGGTGGGTTGATCATTGAATGATGCAAATATATTCTTAGTGATCGTTGAAGAGTTCCCACTTCAGTGGTCACCAAATGACAAGTAAACCTCAATGACCGTAGGACTTCCATCCTCAGTGACTGATGGTTCTTCCAATGTTAGTGACCAATGAGCACTCATCGAACACTGAAAGACATGTGATTGCTGAAGCAAATAAAGGATAAACGATCACAGTAATTCCAATGACAGTTAGGCTCGGCCTGGTCGGGTCCACCTTGACCTGATTGGGTTGGCCGATGAAAAGATAGCGACCAGATTCTT